>CM051013.1:7140449-7142949 GCA_027704905.1 Muraenolepis orangiensis | reverse complement strand
CTGTCTTTCTGTGTGTAAGCATAAGCAACTGAACCCCGAGCTAAGTGCTAATGAGCAGGAAAACGCAGCGCAGAGACACTCTCCACGGGGAGGGCGGGGGTGCACATACACAAATACAGATACACTTTCACACCTGAGAAGATGTTTCCTGACGGGGCCGTTCATCTGTACACATGCTCAACGGACACCCGCATAGAAATCAAATAGGTCAGTGATGTCAGGAAAGCAGAGTCGCTGGCCGCCGTCCGCTCCCGGGCCTAAAAACCCACCGCTTCATGCTGTTAGCTCTATTGTTAGCTTTAGTTTTGGCCCAACGTATTGTACTCTAACCTGAGCACTGGTTCTGCTCTTGGAGGCTTGTCAGGAAGGAAATACACTTATGACTTCTGGTGACAAGTCCTTCTCTTGCCTACCTATTGTATGTTGAATGACTTTATTGTAAGTGGCTTTTGGACAAAAGAGTCTGCTGAATGACTAATACAATGCAATGTAAATAAATATATATATATATCCTCTCTTGAAAGCATGTCTGTGACTGTGGCCGTGCGTACGTTATTTGGTCTCAAATGAAGCGTGGAGACGTCACACATACGCAGAGCGTGGTGTGTGTATATATGTGTGGATGTCAAATTAACCTTATGCAACGTGAACCTTATATAATGCATGGCCTGTCATTATCACAGGCCTTGTTCACACCAGGCCATTCCTCCTCACCTACAGCTCCACGCAGACGGGCCTGCGCGCGCACACACACACACACACACACACATACACATGCACACACACACACACACACACACACACACACACACACACACACACACACACATACACATGCATACACCCGCACAGACACACGTGCATGCACAAACACACACACAGTGACACACACATGCACACACACGCACAGACACGTGCATGCACATACACGCACACACGCACGCATGCATGCATGCACACACGCATGTGCAAATGCACACACACACAAACACACACACGTGTGCATGCACACACACGCACACATGCACACCGTGCATGCACACACACGCATACAGGAACGCATGCACACACATGCAAGTGCACGCGCATGCACACACACACACGCATGTGCACACACACGCATGCGCGCCGATACACACACACTGATGGCGTCAGGGAAGCACAACTCACATATGCACATGCAGTACACTTATATTATACTGTATACAAAGTGCATATGGATGCATACAGACCTGGAGTCATGTGCTCGCTGATAGACACGCTAATGTGGAGAGCTGAACACACACGCACGTACACACACACACACACACACACGTACACACACACACACACACACCCCTCCCTTCGTGTTGACAGCTTTACATCCCGGCGCTCTCACTCTCTGCTCTCAGACACCTCTCCGCCGGAGTTAGACACGGTGTAGGGAGAGTGAGAGGATGAGAAGGAGGCGAGGATGACGCTCACACACACGTCTTACATCCACGGAAAAACCGCCGACACGCACGTCGCTGGCGGCAACAGACGGCGTATAACTTACTCGATTCGGCCCTGTGCATATTATTTGGTGAACAGGGACAGGGACATTAAATACATATTGCAAATACTCCGGTTTTAGTGAAGAACAACGTGGGACTTGCTAGGATTTCTGTCATTCATTGGAAATACTTCCAGAACCGTGTGTGCATTCGTATTCAGATGCACTTAATATTTACATTTTCAAGTACCCCCTGTGTTCCTTCAAAGAACCCCTAGGGGTACGGTATTTGGGAACCAATGCCCTAGACATAACCTGTGGGCTGTGGAGCATCTTGGACAGATGGATGCTTTATGCCTCAGCCTTGACTCATATATAGGGCTCCTCTATACATACATCCGCCCCCTCCTCCTCCTCCTCATTCTCTCCCTCCTCCTCCTCATCCTCCCCCTCCTCCTCTTCCTCCTCCTCCTCCTCCCCCCCTCCACCTACTCCTCCTCTTCCTCCTCTTCCTCCTCCTCCTCCTCCTCCTCCCCAACTCCTCCCCCTCCTCTTTCTCCTCCTTCTCCTCCTCCTCCTCCTCCTCCTCCTCCTCCTCCTCCTCCTCCTCCTCCTCCTCCTCCTCCTCCTCCTCCTCCCCCTCCTCCTACTCCTCCTCCACTTCTCCTCCTCCTCTTCCTCATTCCCATCACCTCCACCTTCCTTCTCCTCCTCCTCCTCCTCCTCCTCCTCCTCCTCCTCCTCCTCCTCCTCCTCCTCCTCCTCCTCCTCCTCCCTTCCTCCACCACCTCACCACCACCCCACCTAGAGGACCGGGGTTCAGTCACCTCTGGACTCCATCTTCCCACCACGCCTCGCCCACGCCTCGCCAGCGATGGTTGATAACTCGTTCGGGGGGGGGGTGAAAGAGAGACGCTGGAGCGAGCACAATTCAACTAACCCCCGACCGGTGTTGATGTCACCGGACGGACGGACAGACGGAAGGAAGGGATAACGTGACCGATACTTCCTGCGGACCCCGGGACC
>CM051013.1:7132949-7135449 GCA_027704905.1 Muraenolepis orangiensis | reverse complement strand
GAGCAACTTTCTCACTGGTGACACACACGATTACCTGCAGTGTGCATGCATGAGTGTTGTGCATGCATGCGCTTGCTCACATCACGTCACCGCTGTCTTAGGATGAACTGCGTGTGTTTCCACTGTGCGGTACCAACGTTCACCTTTCTCCAGCCGAGTCGTGTGGGCCGTAGTGTGTGTCTTTCAAACATCTCCACCGTGACTCACTGGAACGATTGTATGTCAATGAAGCCACCGCGTAAGTCACCGCGTGCTGGGTTATATGAAACATCAGTGTGTGTCATGTTGCAGATCCATGCATCAGATCCCTCACAAGGCTGTTCCTGCTCCTCCAGGGCCAGGGGAACGGTCACATTTTTGGAATTCATACGTAGCTTGTTTACTCGTTAATTGGGAGCCGATTTGAAGTTATTGCATTGACATAGAAATATGTGTGTGTGTGTGTGTGTGTGTGTGTGTGTGTGTGTGTGTGTGTGTGTGTGTGTGTGTGTGGGTTGAAAATCGTTCTGCGACAGCATATCGTGGTCAATCAGCAATTACAAACCTCTTTAATAACTTAATTAACTCAAGTTCATTTTAACTGAGGGACTAACTTTTAACTAACTGTCCATAGTTACATGAATATGAAATAAAGCCAGCTGCAGAATAGAGTGCCATTAAACCAAATTAAACATATTTATTATATAAATAAAGTATTAGCGTCTTCTAAATGTGCGTCAGATATCTACGTGCGATATTCTCGGTGAGAGGGATGACATAAGGTTAACGAATGAGTCATATGCCATATCAGTTCGCACGACGATCAGAGATCTTTTAGATATGATATAATATACAACGTTTACCTCATTGCCACAGTCCACAATCTCTTAAAATGCAACTATTTCATAGTTGTCCCCGCTGGTATACGGGGTAGATTTGGCCTCAAATGCCCCACACACATATTCCACAAATGACAGAACAGAGAGTTGTGGGCGGTAGTGAAATGTAACATGTGAAAGTAGAAGACGAGATTTTGAAAGTTAATAACGCAGCACCTACACATACCTCGGTATGTGGTCTCGGAATATAATTGTGGCGTGAATAGACTCCGATAATAATTTTTCCTATATGTCTTGACATTTGCGCTGTGCCCGATCACTGAGACCGTGGGCTGCGTTTAAAACTTCGACGGTTCACACTGTTTGTGCACGGAGAGTTCATTTATCACCCAAGCACTATTATTAATTATTCTTCTTATAATTCTTATTATTCTTATTCTAATTATAATATTTTTTGTTGTACAGTACTTGTGCTGTGCAATGACAATACATTTGAATCTAGTCTAAACTAATCTAATATGTTCTATATTTATATTTTAAAAAGTGACCAAAAAAATGTAAGATTCCAAATATATTTTAAAATATATATCGATTTCAGAGAAAACGACTCCGCTTGGGACTGATAAGAACATACATACATTTTGCCACATCATACTCTCTGTTTGAATCATAAGTATGAATCATTGAAACCATAATATCAACGTGCACACTGGAAGCCCTATTCCATTGTAGAGGTACTGGTGTATTTCCAACCACAAAGGGTTTGATAGTCTGTCATTGTTTCCAGCGCACTCATATTGTAATATTATTTTTAGTCCAGTGACAGCTTATCTCAGCAAGAGCAGATATTGACTGTTTGACTGGTGTTTGCCAACCACCGTCTCTGAACTCAGAATGTAGGCTTTAGAACCAGCTGAAATAGAACATTTGGACTCATGATCTTAACTGTGTCACACAGTATTCTACATTTCAAAATAGATTGTAAAAAGTAGTTTTTACTTTTTCACTCCAGGCTAATTTCAGCTGCTCTCTCATTTTCAAGATACAAGATTGGCCATTTGCAACAAGAACGACGGAACGCTCACTCCCCATTCCCTCCCCCAGTAGGAATTTCTTAAACAATACTATAAAAAAATATATACAAAATAAAAATGAACATAAAGAGAACAGTAAAGTGACTGATGATATGTACATGATTTGAATTGTGCAAAAATATTAAAAAAGCATTTAAAGTGCCAGTAGTGCAGCAGCATCATGAATACAGTGCAAAACAGTGCAGTAGCTGTAATGAGTCCCGAAAGTCCAGCAAAGTATGATAGTGTAATGTTAATGTTAATTTATAGCAGAACTTCTGATCCAGCACTCATTCTATATAATAGCTTCTGACCCAGCAGTCCTACTGTGTTATAACATAACTTCTGATCAGTCCTACTGTGTTATAACAGAACTTCTGATCAGTCCTACTGTGTTATAACAGAACTTCTGATCAGTCCTACTGTGTTATAACAGAACTTCTGATCAGTCCTACTGTGTTATAGCAGAACTTCTGATCAGTCCTACTGTGTTATAACAGAACTTCTGATCAGTCCTTCTGTGTTATAGCAGAACTTCTGATCAGTCCTACTGTGTTATAACAGAACTTCTGATCAGTCCTACTGTGTTATAGCAGAACTTCTGGGGGA
>CM051013.1:7112949-7117949 GCA_027704905.1 Muraenolepis orangiensis | reverse complement strand
TTATAGATTTAATTTGGGGGAGTGATTTTATTTATCATTGTACCGGTGCTTTGAACTGTGTTAAATACTACCCAGTATCCATCAGTAGACTGCACATATCTTGCACATGTAACTTAAAATAACACATACATCGCATCTGGTTACTAATTATTATTATTATTATTATTATTATTATTATCATAGCTGAACTGCATACAGAAAAATAAATTGTATAAATTATCAAACAAGATTATAACACTTTACATTTACGGCAAACAACCATGAATCGAGTATATATATATATAACAATATACACCAACAAACTTCCGATATGTGACTTGTCTTTGCCCGCCGAATTTTCACCAAATTCACTTGGTTTTTCAAATGCCACAAAGTCAAGGCTTCCCTCAGAGAGAGTAGAGTAGTGAAGCTTACATCTCTCTCTGGTGGGGGGGGGGGGTACAGCGGCCACCCTTACATCTCCTCCTTGGCTGCGATGGGAGCCCCAACGTCCGGCTGTGCGTCGGCCGGCTCCGGGTGCAACCGCTGCAAGAGCTCCGGGGCAAACAGGGGCACCACCTGACACACGGAGGAGAGGGAGCCTCAGTGTTGGAATCTTTGCGCCGACGGCGACCTCTAGTGGTCATGGGTGGAAACTGCACCGCTAACAGGTTTTAAACGACTAGCGGCGCGTAAAAGGGCTCGGGTACTTTTCAATTGTAAAACGGTGAATGAATGAATGAATGGATAATAATAATAATACATTAAATTTCATAGAGCGCTTTTCTGGACACCCAAGGCGCTTTACAGACATGGTAAAATTGCACGTACAGTAAAATCGTTAAATAGTTATATAGATTCAAAATAAGACTGTATATATATAAAATAAAAATTTCAAATAAAGTATTGGAGTGTAGTATTTTCCTACATTGACAGTTATCAGCTTCATGGTTTTGGGCACGTTGGGGTCGGGAAACTCCTCTCCAAAGCAGAGGTCGATCTTGTAGTGGGGCTCCGGGCCTTTCCTCTGCAGATAGCTCTGGAGCTCTGCGATGTTGGGATGTTGGATTAATATGGACTGGACCTTATATCACTTTGACCCAAAGCACTGTACAATTATTGCCCCACATTCACACACTGACAACAGCCAACTGCTCAGGAGCAGTTAGGGCAAGGTGGGCAAACCTTTTTGGCTCGGGGCCACAGTGATTGTTTTATTTGGCAGCCGTACCGGGCCAAGTGTGAACTTACATAAATGAACTGTAAAAGCTATTATATACATTCCCCAAATTAGATTAGATTCAAACGTATTGTCATTGCACAGCACAGTACAGTACAGCGAAAATAATTTAGCATCTAACCAGAGTGCAAATGTTGCAGTAAAGTTCATAGTAATATATCATTTACAGTTTAAAGTTGCTAAAGTCGCTTTTATTTTTATATGATTTCTGAATTGCCAATATGCAAACGGATTTAACATGCTGTTATTATTAGAGAGGAATACGGAGACATTGTTACAGTTGATTCCCTATGTATACACCTAAGCCTGGGTTGGGAGAGCACCCAAAACAACAACAACAAGAGACTCACTGACTATCCCTCTCAGTCACGGGCCCGCATTAAAAAGCACAGCGGGCCGCATGTGGCTCTCGGACCATAGTTTGCCAAACCCCTTTAGTTAGGGTGTCTTGCTCAGGGACACCTCGACACTCGACTAGGAGGAGCCGGGGGATCTAACCAACAACCTTCAAGTCGCTAGACAACCCGCTCTATCACCTGAACTAGTGCCGCTTGCTACTGCCGGAAATATACATACATGTTAAGAGTGAGCATGTATGTATATATCCACTTCTCAATAAACACAATGAACACAATCAAACTCTTAATAATGTATCGCTCAATTAATCAATCAATCAATTAATCAATCAAGCATTAATCAAATCTTTAAATAAAAGACTGAAACTGGACTCAAAAAGAGTATTTGTTTTCTTTCACCAAAAGACAAGCGGCGTTACCGTTCACAAACGTGGGCGTGTCCAGCAGCTTGCAGGTGCGCTCTCGCTCCAGTTTGTTGGGGCTCTCGGCGTGCGGCGCCAGGGGCCCGCTCCAGTACACCCGGCCCTGGCAGAACCTCTTGATGAACAGCCCGTCCGGCGCCACCCAGAGCAGCACGCCCCTCTCCAGGTGGGCCAGGAGCCGACCCAGGGCGGCGGTGACGCCGGGCCCCAGCGAGGAGGCGGGCGGGGGGAAGGAGAGCTGCTGGGCGCTGCACGGCCCATAGATCCGCTCGCTGCCCACCGGCACGCAGCCCTGCAGGACGAAGCAGCCGTCGGGCCCGCAGGTCGTCAGCTCACTCACCGGCTCTCCACAGTAGAACAGCGTCAGCTTCATCCGGAAGTCTGCACACACACACACACACACAGACACATACACACAGACACACACACACACGCACACACACACACAGACACACACACACACGCACACACGCACACACACACACTCGCACACACGCACAGACACACACACACACACACACAGACACACACACACACACACACACACACTCACACTCACACACACACACACACACACACACACACACACTCGCACACACACGCACACACACACACACAACGCACAGACACACACAGACACACACACACACACAACGCACAGACACGCACACACACAACGCACACACACACACAATGCACAGACACACACACACACGCACACACACACACACACGCACAGACACACACACACACACACACACACACACCGGGGTGAACCGTTTCTTTAACATGGGTTTTTTTGTGACTGTGTAACAACACGTTTTGAGGGGCATTTCGGATCTTTCCAGGGGAAAATGGGGGTTCGACATTAAAACATTTGAGGGTCTGAAAACTCGATTGGCTCCCAAGACATTTTTTTTGTGTCCCTTACTCCATCAGAGTTGGAATTATCGGCGTAAGAATATAAAGCCTGAGACTTTCGTTACTTCACACACACACACACACACAGTCACAGCGGTGAGCCTCCACTGAGGGAGGGAGCGTGTTACCTGATATAGCCAGAGAGGGACCGAGGACTCTGGGACCCAGAGAGACCTGAGGCGGGACTTCTTCTGAACCACAGTACGCATGCTCCCCCGACAAAGCACCTGAAGAAGTGGAGTAACATTATTATACAATTATTATTATTATTATTATTATTATTATTACATTTTTTGCGGCAGTAGTAAATGTTATCCGTTCAGTACACAGTTTCCTAAGTTAAGAAGTACATTACATTACATTACATTATCAGTCATTTAGCAGACGCTTTGTCCAAAGCGACTAAGCCAATAGTGCGTTCAACAAAGGACAACTCGTCACCAGAAGTCAAAAGTCCATTTCATTCCTAACAAGTCTCCAAGAACTGAGCCAGTGCCAGTTAAAAGTACAATAAGTTGGCAAACAGTAGAACAATATCTAACTAACAATCCACTTAGTAAGACGCTAGTACGCTAGTTTTCAGCCTGTGGTGGAAGATGGGCAGTTTTTGTTAATTCATTTTTGTATGTTGGTCTGAACCTGTCTATCTACCTGTCTGTGTACCTGTCTGTCAACCTGTCTGTCCAATCATTGTGAGGAGTAGGGATCAGAGTCAAGCCAATTCTAATAAGAGTTCATGGTTTTCTTGCGTATTGCTACTGAATGAACAATGAACGGAACAGTGACCCATACTTCAACAAGCTGTGTTCAGCCTTACTGTTTCTTTCTTCTTGCGTTTCTTCATGTCCTCTCCATTGGTGAAGAAAGAGCTTTATAAAAAAAGAAAAATCATAAAAATGATAATAATAATAACAATATAACAATAATACTAGTATTATTATTATTATTATTATTATTATTATTATTATTATTAATAATGAAAAAATATATATAAAATAAGAAGAATAACAACGCATACTGAAAAAGAACACAGAATAAATCATAATAATAACAATGATAACAGTGTATGAAAACCTAATGACTACTATGAAGTGACGTCATTATCAGTGCTTGTGTTCTGAAGCCTTCACCTGGGACGGCGGGAATGCGGCGTATCCGGTCTGAACCACCACCACACGACTGCCCACGGGACGGGAGTCTGAGGAACAGAAAAATACAACAAGCAAATCAAACATTAATAAATAATGATAATTATAATTATTCAAATGTGTCAGTGTACAGCACAGGTACAGTACAGTAAAGGAATTTCTCTGCATTTAAACCCATCCTAGTATTAGAGAGAGAGAGAGAGAGAGAGAGATGGAGGAGAGAGAGAGAGAGAGAGAGAGAGAGAGAGAGAGAGAGAGAGAGAGAGAGAGAGAGAGAGAGAGAGAGAGAGAGAGAGAGAGAGAGAGAGAGAGAGAGAGAGAGAGAGAGAGAGAGAGAGAGAGCGATGGAGGAGAGATGGAGGAGAGAGATAGAGGTGGACTCACTCAAAACATGGTCGACCGGACCTGTCCTCAGGTGGGACTCGATGCGGTACACCTTGTAGGGCTCCGAGACGTCCAGCTGGTTGAGGTGCGGGACCTCCGTGAAATCCGTGCTTTTGTTGAGCGCGCAGCGCAGGCGCGTCTTCCACATGGTGGGGCTGTCCTTGGCGCGGGACCCCCCCGCCGGCTGCTGTTTACCTTTGTACACCGCCCAGGCCTGGGTGGTGGGTGGTGGTGGTGGTGGTTTAGTGGTGATGGGGTTCGAGAGAGGAGGAGGAGAAGATCACCCAAAGTGTCGCAGTAAAGTTTGTTGCCACCCCATGTTCACCATGTGTGTGCTTGTCAAATGCTTTGGTATTTGCAGTATAGACATTATTTTAAACTGCTTTTAATTGTAGGTCAAACACATACATTAAAAATACATTACATTGTCATTATCATTTAGCAGACGCTTTTAATCCAAAGCGACTTAACAATAGTGTGGTAGGTAACAAAGGGTAGGTTAGAGAACAACTCGTCACCAGAAGTCAAGTTTCATCCCTAACAAGTCTCC
>CM051013.1:7100449-7107949 GCA_027704905.1 Muraenolepis orangiensis | reverse complement strand
ATCGGCTAATCAAAGCCAGACTGTGTAATGAAGAGAATACTGGGGAGAAGAGGCTGCTGCAAGACATGTGTTAAGAGAGGTTTGGTGTGTGCATGTGTGTGCGCGTGTGCATGTGCGCGTGTGTGTGTGTGTGTGTGTGTGTGTGTGCACATGCCTAAGAAACAAGTGCAGGTCCTTCAAAGAATCCAAACTTGGAATAACTACAAAAATATGGCAAAAAAAAAAAAAAAACAGTATACGGAGAGCAGAGCGGCGAGAGGAATCCGAACACAAGGTTGTGATTCATTCATGATTTGATATTGAAAAAAAAATAATAATAATAATAATAAAGATGGCACAGCTTTTTTCTCTTGTAGTTTATTGTTCAGCAGTACAACATGGTGGTGGTGAGTGGTGGCGGTGGTGGTGAGTGGACGCTTTTGTTATTCCTTACGCTGAAACAGCGTCTCCGCCTAGAGTTCAATAAATAGGCCTCTTCACTGCCACGATGAAGAGATGCTGAGCACACACACAACAACGCCAGCATCCTCTCTCCCTTCTCTCCTCTCTGCAGGCGGGCCGCTGCTCTCTTTTACATTTTTATCCGCTGTACCTTTATTCGTTTAACAGACATTTTTTGCAAGAGAGTTGTTTGGGATTCGAGCTATTTCTCAAAGTTGTACAGTACATCGTATTTAAGTCACGGCTGAAGGACGATAGGCCAATAAGGCCCATAAATAGACCGTGAGGTTGGGTCTGTTGTTGTAGTTTCGTCATGTGAATTACGGCTTGCATCTGCACCACTTATAAATTACATTAAGGACATACTGTAACAAAACAATGGCAGCGCATATTTCATATTTCTGTGAGTACATTTTTTTGCAATTCCCATGAAAAGCACACAGTGCACCGTGATCTCTGGAAGTGACAGATTTACCACCCCTGGGTTTGCACAGTGAAGAGAGAGAGAGAGAGAGAGAGAGAGAGAGAGAGAGAGGAGAGAGAGAGAGAGAGAGAGAGAGAGAGAGAGAGAGACAGACAGACAGACAGACAGACAGAGACAGACAGACAGAGACAGTCAGACAGAAAGCGTAATGTTTATCTCAGAGATGCAGAGGTTGTGTCTTTCAGTTCTGTGCTAATAGACCGTAGTGTTATGTCAACGTTTGTATAGGCAGCATTGCATTCTGGGGCGGAACATTATCCCCAACAAAATGGACGTTTCCTGGAAATAAATACAGTTGTTGCTTTGTAAAAAAAACTAAAAATAAAAACACTATTTACACAGTATTGTACATAGAAGAGTTCACAGATTTAGGAACCTTTATCCAGGTGCCAAACTCCAAAAAAAATAACAACATATAATAACATATACACATAAGAATGACATTAACTAAAAAATAAAATATATATATATACTGTTATTAAACAAAAGATTGTTTACTGTGTATTAACATACAATCACTGTTTTAAATGTCTCATATACACAGTAGAAAGCACAGGATTAGTGTGTGTGTGTGTGTGTGTGTGTGTGGTGTGTGTGTGTGTGTGGTGTGTACACACAACAGCATATGTGTGTTTGAAAAGAGGACTCTAAAGTTGATTGTCAAAAATTCCTATACAGCTGCACTGCATTTCGGAACAAAATGTTTATGCCAAGAGCATCTTTAAAAAAAATGAAATAAAAACCTTAAAAAACAGTCCCCCGTCCTCTCCCCCCTAGTGAGTGAGTCTAAAAACCAGCCTCTCAAAAGGCCTTTTCTTTGACAAGCCTGTTTACACTCAGCACGCGTTTCCCATCCGTTCTCCATGTTTGAAATGTTTGAGCCCAAACAGTGTAAACACACGCGTGTCCGTGTGTCCGTGTGTGTGTGCGTGTCCGTGTGTGTGTGTGTTTGTGTGTGTGGTGGCATTGTGTCCGACCTCTCGGGCCACTCCGGGGGCCAGGAGGGTGGGGGGGGGGGTTGGGGGGTAGGGGGGGGGGGATAAGGCCCTCTTAGTGGCAACCGCAGGCTCTGACCACCATGTTGCGGTACTTCTTGAGGATGACGTTGGAGCTGTCGTCGAAGTACAGCACGGAGATGGCGTGTAGCTGGGTGGGCGCGCAGCAGGGCTTGGGGACCGTGTCCGGGTTGATGAAGTGGACCTGGGGGGGGGGGGGGAGGGGGGGGGAGCGGAGAGGAGAGAGACTAGTCAACGTCCAGGTCCATCAGATAACGGACTAACAGACCTCAGAACAGTTTCTACCCCCAGTGCCATACAGGAACTGAACACTGTCAAACACAGTCGCAGTGACAGTTCTGTGTAACCACAGTTCTGTACAGTTGGACTGTTACTGGACTGTTCTGTGTAACTACAATACTGTACTGGTTCACTGTTACTGGACTGTTCTGTGTAACCACAATACTGTACTGGTTCACTGTTACTGGACTGTTCTGTGTAACCACAATACTGTACTGGTTCACTGTTACTGGACTGTCTGATACAATACTGTATTACATTACATGTCATTTAGCAGACACTTTTGTCCAAAGCGATTTACAATAGTGCGTTCAACAAAGGTAGGCGAGAGAACAACTCGACAATAGAAGTCATTAACATCAACTTAATTTTTTTTGTTTAGCTTAGTTTAAAAAATAATATATATATCTTTTAAATTGTTGTTTATAAGAGTGTGGTGAGGATTGGCAGACAATTTTGTACTTCTACGATGACAATAAAGACATTCTGATTCTGCTTCTGCTTCTGATTCTGATTCTGGATCTGATTCTGAGGTAATGGGTTTCACCCCGAATGGCCCGTTAGCCGATAAAACAAACCTGCGGTTCGCAGGGAGAATGTTCTGTTTATTTTTCGCCTCAACCCGGTGTTTCTTGGCCCCGAGTAGCCCTGGAGCAGCACACGTGGTCTGAAGCACATTTCCTTCCCGTTAACACAGACCAGTCCTACCCCCCCAACCTCCCTCCCCCCCTTCTCTGAAGTACTTTGAACTTGTAGATTTTTTGGCGATGATTAGCGGCTTTAAATTGAGCCCCTTTGCTACCATTCCCATGTTGTCACGGTTACTTACAAGTGTTTGCACGATGGCGTGGTTTGTGGCGTTCATGTAGGAATTCAGCGGGAAGGCGCACTCGCCCTCGCAGTAGTAGGCGGCATAGCCCTCTGGGGCGATGATCCAGTCCTGGTGGTTCATTGGTAGGAGGAGGAGGAGGAGGAGGAGGAGGAGGAGGAGGAGGAGGAGGAGGAGGAGGAGGAGGAGAAGAAGGAGGGGGAGGAGGATGATGAGAAGGAGGAGAAGGTTGATGAGAAGTAGGAGGAGGAGGAGGAGGATGAGAAGGAGGAGAAGGAGGAGGAGCAAGAGAAGGAGAAGGATGAGAAGAAGGAGGGGGAGGAAGAGGATGATGAGGGGGAGAAAGAGAATAAAAAGGCATCATTAAAAAATGCAAATACTAAGTGACTAATTGACTGGTAACGCATGCAAGGACATCAAGAATGCAAAAGGGGAAGAAGACAAGTGAGAGAAGATGGCGTCTAAAGGCCGCTGTGGACGGGATGCTAACAGTACCTGCCAACCCAGGTCACGGAAACTGACGTAGAGCTCATGTTTCTTACAGGCCTGCTTCTGGTCCCCACTGCTGTTCTCTGAGAGAGAGAGAGAGAGAGAGAGAGAGAGAGAGAGAGAGAGAGAGAGAGAGAGAGAGAGAGAGATAGAGAGAGAGAGAGAGAGAGAGAGAGGAGGAGGGAGAGAGAGACAGAGAGGGGGTAGTGTTAGACGTGGGGTTAAACTTTGTAGTCAGAGAAGCAGGAGGGGCTTGGGGGGGGGGGGGGGGGGGGGGGGGGGGTTGGGGTTACTTTACCCCAGTGGAAAACAAACAAGTGTTTTTTTTAGTATTTTTCTAAAGACTTTTTCCAATCAGACACAGATGAGTCGTAGCTCAGAGCCAGACGACGGCCTTGTCGTGATAGCGTCCCTGGGAAACTCAGACTAACACGGCACCCATCCTCTTAACGTACCCTCACCACCACCTGTTTTAAGGTCACTTTACTCATCCGAGGGTTTAGACTCAAACGTGTACAATTACCGGGCACCTCACCGCATGACTCACCACGCCGCAACACAACCCCATTACTCTCTCGGTTTACCCCTCTTTAGACTTTTATCTGTCCCGTTCCCCTTTCTTCTCATCCTTCCCTGGGGTTCGATACTGGATACTCCAGTTACCTCTCTGCCTCCCCCCCTGCCTCTCTGCCTCCCTCTCCCCCCCCCCCCACACCCCCTTTCGGGGGGAGAGAGGGTACATTAGTTAGCTGTGAGTAGTGGGGATGGGGGGAATCATCGTGAGCGCAACTGGTTCTCATCAGCCCTTAAAAGGTCACTAACTACGAACTACTATCCCCCCCCCCCACCCCCCTCTCCTCCATTCTCTCCATGTGTTGCAGGCCCAGGCCCCCCCCCACCTCCCGGGGGGGGGGGGGGGGGGGGGTGGTCTGCCCTACAGCGCAGCGCAGCGAGGCCCAGATGTCCACCGCCGCTGTTAAAAGCCCGCCCTGCCTCGCCCTCTTCCTCCTCCTCCTCCTCCTCCTCCTCCTCCTCCTCCTCCTCCTCCTCCTCCTACTCAACCTCGCTGCAGATATTCCAGACCGCCGCCTCCTCCTCTGTGACGCAGGGGTTGTGTAAATAAACAAAACAAACGCTGGCCGGATGTCTCAAGTGTGGACATTAGGCTGTAATGTTTCGCCACTCACACCTCGGGAACCTAAAAGGTTTCCCCCCCCCCCCCCCACCACCCCCCCCCGCCCCCCAGGGAGTGTTGAATGTTGTATTATGCACACTCTCTGCACACACACACACACACACACACACACACACACACACATTTGCGGCCACAGTCTTAAGCATTCACAATAATGATGAAACCAACCCGCAGACCTCCAGAATCAGTGTATGTGGGACTATTTCGTTTTGAAACTTTGAAACTTTTTTATTTTGTACCCAAGGTGGTCCAGGGACATCGACCACCAGCCCAACCTCAGCCCCCCCCCCACTCTTAAGCACCCCGACCCGGCCACATGAATGATCAAACCAACCCGCCGACTTCCAGAACCAGACCCATGGTGGTCCGGATCTAGACCCATGGTGGTCCGAAAAAAATATATAAAAAAAAAGACAGAGTGCCATC
The DNA here is from genome assembly GCA_027704905.1 of Muraenolepis orangiensis. Taxonomy (NCBI): domain Eukaryota; kingdom Metazoa; phylum Chordata; class Actinopteri; order Gadiformes; family Muraenolepididae; genus Muraenolepis; species Muraenolepis orangiensis. The sequence continues at coordinate 7,102,790 of CM051013.1, read as the reverse complement.
TTGTCGGGAAAATATGACAGAATGTTTTGCCGACCACGGGGTCTCGACACTCTCAATTTTTTTTTCACACACATGATAAATGATGATTGATTTTTTTAATTGATTATGTCTTTCTCTGCCCTGGGACCCCCTACATTTTTATATATATATATATATATATATATATAAACAATGTTTGCATTTTATCCCTGGCCTAAAGGCCTGAAAATAATTGTTATGCCTTTATAATACTTAGGAATATATCTATAATATATCACTTTGATGCCTAGTTATAAGACATGTAGACATCGTTCAAATCAATGCATCAATGCTTCAAACGAATGAAGCGGAGCCCCTGCAGTACCTTGGTGGACCCCTAGGGGTCGTGGGGACCCCCGGTTGAAGCTCACCTGCTATGTTGGCCACTCGTAGCGCCTCCTGGCCCTTGGCCCCTTTGGAGCGGTTGGGGTTCCTCTGTTTGGCGCCCCCCGGTGCCGAGCGGATGCTGCGCAGGTGCACCTCCGTGGCTTTAAAGAAGGCCACCATGAAGGGCTGCTTGTTCTGGGGCCCGCTGCGGCCCACCAGTCCCGCCAGCCGCGGGTTGACGCTCTCGCCTGCAGGGGGAGACAGAGAGCAGCATGTACAGGTTAGTGTGGATCCACAGAACACAGGGGGGGGGGAACCGCAGACATGAGCACCAAGACATGGGATGGAAAACGGGAGGCCTATAGAGTCTTGTTGTGTGTTTGTGTGTGTGGGTCTGTGTGTGTGTGTGTTTGTGTTTCTGTGTGTGTTTCTGTGTTTCTGTGTGTGTGTGTGTGTGTGTGTGTGTGTGTGTTTGTGTTTCTGTGTGTGTGTTTCTGTGTTTCTGTGTGTGTGTGTGTGTGTGTGTGTGTGTATCTTTGTGTTTTTATGTGTGTGTTTGTGTGTGTGCCTTTGTGTTTTATGTGTGTGTGTTTGTGTGTGTGCCCACACACATACAGTATGTGGTCTACATTCTCCCCTCACTAAAAGCCATGCGTTCAGACTTGATTCACCTCTGAGAACGCCTTTGCTATTTCCCTCTCAATTCCCCACAACTAAAGTGAGAGGAACAAACACAGCGGAACACATCAAAGAGAGGACCCTTCTGTTATCCTGTGTGTGTGTGTGTGTCTTGAACAGCGTGCATCTTGTCCTCCGACAGAAGAATGTGTGTCTGATCAGTATGGAGGCAAACAAGCTGGTCGTCGCCCCCGGCGACGGGGTGTCCCACCTGCCTGTACACGCTTGGTTTGAACTGGCTATCAAACACACACACGCACGCACACACACATACTACACACACACAAACACACATATATACACTAACACACCCACACGCTAACACATTCACTAACACATGCACACACACACACACACAAACTAACACAATCACAAACACATGCACACACTAACACCCACCCAGACACCACAGACACAGACAGACACACACTAACAAATGCACACACAGATACACAGACAAACACACACACACACACACATACCCTTCCCCGACAATCAAACAGGAGAGCGTGAGTCCCTCAGACATTTGGCATCCGGCCGCTCCTCCTCCTCGCCGTGTGAGGGGGCGTGGCCTACTCCCAGCGAAGAACAGCGTCACGTACAGTAGGACACGACTACTATCGCGTCTGTTCAGGAAGTCTGTTTGTCAACGACAGATCGAGTCACCGCTGAGTCAACCCCCCCCCCCCCCTCCCCCCACGCCGCCCTGATGGTTTCCTCGTGATGAAGAAGCACGTGAGACACTGTGAGGACGTCAACAAGCACGCGTGGGTTTAACGATTAATGGATCAAACCATGGCGGAGGGCCAGGCTTCCCCGGTGTGTGTGTGTGTGTGTGTGTTTAGCGTAAGCTGTTGCTGATAGACTCTACGCATACGTAGACCGCATTACTGACTCATGTTGGGGTAAGAGAGAGAGAGAGAGAGAGAGAGAGAGAGAGAGAGAGAGAGAGAGAGAGAGAGAGAGAGAGAGAGAGAGAGAGAGAGAGAGAAAGAAGAAAAACCCTCTCTAAAAAACTTTCTGTTAGGCGGGTGATTTAGACGACAGCACAACTTGTGTGTAATGAGCGTCGACATGGCATCTGAAAGCATATCAACTCCACATTGTTCGCACGTAGTTTCTTCTTCTCCTCCTCCTCCTTCTTCTTCTTCTTCTTCTTCTTCTTCTTCCTGGGGTTTGTGATCCGAGGTCAGGCGCCGTGTGGTGGTAACGCTCTTGTGTGTGGTGGTAACGCTCTCTCTCTCTCGTGTCTGTGTGATGGGTTCCGTATGACCACCGCAATGCCAAAACATGTGGTCTATTACCCCGGTTCTTTTTT
>CM051013.1:7077949-7082949 GCA_027704905.1 Muraenolepis orangiensis | reverse complement strand
TGTGTGTATGTAAGGTTTTCTGTGTGTGTGTGTGTGTGTGTGTGTGTGTGTGTGTGTGTGTGTGTGTGTGTGTGTGTGTGTGTGTGTGTGTGTGTGTGTGTGTGTGTGTGTGTGTGCGTGTGCATGTGCATGTGTACGTGTGTGTGTGTGTGTGTGTGTGTGTTTTTGAGGGAGGGACCCTCAAAGAGAACGGGGGGGGGGGGAGAGAGAGAGAGAAATAGAGCTATAGGACAAGACGAACAAGGGAGAAAGTAAACAAATATAGGATCACGTCACAGTCCATCTGCTCTCATCTCTCGGTCTGTGAAACATCGGCTGCTCTCCGCCGCCACCGTCGCCTCCGACCACATAGAACATCGCCGCCATCTTGTGGAACGGCGTGCGGAGAAAATGTGTGTGTGTGTCGTGTTTGCAATTTTTTGGCGTGCGACCTGCGGCACGTCCGGCGGTACACGCCCAGCTTGTCGTGGTGAATTCTGACTGCATGCTGTAAGCCATTTACACAGCTGGCCCCTTTCTCTTACCGTGAGGTGACTCGAGTCAAGACAAGGGTCCCTTGCTATTGGGCCCTGTCCCACAAAAACACAGGCCACACGTCCTGGCCCGAGGCACTAACCAGGCACTGTCAAAACAGCCCATGACGGCTTTCAGCTCAGAGACCAGAGTGAGTCCAACCCGGTGACAACCCGGTGATTTGGATTTTAAAATAACAATAAAAATAATGTGTTTTGTGTGGTTTGTTTCGGAGTTCCGCTTCAGTCAAGTCCTATCGAGCGATTAAGGATGAATTTGTTCCGTCGTCACAGAGAATACCCGGAACAGCTACACGCCAGCCGCTCTCGCTGAATCAAACTAAATGTCAAACGTTAGGACAAAGCTAGGACTTCACAAGCGGTTCCCCTGTGGTCTGCGTTGTGGCCTTGAGATGTGTTTGCCAGGAATAAAGGCCACTTGAAGCCAATAGAGGTCCTGTTATTTATACTCATACGTCCGGTTTCGTTTGATCAAAAGGGCAGACAATAGACGATTCAATACAACTCTGAGATGATGAGACGAATGCGTGGTTATTGAAGTGTGTCTCATGGTTTGTGAAACATATTGTAAATTACCGGATTCTGGTCTTATAGTAACTGCAAATCGGTTGCACGGATGTGGCTTTGTCAGGCATTTTAAACCATTTAAAGTATTTACAATGTTTATTCAAATAAATGTATTACTCCTCCTTATTCCTCCAATTCGCCCTTTCTGTTGCCCTGTCCCAGAATTCCTTCATTCCTCATTCAGTTTCTCCACCGCCGGCTCGGTCCCACCAGAGAGATAATGAATGAGTCGGACCTACCTTATTATCTAGTACTATTCAATCAAAGCTGACTCACACTTGATGGTTATCACATGAGAGACCGGACGAGGATTAAACAAGGAACCCTTTTCACGACTACAATGCACGGCAAAGGTCACCACCAAAGCACACACTTTAGCACACTTAGTGTGTGTGATATTGGTGATCTGATATATGGCATCGCCGGGCACAGTGGTGGGGACACATCACGGGGACAGCCAACAGCTGAAGGAAAACATGCAGACCTCTAGAATGGCATTGGTCATCCACTTATGCTCTAACATGACTTACACTAAATATTCACAAATCAAATTTGCAAGACTATTTGACTATTTGCCACACACACACATACACTAAAGGTGATCACAAAAGACTCACAAATCGAATTTACTATTTGTATCTGTGTGTCTCTGTCTCTGTCTGTCTCTCGCGCTCTCACACACACACACACACACACACACACACACACACACACACACACACACACACACACACACACACACACACACACACACATACACACACAGCCTTTTCCTCAAACACACACACACGCACCACACTTCTCTGTTGCAAGTTTATTGGCGCTCGGTCAGAGCCAGGGAGTGAGTGAGGCCCTTGACTTTGTGAGACTCTGCGGTCGAGGCCGTCTGTGTCACCGCCTGTCAGAAATAGTCACAATGCAGTAATGACAGTGTAGCAGCGGCGGCGGCGGCGGTGGTGGAGGAAGGAAGCAAAGCCACCTCCCCTCTCCTCGCTCTCTTGCCAGCACACTTTGCACAGCAACAATGCTATGATGTTCTCCAGGATTTGAACCTATGGACAAGCAGCTGCTCCTTTCACTTTGGCCCCTGTCCCATGACTCTACGCTTAAACCGTTAACTAGGCCAGGCCATGTGTTCACGGTGCAGCCAAGAGCCTCCCTGTGCCTTGCATCGAACTCTGGCAGTGCTTTATCAAAGTAACACGCACGCATACTGCAATGAATCAATGTAACACAGCCACACACACAACTAACCTACTGCACTGTATCAATGTAACACGCAAGCATACTGCAATGAATCAATGTAACATGCACACTACTAGCCTACTGCACTGCATCAATGTAACACAGCCACACACACAACTAACCTATTGCACTGTATCAATGTAACACGCAAGCATACTGCAATGAATCAATGTAACATGCACACTACTAGCCTACTGCACTGTATCAATGTGACATGCACGCATACAAACACACAACTAACCTACTGCACTGTATCAATGTAACATGCACACAACTAACCTACTGCACTGTATCAATGTAACATGCACGCTGGGCTACTGCACTGTATTCATGTAACATACACACACACACCACTGCACTGTATCAATGTAACAGACACACACACACACTACCCAACTGAACTGTATCAATGGAACACACACACACACACACACACACTACTGCACTGTATGCATGTAACATACACACACACACACACACACACCACTGCACTGTATCAATGTAACACACACACACACACACACACACACACACAACTGCACTGTATCAATGTAACACGCACACTGGCCTACTGCACTGTATCAAATAGATATTGCTGTGACAACTGTTCGGATAACCAAATGATCACCTCTTAAATCCACCACCTGCTAACGATATATGATGGAATTATAGAAAGGCCTTGCGATAAGATAACACAGTGCAGTGTTGAAATAATCACATGCCTTATTAAAAAGGCAAACATGCTGCTTGGAAACAATCAGTCAAATCAATCAAAACGCAGTAATCTGCGTTCCAGAGTTTAGTGAAAACCCCATTGGATGAGACGTATAAAGGCCTACTCTAGCGCGTATATATGTTGATTTCTTACAGCTTTAAACGCATTGCAACTTGCAATGCATTTTAAGCTGTAGGAAATCTTTGGCGCACTTTGACCCCGTGTCCTGCTGGTGTCTCTGGCTCCAGATAACGCGAGACATATGATCCGCCGCCCGCCGCCTTCACTCGGAGCACCTGAACATTAGGAGCGCTTCTGCACAGCTGTTTTCCCTCCAAGGAGAGGAATGTGACACTTGTGGTAAATAACAGCACTTTTGTTGACGTAAACCGGTATTCATCGTGTTCATCATGTGTGTGCAATCTTTAACCTAAAAACAAAAACAAACAAAAACAACAACAACAACAACAAAGAAATTGCATTTTGAGCATGACGGGTGATGATGCCTACCCAGATTGACAAAGCTCATGACCATGTCCGCGTCGGTCAGGAAGTTGTTGCTGTCTTGCAGACTGGCGACCGGGGGCCCCTGCGTGGTGAAGACGGGTCTGTACGGGTACGAGTACCGGTCCTCCTCGCCCTCCGTGGACATGGCGTTGTACAGGTCCAGCATGAACATGGGCGCAGCGTTGTGCTTTCCGTGGAGATGGGGCCGCGGTCGGTGCGGCAAGCCCAGAATGGACAGGATCTCCCGCTGCATCTCCCGGCGCTCCTGGCTCTTGAGCCGCCGGTGGATGAAGCTCGAGTGGACCTCGTTGTCCAAAGTTAAGTTCGTGAACAGACTGTCGGCCACCACGCAGTACACCCACAACAAGAACAAGCACACGGGCGAACGAGTGTCCAAAAAAACGGATGCCATCGCGAATGCCATGCGTAATTGTGCACACTTTCATTTAACTTAGCGACGCACGAATGTCGACCTTTCAAAATCCAGTAGTGTTCAATATCCAAATCAATGTTGCGCCCTCATTTGGAGGGATTTGCTTCAAGAAAAAAAAAAATAGCATCGATTCAACGTCTTCGATATCATGGATCTTAATTCCAGTGGCAGATCACCCAGAGCCCGTGAGAGGATTGGTTTCACTGAGAGCGCTCTGTCCTGCGAACACGTTATGAGGAGGTTCTATGGACTGGGAGGGGCAGAGCTGATCGCCAGAAGGAACATAGAGAGAGAGAGAGGGAGAGAGGGAGAGAGGGAGAGAGAGAGAGAGAGAGAGAGAGAGAGAGAGAGAGAGAGAGGGGGGGGGAGAAAGGGTTAGAAAGAGAGGGACAGAGAGAGAGAGGGAAAGAGAAAGGGAGAGAGAGCGAGAGAGAGAGAGAGGGAGGGAGAGAGAGAGCTACAAAGAGTGAGAGAAAGGGGAAAGAGAGACATTGAAATATAGAGAGCTACAAAAAGAGAGTGAGAGAAATAGAAAGAGGGAGAGAGAGATAGAAAATGAGAGAGAGAGAGAGAGAGAGAGAGAGAGAGAGAGAAGAGAGAGAGGAACTTATAGTGTGCAATGCACATGTTTAGCAGTGACATCATCCCTCCATCTGCCTCTTCAACCTTGGGTTAAACACTGCACTTTATAATGGTGGAGGTTTTTCATCCTCTGGTGTGCACTCACAAGCTGCTCTAACTCAAGCGGTGGTCAAGCAGCTCTTCCCTCACTGGTGGTTGATTATTTACTCATGTATAGGAGCACATGTACACAGACAAATCCAGAGCCTCTCAACGTAACCCTGTGTGTGTGTGTGTGTGTGTGTGTGTGTGTGTGTGTGTGTGTGTGTGTGTGTGTGTGTGTGTGTGTGTGTGTGTGTGTGTGGTATTGGTGTGTCGTTGCCATGGCGATGGGGTTTGTACACCCCCCCCCGTGTGGATGTCTATCGGCCAGCAGAGT
>CM051013.1:7035449-7075449 GCA_027704905.1 Muraenolepis orangiensis | reverse complement strand
ACACGGCGCGCACACATTCCACTCCCGGCGGATCTCCCCGCATACCGAGCAGAGGCATGTCAATACAGCCCCGAGGAGACACACGACCTCACACCGCCTCGCTCCACCAGTGACACTGCAGATCTGGCCATTCGTCTGTGCTTCCCCCTCGGTGTGTTTATCACTCAGCGCCTACTTTCTCCTGGTTTCCTGGTTCTCCCGCACCACCAAAACTACCACCACCACCACCACCACCGCCTCCACCGCCACGCCGCCACCACCACCTCCACCACCACCACCACCAATACCATCACCACCGCCACCTCCACCGCCACCACCATCACCACCCCTACCACCTCCACCACCACCACCACCACCACCAATACCATCAACCCCACCACCACCACCAATACCACCACCCCTACCACCTCCACCACCACCCCTCTCGCACCCACCTCCTCGTCTTGTCTGTCCGCAGCGGTGGGGGGGGTGGATGGACAGGAGACGCCTGGACCTGATTCATTGCTCTCAGCAGTGGCCGGCAAACCCTCATCAGTTATGTCTGGAGCTGTCGACGGCGACCCCCAAGACCTTCCTCGAGATGATACTGCGTTACTTAAGCTTTCCCCCCCCCCCCCCTCGCGTAGCTGGGAGAGGCATCGCCAGCGCAGGAAGTTATCAATTGCTCACACTCTGTTGCTCTGTGTCAGAGGCGGGCAGAGACATTACACTGGCCTCCTTCCGTCAGCCACACACACACACACACACACACACACACGTATCAGTGTGTCCATTATGGAGGTGTGAGGATCTGATAACGGTCTAGCCAAGCCCCAACCCCCGGTTAGATCTGGGTTGGCTAACGGGGGTAGGTTAGGGTGGGGGAAGGGGGTGGGCCGTGAGCCATGGGCCTGCTGGAGTCTTGCTCTCATCACCCTGTGAGGCGGTGTATTCTGGCTGTCAATCAGAGCGTAATCAGTCACCTCTACTTTAGGGGATGCTGGTCTGACGGGGCCATTAGGAAAACCCGTCAGCCCCCGGTCAGCCAGCCGGCCGGCGTGGTCCCGGCCCGGGCCAAGCGCTGATGAGAACCAGAGGAGCAGGAGGCGAGGGAGGGGAGAGGGGGAAGAGGGGGGAAGGGGGGAGGGGGTGGCTGAGGAGGAGGGAGAGGGAGGTGGTGGTTCTGTTGTGTGGACAGAGGACTGCGAAAGGGGAGGCCCACGACTCTGTTTTCTATTTGCGAGGATTAGCTTGACAGATCTGTATTTAGTTTCTTAGGGCCTCTAGCTGTAGCTAATCCCTCCCACCCCCACCCCCACCAACCCCTCGCTTCCCTTTCTTCAGCCCCCCCCCCCCCCTCTAAAACCCAACCCCCACCACCTCCACCTCCACCACCACCACCACCTCCACCATCACCACCGCCAACACGGCTGCTCTCTCTCCACTTCCTCCCCCCCCCCTCCCCGCCCAGTACAAACACCCATCCCCAGACACAGAGACACACATGACTGGTTTCACTCTGGTGTCTCCTCAGGTTAGAGCCACACACTCCTCGCCAGAGTCTCTCACGGGCCATGAGCTCAGCAGGAGTCCTCCTCTCCCCTCCTCTCCCCTCCTCTCCTCAACCCCGACCAACCAATCCAGTGGCCTTTTCACAGATTAACCTTTTTTTCATTTTAAGCTGGGAGGTTTCTTCCGCCTCCCTTACATTTTCTTAGAGATAGTCGTTACGGAGCAATTAACGGCCATTACCGCGGAAGCAACTTGTCAGAGCCGCTCATGCAGGGGGAAAAAACTGGAGATGTTTGGTGGAGCTGTACACATTAGGGAATATACAGGGGTCAGGTCAAACCACCCCCCACCCCACAAGCCCCCCTCCTGCTCTTCAGATGTTGGCCCCCCCCCACACACACTTTACTTGAGGCCAGGGGGGAAACACTAAAAACGAAAGAGCACACACACACACACACACACACACACACACACAGCATGCCTGTCACTAATTCTTGACAGGAGAGGACCTCTAGCAAACTACTAATATAATCTAAACTGGGCGGCCTGGCGGCTTGATAACCAGGGACATGATTTTGACATTAAAAGGGGAATGTGGCCTGAGGCGGGGGAATCGGAGTGTGTGTTCGTCCCCACCCCCCCCGTCCCCGTCCCCGCATGGTGAAGATGATCTCAATAAAAGAACCACCAACATATAGCTAACAGGCCTGGTGAAAGCAGGGATATTCTGTGGACATACAGACGGTTTGCCTAAAGAAACTATTTTAGGTATCTTGATTAGGGAAATAATGCAGCCGTCCATGGGCGGTGAACAATGTAATTGTATTTCTGTTTCACTCTAAACACACAAAATTGATTTGTTTTTCTTGTTAGACTTGCTTTATTGTCCCTAAATAGTTTGTCCCATCTCACTGCCTCCGCCCTTCACGCATGAACACTCGCCAGCAGGTGGGTGAGATCTCATTAAGACACAGAAGATGCTTCCGGCAATTGGGCGTATACACACACACACACACACACACACACACACACAACTATTAATACTCAAGATTCAAGAATTGTATTTGCCATTTGCAACAAGTACAATGGAATGCTTACTCCCCATTCCCTCCTGTAGAATAAATGTCTAAAACACGATAACACTTTTATAATACTATAAAAAAAAACGATACACATAAGAATATAGCACTCTGAGATTCTCTGTTAAATGAAAACTTCAATATAAATAAAATGCATTATTATTATTATTATTATTATTATTATATGATTTCACTCATTCGCAGCCAGTCGGACATTCCCTGTGTGAATGATGAGTGATTCCCTGTGTAATAACACTATTATACTATTATAACAGAGCCATCCATTCACTCATTCCCTAGTACTAACCGACGCGGCGGGAAAAAAAGAGCTCGCGTGCGTCTGACGCGCATGCGCAAAGAGACTCATCATAACTCAAATCATCACTCATCACTCATCCATCTTTATAAAGCACGGTGGTGTGTTTAATTAAAGCGTCGTCTATACGTTTAACGTTTAACGTTTAAATGGACACCGTAACCGTCGACCACCACCAGGGGGAAGGGCAGTTCACCGAGATCGACAAAGTGCGCGTCGAGTTGTTGAGTCACGTGACGAGGCGTGACGTCGACCAACCAACAGAAGCAGACGAAGCCATCGACAGGTGTGTGTGTGTGTGTGTGTGTGTGTGTGTGTGTGTGTGTGTGTGTGTGTGTGTGTGTGTGTGTGTGTGTGTGTGTCATTAGCTCTCATATGTGTCATGCTCACCTCTTCAGGAAGCACTGCCCTGTTTGCACTATTTCTCAATTTCTAATTAGTTTATTCGTTTATTCACTTATGTGTATGTGTTTATTGGCTTCACTATGTGTTATTGTAGCCTCTGTTTGATGTGCTTAATGTGTTAAATCTAGGGAGCCAACTTATTGTACTTTAACCTGAGCACTGGTTCTGCTCTTGGAGGCTTGTTAGGAAGGGAATGCTCTTATGACTTCTGGTGAATAGTAGTTCTCTTGCCTACTAATTGAATGATGTTGCAATGGAATGACTTATGTTATTATATATATATATATATATATATATATATATATATATGCATATATATATATATATGCATATGTATGTATATATTATTATCACTTGTTAGGAAGGGAATGCACTTATGACTTCTGGTGACTAGTAGTTCTCTTGCCTAACGATGTTGAATGACCTTTTTCTAAGTCGCTTCGGACAAAAGCCTCTGCTTAAATTACTGTTATGTAATGTGATGTTCTGTTTAATGCCAAAGTACTACCCCCGCATCCATTCCTGAAATGATTATTGGTGAATGATGGAAAAGGGAGTTGAGGAGGTTATGTTTTCACCCATTAGTTTGTGTTTGTTCGTTTGTCTGTCAGCAAGATAACTCTAAAAGTGATGTAAGGAAATGGACAAAACTTGGTGGTACTTGATGGGAACAGAACCAAGGAACAGTTGATTCGATTTTGGATCTGACACACACATCCGAATCCCGATCCAGGGGTGTGGCGAAGGTATGCGCTCTACCCTCTGTACCCTCTGGTTTATTATTGATCTATACTGACACATCATGTGTTGTTGTTGTTGTTTTCATTTCCAGTCGGGAAGTTTTGACACGTATTGAACATGTGATTCGTGGGGCGGTGGCGTCCCTGTCCAGAGACGAAGCCCCGGTCCTGGTGCTGCCCGACAGGTCAAACTGGGCCAATGTGAGGTAAACGACACTATGAAAATAACCAGCCTCTCTAACATGTTGTGTGATGTTTTGTGTTTGTGGGTGTGGGTGTGTTTTTGTTTCTGTGTGTGTGTGTGTGTTTGTGTGTTTGTGTGGATGTGTGTGTGGGTGTGTTTTTGTTTCTGTTTGTGTGTGTGTTTTTGTGTGTTTGTGGGTGTGGGTCTGTTTTTGTTTCTGTTTGTGTGTGTGTGTGTGTGTGTGTGTGTGTGTGTGTGGGTGTGTTTGTTTGTGTGTGTGTGTGTGTGTGTGTGTGTTGTGTGTGTGTGTGTGTGTGTGTGTGTGGGTGTGTTGTTGTGTGGTGTGTGTGTGTGTGTGTGTGTGTGTGTGTGTGTGTGTGTGTGTGTGTGTGTGTGTGTGTGTGTGTGTGTGTGTGTGTGTGTGTGTGTGTGTGTGTGTGTGTGTGTGTGTGTGAGATTAAAGGTTGAATGGCTTCCGGACAATTAAAGGATTTCAGAATCTGTCAAACAGTCCAAAACGTGCGCACACACACACACAGAGCCCCACACACACCACAACACCACAACACACACACACACACACACACACACACACACACACCACACACACACACACACACACAGGCACTCCCCCATAAAAACCGGTAGCGAGAAAGAGAAAGGTCTTTAACGAGTCTATAGGCTTGAGTCTTGAGTCTTGAGACATAGAACAAAGCCAGCTGTCTGTCTGGGTGTATAGTTCAGATCAAACATTAACACAGCTCAGAGCACATTTTCACGCTGCCGGCTTTGGAGCCAAAGGTTGATGATGATGATGATGAGGATGATGAGGATGATGATGAGGATGAGGATGATGATGGGGTAGCCCTGAGGGCTGTGGGGAGTGTTTCAGGGTTTGTTTTATAAAAGGCTTGCAGGTGGCTTCTGACTAAGAGCTATGACTAAGAGCGTGAGCAGTACTAAAACTAACACTTAAAAGCCGTTTGAGATCCAGGATTTGGTTTGGTTTCTTTCATCTTTTTGTTCGTCCTTTCCTTTTCTTTTGGAGTTTCGACAGTGCAGTCGGCCTGCAGATGAAAGAGCAAAGCACCCTCATCACTGTTCGTAGTGACTGCCCTGGGTCCGTCACAAAGTTTGGTAAGAAAAAACGGACATAGATTAGACACACACACACACACATCCACACACAACCCTTATTTAACTCAATACAAATCTACCATATACGGTAGTAGGGCTAGTCAATATATCAATAATATATATCGATATCGGGATATGAGACAAGAGATGTTCTTGGATTTTGGATATCGTAATATCGTGAGAATTGTGCTGTCTTGTCAATCTTTTTAAAGGCTGCATTACAATAAAGTGATTAAAGTCATTTTCTGAACTTACCAGACTGTTCTAGCTGTTCTTTCATTTGCCTTCACCCCCACTAAGTCATTATATCCACACTTCTGATGATTATTTATCAAAAATATCATTGTGTACATATTTTGTAAAAGCATTTATCCCCACAAATATGGTCGCAGTGTCAACATTGAGGTATTTGGTCAAAAGTAATGAAACATTCAGAAAATAATTGAGATGTTCTGAATGCCCCTCACATTAACATCACGCCGACCAGGAGAGTGTAACCAATAACATTCGTATTGTTTTGAACATTTACAGTAGATCATCTCATCTTTTCACTGGATCTATGTTTGTTTTGGACCTATATGTAATGTTTTCTGTTACAATAAACATGTGGATAAAATTGTCCCTAACCCCATGCAGTTGTTTTTCTTCAATTTTGGTTTAACATTTTAAAAGGCGTGTATAAAGTTACAAAAAGTCTCAAACTTGCCTAACTTGCCTTCAGCTGTAGGAACCCTGGAATGACCATATATTATTACACCATATTGACAAGCATGAGCAAATTGAAATCCAATCAGGGGCAAACATCTACATATTAAAAATGTGTACTGAAGTCACTAACAAGACATGACTCTCCTTTTTATAGCACACATCTTTAAGATTCTGTCCATCATCTACAAACTGGTGCAGAGCAACTCCTACGCCACTAAGAGGTGAAACTATACTAGAATTCATTGGAATCCATGAATGCCCTTCGCCAATGATGTCATAGCGAACCCATTGTATGAGTTTGTCTTCTTCTGTGGTTTTTCGACGTAGGGACATCTACTACAGCGCCGCCCAGCTCTTTGGCTCACAGAGAACGGTGGACTGTATTGTGGACGACATCTCCTGCATGCTCAAGGTTCCCCGCCGGAGACTGCACGTGGTACATGGGCACACTTAGGGTGCATGATTGTGTGTGTGTGTGTGTGTGTGTGTGTGGGTGGGTGGGTGTGTAATTGTGGAGGTAATGTATGGCAACACTCAAAAGTCCTTATGTAAACATGTTCAGTGCCCTTGGGCTGTAATCTCTTGGAGGTCTTCTGTAATGTAAGCATTTACCTACAGTACCTTGAAAAGCTCCTTCATAGTGTGGTGTGTGTAACGCAAGTGTCTTAGCACGCATCTTGTTAGCGCTTTTGTTTACCAGCGCTTGTTTATTAGCTTTTGCTTTTAGCTCTGTGTGTCTATTGTGTGTCTATTGGCTTCTCTATTTGTCATAGCCCCTTTGTGTCCCATGTACTTTGTGTGTAAAATCTAGGGATCTTATTGTACTTTTACCTGAGCACTGGTTCTGCTCTTGGAGGTTTGTTTGGGAGGAAATGCACTTCTGGTGACTAGTAGTTGCCTACTCTTGCCTACCTGAGGTTGAATGACCTTATTGTAAGTCGCTTTAGGCAAAAGCGTCTGCTAAAGGACTGTCATGTAATGTAATGTAATGTAATGTAATGTGATGTAATGTAACACCTGTCCCCAGTTAGCCACATCCAAAGGATTCCTCTCAGGTGACCTGAGCTACCTGGAGGAGGACGGCACCAGGGTCAACTGTCTCTCAGGCTCCGCTGTACGTACCGACCAATCAGTCTTGTTGTTACATCATACACCGACCAATCAGTGTGGTTGTTACATCATACACGGACCAATCACTGATGTCGTTACATCATACACTGGAGGCTGAAAGAACATCCCTGACTGGGCTGGGTTACAAAAACATTCGGCTCCACCAGCCCTCGAAGGATCATCGCCTCATGGCCCAAGAACAAGATTAGACACATGAAGTGAGGAATAAACCACTATCACGTACAACCGGGGGTGTCCCACTGTTGGAAGATACCGTACGACAGGCGTGTTGGTGCGGCCAAGGCCAAGCTGAGGTTGCTCACCCAGTTAATGATGTTCCAATAACGGGACACCCCCCGGTTGTCCATTATGGTGGTTTATTCCTTACTTCGTATGTATCTCATTGGGTTCTTGAGCCAAGAGGTGCCAACAATGATTAATTGGTAACTTTTGTTTATGCGCCGTCAAGGAAACATCTTGTTGATGGTTGTATTTCACCGTTGTTGTTAATGTTGTAACTGCTAAAAGGCAGATGTGTCCTGTTATTGAAATATAAAGCACACCCGTGGAAGGCTATTGACCAATCAGATTCAACAGTGCTGTGGTGTCGTTGTTTAATGCTCACTGAGCCATTTCATTCTAGTTAGGAGTTCACCAACTGAATCTAATTCAATCTGTTGTTCCTGAGGCATTAAATGAATGAATCTGATTATGTCATGTTGTTATGTTTTTGGGGTTTCCAGGTTGTTCCTGTGTCTTCCAATGTTGCCGGAATTAAAAGTATCCTTTGGGGAAACCAAGACACGGTTACACAATCTCTCTGACCCCTCTTCTGTTATCGTTTTCTGCTTCTGGGCTCTCTCTCTCTCTCTCTCTCTCTCTCTCTCTCTCTCTCTCTCTCTCTCTCTCTCTCTCTCGCTCTCGCTCTCGCTCTCTCTATTGTGAGTGAGCTTGAATGTGCTTGACCTCATCGCTTCAGATATCTCCTCTTCTGCCAAGTTTGTCATTATTGTGGAGAAGGATGCCACGTTCCAGAGATTGGTTGACGATGACTTCTGCTCAAAGCTCTCCCCTTGCATCATGATCACGGTGGGTCTGCTTTGAATCTGTACTATCATTTTAAACCATATTTTGAGCCTTGATTGGAACCATGGTAATTTCCTTACGTGCCATTTGGTGAATGCTTATTTTTTCCAAAACATCTTACAGTACCATGAGTGCATATGTGTGTGTGTGTGTGTGTGTGTGTGTGTGTGTGTGTGTGTGTGTGTGTGTGTGTGTGTGTGTGTGTGTGTGTGTGTGTGTGTGTGTGTGTGTGTGTGTGTGTGTGTGTGTGTGTGTGTGTGTGTGTGTGTGTGTGATCAGGGTAAAGGCTTCCCAGATGTAAACAGCAGACTGATGGTGAGGAAGCTTTGGGACACACTACACATCCCCATCTTTGCTCTGGTGGACGCTGACCCTCATGGTACACACCTCTTACTCTCTCTCTCTTTTATATCTTGCCCTCTGTCTCCCTCTCTCTCTCTCTCTCTCTCTCTCTCTCTCTCTCTCTCTCTCTCTCTCTCTCTCTCTCTCTCTCTCTCTCTCTCTCTCTCTCTCTCTCTCTCTCCCCCTTTATCTCGCTCTCTCCTCACTCCCGCTCTCTCTCCTTCTCTCTCTCGGTTTCTCAATCTCTTTCTTTTGATCTACTGCAAGGTCCCTTCGAGCCCGGTTCACTACAGGTATACCTGTTTTACATTTCTTCCCAAACCACCATGTGCAACCACAGACACCATAACACACCAATACACGATGTATATTGATACATGTAGTTATTAGGTTTTCCTATTTCCCAAGCATGCTCAAACAGATGTAATGTTACTATGAATAATTCAATTAAACTAAGAGTCATTCAACAGGTGGCCAAGAGAACTACTAGTCACCAGAAGTCATAAGAGCACACTTCTTCTTCTTCTCTCCTCACTACATGTATTTGGGGATAAATACTCTCTGGCATTGGGCAGCAGTAGCTCAGGGGGTTGACTTGCAACCGGAAGGTTGCTGGTTCGATCCCCCGGCTCCCCCTCCTAGCCAGCTGTCGAGATGTCCCTGAGCAAGACACCCTAACCCTAACTGCTCCTGACCAGCCGGTGGTCTCCTTGCATGGCTGACACCGCCGCGGTTGTCGGTAGATTAATGTGTGTATGAATGGATGAACGTGAGGCCTTAACTTGTAAGGCGCTTTGAGTGGCCACTGGTATATGAATGTAGTCCATTCACCGTTTACCAAGACCTCTGATGGCAGTGTGTCTGTGCCACCCCCCACCCCCCACCCCGTCCTTATTCCTCTGACTTTCCCAGGCATGGAGATCATGTGCATCTACAAGTATGGCTCGGTGGTGAGTTATTCCTGCACTGCGCATTATCCAATGAAGCCTGTTCTGTGTCTCTGCGTTAGCACTGTGTAATTATACGGCTCTTCAAGTGGAAAAAATGCCCCGTTTCATTCATCCCGGGATATCTGAACTGACATGCGGAGGCAAACGACATGTTGGTAGATGCTGTGGTTATTTAAAAAACATTAAAAATTGTGTTGTGCAGGTCTGTGTATATTTGTTTTGTTCCTCTTGTATGCATATTGTGTGTGTGTGTGTGTGTGTGTGTGTGTGTGTGTGTGTGTGTGTGTGTGTGTGTGTGTGTGTGTGTGTGTGTGTGTGTGTGTGTGTGTGTGTGTGTGTGTGTGTGTGTGTGCCTTTGTGTTCCTCCGTGTGTGTGTGTGTGTGTGTGTGTTTGTGTGTGTGCGTGCCTTTGTGTTCCTCCTTGTGTGTGTGTTCCTTTGTGTTCCTCCTTGTGTGTGTGTGTGTGCAGCATGTGTATGCATGTACATGCGTGTTTGTGGCCGTGTATAGTGTCAATAATGCTGCCGTTCTCCGTGTTTTTTCTCTCCACACAGGCGATGTCGTTCGAGGCCCACCGTCTCACTGTCCCCAGCGTGTTGTGGCTGGGCCTCCTCCCCTCTGACCTCCAGAGGTTTGGACTCTCACCACCGCCGCTCACTTATACTTCCTGCTTCCCACCCGCCTCTAATTGGGATTATAGTCTGGACGGGTTTTCTCTGCCACTTGTCCTCCGCCCCACCCTCGGGGAGGGGCCTAGGAGGGTATATTGAGTTTTAAGTATACATCCGTAATCGTAGCCTCCGGACGGAGACCTTTTGACGTCAAGTTTAATTCCAGTCCGGTTCAGACCTTTACTTCCAGTAAATATCCTGTCCTCCTCAAACCAAAGGGGGGGAGAAGGAGCGAGCTGTACAATGTCTTGTCTAGCGGAATAATAGCGCCTTACTTAATAGCCTGTGTCTGACTGGGTCGTATTTTCCACCGTACCCACAGGTTACGGGTCCCTCAGGAAATGCTGATCCCGCTCACCAAGCGAGACGAAAGAAAACTGGACAGCCTCCTCCAGAGACCGTACCTAGCAAGCCATCCGTCCTGGCAGAGAGAGGTCTGGGCTTGGGCTTGGGCTAGGTGGGATTGGGAGTGGTCTAGTAGGATTCACTGTATTGTGAATCTAGATGTGGAAGATTGCACCTGGTGATTATTGCGCTTGTGTGCTCATTGTGCTCGGTGCGTGTTTGGTCTTGTTGTTGTTGTTGTTGTTGTTGTAGATGGACCTGATGCGACAGAACAAGGTCAAAGCTGAGATCCAGGCCCTCTCCGCTATTGGCCCCAACTTCCTCTCCGGGGTCTACCTCCCCAACAAGCTGCGCTACGGGGGCTGGATATGAGCGCAATGCCGCCACCTAGTGGCAGGAAGATAACTTACCTTAGTTGTGTCCGCCAAAGTATGCATTCATTTCCTATTGCTAATGTGTTTTTTTATTTTTATTAGAAGCCATTATTGGCGAAAACATAAATAAGATGGTGTTGCTTCTGAAGTCGTCTATATTTAGTAAATAAACAAACCGATACATGATGTTCCGTTTAATGTATTGGCAGCGGGGCTCCATTAACGATGTTATGCACTGTGGTCGTTTGATAAATGATTACATTGTTTTACTGATAATGTGTTTATAGGAGACACAATCTGTCTCACTGTATATAAACTGTGTGCAAATTAAACTACATTCTAAAGTTGCAACATGGACCCATCTCTCAAATGCAGGATTCGAAAAATAAAAGAAAAACTGCAAAGCTTTACATATCCCATGGGCTTTGATATGAGTGATCAAAACCCATTTGTTGTGTTATTTAGTGTGATTTTAGTATATCTGTTGGAGTGTCTGAGCTGAGATGTTATATGTGGGGCCCTTGAGTTGGCCCTCCCTCCCTCCCTCCTCCACCTGTCGAGGGCAGCTGACGGGCTGATGCTACATGATGACAGCCAGTCTCCGCCATAGGGACTATCATCTTCTTCTCCTCTGACCTCATCTCATTCCGTCTGCCATCACCATCATCTCGTACAACCGTGCTGAATGGAGACATGTTTCGCAGGATATCTTTCATATGTTTCTTAAAAGTGGAGTGGGACGTGTTCAGGTAAAAAGTGCCAGATGACATATTTGATTTTTCAATTGGACATTTTTATATTTCGATTTTTGTTTGTGTTGAACTGATTTGTTAACATATCTATCGCAAACACTTGCATTCTTCGGTTATTTTGTCAAATGACGTATAATACTAATGTTGCCGTCTATATGGGCTAACGTCCAACTGACGTTCCCAGATCCAGGCTCTCCCATGTGGACAAAGTGGCGCACCGCTGTCCCTTCCTGGCGGTCGTACCGAGCACCCTGCTGCACTCGGCGGCCGGCCCGTGTCCGCTGGTCGGCGGCTCGGCCCTGAAGTGCCCCGTGATGATGGAGCTGATCTCCTCTTCAGGGACCTCAGACACTCCACAAACCAACCCTGGTCAGTTGTGTGTTCAAGGAAGGAAGGAAACAGGGAGGAACAGCACACTAGACTAATCTTTATTTCAATCAACCATGGTGGTAATGTGTTAAAAACATTACTAACTGCTCAAGCAAAAACACTATATTTGATGTGTCAATGAAATAAATGTGTATAGATGGTTATGAACCATGCAGGGGGCGACATTTACTGATGGGTTTAGGGGTCTGCTTCCCTGTATATAAACTGTATGCAAATTAAACTACATTCTGAAGTTGCAACCTTGCCTCATGCATGTCTTAAATGCAGGATTTGAAAAATGTAATAAAAACTGCAAGCTTTATATATCCCATATGGGCTGTGATAAAAGGGATCAAAACCATGTTTTGTGGTATGTTTTGCAAGTATTGCAGTTGTATTTCTACCAATGTAGGGTCTGAGCTCCCGTGTCACTTATGTTCTATTTCTCTGATGATCCAGGCCACACTCCTGCGGGGCAGCCAGTTGGCTCCAAGTGCCCCTTCCTGGCCTCTGACATGGGGCAGCGCGGAGACCCGGTGGTCAGGGAGGCCCGGCTGGAGCTTCAAGAGGACGTGCACAAGATGAACTCAGCCCGCACAAGTAGGCCAGCGCCTGCCGACAAACCCCCTTGGCCCTTTCCGAGTTCACTCATGTTGTCAGTAGCCAATGTCACACAGAGCAAAGCAAGAGCGTGTTTAAGGGGGTCTCACAACTCCAATTTAAGATTAAGATAAATCTGATAAATTCAAATCTGGGTTAACAATGGGGTCTCACTTTCTTTCGCTTTGTATTTGTTTTGACCAATCATGCCGCTTTAGGCGGGGATTGTGTAAAGCACGTATTTGGTACAAACACATACTCGGCCAGCAGTCGAAAACAGTTTGAAAAGTTGTCAAATCAACACTATGTTGCAGTTTTTAGTGAGGTTACCGAGGTTTAAGGATTAAACAACACGGTTAAACAGACTATGCGTTGGGTTGTGTATGTGTATTTTGTTTTTATTATTTGTTCATGTGTGTGCATGCTAAGAAACCGTCGTTTAACTTGTTTTTCGCACAGATGATTTGTCGGTGGATTCATCCATGCTGGACCTTAAAGAGACCAGGGCCCATGGACCATCAGCTCCCATGGCTACTCACCTACTGAAGGACAACCTGCCTAAAGGTACAACCATACCCATATGGTTGTACCTCTTTTGACATCTTTTCCGACCTTTACGATAATTAAAGTGCATGATTCTTCCTGATAAACATTTTAAATCATCCGTCACATACATCCATCAGAATCAGAATGCCTTTATTGTCATTGCACAAGTACAACAGAACAGAGTTGAGCAGCCATCCCCACATTACCAAAAAACTAAACAATATACCGATTTAAATAAATGCATAAAAAAATAGATATATAAATATATTTGCTGTAACCTATGAGACCTATTGCAGTGGCCCTATGGCCTATGTACAAATAGTGCAAATTAGAAATATATACAAAAGGTGCTATGGGAAGTATTGTAGTGGATAGTGAGCTAGTTGTCACGTCTTTCTCATCTGTACACTCCCGCCCCCGCAGCCAGCTTCTTCGCGTACGACCGGTTCTTCGAGAGCAAGATCGACGCCAAGAGGAGGGACCACACGTACCGGGTGTTCAAGACGGTGAACCGACGGGCCGCCTCCTTCCCCATGGCGGACCACTACTCCCCGTCCCCCTCCTCCTCCTCCTGCTCCTCCCAGACTCCCGGCGGGAAGAGGGCCGTGTCCGTGTGGTGCAGCAACGACTACCTGGGCATGAGTCGCCACCCCTCGGTCCTCCACGCCGTCATGTGAGAAGGACCGAGTCTTCCATTTACCTTGATACCGTTTTTTGCTACTTTTTCTTACTATAACTTAAAGTTTTGTACAGAATTTGACAAAATCCAAATCCTGATCCAGGATTTTTTTCTTTAACATTGGGAGATGGGGCTGAAATTTATGTAACATTTCACACAGTTACTAACATATTTGTACAAAACAATGGTGAGGGTTTAGGTAGAAAGATGGACTTTGAAACTTGAAACATAGACCTTCATATTGATACACAAGGTACTGCAAAATAAGGGTCAATGATTAATGACATGGACTGGATGAAATGTTGGGATGTGTTTTTTACTCAGAAGATAGAGTCCCTTGCCTTATTGGGACAATGACCACCTTGTATGTATGAAAACCCATCTCTTCAGGACACACTTCCCGGATCCTTCCTCGTAGCGCTACGTCAATTAAGTCAGTCAAAAGTAGATTACATATTATAGATAGGTAGATATTGTTCTAGATATTGTTGCATATTGTTTGCCAACTTATTGTACTTTTTCCCTTACACTTTTACCTGAACTTATTGTACTTCTACCTGAGCACTGGTTCCGTTATTGGAGACTTGTTAGGAATTAAATGCACTTTTGACTTTGTGAGTTGTTCTCTTACCTTCCCTTTGTTGAAACACACTTTTTTTATTGTAAGTCGCTTTGGATAAAACCGTCTGCTAAATCACTGTAATGTAATATAAATGTAATGTATCATAATGGATTGATTATAGATGACAACACACTGACTTTGACCATGTACATGTTCACTCTATTGTGTCTATCATATCCGTCCTACAGGGATGCGTTACAGACCCATGGCGTCGGCGCGGGGGGCACCAGGAACATCTCGGGGACCAGCCGGTTCCACGTTGACCTGGAGAGAGAGCTGGCCGACCTGCACCGCAAGGACGCCGCGCTGCTCTTCACCTCCTGCTTCGTGGCCAACGACTCCACCCTGTTCACTCTGGCCCAGATGCTACCAGGTGTGACACAAAGTATATGGTGTTGTGTGTTTGTTTGCGATCATGTCTATTTAGGTACCTTTTTAGCCTATTTAGCCGATGCTTTTTCTTTTTTAACAAAAGTGAATTGAGATATGTTAATGAAAAAGTAGGGGTCAGGCCTCTTAACTCAGGGTAGGCAGTGCGCCTACTGAACTGCTAGGAGCCACTATCATAACATTGTCATTAACATTGCACTGTCATAGTTTGCTGGACTCTCTGGACTCACCACAGCTACTGCACTGTACTGCACTGTATTCATGATGCTGCTGCACTACTGGCACTTTAAAACACTTTTAAATGTTTTTCGCACAATATAACACATGTACATATCATCCATCAATCACTTTATTGTTCTTTTTATGTTCATTTTTTATTGTGTAAAGTATTTTTATAGTACTGTGCTCTAGAAGTTTATACCGCGGGAGGGAATTTTTTGCATGACTACATTACATTACAGTCATTTAGCAGACGTTTTTGTCCAAAGCAACAAGGTCATTCAACATGCAGAAGGTAGGCCAGAGAACTTCTAGTCACCAGAAATCATAAGTGCATTCCCCTCCTAACAAGCCCCCCCCCCCCCGAGCAGAGTCCAATGACAACATGTGGACTGTGGAACATTGGGGGGGGATCGAAACCTAGTACCCTTTGGCCCTGGGGACTACGGTCTATCTTACTGATCTTGATAAGCGATGAATACATCATTGTTAATATCCCGGTTGTTTTTTCTCCTTTTTCTCCTTCTTCTCCAGGTTGTGAGATATACTCTGACGCAGGCAACCATGCCTCCATGATCCAGGGCATACGGAACAGTGGCGCCCACAAGCTGGTCTACCGTCACAATGACGCACGCCACCTGAGAGAGCTGCTCCAGGCGGCCGACCCGGCCACGCCCAAGATCGTGGCTTTCGAGACGGTGCACTCCATGGACGGTTCGGTCACCCTTGTTTGTTTGTTCGTTTGTTTTCTGCACGGGTCGGTTACCCACCGGCGACTTCCTAAGTGGACTGCCCGTATATGACCGCCCTATGGAAGCGTTAGAAGCAGTGTAGCGCCCTCTGGTGCGCTGCCCTGATTCTTATTAGTAAGAAATCTCTTTAATTGTTTGATAACTAAATGAGATAGGTATAACTAACCTTAATAACCTTGCCAACATTGATATTTAAACAAAAAGGAAATCAACTCTTTAGCTCAGTCACTCTTTACTTACCTGCACATATTAATATACAGCCAAACACATGTAACCCTTCCAAAGTCCATTAGTCATACAGTGAGAACAACAACAGTCATGCTTAAAGTCCAACGTAAAGTTCCCACCTTATCCTACTGCTGGCGGTTCTAATGAAATAAAAAGCTAAATAGGTAGCTCCAAATAAGTTACAGGTGCCTTAAACACACTAGGCTGCTTCTTTCCTTTATTAAATAAAAACAAAACTCACGGACCCACAATGTCTGACGTCGTCGTACGGGAGCGCGGTGCAGGTGGGATGGGGAGACGTCCTCAACGCTTCCCACGGAGACCTCGGGTAGCTCAGGGGCCCCACGGAGCTTCTACCTCACAAGCTGCTCTCCATCTCCCTGGGTGGTTGGTACTGGTAGCCACAGACAGCGTAGCGCGGGTGGCTTTAAATGCTTGCCACCGTAGCTAGTTTGTGCAAACTAGCGGACTAGCAGCTAACTTAGCCACTAAGTCAGTGTTCCAACTTAAATCTAACATCACTACATCATACAGTGATCATACAGTGTAAAACATGAGATGTCACTGTCCGTTTATTTATGTTTCATTCAAATAGCCAGGTGTAACCAGGTACACCTGTAGCCCTCTCAGACCGCCCTCTAAACCATCTCTCCTCCCCTTGTTTGTGTTTGCTTCCTCCTTCGACCTGACCTCTGACCCCGACTCTGATTGGATCTGACCTCTTACCCTGACTGCTGATTGGATCACAATTCAAGGTAAGAACCTTTACCATATTAACTATTGTAAATGTCACATTTTCCTATTCTGAACATCATGAAATAATTAAAATTTTAATATAATATAATTTAATATAATTTTTATACAATTAAAACATATGTATATCCTAATTTCAACTGGGCTACAGCAGGAATGCAATAAACATTTCTGACAAATGCACAGTAACACATTTACAAAAAACATAAAGAATTGACTTTTTTGAATGTAGGTGGCAACATCTCTCACATGGGTCTATTGCCTTCAAGTGTTTTTCTGAATAACTTAACGGTAGACTAATCAGAGCGTCCCCCCCCTCCACCCCCCCCCCAATAAGTAGGTGCCGTGTGCCCCCTAGAGGACATGTGTGATATTGCCCATGAGTTTGGCGCCATAACGTTTGTGGACGAGGTGCACGCGGTGGGCCTGTACGGCCCTCGGGGCGGAGGCATCGGGGACCGCGACGGGGTCATGCACAAAATGGACATCATCTCCGGCACACTCGGTAAAACCACACCCTACTTTTCACTATTTCACCAAAGGCCACTTTTATATATATAGATATATACACTCGACTATGTGGCCAAAAGTCAGGGGACACCTCTTCTGATTATTAAGCTAACAGGATTCAAGATGATTCACCATGT
The DNA here is from genome assembly GCA_027704905.1 of Muraenolepis orangiensis. Taxonomy (NCBI): domain Eukaryota; kingdom Metazoa; phylum Chordata; class Actinopteri; order Gadiformes; family Muraenolepididae; genus Muraenolepis; species Muraenolepis orangiensis. The sequence continues at coordinate 7,057,954 of CM051013.1, read as the reverse complement.
CTTTTTCCCATTTGGAACTAATGGAACTCTTACTCCCCATTCCCTCCCAACAACACTACACTACACTAGGCTACACTATGCAATAATATCAACAACACTGTATACTATATGCTATATACTGGTGCATCAAATCCAGCACTTTCCACAGACAAACATTTAGAACTTAGTGACTTAAGACGTGTCATAGGACGCCACCTTTGCCGCAAGTCAGTTTGAGAAATGTCCACCCCACTAGATCTCCCCGGGTTAAACTGTGAGGGCTTTTATTGTGAAGTGGAAGCGCCCTATAGGAGTGACAACAGCTTGGTAGACCACACAAACTCATACATGTGTGATGGTCAGGTGTCCACCCACTTTTGGCCATCATTTAGTGTGTATATCGCTGTGACAAAAGGCTGCTTTGTCACACACGATAAACCGTCTAGAACTTTCTGAAACCGCCCACCAGGTAAGGCCTTCGGCTGCATGGGGGGCTACGTGGCCGGCACCGCCGCCCTGGTGGACACGGTGAGGTCCTACGCGGCGGGCTTCACCTTCACCACCGCCCTGCCCCCCATGCTGCTGGCCGGGGCGCGGCAGTCCGTCCGCATCCTGAAGAGCGAGGAGGGCCGCGGCCTGCGGAGGAGACACCAGAGGAGCGTGACGCTGCTGCGCCAGATGCTGATGGACTCGGGGCTGCCCGTGGTCCACTGCCCCAGCCACATCATCCCCGTGCTGGTAAAAGGGAACCCCCCCAATCCCCCCCCGTCCCCGTCCCCGTCCCCGTCCCCCCCGGGAGGTCAAAGTTCACTATAGTCCACCGCCAGAAAAGTCTGGTCGGTCTAGGCTCGTCGGTCGGGCATCCTTGTTTCATTTCATTTGACTTTTTTTTTATTTTATTTTTTTATATATTTATTGGGTTTTTCATAATTAACACAACATTACATCACATACATTTCTATATATCCACATACTTACGTACATACAGTAAAAACGAAACAAAACAAACAGACAATCCAAAAACATTATAATTATTATAAATAAATAAAATTAAAATAAGAAATAAAAATAAAAACGCAATTGTCATGTAACTATTGTGCTGTCTGACATTCGATGATCTCCACACATCACGACATTTCGGGGGCTCAGCAAACTTCCTGGTAGGTGACTTGGAAGGAGATATTCCATCAATTCAGTCTCATTTGACTTTTTGAGGTGGCGGACGCCGAGAAGAACACGGAGGTGAGCGACCTGATGATGTCCCGGGACAACATCTACGTCCAGGCCATCAACCACCCCACCGTGGCCAAGGGGCAGGAGCTGCTACGCATCGCCCCCACGCCGCACCACACCCCCCAGATGATGGAGCGCTTTGTCGGTACGTCCACCAGGGAGAGTTCCGTGGGTCTTCTTCATGGGTTACACACACATCCATTACAGAGTATTTTGTGATGATTTCAACTCCAGAAATGTGTCATAAAAAAATACTTTAGATTTAAAGGTAGAAGACGAAGGCACTTTTTCTCTAAACCAACCATATTGATTCCAATGATATTGATTACAATGATATTGATTACAACCATATTGATTCCAATGATATTGATTCCAATGATATTGATTACAATAATATTGATTACAATGATATTGATTACAATAATATTGATTACAATAGTGGCCGTTTTCTCTATCACCAGTCAAATCCTTAAGGATTATTACATTATTATTATTGATTTAAGGCATAATGTCTTGGTTTACATGAACATGAGCTGTAAAGTAAGAATGCCCTGAATGGAGAAATATCCAACAATATAAACATAGGCTGCTGTAGCAAACGACGCTGCCACCATTACCATGGCTGCTTGAGGGCTCCTCCGGAAGACAAGGACACAGGGGGATGAGGAATCCGGTTTATTGCAGCGTTTTGAATCATGGTGAACAGAGCAGCTGGTACATGCTAGAGCTCTCTTTCTCGAGTGTGTGTGGTGGAGGCTGTTTCAAACTGTGAGCCTTGATTAACAAGGACCCACAGGTGTGCAGCCTCACCAGCCACAGAGTAATCAGTGTAACTGAGGCCAGGTGAGGCTGCTTAAAACCAGCCACCAACCACACACAGCTGAAAATAATATTGTATTTTATTACATACTTTTTTTATTACTTATTACTTAGTCATTTAGCAGATGCTTTTACCAAATGTTTAATATATTCACTCGATGGAGGAATCAAAAGATGAATGGATTATCCAAACGTACAAACGTGAGACTATGAGGTGTGCTGTGTGACGTGTGGTGCTCTCCCTCGGGTCCTCAGAGCGCCTGGTGGAGACCTGGCAGGAGCTGGGTCTGGACCTGAGGCCTCACGCCTCAGGAGGGTGTAACTTCTGCACCCGACCGCTGCACTTTGAGCTCATGAGTGACCGGGAGAGGTCCTACTTCCAAGGCCTCAGCCACACCGTATCAGTGACAGCATAATATAAGGAGGAGGAGGAGGAGGAGGAGGAGGAGGAAGATGAGGGTTCAGGATGATGGTTCATTATCATCATCATCATCATCATCATCATCATCATCATCATTATCATTATTATCTTCATCATCATTATTATCATCATCATCATCATCATTTTATTTATGTTGCATTTTCAGTACAAGTAATACAAGGCATGTTTAGAAAATACTATATTTGTAGAATGAAGCATAAAATAGTTTAATTTGCCAGAAGCACAAACATGAATACAACAATTAAAATAATGTTGAAAAATTGGGAGATTGTTGTTGGGTTTTTGATATATTTCTTTGCAAGAGCCTATATCTTATATCTATATATCTATATAACTTATGCCTCGTGTAATGTAAGATTCAAGAATTGTATTGGCCATTTGCAACAAGTACAATGGAATGCTTACTCCCCCATTCCCTCCCACAGTATGAATTACTAGAACACAATACAATAAAAATACTATACACAGTAAAAAATGAACATAAAAGGAACAATAAAGTGACTGATGGATGATATAGACATGTGTTATATTGCAAAAAGCCTTTAAAAGCATTTTAAAGTGCAAGTGGTGCAGCAGCATCATGAATACTGCAGAACAGTGAAGTGACTGTAATGTACTTTTATCATGCACACTTTAAGAATAATCATTTTTGGTTGATTACATATTTATGATACAGTTAAGGATCAGGTAGGCCTGATATTACAGAAAACAATCTTAATGTTTTCATATTTATATAAAGCATGACGTCATGTTGGGGACTTTATTGTGTTCACTCTAATCTATAAGGGTAAAATTATGTTGATGCTATTTCCTAACGGAGACGTGTTTAGATTCTTTAATAATTGCAAAAAATGCCAAATTGTATTTCTGTTTTTATCCACGGGGTGGCGCACTACGGCTTCAGTTGAGTGATCCATAAGGGCGCTGTGGTAAACATTTACAACGAGCAACCACTAGCTGACGCTATGGTAATATTTACTACGAGCGACCACTAGATGTCGCTGTGGTAAACATTTACTACGAGCGACCACTAGATGTCGCTGTGGTAAACATTTACTACCAGCGACCACTAGATGTCGCTGTGGTAAACATTTACTACGAGCGACCACTAGATGTCGCTGTGGTAAACATTTACTATCAGCGACCACTAGATGTCGCTGTGGTAAACAAAGAATACAATGAGCAACCACTAGATGGCGCTGCGGTAAGTATTTACTACGAGCGACCACTAGATGTCGCTGTGGTAAAAATGTACTTCCAGCGACCACTAGATGTCGCTGTGGTAAGTATTTACTACGAGCGACCACTAGATGTCGCTGTGGTATAAAATGTACTACCAGTGACCACTAGATGTCGCTGTGGTAAACAAAGAATACAATGAGCAACCACTAGACGGCGCTGCGGTAAGTATTTACTACCAACGACCACTAGATGTCGCTGTGGTGAACATTTACTACGAGCGACCATTACATAACGCTGTGTGGAACATTTACTATGAGCAACCACTAGATGGCGCCCACAACAAGATCAAAGTGTATGTAGAAGTATGTGCAACCCACAGACACAAATAATATTCAGCGTTTAAAATACTTTGTATTTACTTCCTTTTTAGACCACAATATCGCACATATTATTTCCTCACACCTTTGTGGTGCGTTTGAATGCGATGGGGGGGATATGTCACATTAAAATGGTATTAGTTATGCAAATATTTACCATATTATGTAATTCGGTGCAAGATTTAAATGTAAATCTTAAATTTAAATGATAACCCCAATGTGGTGACGAATATTTTATAACTTATCCATTATACGCCTATATAGGGTCAATTCTAAAGCAAAACAACGTTCTTACTAATAAGGAAGATGTTTCATATAATTAGCATGAGGGCATTATGGTGTGGATTAACATTGTCCACCTACATACCTTATTAAAAAGTAGCTGTTATAAACAACGTGTTGATTTACATAAAGGCCTATTCATTGGTGTAATTATATTATTATACAGCATAGCCTACTGGCCGACACTGTTTTACCATAATAGTATTCCCATTAAGCGACAGTGTGGTCAGTGTGTGTGTGCGTGTCAGTGACGTGCGGTGAGGTTCGTGGCTGGGGAGGCACTGACTCTTTCTTAGTCAGATTATTTATCACTTCCAGTTTTGATTGAAAGTCGAGTTTTGAGAAATGTTTTAGCTTATATATGTAATCTTCCATTTGTCCAGTCAGATATAAACGGACTGATGCGGAGCAGTTGACTTTCTCTACTTGACTTTGTTAGCTAGAATATTACCCACAATGCCCTCTGTCTGTAACACGTTGAGAAGAGCAATAGGCCTATGTCACACTTCCTGCTTCCGGAACGTTAAAAACGCAGAGCAGTGCACTCCTACTTCCGGTAGTTACCCCAGATACGTGACAAACTGTGTCTTGTGTCTCCTGCTATTGCAAGTCTTGTGTGAGGCTGATAAGGAGGATGAAGGTCCCTCGTTTCATGTTCTCAGGGGTAGCGCGTATGTCTGCAGTTTGCACTTTGACAAGGAGAGCATATACGTCTCGAAAAGTGGGCGGAATAGGCTAATAATGTCGGGTATGTGTATGATTAAAAGCACTGGTCCTGACCCCCACACACACTCCATCTCTCATCCGAATAGAGCCACACAATGGTGTATGATTCGGATTTAGACTTCTTCACTGTAGAGTGTTCATTCACTAGTTGAACCACATCGTCTTGACCGACTTTTGGAAGGTTATGCAGCGATGTTGTCCAGCGATAAATGTCCTCCATGGTGAATGCCAATGTGAATGCATTAACCGGAAGTTGGGATACACTGCTTCCGCAATTTTTAACGGGTACTTCCGGCTTTCAACTGTGACGTGATATAGGCCTATAGCAGAAGAAGCCTGTGTGCTCACACACGCCCCCTTCAGTGAGGCAGGGGTACTGGCTGCCTCCCTTCCTGCTTTTTCACTGCGGCATTATGTCAGATCAGCAAGAATAATATGTTATACACATACGTGAAACACATGACCTAGACTATGGAATGTGAGGACATATAATAAAAGTGTGACAGCCATTGGTGACATACAGAGAGATCAATTGGATGCGCTCAACCCAGTTTGGGAGGGGTTGATCGATCCGAGAGAAGGCTCAGCTCGTTGCTGCTTCCCCCGCATCTGAAGAGGAAAATACACAAATTCAGCGATGTTGACTATAAAAATGATTGGAATGATTGGAATCATACAAAAATTACATTTCTATCACAGATCAGTGGACAAATATTTATTTATTTGTTTTTAATCATTATTTGTTTTTTACATTTCATGATGGCAGGGGAGGCACTGTCTTGGCCCTGATGGTGTGTGCTCACGGAGCAAGGCTGTATCTCCAGCACACAGACAGACAGACAGACAGACAGACAGATAGACAGACAGACAGTCAGTCAGACAGAGAGAAGCCCAGAGGGCTGGGCTTTGAGAGGCTCGGCCGTCAATTGGTCAATGGGAGAGCGAGGAACGCTGGTAGTAAGGCAGCAGAGTGTGTGAATGAATGCGGGGTGTGGTGCAGGAGCGGCCACACGTTGGGTGGGGATGTGTCGCAGTTACGTAAGGCCGATGACTCATGGCTGCTATTAACACACACACGCACACACACACATACCTTGCACGGGCAGTCAGTGCCGCACACTGCGGTTAATACTTAAAGCACCACACGTGGAACCAGAGAAACACATAAGAACACCACATGACCTTCTTATTATTGTGCGTGAAACACCTCCACTCTTTTAAGCCTGGACCCTCTTGTGAATGGAGTGAGCACATTACAACCACACTGGTTGTGTGTGTGTGTGTGTGTGTGTGTGTGTGTGTGTGTGTGTGTGTCTTTCAAAGTATAAATGATTCCTTTATACCCACTGTGTGCTTTAATCAACAAAAAAATTATATAGATACCAAAAAAATAATAAACCAATATGATCATTTAAATTAATTTAATGTATATATTTTATATCGAAAAAAAAAAAAGCACACAATGTTCCAGATGTAATAGCGTATGTCACAGTCCTAACTGGATATTCCACTAACTGGTTTCCATGCTAGGTGAAGCGTCTGAGCGCGTCTGAGCGTTAGGTAGTGATTGGCCCGGGCCTCCAGCTCTAAGCACAGGCCTGACTGGATGCCAGCAGACCAATGAACTCTGAACTGCCATGGGAGGGAGGACCCCCCGTGGTTTTAACTTGCTCTGGTCCCCCCCCCCCCCCAGTCACATCAAATGTATGTCTCAGAAGCTCCACTTTCAAGTGAATCTCTATGCTCCTGTGAATGAAGATATAATATTCACCCAAGCAATTGGTCCAAAGTTATCGCAACATCGTAATACGTACACATATATTATTATTTCAGATATTATTTGTATCCAGTATGTTGGATTTAGATTTTGGGGTTGTTATTGTCGGTGATAGAGCATTTACTACAAGATGACGCAATTGGTATAAACTAAGAGATAGGAGGCTGAGATAAGGGAACTATTATCCCAGTATGATTCAGTTGTTGTTTTATGTAAAAAGCAGAAGGGCCTTTGTTATCGTAAACAACGCAGGGAGGAAGTGGAACTCTTTGCACAAAGAGCGTGTGGAAGCGAATCCCCGTCAAACAGACAGAATATTGTTCCGCCATGTTCCTTCCCACTTCTTGTGCGGTGAACACAGGGACGCTACTGTCCTCGGGCCGGACACGTCATAATGGGCCATAGAAGAGGGGCGAGACCCCAAAACACAGACGTCTCAAATTCCACGATATCTATTCATGGCCGTGCAAAATGAACGACGGCGATTGTCTCGTTAAATCTCGCAAATGCGCCGGATTTGCTTCACGTTACTTGCGCTCGCCTTTCGTGGCACGCTTATTGCAATTAAGAGAATTTTCTCAAACTGTTGGCCATTGGTAGTGGTACATCCCGAACAATTCAGAACAATTCTTTCCATCCTCTTATTTACACTTATTTGCTGTCGTTGACCTGCAGCCGGTCGAACCCGATGGCCGCACGCTTCCCCCCCCCACCCCCCCTCAGCTGTCCAGAGATGTCGAGGTGAAAGCACATCGGTAGTATGACATCATTGTTATGGCTGACGGTGCCCTGACATTCCAAGTGCTGCTGGCAGTACAGACAACGCCTGTGTCTCACTGGGGCGTCCTACATTATAAACAGCATGTGGCCTTAAATGGATGGCATACCAGACACCGTGGTAGCTAGCCCCCCCCCCCCCCCCCCCCCCCACATTCTATGGGATTTGTGTTGTGTCTGCCAGCCGCCTCCCAAAAAATCTCTAATCTACCTTTTTTTCCTCCCAAGAGAGAGAGAGAGCCCTGACGACTGTCCATCACCGGTCGGTGAATTTGGCCCCCGAAACGTGGAGGCTCCTGGTATAAACAGACGGCCGGCCGGGCCCCGGCCCCTTGGATTCCAAGTAGGCCCCACTGTGCAAATGGCACTAATATTTTTTGGGTGCCAAAAAAGGCTCTCTTGCTTCTTGGGGAACATAACTACTGAAGGACCACTGCATTATTTAGCTGCATGGTAAAGGAAACCGTGGTGGGTGGTGTGGTGTGTGTGTGGGTGTGTGGTGTGGTGTGTGTGGTGTGTGTGTGTGTGTGTGGTGTGTGTGCGTGTGTGCCTGTGTGTGTGTGTGGTGTGTGTGTGTGTGTGTGTGTGTGTGTGTGTGTGTGTGTGTGGTGTGTGGTGTGTGGTGTGCGTGTGTGTGCCTGTGTGTGTGTGTGTGTGTGTGGTGTGTGTGGTGTGTGTGTGGTGTGTGTGTGTGTGGTGTGTGCGTGTGTGTGTGTTTGTGTGTGTCCGACGCTTCCTCTGGTCAGTATACATCTTCAATAGGGGCACATGTGTCACACCACTTCATTACATCCTCATCTATCAGTCCTTAATTGTTTCACACCTCAGGACTCAGTGTCTGACTGTGTCTGAACCCCGCCATGGTTGATTGATAGCATCACAGCGTGGTCGCTGTGATGCTATCAATCAACCATGGCCATTGGGCCATATAGGAGTTATGGTACGGCAGGCTTTTAACTCCACACCGGCTTCTCAATCAACCATCTCAACACCTTCCATGTGATTTCTACACCACAGCAGGTGTGCACAATTGGGAGGATGTGCCTACTTTTCCACCACACACACACACACACACACACAGGGAACTAACTTCACTTTAACTTACACTTTAATTTAAATTCCCACGTGTACTGAAATAGAAGTGCCATCTGAAGTAATAGACATGTGTCCATGTCTATAGAGGTAGTAGTTTTTCCTCCTCTATACTATCACTTCATATTTTTGTCTTTTTGTTTTTGAGGAAGTCGATAAGAAAAAAGGCGTTTGAACATTCAGAAAACAATCCAGAACCAGAAAAACAACGGTTTCAGTCACGGGGAACATTCCACGTGAATGTTTTCACTTGAAAGGGCTAAAAAAAACACATCCAAGTTTAATTTCTCACAACCCCCCCACTTATAGGATGAGGACCGAAGACCACAGATCCCCATGCAGCACGCCCCCCTATGGTACGTGTGGGCGGACAGAGGCTTTGCCTCGCAGGTATGTCGCCGGCCAGGTTCAGTCTTGCCGGGCCCCCCCTTTTAACTCATTACACGTCGTGTGTGTATAATCAGCAGGACGGCACCGAGTGTTGCTGAGCCGGTCCCTTCGTGTGCTGGTGCCTGCCCCACGCCGGTGCCGGTCAAACGAGAGAGAGACATATTACATTACATTACATTACATTACATTACAGTCATTTAGCAGACGCTTTTATCCAAAGAGACTTACAATAGTGTGTTTCAACAAAATAAGATGAGAGAACAACTCGTCTCCAGAAGTCAAAAGTCGACATTTCATTTCTAACAAGTCTCCAAGAACTGAACCAGTGCTCAGGTAGAAGTACAATGAGTTGGAAAATAATATATACACACACCTTTCCCATTGGCTGACGATCTGACGCATCTCACCACAGCCACACACACGTCTCAGTTTTCTCAAGCTGAACCCATTCTCTCCACTTACTCCAATGGTATTTCAACCCTCAAGTATTTAACCCCTAAGGGGTAAAATAGCTTTGTCAGCCACAAAGTGCAGCGTGTAAGTGTGAGTGAAACTATTTCCAGACATTGTTGTTCGCCTCCTAAACCTATAGCGAGCTTTGCCTTTAGTGGATTAGTGAGATTAGTCTAAACAAAGGACGCACTGCTTCACCTTTCTGCCATTTAGCTGATATATATATATATGTATATATATATATATATATGTATATATATACATATATATCCCACCCACACAAGAAACAATGCCAATGTATCCTGAGGCTTTAAAAGTGTCATACCACAGTGCAGATTAAATAGCAGACACATGCGTGTGCGTGTGTATATGAATGAATGTGAATATGAATCTTTTTCCTCTTTTATTGTGACTCCAATCGCCCAGAACTCGTAATTGGTTGACAGGGCATTGTGTGTTTCTTGTGTCATTTCCTATTTACAAACGACCGCACACGACGGGGTGGTTTCTGCAGGCGAAACAGGATATTGTGGTTTTCCTCCCTTCTTTCTTGAGTAAAACACACTGGGGTTGACCGGCTGGAGTCTCTCTGCGGCGGACGCTAAGCGGCTAATCTTTATCACTGCTTTGGTGGAACCCCAGGGCCGCGGCGAGTGACATGAGATGAGATATGTTATTACTGTCTGGTCTGCGGTGCACCAGCCGGCCGCTGCTACGTGCTACGTGCTACGTGCCCCACTCTGTGTGTCTGTGGTGGTGGGGCGCTTTGAGCACATGATGTGTCCCCCCCGCCCACTTCCTTTTGGGCAAGGTTTGATTGACAGCTCGTGGGCGTGTCTGCGCTGTTGATCTCGCCCTGCCACATGGCTGTGTAGTACTGACACTGTGTGTGTGTGTGGTGTGTGTGTGTGTGTGTGTGTGTGGTGTGTGTGTGGTGTGTGTGTGTGTGTGTGTGTGTGTGTGTGTGTGTGTGTGTGTGTGTGTGTGTGTGCGTAATGTGGTGTGAGTGATTATGTGTGTGCGTGTGGAGTGTGTGTTGGATTGTGTATGTATGTGGTGTGACTGATGTGTGTGTGTGAGAGTGATTGTGTATATTGTGTGGGTGATTGTGTGTGTGGGTGTGTTCAGGTATGCTGTGGGAATGATTTAATGTGTGTGTGTGTGGGTGTGTACGTATGAAGTGTGAGTGATTGTGAGTGTGTGTCTGGGTGTATGGTTGATAGTGTGTGGGTGTGTGGAAGTATGTGGTGGGAGTGATTATGTGTGTGTGTGTGTGTGTGTGTACGAACAAGCCAAGGCACCACATCACGATCTCTGGCCCCACCCAGAGCCCCTGCAGGGTGATCAGCACACCTAATGTCTGCGTGGGTTCACTTGCTCATCACATTTTAATGACGGACAGTTGGGAATTGATGAATTGATGAAGCCGAGGTTCAATTGACTCGTGTCATGTACTTCAGTTAGATTGGACGTGGATAAGGGGCTCAGTGGTAACAGACCAGCAAAGTGAAAGCTGTATTGTTACCGTTATCAGGGTACAACCTTTGCACTGGACACAAATGCAAGACGCATCATACTCAAGTAAAAATATACAATATATTTGTTGTAAAAATTGTACATAACGTCGTGGACATTGATTTTACATTTACTGTACATAATGTTCCCAGGAGGTCATTTTCATTTCCTTCAATGATTTTTCTGAAAATACTCCACCCCCTAAACCCCCCCCCACCACCACCACCCCCACCCTCCCTCCCCCCCTCCATTTGTAATCATATTTTACATACATCTTTACAAACAAACATACCCCAATTAAAACAGCCCCGTGGATGAGGCTTTAGAGCTGTGATGAGATACAGACGACGTGTGTGTGTGTGTGTAATCCCTGAAAATGTCTCTCTGCAAGGTTCGAACACATTAGCAGGACTCATTTCTCTCTCTCTCTCTCTCTCTCTCTCTCTCTCTCTCTCTCTCTCTCTCTCTCTCTCTCTCTCTCTCTCTCTCTCTCTCTCTTTGTCTCTCTCTCTCTCTCGTATATCAAAACCCACTCAGACACTTCCAGGCACAGAGACATGAGGACCGAGCTAACAGCTAATTATACGCCATGTTCCCCCGTTAACATCTTATATATACTCCCATAGCTGCAGACTGAAAATAAGGAACAAAAACATAGCCTTGATGTTCACTCACATTACAGAATCCTATATATGCAATACCTTGAAACACTTGGCATCGAATTAACTTTCGTGTTAACAAGAAGGCCGCGGGCACAAACAGGTAACATGAGCTAAAGGATGCTAACACACAGTGTGTTCTCGATAGAAAACCATAACATGCATAATAGCAATGCTGTTATAGAGATATAAATGTAACCGAAAGCATTTGCTAGAAAAAAATGCTAAAATTTCACCTTGGACGGATGTGGCGGATGTTTTCGCAGAGGGGGCGGCTGTTAAAAGACGTGGCAGACATTGCTGTACGACGAGAGCCGAATGAAATGGCAGAAATTCAAAATTCAAATGCAGAACCTTTAGGAAAACCCTTCGTCCAGGTCTCCAGGCTCTGGATACTTAAAAAAAAAGTGTACAGCTGGTGATGGACAGATAACAGTCATTCCACACGCACTGCGCGAGTCAACCGAGAACTCGGGAAATATCCAGCGTTGACGACGACACACACACACACACACACACACACTTCCTACTGTCAATACCACACACACACACACACAAGCACACTTAAGTTCCCCCCCCCCACACACACACTCAAGATCCCCCCACTACACACACACACACGCACACACACACACACACTCAGGATCACACATGCCACATACATACACACAGACACACACAAACACACACACTTACACTTAAGATCCCCCCCACACACACACACTCAAGATCCCCCCACTACACACACACACACACACACACTCTCTCAAGATCACACACACACAAACACATCCTTATGTCGTGAGTCCTATAGGAATCGGAGAGCGGACCTGGCGCTAGCACCGTCAGCGCCGACCAGAGAACCAAGTGGCTTGGAGCCTCTCTTGTATTGTCTCTCTCCTTGGGGACCGTGAGTCTATATGGCGCTCCTCCCGAAGCCCTCCAAATCGGCAGACAAAACCGGCCACCGTTGCGCCCCCCCTCCTCCTCCTCACGTGGACTCCAGCGTGTCCAACTGGAAGACGTTGTGGGCGGTGGGCGTGGTGAAGAACAGCGGCTCCTCGGAGCCGCTGCCGGAGCAGTCGTCGTCGCAGGGGCTGTGCAGCCGCTCCAGCGTCCGCTCGAAGTCCAGCAGCTGGCCCATGAAGTTGAAGTTGGGCGAGATGTTGGACTTCTTGCGCTTGACGAAGTCGTAGGCGTCGTTGAGCGACATGTGGAGCCGCTGCATCAGGTAGGCCACCGTCACCGTGACCGAGCGGCTGATGCCTGCCAGGCAGTGGACCAGGATGCCGCACTGCTTGGACCGTGCCTCGTCTGTAGGGGGGAGGAAGGTGGGGGGGGGTTTAGGTTAGTAAACTCACCGCAGCACCTCCACCTGTGGTGGAGGAAGTCAAGGACAGTTGGAGAGATCTAAACCAGAGGTCAGATCTATGGTTCCGTCTCATGGGAAGATAAGATAAGGGACTTTATTACCTCCGCCATCGAAGATGGGAGGAGGATATAAGCTGAATAAGTCTAAAAGTTACGTAATTGGACCCAACTTGGTGGTTCGATTACTTATGGGCCAAGGAACTGTAGATTGGATTTTGGCGCAGATCGGAATCCGGATCAAGGGGACTTTTTGTTGGGGCGGAGGTATGCGCTCTAGGAATGCGCAACTTATTCTACTTCTACCTGAGCACTGGTTCAGTTCTTGGAGACTGCACTTTTGACTTCTGGTGACGAGTTGTTCTCTTACCTTCCTTTGTTGAAACACACTACTGTAAGTCGCTTTGGATAAAAGTGTCTGCTAGATGACTGTAATGTAATGTAATGTAATGTAATGTAATGTAATGAGGTGCCTCTAGCTGATCCTAGGTTGGACATTTTGGGACATACACGACACTACACCACAAAACTGTGTGTTTTAAAACCTCAACCCTGTTCATGTTACACTCAGGTTGTTCCATACCTGACCAACCAAAGACTATCCACAATAATAGCATTTAGAATATCCCTAACTAGCTAACGCCCTGCCATTTCAGTTTTAGGGGGTTTGTTATCTGAGAAACTGTGGTTATAAGTTCCGGATGTTGTGAGGAAGTCACTTGGTCACCAACCCCCGCTGGTCTTTAAAATGTTTTTGAAATAACGTTTGTGTAATGTTCATGTAAAATAGTGAGACCGATGTAAATAAACATTTAACCCTTTAGAAAGTAAAAGAGTTAAAGTGTCACTTAATTGCACGAGAGTGCACATGAATTCTCGGTGATTAGAATAACCAGTTCAACGCAAATATTTAGGTGAAAATGGAAATACTGATACATACATATATATATAAATATATATATATATACACAGGTATATATGGTTTATGTTTCATGGCGTCCATCCCGGATATACTCACCTATAAACGATATGGCTTCGGGGAAGAACTGGGACAGGTTCTGGCTCCAGTGGTCCGAGATGGGGATCTGCTTGTACCTGAAGCGACCCTCGTGTTGGAACACGTTGGGCAGGTTGGGCGTGACGTTCAGGATGTACTTGATGTTGTGCTGGCCCAGCACCTCCAGGTTGGTGGAGTCCTTGGCGCAGCCCAGGTACAGGTAGGGCAGGATCTGCACGGGGAAGGCCGGCTGCTGGCGGCCGGGCCCGGGTACCGGCCCGGGGACGGGACTCCCCTCCGACTCGGTGGAGGCGCTGCTGGGCTCCCGGTCCGACTCGCCGTCGGAGCCGCCGTTGGAGCTGATCCGGAGGTTTCCGAAGCCCAGGACGGAGAGCGGCGGCGGGGACGAGGAGAAGGAGGAGAAGGAGGAGGAGGAGGAGGAGGAGCTGGGACAGGAGCTGTCCAGCAGGGTCTCACAGTGCTCTGGGTACTCCGTCTGGAACTTCACAAACCCCCCTTAAAAGGAGAAAGCGAGCCAATTAAAAAATGTAATATCCAAGATGGTTGTTGTTTTTTTAAATCCAAGTGTACATTTGAATACACTGTAAAACGCAGTGCTGGCGGGTTCCTTGAATCACAACACGGGCCTTTTAAGAGGAGGCTGCTCTCTCTCCACCATTCATGAAACGCACGCCTGTTCTACTCCAGCTAAACACGGCGCAGCAATTTTGGAATTTTAATTGGAATAGTTTCCACGATCCATATTTATTACAACCCTCCCCAATATTACACACGCAAGTCATATTATAGGTAGTAACGTCCAAAATGCAATACACACACATAGAACGGGAACAGGGGGAAAAATAACAAACTATCTCGTAATAGCAATATATATATATATATATATATATATATATATATATATATATATATAATAATAATAATAATAATAATAATAATAATAACAATATAGCACCGAGTACCGTGCAGGTAGTACGCCCTGCAGCCTTCCTCGCGGAGCTTCTGCAGCAGCAGTCCCAGAACAGACCCGGGAGGAGGAGGAGGAGGAGAATAAGGAGGAGGAGAAGCAGCAGCAGCAGGAGAAGAAGTTCCGTTCTCCCCCTCCTCCTCCTCCTCCTCTCCTCCTCCTGTGCACTGGTCGTCGTACAGCAGCACGGTGTCGGTGCTGCAGCGGCTCACGAAGCGCTCCTTGTGCTCGGGGTGGGGGATGACGGTGCGCACCGGCACGGTGCCCCTCCTGAGGCGGCGCAGCATGAGTCCCGGGACGGCCAGGTGGACGGCGCGGCGGACGTGCGCCGCCTCGTACCGCTCGTGTGTGCGGCAGTCCAGCAGCAGGAGCTCCGCGGACGTCTCCAACTGAGCCCGCAGCCACTCGGCGCTCCGACTACTACTCCTACCACTAATACTACTAATACTACTACTACTAATACTACTACCACTACTACTAATACCACTACTACTACTACTTATACCACTACTACTACTACTAATACCACTACTACTACTAATACCACTACTACTACTAATACCACTACTACTACAACTACTACTACTAATACCACTACTACTACTACTACTTATAACACTAGTACTACTACTACTACTACTACTTTGCTGCGTCTTCGTCCCCGCATTATGAGTAGACATCTCGACGTCTTCGTCGCCGCCGCCGCCGCCGATGATGATGATGATGACGATGATGATGATGATGATGATGATGATGATGATGATGATGATGTTATCATGTTATGTGGCTCAGTCTCAGTCTCAGTCCTCCGTGAGTCAGACGGGAACAGTTCTTCTTGTTCTGGTCGCACATGGTGGTTGGTGGGACTACTACTACTACTACTACTACTACTACTACTACTACTACTACTACTACTACTACTACTACTACTACTACTACTACTACTACTACTTAGACGACGTGGTCGGTGGTCGATGATGAAGCGGGGAGGATGATGATGATGATGGTGATGATGAGGAAGTGGTGGTGGTGGTGTGTTGTTGTTGTTGTTGTTCCGCGAAAGCAAAAGTTGCTGCGTCCGTGGTGTGGTGTGGTGGTCGACGACGACGGCGAGGCAGCAGCATCGCTGTTGCTGCTTCTGTGTTGTGTGAGCGAAGGAGGGGGAGAGAGAGATAGAGAGAGAGAGTGTGTGTGTGTGTGTGTGTGCGTGCGTGCGTGTGTGAGAGAGAGAGGGAGAGAGAGAGAGAGAGAGAGAGAGAGAGAGTGTGTGTGTGTGTGTGGGTGAGAGAGAGAGAGAGAGAGAGAGAGAGAGAGAGGAGAGAGAGAGAGAGAGAGAGAGAGAGAGAGAGAGAGAGAGCGAGAGAGAGAGAGAGAGAGAGAGAGAGAGAGAAAAAAATCCCTTTCTTCAATTCACATCAGGACTTGTTACGGAGGACTACTCGTACAAGTCCTTTTTAAAACTTCCATTCATAAAAAAAATAACAAGCACACACACACACACACACACACACACACACACACACACACACACACACACACACACACACACACACACACACACACACACACACACACACACACTCCTTGATGATGCGTGTGTGGATACTTTAGGATCTCATTCACATAAAAACTGGGGTTTGGAGTACATGGATCAATAAACACGCTCCTCCTCGGTTCTTCTCATGAGTTGACATCCGAGCAACTCAGCAGAGGAGGAGGAGGAGGAGGAGGAGGAGGAGGAGGAGGAGGAGTTAGTTGCTTCTGATTTAAAGCCGTAGTATATCACTGCTTTGCTTTCATTTCAAGTACCCTTCTCTCAACCGACGACGAGGACCTACTGTATAGCACGTACTACTTCATTGAAATCTATAAATATATATACACTATATATATATATATATATATATATATATATATAGTATATATTAATATATGTATATATTAATATAGTATAATATTATATATATATATATATATATATATACACATATATATACATATATAAATATATCCGTTAATGCTTATATACAAGTGTGGGGATAAATATAATGCATGACGCCATTCCGTTAGACGGTGGTGATGGTCTCTTCCAATATGTATAATATTTAATGTAGGATCTTGGTAATTAATCCCGATTGCTTGATTAATGAATTATTTATTGATTAAATTAATTAATTAATTAATTAGTTACATGTTTTAATGAAGTAGTCACGTGCATCCACTGCCACTCAGTGGTACTGAAACTTATTTTTCCAATTGTGTAATGGTGAATTCGTCATATATAATTTCAGACGTAAATGTTACGGATAATAGTAGCATAACAATAATGTCAACATAATAATAAAGAAATAACAATATCATAACGTCATGTGTAATGTCTGTAATAATCATATAGGGTGAATGAGCTGTGATGGAGAGAGACGCTTTGAACTCGTCTGTCTGCGCACGTGAGTAGGACACACAATACATACACACACGCAAGCACACACACACACACACACACACACGATTGCATGTGCAGTGCAGCGGGATTAACACGAAATGGAGTGAAGCTACTAAACCTGCATATATAGACACGAGCCCAGCCACACACACACACACACACACACACACACACGCACACGCACACACACACACACACCACACACACACACACACACACACACACACACACACACACACAGATAAGAGGGAGCTGGGGGGAGAGCTTTCCCTAGATGATGAGAGGATTGCTCTCGAATCCTTAGCACACACACGAGGAATTACATAACACCGCATAAGAGACAATTCATTGGGCAGAACCATCTAAAGTGGCTGGTGTGTGTCAGACACTTCGACCACACACACACACACACACACACCACCACACACCACACACACACACACAC
This sequence comes from Muraenolepis orangiensis, assembly GCA_027704905.1. NCBI lineage: Eukaryota > Metazoa > Chordata > Actinopteri > Gadiformes > Muraenolepididae > Muraenolepis > Muraenolepis orangiensis. Next base: position 7,040,010 of record CM051013.1, on the reverse strand, counting down.
ACACACACACACACACACTCACACACTTAAACACACACATACACACACCAGTGGTGAAGCGTCAGGGCCTTCAAGGTATTCAGAGAAGACCCTGGAACTCTCAGATGGAACAAAAAAAATCGAATTAATTGTATTAATAAAATGTAAAACAATTTAATCTAATTTTAATAAAATGAATAAATGAGAATCATATCTGTGTTATCTGTTATATTACAGTGTTACGTTGATTTGTTTGTCTTTCTCGGTCCAAGCACTACGCATTTGAGTGGTTTTGTGTTGCAACCAATCAGATATTTGTCTAGGTTGCTGGGAAGAATATCCTTCAACCAAAGTATTCCCGATGACTTTGGCCCTTAGACTGAATGAGAGCGTACGTTTGGATTGACAATTTGATCAACCAATCATATAGTGATTTGTAGCCAATGGGCGTATTCTTTCAGATTTTCCCACAGCTCAATAGGGAGCTAGAAGGTCTACTGGCTGGAGCGAGAGTGGATCTAGCGTAGTGCTACGTTGTTTCTACGTAGGATTTTACGTCAAAATGGCGAAGGCGAAGATGATGGGTTGTTACTTCACTACATGGACACTGCTTTACCAACAATGGTACACTTTGAAATTGGCTGCGACAATCTTAAAATAAGTCTAATCTTTATAAGCCACAAAGTGACTGCAGTCTACAGGGGTTCCCAAAGTGGGGGTCGCGGGACCCCGAGGGGGGGGTCGCGAGATGATTTCAGAATCCTCTTGATGTGACCCATGAGGTTTATTTATTTTAAATGTTATTATTATTATTCCCACGACAGTATCATCATTGAAAAAAAGCCACACACAATGTTAACCAAACAAATTAACCCCCCCCCCCCCCCCCACTTGGACTTCACGATGTCCGCGATCGCGATTACCCCCCCCCCACCCGTCGGACGGTGATAGTGGGGGGGGGGGGGGTCTGTTATTTTGGCGGTCGCGGGCTGAAAAGTTTGGGAACCCCTGGTCTACAGAAGGTCCAGTTGGGATAGACACGCTTCGCCACTGACACACACACACCCTGAGGTGCAGGTAGGCCTTTTGCCATCCATCAGACAGCTGATGTTAAGTGGAATGCACAGAGCACCACAAACACTGCAGAATCTGTATTTTATAGTTCTTCTTAAAATTAACGTGTTTATTTACACACAAAACGTATATTTTGTGTTGGTAAATTAATTATGTCCATTTTTCATGGACTGCTAAAGATTACAGAGATAAAACAATAATTAAGGTTTTTTTATGAAATTAAAATGCGTATTACAATAACAAAAGTAACATTTTATTGCTATTCTATTTTGAATTTCAAGTTGAATGAAATAATAATAATCTCCTAAAGCGCTGGTGAATGCAGATGAGATTGTGCTCGCCTGCTGACACCTGGTGGTCAAAACGGTTACTGCACGAATCATTTCGGTTAACAATTCTGCAATTCTGTAGCTGAGCGGATTCATTCACGGATTAAATATCCGCAACATATATATTCTCAATGAAGAGATTCTTAATGTTTCCTGTATAATGTATGTAGGCCTATATACTACAATAGTACTATTATAAGTACATAGCCTTCCGGCAATGCAGGCCTACAGATTCGGCTACTGAATTTCAGTATCCCAAATTTTAACATATTAAAACAGACATTATTCTAGATAACTCCTTAATAGGACACATGCGTTTAAATATGAAGCGGATTAGGTCAGTGCAGATCACCCAACATGGACACTGACATGATACTGACAGAAATAGCCCCCAGGCTGACGGCATTGTGTAAACAGACACCCATACGCAAACCCTGCTCACATCTCACAGATAAGAGCCTGCCAAGGCTATAAAGGTCTGTTATATTCACGTGAGTATGTGCTTTTACTTTTTTTAATTACTGTCAGACGTTTTCATACCTAAACGTGAGGTGTAGATATAGCCTATACCACCGATTTGATTGATTTGCTTTTGGAAATGATAATAGGCCTACATTGACACTATTCAACTGTTTGTGTGTGTGTGTGTGTGTGTGTGTGTGTGTGTGTGTGTGTGTGTGTGTGTGTGTGTGTGTGTGTGTGTGTGTGTGTGTGTGTGTGTGTGTGTGTGTGTGTGTGTGTGTGTGTGTGTGTGTGTGTGTGTGTGTGTGTGTGTGTGTGTGCGTGTGTGCATGCATGTTGAGCTCACTAAACAACATTGGCACTTTGAAGTCATACAACAACAGAGGCTCATCAGCCTCTAGGGCAGCTGGGGATCATCCAAGATCCGAGATTAGGAACAGCTATACCACCCCCACCCCCCCCCCCCCCCCCCCCCCTCCCACCCACCCGATTCATTGTAACTGTATCTCCATCCATATCTAAATACCCCCCCCCCCCCTCCTCCTCAACACGTGTCTTAGGAAAAGCACGTTACAGGATTGTTGCTTTGACATATGCATCCTTTTGATTTGGTAGGGATCCATTCTAAGCAGACAGCGGGCGTGTGTTCAGGTGATATCGGGGCAAACAACCGTCCTGAGTGAATCTTCAACAGAATACAGAAATGCAAAAAGAAAAACTACTGAACCGTTCACAAACGTATACTTTGCCCCAGGAAGGCAAAATCTCTTAGTATCTCTATCCTCTTAACTAACATTAAGATTTGTAAACGTGTCTTTTATACTTCAAAGATATTTCAATTAGTCCAACAGGATGTTTGTGTGAGCAGCGTTTAATAGAAAGTAAAAGTCATTTGTTTATATTCACAAAACAAAAGTAAAAGTCTAACTGACAACATGTATTTACAACGATGCAAGAGATGACGGTAGAAAACACATAAAACATTCGTACACTCTTATCGAGTTGAATCTTGCAAAGTCGTTTCCAAGGTGTCGTCATCGGCATCCCAAATCTGTTTCCAGTTCTCCACGGATAACCATGAAGTCATGAAGTAGTACAAAAATAATGCCATGGGGGTTTCGGAGGTGGGGGTGGGGGGGTCGGCGGGGGGGCTGAATTTGGGTCTCCATTACTCCACCCCTTTCATGAACTCCAGGAACTCTGCAAAGACAGCAACGTTTCAGTCCAACAATCCATGTAACATCACCCACACTCTCCATGACACGTAGAATGATGTCATTGAAAAGTGTAACTAAGTGCAAACTATCCAAATATCACATTCAAGATTCAACATTTTTAATTGCCACAATATGCAATGTGCAACAAGTACAATGGAATGCTTACTCCCCATTGGCTCCCGCAGTATAAATTCCCTACAATTTAACACTACTAAACTATGTACTATACTTATAATAAACAACACTATACTATAACAATACTGTACATAATACAAATAACAATGTGTTGAATTGTGCAAAAAGCATTTTAAAAAGCATTTTAAAGTGCCACTTGTGCGGCAGCATCATGAATTCAGTGCAGTACAGTGCAGAATTGTTGCGGTAGCAGGCATGGTGATGGTATGTATAGATAACCAAACAAGTATTTGGTGCTACATGACCAGAGAACAACAGTTTTCCTGAGACTACAGATCTCTTACGACCTGGCGTGGACCCACAACATGGAGGTCATGCTGAAGAAGGCACACCAGCACCTCTATGCCCTGCAGTGCCTTAGGAGAAGCGGCATAAGCAAACTGTGGCTTGTGTGGCATCACGGTGTGGTATGGAAACCACTGCGCAGGACAAGAAAGCCATCCAGAGAGTCGTGAGGATGGCAGAGAAGATCATCGGGTGTGCACTTCCATAAATTGAGGAGATCTTTAAGACCAGATGTTGGAATAAGGCCATCTCCATCACAAAGGACCGCAACCACCCTGGGCACCATCTCTTCCTCCCCCTGCGGTCCGGTCGCCAGTACCGCAGCATCCGTACAAAGACTTCCAGGTTTAAGGATAGTTTTTATCTACTTCTGAACTGCTACTATCATAACATTGTCACCCATATTCAATTACACTGGATTACACTCTTTTGCTGGACTAATTACAGCTACTGCACTGTACTGAACTGTATTCATGATGCTGCTGCACTACTGGCACTTTAAAATGCTTTTTGCACAATGTATATACTGTATTATCCATCACTTTAATGTTATTTTATTGTGTATACAATTGTTATAGTATAGTGTTGTGTATAGTATATATAGTATAGTAGTATATAGTGTTGTTTATAGTATTGTAAAGTATAGTATAGGATTGTATAGTTGAGTATAGTATCATAATGTTGTTGAAAGTCATACTGCGAGAGGGAATGGGGAGTAGGAATTATTTTGTATTTGTGGCAAATGGCAAATAAAAACGTATTGAATCTAAAGCTGAATGCTAATAGAATGTTAGCGAAGTTGATTTCCATGATACTTCCTAAATATAATTATAAATCTGGAGGATTGAATTCTCATTATTGGTCATACATACATACATATACAGCACACACACAGTCAAATGTGTTTCTCTGCATTTAACCCATCCTAGTATTAGGAGCAGTGGGAAGCTATTGTATATACAGCCCCCGGGGAGCAGTGTAGGGGGGCTGGTGCCTTGCTCACGGGGCACCTCAGCAATG
>CM051013.1:7025449-7030449 GCA_027704905.1 Muraenolepis orangiensis | reverse complement strand
GGAAGAGTCCAGCGCTGGCCAGAACACACACCTCATCTCAGATGGCTTTTATATGAGCCCCTCTGCATGGTCCCTCCCTGGTGTGCGTGTGTGTGTGTGTATGGGGGGGTGTCTATGTGTGTTTATGTGTGTGTGTGCATGTATGGGTCTCTGTGTGTGTGTGTGTGTGTGTGTGTGTGTGTGTGTGTGTGTGTGTGTGTGTGTGTGTGTGTGTGTGTGTGTGTGTGTGTGTGTGTGTGTGTGCATGTATGGGTGTGTGTGTGTGTGTCATTTAGGCAATCTTTCACAATCACTGGGCTCAGATAAAAATGTGCCCACTTTTAGGAGGCACACTTTAGAATGGAATGACACGTGTGCGTGTGTGTGTGTGTGTGTGTGTGTATCAATGTGTCAGTCTATGTGTGTGTGAGTGTGTGACTATGTGTGTGTGTGTGTATATGTATGTGTGTGTATGTCATGTCTACGTGTGTGTCTGTGTGTGTGTGTTTCTGTGTGTATTACTGTGTGTGTGTGTTTCTGTGTGTATGTGTGTGTGTGTGTGTATCCGTGTGTGTGTGTATGGCTATGTCTATGTGTGTGTGTGCATCTGTGTGTATGTCTACGTGTATGTCTATGAATGTGTGTGTGTGTTTGTGTGCGTGTATCTTTGTCTATGTGTATGTCTATGTCAACATGTATGTCTCTATATGTGTGTGTATGTCAACATGTATGTCTATGTGTGTGTGTATGTCAACGTGTATGTCTATGCGTGTGTGTTACTAGGGGCCCGGGGAGGGGTGTGTGCTGGGGGGGGTTCTGGCGGCACATGGCACGGCTCTTAATCTCCGGGGGGGGGAGACGATAAAGACACTCAACATTCCAGCAGAGTAGCAGAGGAGCAGATGGCCGGCGATGGGCTAAAGGTGGTGAGGGAGTGTTGGCCCCCAGGAGCCCACGGACCAGGACGCTTGTCTGCCTGTGTGTGTGTGTGTGTGCGTGTATCTGTGTGCATGTGTGCGTGTGTGTGTGTGTGTGGGTGCTAGGTTTTGTACTCAAAACAAAGAGGCTAAGCTTGGCAGTAAAACCTGATCACACTGACGGTGTGCCCGGTGTGTGTGTCTGTCTGTCTGTCTGTCCAGACAGATTTCTGCAGCATCTATTATATATTATATATATATATATTATATTATATTATTATATATTATTTATTTTTATTTTAAATATAAATCTGGAGGATTGAATCCTCTTTATTGGTTTATTGGTTGGTTGTCTACATTTAACCCATCCTAGTATTAGGAGCAGTGGGCAGCTATTGTATATACAGCTGCCCGGGGAGCAGTGTTAGGAGTCTGTTGCTTTGCTCAAGGGCACCTCGGCAGTGCCCAGGTGTTGCAGGGACTTGAACCGGCGACCTTCCGGTTCCCAAGCCAAGTCCCAACAGACTGAGCTACTGCCTCAGGTTGGCATGAAATGACATCGATTGGATTGACCATCGATCAATTATCTGTAACAGAAGATAATAACAGTAGATGCGGTCATACATATCATAATCCGTATGATTTCTCGAATTCCTTTGAGCGTCACACTGTGATTATTTATGGACACGCTGCGGCCAGCAGAGGGCGCTGCTCGCCTTTACCACCTGCCAAATGAGCTGACGTGTAAACCGCGTACCGCACCGCAGCGGAATAGGTGAGAAATCTAGGTCAAACAAGCCGAACATTATTATTATTATCATTATTGTAATTATTATTATTATTATTATTATTATTATTATACATCATTTTGGTATAGTAGCTCAACGTTTGCAATTTGTCGTATTCGGTTGTTTGTTAAGCACGTGTCTCCGCCACGAGAACCGATTGCAACACGCACCCACATGCTGGGTTTTAATGGGTTGCGAGTGATGAGTTGCATGGGGACTAGATTAGGCTGGCATCGTTTATAGAGAGAGTAAGGGAGGGATGGACAGAGAGAGAGAGAGAGAGAGAGAGAGAGAGAGAGAGAGAGAGAGAGGAGGGGGGGGGAGAGAGAGAAAGAGAGGTAATATATAGAGAGAGGGGTATAGAGAGAGATGTAGAGTGAGAAAGATAGCGAGAGAGTGAGAAAGGGAGATAGAGAGAGAGAGAGAGAGAGAGAGAGAGAGAGAGAGAGAGAGAGAGAGAGAGGAGGGGGGGAGAGAGAGAAAGAGAGGTAATATATAGAGAGAGGGGTATAGAGAGAGATATAGAGTGAGAAAGATAGCGAGAGAGTGAGAAAGGGAGAGAGAGAGAGAGGTAAAGAGAGAGAGAGGTAAGAGAGAGAGAGGTAAAGAGAGAGAGAGGGAGAGAGAGAGAGGTAAAGAGAGAGAGAGGGGTGAAGAGAGAGATGTAGAGAGAGGGGTGAAGAGAGAGACGTAGAGAGAGAGAGTGGGGGGGGGGGGGGGAAGAGAGAGAGGGAGAGCGAGAGAGAGTAATATGAACACACAGACACTTCAAACGTTAATAAAGAGATAGAGGAGCCAGGCGACAATGCAACCTGATTTCCTGGTTCGGGAAGAAGAAAAAGAAAAAAGCACACAAATCCTTGTCAGTTTCATCTCAGCCATTCATCAAAACCTAACAATGGGAAATATAATCAGGGCTCTTCCTGCTACAACCAATGAGTCATCCCCGGCAGCGCTGGTCTTCCATCGCTGGTCTCCTGTCGCTGGTCTCCCGTCGCTGTTCTCTCCCGTCGCTGGTCTCTCCCGTCGCTGTTCTCTCCCGTCGCTGTTCTCTCCCGTCGCTGGTCTCCCGTCGCTGTTCTCTCCCGTCGCTGGTCTCCCGTCGCTGGTCTCCCGTCGCTGTTCTCTCCCGTCGCTGGTCTCCCGTGGCTGGTCTCCCGTCGCTGTTCTCTCCCGTCGCTGGTCTCCCGTCGCTGTTCTCTCCCGTCACTGGTCTCCCGTCGCTGTTCTCCCGGGACCAACATCGGCTTCTCATCAATGGGCTGAGGTGTCTCACACGACTTCAATGATCTTTATATATCAATACAATTAATATGATCTCTTAAATAGGATCTTTCCCACTGTTATATGATCTCTTTATTTGTTATCTTTATATCATCTCTTTATATCATCTCTGTATATGATCTCTTTGAATTTGATCTCATTATATGATCTATATCTCTATTAAAGCCACACTCATACACACAGGACACACTAACCCACAGACACACAGACACACACACGCTAGCACACACGTGTTACACGGTGCGTGGAGAATGCCACATCAAAAGCCAGCGTGTGGAGTCTTGTTTCTCCGGAGCTCTGGACCAGTTTTCTCCTCCCAGGCCGGAGATAGAGACGGAGATGGTGACCAGCCTTTCTGTCTCCATCTCCTTTTCCTCTCTCTCAGAGAGACCAGCCTCTCCGTCTCCTCCTCCTCCTCCTCCTCTCTCTCAGAGAGACCAGCCTCTCCGTCTCCTCCTCCTCCTCTCTCTCAGAGAGACCAGCCTCTCCGTCTCCTTCTCCTCCTCTCTCTCAGAGAGACCAGCCTCTCCGTCTCCTCCTCCTCCTCTCTCTCAGAGAGACCAGCCTCTCTGTCTCCTCCTCCTCCTCTCTCTCAGAGAGACCAGCCTCTCCGTCTCCTCCTCCTCCTCTCTCTCAGAGAGACCAGCCTCTCCGTCTCCTCCTCCTCCTCTCTCTCAGAGAGACCAGCCTCTCCGTCTCCTCCTCCTCCTCTCTCTCAGAGAGACCAGCCTCTCCGTCTCCTCCTCCTCCTCTCTCTCCGAGAGACCAGCCTCTCCGTCTCCTCCTCCTCTCTCTCAGAGAGACCAGCCTCTCCGTCTCCTCCTCCTCCTCCTCTCTCTCAGAGAGACCAGCCTCTCTGTCTCCTCCTCCTCCTCTCTCTCAGAGAGACCAGCCTCTCCGTCTCCTCCTCCTCCTCTCTCTCAGAGAGACCAGCCTCTCCGTCTCCTCCTCCTCTCTCTCAGAGAGACCAGCCTCTCCGTCTCCTCCTCCTCCTCTCTCTCCGAGAGACCAGCCTCTCCGTCTCCTCCTCCTCTCTCTCTCAGAGAGACCAGCCTCTCCGTCTCCTCCTCCTCCTCTCTCTCCGAGAGACCAGCCTCTCCGTCTCCTCCTCCTCTCTCTCAGAGAGACCAGCCTCTCCGTCTCCTCCTCCTCCTCCTCTCTCTCAGAGAGACCAGCCTCTCCGTCTCCTCCTCCTCCTCTCTCTCAGAGAGACCAGCCTCTCCGTCTCCTCCTCCTCCTCCTCTCTCTCAGAGAGACCAGCCTCTCCATCTCTTCCTCCTCCTCTCTCTCAGAGAGACCAGCCTCTCCATCTCCTCCTCCTCCTCTCTCTCAGAGAGACCAGCCTCTCCATCTCCTCCTCCTCCTCTCTCTCAGAGAGACCAGCCTCTTCGTCTCCTCCACGGAGGAGACCAATCAGCCACCGCATTGCACATCCACCGCTCGGCACGCAGCGCTTTTTGAGGGGTTGCCATAGAAACTCTGCTGGGTAGTAGCGGGCAGGAAAATGAGAGGAGATGTGTGGGGGGGGGGGGGGTGGCTATTCTCCCTTCCCCTCCCCCCTCCCCTGTCCCCCGCCCTCCCCCCCGACTCCCTCCATTTCTCCCCCTCCTCTTCCTCCTCTATCCTTCCCCCATCACTCCTACTCGCCACATCCCTCCCCCTCCCTACCTTTCACCCCCCCCCCTCTCTGCCTCCCTCCCCCCTAACCCCCCACTCCTCCCTCCCGCGACCCTTCTTCCATTCTCTCTCTCAGCACAACACATTTCGTCCTCCACACCGGAGTGACTATCAATTTTTTTGGGGTCTTTTTGTGAACGCAAATTGTTGCACATGACGCACACTGCTTATACACCTTATTATTATTCACCTTTCCCGAGAACATACGGCTCTCGACCCTAAAAAGCACAAGTCGGAACAACCTGACATAGTCAACTACAGTAAAGGAGAACCTCTTTTTTAGGAGCCATGCAGTCTGCTCCTCTGCCACCGTACGATGGTCCTGGATCCAGTCGAGAGACATGCCGGTAAATGA
>CM051013.1:6987949-7017949 GCA_027704905.1 Muraenolepis orangiensis | reverse complement strand
CCCACAGCGCCTGAAAAGCAAGCCTTAAGCAATAATGCTGCAGAATGAACCAAAATCCCGACCATAAATCATTTTACGTTATCTTCACCATTCATGGTGCATTGGTTTTTTTTAGACAAAGATAAGACTCGATCTTCCTCACTAAGGTCAGTGAAGTTACTGAGTGTAATACCAGGTAGAGAAAGAAAGAAGAACAACAACATCCATAAGGTACTTTGCTATGGCCAGTAGATTATCATCTAGGTCGTCCTCAGATTAGGTATTAGTTATCAAATAATTAACTAGATTTGTGGCTCATATAGGCCTCGCCCGCCCGAGCATTAACACAAAAAAATCCCTTCTGGCCTGGCGTGACATTTGACAACCAGTAGACAACTCAGGGTTCACATTTCACACGTCATGCCGTACGTCCCGGGGACGCAGTTGACCTAAAAGAGAAGGAAAATAAAAGACAAAAAATGTATATTTATTTCAGAAATGCAATCAGAAACCATCGCGTGCATCACATCCAGCTTAGGTGTTAGATTAGCCTCTTGTTAGATTAGCCTCTTGTTATCTTGTTTATATATCTATTTATTTATATATAAACAGTATATATATGTGTGGTGGTTGTTGGGTGGTGGTGGATAGTGGGTGGTGGTGGTTGGTGGGTGATGGTGGTGGTTGATGGGTTGATGGTGGGTGGTGGTTGGTGGTTTATGGTTGGTTGGTTGGTTGGTTGGTTGGTTGGTTGGTTGGTTGGTTGGTGATTGGTTGGTGGTTGGTTGGTTGGTGGTTGGTGGTTGGTGGTTGGTGGTTGGTGGTTGGTTGGTGGTTGGTTGGTTGGTTGATTGGTTGGTGGTTGGTTGGTGATTGGTTGGTGGTTGGTTGGTGGTTGGTTGGCGGTTGGTGGTGGTGGTTGGTGGTTGGTTGGTTGGTGGTTGGTGGTTGGTGGTTGGTGGTTGGTGGTTGGTGGTTGGTGGTTGTGGTTGGTGGGTGGAGGTTGGTGGGTGGTGGTTGGTTGGTTGGTTGGTGGTTGGTTGGTGTGGTGGTTGGTGGTTGGTGGTGATGGTGGTGGTTGGTGGTTGGTGGTTTATTGAGGTGGTTGGTGATTGGTTGGTTGGTGGTTGGTGGTTGGTTGGTGGGTGGTGATGGTGATTGCGGATGGTGGTTGGTAGTTGGTGGTTGGTGGGTGGTGGTTAGTTGGTTAGTTGGGTGGTGGTTTGTTGGTGGTGGTTGGTGGGTGGTGATGGTGGATGGTGGATGGTGGGTGGTGGTTGGTGGTGATGGTGGTGGTGATGGTGATGGTGGTGGTGGGTGGTTGATTGGTGGGTGGTGATGGTGATGGTGGATGGTGGGTGATGGTGATTGGTGGGTGGTGATGGTGATGGTGATGGTGATGGTGATGGTGATGGTGATGGTGATGGTGGATGGTGGGTGGTGGTTGGGGGTTGGTGGTTGGTGGTTAGTTAGTTGGGTGGTGGTTAGGTGGTTGGTTGGTTGGTTGGTTGGTTGGTTGGTTGGTTGGTTGGTTGGTGGTTGGTTGGTTGGTTGGTGGTTGGTTGGTTGGTTGATTGGTTGGTTGGTTGGTTGGTTGGTTGGTTGGTTGGTTGGTTGGTGGTGGTTGGTTGGTGGTTGGTGGTTGGTGGTTGGTTGGTGGGTGGTGATGGTGATTGCGGATGGTGGTTGGTAGTTGGTGGGTGGTGGTTAGTTGGTTAGTTGGGTGGTGGTTAGTTGGTGGTGGTTGGTGGGTGGTGATGGTGATGGTGGATGGTGATGGTGGTTGGTGGTTGGTGGTTGATTGGTGGGTGGTGGGTGGTGATGGTGATGGTGATGGTGGGTGGTGGGTGGTGGTTGGTGGTTGGTGGTTGGGTGGTTGGTGGTTGGTGGTTGGTTGGTTGGTTGGTTGGTTGGTTGGTTGGTGTGGTTGGTTGGTTGGTTGGTTGGTTGGTTGGTTGGTTGGTTGGTTGGTTGGTTGGTTGGTTGGTTGGTTGGTTGGTTGGTTGGTTGGTTGGATTGGTGGTTGGTGGGTGGTGGGTGGTGGGTGATGGGTGATGGGTGGTGTTTGGACCAGTGGTTTTGGGACAGATAAGGGCTGACGTCAGTGTCACCCGTTCAACGTGCTGCTCCTTCCAGCTTTATGGAACGCTTTGTCCACCAGCTCCGACCCAGAGGAGGGGAGAGGAGGGGAGGAGGGAGAGGAGGGGAGAGTATAGGAGAGGGGGGAGAGGAGGGGAGAGGAGGGGAGAGGATAGGAGAGGGGGGGAGAGGAGGGGAGAGGAGGGGAGAGTATAGGAGAGGGGGGAGAGGAGGGGAGAGGAGGGGAGAGGATAGGAGAGGGGGGGAGAGGAGGGGAGAGGAGGGGAGAGGAGAGGAGGGGAGAGGATAAGAGAGGGGGGAGAGGAGGGGAGAGGAGGGGAGGAGGGGATGATGGGAGAAGGGGTAGTGATGAGTGAGGGGGGGGAGGCTATAGTGGATGGGCTGGACCAGCAGCTTCCGCCGCTTTGAAGCTGGTAAACCCTTTTAAACCATGACAAATATTTTCCCTCAATTTTGCCCAAGGGAAAAAATAAGGAAGGGGGGGATGTGATGAGGATATAGGTGTTCAGTGCAGGAAAAGCTACAGAACAAGGTTATATATATATATATCAACCCCAAACATTTCAATCTCGATTTGTGAGTTGTTTCTTCTGTTAAAAAAAAGGATGGAGCTAGATTACATTGATGAAGAACCTTTTACATAATTGTTCTTAAAGACCCCACATGGATTATGTCCTTCCATACCTCTCTGTAGGAACCAACAAAGTGGACATCTAACATTTAGCATTTACAACAAATGTAATCAACAGCATGTGGTTCTTGGGGCAAGCGTCGAAAAAAACTAAACACCACCAAAAATGTGTGTTTCTTGACGGAGGCAGCGTGTCAAGTTCAGCAGCAGCAGAGGCAGCAGCAGCATCAGCACCAGCAGCGGCGACAAGGTGGAGACCATCCAGTTTCCATAGTGATCCGGTTGAATGGAGGAGATTAGCAGGGCCAACGCGGTGGTGGTGAGCAGGGATTGCAGGCTCTATGTCACTATATTTCAAGAGCCCCGCGTCTTTGTTCATCACTCCCATCTCACGTTGGGAGACGGGAGAGTATTTCCTCCGCTGCTTCTGACACCGAGATGCGTTATGTTGGCAGGGTGAGTGTTTTGTATTTGAGGTTTGTAGTCTATACGGCCCTACCTCCCACAAACCACAAATGTTCAAAATAAAATATATATTTTTATTATTTTAAAATTGGGATTATCTGCACAATATAAAGGGAAATAATGTTCATGGGAATGCAAGTTCATTGAATTTAACAGCATTGATGAAACAATGGTATAGTGACAATCTTTGAATAAATTATATTACCTAATCTGCCCCTTCAATGTATCAGCAGTATTCAACAATAAATAATTATAATAATATATTTATTTGGCCAACTCCTGGCCAACTTTTGGATTTCTATGGGGGGAAAACATTTATTTGTAATGTCACTATCATTTATTTAGCAGGAATTAAAAGTATTATGTTACAAATAATACAACACATTTAGTGTCTGATTACTATCATTAACAAGTGAGTAAGAAGAAGAAGAAGCCAAACGTCAAAACAAATCAGTGGTTGTGAAGCTACTATTCTCACACGTGTGTCCTTTCAGACGACAATATGTAATGCTTTGTTATATTATATACTGGTTTTATACTGCATAAAATAGCAGTGTAGAAATACACATATTGTGTTTTGGAATTTTATAATGCAATCAACGAATTCCAATGATCATTGTGTGGTGTTACATGTGCTATAATATGTTGGACGGTTGGATTCAAACCGAATAACTGCATAACGGTGGAGTCGATGTTCCTTTTTAGGGTTCCTTTCCACTCACGTCGATACGCGTGCATCTGATCATCCGATGTGCTTCTTAGCACTCTCACTCCTCACAGTCCTCGCTCTCCTCCAATAATGGACTTTCTGTAGGTTCATTAAGCACTTCCAATGCTTGCAGCATATAGCACTGCCCCGCCAGAGGGAGAGAGAGAGAGAGAGAGAGAGAGAGAGAGAGAGAGAGAGAGAGAGAGAGAGAGAGAGAGAGAGAGAGAGAGAGAGAGAGAGAGAGAGAGAGAGAGAGAGAGAGATACAAGTATTAGAGAGAGATAAAGAGAGAGAAAGCCAGAGAAAGAGAAAGAGAGACGTATATGAAAAGTGAGCGAGAGAGCGCGCGAGAGAGAGAGATAGAGAAAGAGAGAGAGAGAGACATACAATAAAAGACAGCAAGAGAGAGAGATGTATAACAAAAGAGAGCAAGAGAGAGAGAGACGTTTAAGAAAAGAGAGCGAGAAAAGGGAGAGAAAAGAGATACAGTATAGGGGGAAAAAAACAGACAGAGTGACAGAGAGAGAGAGAGAGAGAGAGAGAGAGAGAGAGAGAGAGAGAGAGAGAGAGAGAGAGAGAGAGAGAGAGAGAGAGAGAGAGAGAGAGAGAGAGAGAGAGAGAGAGAGAAAGAGAGACGTATAAGAAACGAAAGCGCGAGAGAGAGAGACGGAGGAGAGCGATTGCGGTGTTGCCTAGCAACACATGTACCATTTTGAAGCGATTTAGTACCCCCACGTCCCCAACAACAACCCCACCCCCCTCCATATATATCCATTATCATGCAGGTTATAGGTTTACACGGGCTGGCTGTCCGACTGTGGAGGACAGACCGACAGACAAACAGAACCACCCCCCCCGCCCCTCCCCAACATGCTGCTTTGGGATACAGAGGAAACACAACATTTGGTATCAAACGGCTGTCTCTCTCTCTCTCTCTCTCTCTCTCTGTGTCTGTCTCGTCATCTTGCCCACCGCCATGATCTGGGTTGGGTCTGTGGAGCCAACCCAGAGGAGAGAGAGACACACCACTGAGGTCCTGCAGGTGGACCTGCAGGTGGTCACATGGATTGTGAGGAGCAGCCACTGATCAATGATGCTTCTATTGATAACCTATATTACCGGTCACCACACACTGTGTGTATGAGAGTAAGTGTGTGTGTGTGTGTGTTTCTTTATATGTTTACAAGTGTCACTTGAGGGACACTTGTAAACATATAAAGAAACAAGAAAGAACAAGGGAAAGAGAGACACACACACTCACACACACAAAGAGAGAGAGAGAGAGAGAGAGAGAGAGAGAGAGAGAGAGAGAGAGAGAGAGAGAGAGAGAGAGAGAGAGAGAGAGAGAGAGAGAGAGAGAGAGAGAGAGAGAGAGAGAGAGAGGGAGACAGACAGAGAGGGAGACAGACAGACAGAGAGAGAGACAGACATAGAGAGAGACAAACAGACAGACAGAGAGAGAGACAGACATAGAGAGAGGGAGACAGACAGAGAGAGAGACAGACATAGAGAGAGGGAGACAGACAGAGAGAGAGACAGACATAGAGAGAGGGAGACAGACAGAGAGAGAGACAGACATAGAGAGAGGGAGACAGACAGAGAGAGAGACAGACATAGAGAGAGGGAGACAGACAGAGAGAGAGACAGACATAGAGAGAGGGAGACAGACAGAGAGAGAGACAGACATAGAGAGAGGGAGACAGACAGAGAGAGAGACAGACATAGAGAGAGGGAGACAGACAGAGAGAGAGACAGACATAGAGAGAGGGAGACAGACAGAGAGAGAGACAGACAGACAGACAGAGAGAGTTGAGGCAGAGCTGCAGCGACGTTCACTTCACAGTGATCTAGGTCATGCTAAACACACATGTTACTGGAAGCAGAGTCTGGAGGTGAACCCACGCCACGTCTCCTCGGCCGTGGCCTGAGATGCACTGGCTCTGGATCAGATATTAAAACAAGACCCCCCCCCTGTACGAGCTGTCTCCCTGACGGCCGGGCCGCGCTCATTCATTCCTGCAACAGCGACACACAACAGAACAGTCCAAACGGTCTAGTTTGCTCATTTGCTAACGATGATATATATGCTGTGTTTCATGCAGGCAGTGTTGTTGTTCCTGCTGTGTTTATTAATAACACGCATATCTACGCGTGACTCATAGTGATAATATGGTGATGGCAAAAGAGCCCAGAGAACAATGCAAGTAATGTTGTTTTCGTGCAAACAAAATTAATCAGCACTGGCATGTCTAGACACAGTATGTTCAGATTGATATGCATGTATATATATATATATATATATATATATATATATATATATATATATCAAGCAGATTCATTACCAACTCTCCCTTTTAATTATAATTTAAATCTTTTAAATTTTCTATTGTGAGGATGGATTAGGACCATCTCTATTGAGTGAAATTGTGATTGAATCCAGTAGATAAAGATCAGCATGGAGGGGAAGACAAGACGAGGGTTTAAGATCTTCCACCCTCGACCCTGTGTCTACTTCTGGTCATGTGATGTCACGCGTTTGACGTCAGGCGTTTGATTGGCCGGTGGACACCATTTTAGCCTTGGCGAGGGGGAAAAAACAAGCGTGGATGGAATATAGGCAACGCTCATGATTAGCATGCTAATGACGAGTCATCATGCTAATGACTAATCGGCATGCTAATCAGTTGGCGTGCGACCTCGAGTCGAGAAATACGAGGCCGTGAAAACAGCCTAAGAGTGATAGAACAGAAATACAAAATAAACATTAAAATAAAATGTTTTGTTTGATGAGACCATCCTTTCCAGTCTAGATTGTGGAAATGATGTGGGCAAAAAAAGAATAAGAAAAAGTAAAAATAACTTAAAGGAAAATGTTTATTTTAAGACCATAAAACATCATCATTCCCCATCCATCTAGACATGGGAAACGGTGTAGCAGTAAAGGAAACAGAAAATATATATATATTATTTTCTCATATTAAATATGAAGGATATTGGAGGGATTATGGAGGGAATCCCAATGTGACTAAGTATTATTCCACAATATGGCTCAGTTAAAAACAAAAAGGCATCGGTTCCTCCTTCCTTGACCATACAATTGAACAGGCGTGGGACCTGGAGCCCGTCCATCTCAATAGAGCCTGCACAGAGATGGGTGGAGGGGGGAGAGCTTATAGACTCATAGTCATGAGCAAAGGAAGACCGAATGTGGGGGGGGGGGGGGGCGGGTGTTGGAGGGTGGTGGTGGTGGTGATGGTGGGGGTCACAGGGGTCAGCTGGAGAAGCAGCAGCCACAGTGTCACCAGGCAGCCTGACGCGTCCCCACCTTCCATCAGCAGGTGTGTAAATATGTGTCAGGAGGCACACACGCACACGCACACACACGCACACGCACACACGCACACACACACACACACACACACACACACACACGACACACGACCGACATGTCTGGAGGGACAACAGACACGCAGATGGGATTTAAAACGTTACATTTGGTGTGGTATCATTTAATGGGCTAGTTCACCCATGGCTGGTTCACCATCTGGTGCACTCTCCCCGTCACACTAGCAGTGTGTGAACATTTACACTTTAGTGAGCTCCGCTGCTACTGCTACTGCTTCTGCTACTGCTACTGCTGCTGCTGCTGCCGCTGCTGCTACTGGTGATTAGCTCTTCGCATCAGCTCCAGTCCGCGCTACGTCGCTCACACACTCTTTCACCACACCATATAGAGTGTGCTTTTAGTAGCTCTCCGTGTTGAGACAAAGTGGAAACACACAGTGCTCAGATAATATACTACAAAGACAAATATGTGATATACACGTTGGATACTTCGATTGCAAGTGGAAAAGGTACAAATCAAATGTTTCAGTCCCAAGTATTATTGAATGTTACAAAGTTATATTGCCTCATTCCAAGGTCACTTAAGGCCTATTGTTAAGATTAGCCACACAAGACAAGACAACAACACTTACCCCTAAGATCTCAAAACTTAAAAAAATTATTTGTCCTTGGGAAAATGTTGTCTTTCATCTGTAGTTTCCTTGGTGGTTTGGTGTGAGAAGAAAAATAATCATTGACTTCAACTCTCTCTCTCTCTCTCCCTCTCCCCCTTTCTCCTCTCTCTCTCTCTCTCTCTCTCTCTCTCTCTCTCTCTCTCTCTCTCTCTCTCTCTCTCTCTCTCTCTCTCTCTCTCTCTCTCTCTCTCTCTCTTTCTCCCCCTCTCCCTCTCCCCCCTTTCTCTCTTCTCTCTCTCTCTCTCCCCCCCTTTTTCAGACTTTCAATGTTTGCTGTCAGGACCTTTTTTGAACAGCTGTTTCTCTTCTTGGATGAACGTGTCGGCTCAAATAATTCCAGCAACAAAAAAACTGTAAAAGACGTAAAAAGACGAACCCAATATTTGTTCCTTCGTCACCATTCGTTGATGTCCGACGGCGCCGGGATATGAAGTGATTAGAGACACGGTTCGACCCTGTTTTTTTCCCGTTCCCCTCACAAAGCAGCCACGTGTCTGGATGCCTTCACATACACGTGTCTGTCTGGATGCCTTCACCTACACATACACGTGTCTGTCTGGATGCCTTCACCTACACATACACGTGTCTGTCTGGATGCCTTCACCTACACATACACGTGTCTGTCTGGATGCCTTCACCTACACATACACGTGTCTGTCTGGATGCCTTCACCTACACATACACGTGTCTGTCTGGATGCCTTCACCTACACATACACGTGTCTGTCTGGATGCCTTCACCTACACATACACGTGTGTGTCTGGATGCCTTCACCTACACATACACGTGTCTGTCTGGATGCCTTCACCTACACATACACGTGTCTGTCTGGATGCCTTCACCTACACATACACGTGTCTGTCTGGATGCCTTCACCTACACATACACGTGTCTGTCTGGATGCCTTCACCTACACATACACGTGTTGTCTGGATGCCTTCACCTACACATACACGTGTCTGTCCGCACGCAATTAACGCTGATCTGGATGTGTGTCCATGTTTCACCTGAACATTTCATTCTCGGTGGAGGTTGGGGTCATGTTTTGAACGTGGGGCCGATGAGCACAAGAGTAAAGCCTCACATGTATATGTATATATATATATATATATCGTTTTCATTGTCATTAAATGTGTGTAAAAAGTCAACAATAATAATCACAAAGTAAATCTTCAATTAAATCCGGTGTTTATCGCTTTCGACTGAGCCACCTGCAGCTTGCATAGTATATGAGGCTCATACCAGAAGGGGCCCATTGTCATATTTCGACGTGGGGAAAAACGTTGTTCATGGTGCTAGATAAAAACAATAAATAAAATAATAAACATAACAATAATTTAACAAAATATGGAGGAGCACACGCTCAAATGCGTTGTCAGTACACAGCCTAGAGAGACAAGAAGAGACGAGAGGAGGAGGAGGTGGGGGGGAGGAGGGGGGGGGGGGCGACTTTCAGATGACATTGGCGCTATGTGGAGGGGAGGTGAAGACTGGCGCTCTACTCTGGCGGCTGCGCTGCGCCTGTTGACGTTCAAAGACGCGCAGACGGCTGCTGCTCCCCTCCCTCCTCTCGTGTTGGTTCCTCAGCCTCCTCTTCAGCACCGGGGCGCTGGACAGCTCCTCTTTTCCTCTCCGCTGCTGAGTGTGTGTGTATGTGTATGTGTGTGTGTGTGTGTCTCTCTGTCTCTCTCTCGGACCCCCGCTTTTTTTTCCTGTCGAAAGCTCGAACCCAAACCCTTTTCTTTTAATGGAAATAAAGTGTTTGTGTGCGCCAAGAAAAACGGGAAGTTTACAACTTCGAGAGGAATCTATACACCGGATACCTCATTGCATCAAGACCCGAGCTGGCAGTCAGCGACGCACAACCGGAGCAGAATAACACACACTCATTGTGAGTAAACTGAATATATTTTCTTTCTTGCTTTCTCTCTCTGTATGGCAAATCCATATCAATGAGTCTCATTGCAGAGCTACATGCAGCATGGAATTTATTTTGCATAAAATCAGACCATGCTGTGTTTTTGCTTGATAGCAATGTTGATGCTGGTGATTGACGTGCATTTGAACCTGTTAGTTACCTGTTAGTTTGAGACAATGCAGCGTCTGTAAACCTGAAGGCTATTATGCAATTAAATGCAACGCTGATTGCGGTCCCCGGTGCAGTGCACGGGTGGTGCAAAGGTGTCCACGCAATACTGCTTTGTTTAATAATATTGCGAATTCCCCCCCCCCCCCCGAAAGAATATAATTGTGCACATGCTTTGGACAAGGTCTGATCCTTTGTCTCCTATACAATTATTATGTTGTAATTATGTTAGTTTGTTTGGAGGTGTCTGTGTTAATGTCATTATTTGTGTCTTTAAAAACGATTGTTACTAATCGAATCTGCAAGTGGCCCGATGTGACTGGGTGTTTGCGTAATTCTCGTGGTCTATTTGGCACCGCCGTGGCGCGTCTTTTCGCGCGATGTGTGTGTGTGTGTGTGTGTGTGTGTGTGTGTGTGTGTGTGTGTGTGTGTGTGTGTGGTGTGTGTGTGTGTGTGTGTGTGTGTGTGTGTGTGTGTGTGTGTGTGTGTGTGTGTGTGTGTGTGTGTGTGCATGTTTTGAATGCAACATTTTGTCTGAAAGTTTTTTTCTTTTTATTCATTGATGCTGGAAACGTCAGTGTTTTCGTTCGCGGATCGACGGAGTTGATTGGCTATCATGTGTTTGAGCACATCTGGCTGATGTGGATTCACAATCCATGAGCTATGGATTTGATGCAAATAAAAAAATAACAAAAATAACCATTACATGAATAAACATTATATGAATACAAAGCATTATTGAGCGGATGTGTTTTACGCATTAGTCTTTAGAAAAAAACCGGGAAATATGTCGTTTTTTCCGCACCTGCAAAAAAAATATAGTCCTATTTTCAGCCCAATCGCGTCCCGACCACTGAATCTATGCACGATTTCAGGTGGACGGCAACTGACTGAGACGTGTGTTATTTAGACTTCACCTCCTCCACCACCACCTCCATCTCCTCCTCGTTCTCTCCTTCGACAATTTTGGTCCGAAGACGGTTTCGTGTTGAACCGCGAAGCTGCTGTCTACGTGGACCGGTGCCGAAGCCTCCCGTCCGACCGCCAGGACCTTCGCCAAAGCGAGAGACATGGCGACGAACGGCACCAAGACGGACGGACAAGTCACGGAACTTAACGAAGTGGCCACCAACGAGAAACCAAAGTCGCTGGATTTGAAACCCGAGAAGCAGGTCAAGGAACTACCGGAACGAGAAACGTGGGGAGGGAAATTTGATTTCCTCCTGTCGTGTGTCGGTTATGCAATTGGACTGGGAAACGTCTGGAGATTCCCCTATCTCTGTGGGAAAAACGGCGGAGGTGAGCATTCTTCTCTTATTATGCAGCTTTTTTGCGCGCTATTTTCTATTCTACCCGGATACAGATTCATGCATGCATCATCATCATACCCAAATAGCACAATGATGTCTCTGTTTCTCTTGTGTTTTTTATGTTGTATTGGGACAGTGCACATAACACCTTGACGATGCTCTACTTCCCTCCATTCACAGGAGCCTTTCTGATCCCCTATTTCCTGACTCTGATATTTGCCGGGGTCCCTTTGTTTCTTCTGGAGACCTCCCTGGGCCAATACACCTCCATCGGGGGTCTGGGTGTGTGGAAGCTGGCCCCCGTGTTCAAAGGTATACAGAAAACACAGGGGAGGGTGTGTGTGTGTGTGTGTGTGTGTGGGGGGGGGGGGGGGGGCGGGGGTAACAGTATATTTCATACATTGCATTAATACTAGTGCACCTCAAAACACACTGAGGAAAAGGTGATTTCTGCCATTGGTGGAGAGTGTTAGAGGAGATGGTCAGGACTCAGACCTCCCATCTCTGTGATGGTCTGTGACATCTCTCCATCTGATGGTCTGTAACATGTGTAGAGGAGATGGTCAGGACTCAGACCTCACATCTGTGTGATGGTCTGTAACATCTCTCCATCTGATGGTCTGTGACATGTGTAGAGGAGATGGTCAGGACTCAGACCTCACATCTGTGTGATGGTCATGTGAAGGGCAGACTCAGCCTCCATCTGTGTGATGGTCTGTAACATGTGTAGAGGAGATGGTCAGGACTCAGACCTCACATCTGTGTGATGGTCTGTAACATGTGTAGAGGAGGTGGTCAGGACTCAGACCTCACATCTGTGTGATGGTCTGTAACATGTGTAGAGGGGGTGGTCAGGACTCAGACCTCACATCTGTGTGATGGTCTGTGACATCTCTCCTCTTCTTCTGATGGTCTGTGACAGGCGTCGGCCTCGCAGCAGCGGTCCTCTCCTTCTGGCTCAATATCTACTACATCGTCATCATCGCCTGGGCCATCTACTACCTGTACAACTCCTTCACCTACGTGAGTATCCTACCCGTCACGTAGACTTTAAAACGGCGGCGTGGACCCATCTTCCCAGAATCTTGACCTCGATTCTCCTCCTCACGACAAACATACACACGGTCTGTGTGTAGGGAAGGGCACTCAGTAGAGCGCACACCTACCGCAACACCAAAAATGCCCCTGGATCCGGATTCAGATCTGTGCTAAAATCGAATCAACTGTTCCTTAAGTATAATTCTAATATAATTCATAAGTAACCTTACCAGCATGTGTTGTCCAATTCCGTACATAACTTTTTGAGGTTTTCTCTTCTTAACAGACAAACAAGACAGACTGACAAACAAACAGAGGCAAAAACATAACCTCCGGTCCATCTTCGATGGAGCAGGTATGACAGTCAACAAATGTTGTTGTTTTTGTTTTTTCCTTCCAGGACCTGCCATGGAGCTCGTGTAACAACTCGTGGAACACAGACAAATGTTACACAAACTACAGCATCGTAGACACGACCAACCTCACCAGCGCCGTGCTGGAGTTCTGGGAGTAAGACATTACCCTACATCACTGAGATATATCAAATATCTCTATCTCAGGCACAGATATCTCGCACTCTCGTGTGTGTGTGTGTTGCGTGTGTGTGTGTGTGTGTGTGTGTGTGTGTGTGTGTGTGTGTGTGTGTGTGTGTGTGTGTGTGTGTGTGTGTGTGCATCGTGTGGATAATAGACCTATTGTTGTGGTCCTACAGACGCAACATGCACCAAATGACCGATGGCTTGGACAAACCGGGCCAGATCCGGATGCCGCTGGCCATCACACTGGCGATAGCCTGGGTGCTGGTGTACTTCTGCATCTGGAAGGGTGTGGGTTGGACGGGAAAGGTACGACACAATGACCACAACCACACACATCAATAACAACAAAACACAATAGGCATCTGAACCCAGATGACCACCATCACTATTGCCAAATAGATATTTTTCCTTTTTTGTTTTCAAACGCAAGACATGAAACTCTCCCATGTTTGCTAATCCTGTTTTGGTTTCGCTCTCCGCTAATTCAAATTCTCCCCTGACACCGCCGTCATCAACACAGTGTGAGTGTGTGTGGTGTGTGTGTGTGTGTGTGTGTGTGTGTGTGTGTGTGTGTGGTGTGGTGTGTGTGTGTGTGTGTGTGTGTGGTGTGTGTGTGTGTATGTGGTGTGTGGTGTGTGTGGGATGTGGTGATAGGGGAACACAATTGAGTTTGGCTCCTGCCCTTCTCCTATCATCACACACATACACATACAGACACACACACACACATACAAGCACACACACAAGCACACACACACACACACACACACACACACACACACACACACACACACACACACACACAAGCACACACTCACACACAGCACACACACACACACACACACACACACACACACACACACACACACACACACAGCACACACACACACACACACACACACACACACACACACACACACACACACACAAGCACACACACACACACACACAGTAATGGTGTTACATTTTCCTGAGTCTAATGTGTCACATGACCGTGGCTAATAAAATTGGTTCTGGAGGAGAAATATCCCATTCCCCCCCCCCCCCCTTCACAGTGCACACGGTGTGCACAGAGAAGTGAGCAAAGCATTTGCTGTGGGGGAATGTAATCCCATTGAAGCTTTAATCATCAGTCTCCCACGAAGAGCTCGGTCTCTCTGTGTCTGTAGCATCACGTTGCTACCTGACTCTGCCTAACCTCCTTGTCTTTGTCTCCATGGTAAATAAACACATTGTCTATGCACGGGGGGACAATGCGGAGCGACCCTTTATCGCAACGGCATGGTAACAATGGGTCATTATTTCCCTTTAATTATACTGTTGATCTAACGATAGCCATGTTCTCCTCTCTCTCTCTCTCTCTCTCTCTCTCTCTTGCTGTAGGTGGTGTACTTCTCTGCCACCTACCCGTACTTCATGCTGTTCATTCTCTTCATCCGTGGGGTTACTCTGCCCGGGGCCAGGGAAGGGATCCTCTTCTATATCACGCCCGACTTTCAGAAACTGAAGGAGTCAGAGGTGAGGCTGTGAACCGATCTCCGAGTTGCTCTAAGAGTTGGTCTGCCGGTGGTCAATCAGCAGGTAACCCAGTAACTGCTGCTGTGTGTGTGTGTGTGTGTGTCTTTTGACAGGTATGGCTGGACGCCGCCACTCAGATATTCTTCTCGTACGGATTGGGCCTGGGGTCCCTGATCGCTCTGGGCAGCTACAACCCTTTCAAAAACAACGTTTACCGGTAAGAAGTCTGTCGGGCAGATTCTACATCAGGGGTGTCCAAACTATTTCAGGGGCCACAAACAGTATTAAAGCACCGGTGTTCAACCCCGGTCCTACAGTTATCAGTGGCGGTCCGTAAAGGTACTGCGGGTGGTCCATGAGTTCAGTAATGTATCCTAATGTAGTCGTCTAGCAGCTCCTTCTTACAACAGAAGTTCCAAATGTTGCTTCTAACTCGGGATGGTGCTCCCTTATCACAGCCCTGAAGGGAGGGGTGAGTAAACTGTATTACAGGATAAGCGTGTTGTGTAGCCTGTGTGAATACAATTATTGGGCTTATAACACATCAAATGGGCTAATAACTGTTAGACAATTGGATTCCATTTAAGTAATTGGACTTATTAACACATCACAAATACTGACATACATTTTTAACTCAGCTATGACAGGAACAGCATTTAACTTAAATCCGAGCAGTGATGCTGCTCCATGGACTGAAGAAAGCAGAAGGGCTATATTCCATTTCATTTTTTTAATTAGCCACGGGCCACAGTTGGGCAGTTTGGACACCCCTGGTCTACATGAATAATATCATGTAGACATAACGCCTCATAACGTACGTCGGACGGCTATTCTAATCGACAACAAATTAGTGGTGCTAAATATAAATTGATAAAACTGCTCGGCACTCTCAGGAGCCCCTTACGAAAGACTTTTATCAAATAGGCCGAGCGTTGCCAGCCGAAGGAGGAGGATGAGTACTCAGGAGGAGTACGCTTGTTTTCTTGGACCAGTACACCGCAGTGTGGCTCAATAGAGAAACAGGCCTTCTGTTAGCGCAGTGCCGCATTGTATGTTGGAATTGTTTAGATCTCATCTTCTAAGAAGTTTTTTTATTTTTTTAAATGTGTCAAAACAGCTGCCATACCATGGCATCATTTTATCCGGTCCATGGTACCGTCGTTATCCCTTATCTTGCATGCATATTGTCCTGGATCCGGATTCGGATCCGGATTCGGATCCGGATCTGCGGGGGTCCGGATTCATATCCTGATATTTCCTTAAATTGTTCTTAAATCGTAATTGGTATTCCACCTTACACCTCACAAAGTTGTATGCAAATATGATAGTAACTTTTTCAAATGTTACACAATATGAGATGTTTTGCTCTATCTCCCAGAGCTAAAGAATCCTTTAAAAATATACATAATATATATTATATATATATAACATATTCGGAAATCAAAATCCACTGTTCCTTGTCCCAGAATTACAGAGTTTCGTCCAATTTCGTATATATCTTTGGAACAGACAAACAGGGGTGAAAACAAAACCTCTTGTTATGTCGGTAATACAAATGTAATATATATATACACACAAGTGTGATGTTCTCCACATTAAATACCGGAAGAGAGGAAGAGGAGATGTGCGAATCCTCTTAGACCTTTTGACAGTAGACGAGTCTCGTGCTGCCTCTCCCCACAGAGACTCCATCATCGTGTGCTGCGTCAACTCCTGCACCAGCATGTTCGCCGGCTTTGTCATCTTCTCCATCGTGGGCTTTATGTCCCACGTGACCAAGAAGTCCATCGCCGAAGTAGCGGCTTCAGGTAACTGTCCAGATGCATCTGGACGTCTTTCCCCGTCCTCGCACCGGGGACCTCGGCGTCTTCCGCTGGCTGCATGAGATGAAAGAACGTCGCTAATACAAAGCTTGGTCTTTCTCCCTTCGGTGATCCAGGTCCGGGCTTAGCTTTCCTGGCCTACCCGGAGGCTGTAACCCAGTTGCCCGTGTCTCCGCTGTGGGCCATACTGTTCTTCTCCATGCTGCTCATGCTTGGGATAGACAGCCAGGTAAGAGGACACCGAGGTAAGAGGTCTGACCTGAATATGTACGTGCAGGCAGGTGCATATCGGGCCTTCCTTCCTATACCACCCCCCCCCCCCCCTCTTTTTTCTCATCTCTTGCCGTATGATAAGCAGGCAATTGTCTCCTTGTGTGGACCGATATAGCTGCAGTCTGACATTGGCTGTCAAGTGGTTTTAATGCAGCTGTGCTGCGCCCCCCCCCCCTGGGGCCTCATTTTGTGTGTCTGATATTTGGAAACAGAAAAAAAATGCTAAATGCAGATTGGCACCAGATGCCATGTGACTACGGGCAGGTAGAACACATCCCAGGGTGGAGTGATAATGTGCTACTGTGCTACCACAGGGAGCTCTGCTGCATCACAGGAACCATCACAAGACGTTCTTATCATAGAACTCTGCGTTTTTTGTTAATTCCCTGCCCATTTAGTTTTGTAATTTTGTCAAGATGACAATGTTCAATTGGGATTTCACTTGACATTGCAGAACAAGTAGAAGAATAAGTAGAATGCACTTTATTGTCATTGCACAAAAAAAAAATGGTGCAGCAATCCTGACGGTGCACTCTTTCACACAGCAGCAGTTTAAAAAAATAGAACAAACTTTAAAAAAATATATATATTTTACGGAACTATTTTATAAATAGTTTAAATACGAAACAAAATGTTAAAGATATACAAATATACAATACAAAACCAACACAATACATACAACGAAGAAGTCAGAAAGCAGACAACTCTAATGTATGGGACGCCGCTACATATGCTCACTTACCCGATGGAAGATTAGTTCCAGTGTTAAAATCAAAGCCTTCTTCCCCCCCCCCCCCCTCGCTCCTCCAGTTCTGCACGGTGGAAGGTTTCATCACGGCGCTGGTGGACGAGTTCCCCAGAGCTCTGCGGGGCCGGCGAGAGATCTTCATTGCGGCGGTCTGCTTCGTGTCCTACCTGATCGGTCTGTCTAACATCACCCAGGTACTCAACTCGCCCGTGTTATCGGAACGGTAATGGGGACAGCGATGACCGTTTCAAACGTAACGATCGAACAATATTTTTAAACAGATTGTGTACTGCGAGGGATTTGAGATAACCCTTCCTGTGTTGTTTGATGTATGGTGAGAAAGAGAAAAAATCTCTTTGTCTTTTGTTTATATTTGTATCCAGGGTGGCATCTATGTGTTCAAACTCTTCGACTATTACTCGGCCAGCGGCATGTGTCTGCTCTTCCTGGTGTTCTTCGAGTGCATCTCCATCTCCTGGTTCTATGGTGAGTATCGCAGTGTAGCGCGTGGGGACTCACAGCCGCCATACAAGACATGAATTAAACTAGAGGGCACTCAGTAGAACTGCCTCACCAAAAAAGTCCCCTGGATCCCGGATTTGGATCCAGGTCTGTGCCAAAACCGAATCAACTGTTCCATGGCCCATAAGTAAGTTACCTACCAAGTTGTGTACAATTCCGTACATAACTCGTTGAGTTATCTTGCTAACAAATAAAGACAATCAAAGTTAAAACCACAGTGGCAAGAAGCCAAGGTCAAACAACAGCACTTTCTTTATACCCCAATCCCTCCCCCCCCACCATCACGACAACAACCAGACACACAAGAGCAGCTTCGGAGGTCACATGGCGCCGAGCTCCAAGGACGCCGGTTCCGCCTCATAGTCATAGCCACGTCTGGCAGACCGGTGGCAAATTGAAATAAATTGGATGTGAATTCCCAATCGTTCGTTTCATTTTGTCGTCTCCCCCCCCGCAGGCGTGAACAAGTTCTACGACAACATCGAGGAGATGATCGGCTACCGGCCGTGCATCTGGTGGAAGATGTGCTGGGTGGTCTTCACCCCTCTTATCGTGGGCGTAAGTGAGCCGCACGTCCCATGGTCTACATGGTTCAAATCGATATTCTCAATCGTTGCGTTGACGCCTGTTGTCGCCTGTGTTACCCCAGGGCGTGTTCCTGTTCAGCGCCATTCAGATGGTTCCTCTGAAGATGGGGGACTACGTGTTCCCCAACTGGGGCCAGGGCGTGGGCTGGCTCATGGCCATGTCCTCCATGATCCTCATCCCCGGGTACATGGTGTACATGTACTTCGGACTGAAGGGAACCTTCAAAGAGGTGAGGACAGCCGGTTTGCTGTCCGTGTTACGAGGACTGCGTTGTGTGATCCTGACTAGATGACTGGAATTGGTTGCCAAATGATGATGAGCCATGTTTAAGCATAGAATTTTGTTGTTGACTAATTGCCTATTGTCAATTATTTTTCTTCCAGCGCATTGGGATCATGTTCAAGGCCCCCACGGTGACCAGGAGGACCCTGGAGAACGGACCGGAGCAGCAGGCGGAGACCAACGTGGCTAATGTCGTCGCTAGCCCCAGCAACGCACCTCCCACCAACCCCGCTAGCCCTACCAACCCGCCTCCGGCCAACACTGCTAGCCCCACGGTGGCGGCGACGGAAACGGTGGCGGCTAACCCGGCTCCCCAAGCTGCTGCTGCTACTGCTGCCCCTGCAGCTATCAGTCCAGTGCCAGCCACCGCCACTAGCCCCGTCAACCCAGTAGCTAGCCCCACCACCACTACCGCCACCACCCCCACCGTCATCACCACCACCACCACTGGTCCAGCGGATCCTGCCCCTGCAGACGCCGCCGCCGCCGCCGCTGCGACCAGTCCGATTAGCCAGCCGCCAAACCCCGCCAGCCTGGTGGACCCAGCCAAACCTCCGGCCAACCCAACCACTAATTTGACCGGCCCAGAGGCCAACGTGTAGACAGCGGCGGAAGGGGTTCCCTCATGGAGAGTGTAGACAAAACGGAACGTTTTTTTTTTCCAAGATTATAATTGATTCACCTCCTACCTCCGGGGGGGAAACACCCAAACCAAGATGTTCCAACAACAACAAAAAACATGTTTAATTTTTCAGCATTTGTAAAAAACTAAACGGAACAAAAAAAAGACCAAGCCAATAATGTATTGTTGGTTTGTGGCTCTGAGAACAAAAAGACTGTTAGTGTCATCCTGCTACCATCACATCTAAAAGTCAAACGTAGACATGCTGTGTAATACTGTGAGTGAAGAAAAAAAAATACAGATCTAGAATAGCAATTTGTTGAATATGTCCATGAATCCAGTGAATCCAGTGTGAATATTTAGTAGATGAAGTAGTGAACCAAACTGACATCAATAAGAGAAGTGCAAGAGATGATTCAAATTGTGGATTGTGGGGTAAACCACTGGCCATATAACATGGGGGACAGGTGATCTGTGGGGTAAACCACCGGCCATATATTATAGGGGACAGGTGATCTGTTGGGTAAACCCCCCGGACACATAACATGGGGGACAGGTGATCTGTGGGGTAAACCACCGGCCATGTAACATAGGGGTCAGGCGGTCTGTGGGGTAAACCCCCAGGCCACATAACATAGGGGACAGGTGATCTGTGGGGTAAACCACCCGGTCACATAACATAGGGGACAGGTGATCTGTGGGCAAGCCCAACGCCAACAAGAAGTCTATGGAACCCTGGAGCAATCCAGTATGTGTTGCAAAAATATTATGTGTGTGTGTGTGAGAGAGAGACTGTTATTTTTCATTCTTTTTTTGAGTAAAACAACGAAAAAAGAGAAAAACTTTTATGTGATTGAAACATTTTTAAAATTATTTTTAGGATATTTTCTACTGTAGCGTGTGTTGTAATGGAGGACCAAAATCTTAGGCAGACAAAAGCAAAAACTATGCCATTGAAGTGTTTGGTTGGCAAAAGCACAGGGTACCGTAAGAGTACATTACAAATCAAACTAAATATATATACAGTATATATTAAAAAATGAACAAGCACAGGGTTAGAAAAATGATTTACAAACATGGACTATCCCAAAATGCTGACAGTCGATCCTGTTTACGTCTTGCATGCTTTCCTCAGGAAACATCACCCAAAGGTTTCGGAAGTGTTTCCTGATACTAATAAAAATATATAGAAATAACTGAGACAATAAAATAAAAATGCTAAATGACTGAGAAGGCCTTAAGCCGCGGTTATACCAATGTTTACATGACCCATCTAAAGAATTACACTTTGGATGTTGGCACAAAATATCTAAGACCAACTCTGTGTTTTAAAATAACCATTGTTCAATTTTATTAATTTATTTTAATGTGTGATTCAGCAATACATATATAGATGTTTAGGTCCAGGCCGAGTAGCCAAGTGGTCTGTTTGATTTTCTTTCTTTCTTTCTTTCTTTCTTTCTTTCTTTCTTTCTTTCTTTCTTTCTTTCTTTCTTTCTTCATTTTATGTCATCTTTGCTTTCCCAGTAAAGAGCACAAAGCTTCCATTTTCACAGACATGGTGTGTGAGGACAACGCTAGTTTGGCAGCTACTGTGAAAGGCATCTGGTTAAAAAAAAGAAAAAAATACTATAAGAGGAAGAACCTGTTTACGTAGTAAAACGAGAACAACCACTAAAATAGTGCAAAAGTGTGAAAATGGCTACAGTTTATGTCCTGTGAATTTTGTAAAAAGTGACTCAAACCGCAGTTTTCTCTGGAACGTTGTTGTAAAGCTGTACCGTGTTAAAACATGTATAACTGTGGATGTCTGTAAAACGTTGGAGGTTATTGTCTAAATGTTGAGAAAAAAAAAGAATCTTTAAAAGGAGTTGCTGTTTTCTGCAATAATATTTTGATCTCAGAAACTAAAAGCACATATCTTACAGAAATATACACAAAACGACGACGACAATGAAGATACCGACGATTATATACAAAATAGAAAGCTATGTCTAGTTGAAATCATATTGTTTTGTATATTTTTAACTGTCTCACTGCCTAATGTAAAACATACTATAAACATGATATGTATCTAAATGGTGTTACATGATAAAGCACGATGTTATACAAAAAGAAAAAGACGAAAAATATAAATAAAGAATTATAGAAAAATATGAAGGCCATGTACTGTATGCTTGGGATGTGTACGTTGTGTTTATTGCAGGAGGTTAATCTCAGCATCCTCAGCAGACAAGAGATTTGTATGCTGTAAATTAGGTCACCAACAATCCTCCCCTTCCACGTAAAACACACTCAAAATGACCCGTTCAGCCCGGTCCAATAATCGTCGCTTTCCGACTTGGGAGGAAAAAGAAGACGTTTTTTAATATATTTTTATGACACATTTTTATAACATGCATAGTAATAAAAAAAATAGATTCGAGAAAAAAATAGATGTGTGCGGTGTGTGGTTGAGGCGGCGGTAGGAGAACAACCATAACGAGAAAAGACACCTTTGTGTGTGTGTGTGTGTGTGTGTTCACGAAGGTAAAATGATGATCCGTTTACGTACCACAATGCACCGGGGCACCAGGCACCAGGCACCGCTAAACGACAGTGAGATGAACAGAATACATCAAACGACTCAGTAAGAGACGGAGCCAGGAGACTCTCCTTGTGGTTCCAACCAGCGTCAGGGAGAACACACACACTGATAGCAAGCAAGACCTCAGTGGGTTAGAAAAACAACTCTGGCCCTGGGGCCCACGGTGCCTGCCTGCTCCATCTCCTCCCCGGCCCAGTGTGTGTGTGTGTGTGTGTGTGTGTGTGTGTGTGTGTGTGTGTGTGTGTGTGTGTGTGTGTGTGTGTGTGTGTGTGTGTGTGTGTGTGTGTGTGTGTGTGTGTGTCTGCGTGACATCTCCCCCACATCCTGCAGTCGCTGCTTCCATTAGCTTCCAGTGTGATAAAAGAGACATCACCAGCTGACACCATAACGCCTGTGTATGTATCCTTTTGTCTGTGTGTGTGTGTGTGTGGGTGTGTATATACATGCATATGTGTGTGTGTCTGTGTGTGTGTGTGTGTGTATGTGAGTGCTTGCTTGCATGCATGCATATTGTGTGTGTGTGTGTGTGTGTGTGTGTGTGTGTGTGTGTGTGTGTGTGTGTGTGTGTGTGTGTGTGTGTGTGTGTGTGTGTGTGTGTGTATATGAATGTGCACGTGTGTGTGTGTCTTGTGTGTGCATGCATGCCTTTATGTGTGTGTGTGTGTGTGTGTGTGTGTGTGTGTGTGTGTGTGTGTGTGTGTGTGTGTGTGTGTGTGTGTGTGTGTGTGTGTGTCCACACCAGTGAGGGAGACAGATAGAAGGGGGTGAGCACGGGGAGGGAGAGTCTGCATCGAGCGGCGTATCAAGGTCTTGAAGGGAGCCTCTAGGGGCCACGCCCACGCAAACCAGCCTCTGATGGATGGGCGGCTGGCCTCCCGTGTTTCCCGGGCAGTGTAATTTAACATCGTTATGGACCAGAGGAGCTGCCCTGATGTCTTAAGGCCTCAATTCCAGGTGTGCGCCACCTGGCTCTCGATCAGCCGGCAGCAATCGAGCACAACACACACAATTAGTGTAAGATTAACTATCAACATTTTAATACATTTTAAAATAAAATGAAGAAATGCATGGAGGGAGAGGAAGAACGACAGAAAATTAAAACATTAAATGCTTGAAATATTGTATAGTATATAGTATATAGTATAAATGGACATCATAGACGTAGACGTAGAAGTCGTAGACTGTACGGTATGTGTGTCTACCGTGTGTACTGTGTTTACCTCGTGAGCCCGGTGCTGTTTGTTCGGTGTTTAGCATTTCTTGGCGAGCTCCGGCGGCGAGGACTATTTTTAAAGTTGAATCAAGTGCTGTGAGTGCGGCCGCCAGAGCAGAAGCTGGTGATCCATGATGCCGCCTGTGAACGGCTGACAGGACTGCGCGGACACACACACACACACACACACACATAAAGGCATGCATGCACACACAAGACACACACCCACACCCACACACACACACACACACATATACACATGCACACAAATGCACACACTCACGCATGCATGCTATGCACACACACACACACACGCATTCACACACACACACACACACACAAACACACACAGACACACGCACGTATGTACACACACACACACACACACACACACACACACACACACACACACACATAAAGGCATGCATGCACACACAAGACACACACCCACACCCACACACACATGCACACAAACGCACACACTCACACATGCATGCTACGCACACACACACACACACACACACACACAGACACACGCACGCATGCACACACACAGACACACACGCACAAACACACACACAGGGGGGTTTGGGACTGGGATGAAGTCTCATAGTCCAATTAAATGCCAGAGGACCCGTTCTTCTGAACAGTCTTTACAGAAAAAATATGTAAAAATGTAAAAAATATGGCTTTTAATTCTTAGGTTTATAATGCATTATTATTGTGTTAAGGTGCACCAATATGTCACAATATCGTCTGTCTTCACGCGCATACGGCTCGGCCCGGACGCCTTACTTACTGAATGACTAATCTCCACACAAACGCATGCATCTGCATATCAATGTAATCAGGAGGAAGTTGTGTGTGTGTGTGTGTGTGTGTGCGTGTGTGCGTGTGTGTGTGCGTGTGTGCGTGTGCGTGTGTGTGTGTGTGTGTGTGTATGTGCCTATTTCAAGCGGAGGAGCCGGGAGGATGTGGAGCATATATTGTAGACCCATCTCTGCACGTATGCTAATGGAGGCTGGCTCCTCCGATCCCAATAACAACTCTGAAGGCTGAAAGGGACTTGTTTACCGGATCAACGTTTTGGCACAACATGGCGATATGCATACTTTTGGCAATGGATTCAATTCGATTTGTATGTGTTGAGTGGAGTATGGTAACCCCTCGCTGCTCCGAATATGGATATAGTCAAGGCTTTACTATTTGTCATGGCCCCTGTTTGGTGCTCTTATTGGGTCAAATCTAGGGAGCCTTATTGTACTTTAACCTGAGCACTGGTTCTGCTCTTGGAGGCTTGTTAGGAAGGAATTGCACTTATGACTTCTGGAGAATCTCGCTTGTCCACTGTATGTTGAACGCACTTATTGTAAGTGGCTTTTCGACAAACGTGTCTGCTAACTCTATGTAATCTAATGTAAGGAAGGAGCTATCTTCCTTACATTACACGATACATTACGACTTTGTCCATTCTTGTGACAGCAGATTCAAGTGTAACAGGAGGTGGTGAAGAAGGGAGAGGCAGCACCGCACAGCATCCGGTTACCGACGGAGTCCGTTCCGTCTGTAAAACCTGCCACTTAACCCCCCCTCGCCCGTAACCCCGGTAACCTGGTTCGGCGGCGTGACAGGAAGGTCCGATGGTCCTGTCAGATGTTGGACCCCCTGCATGCCACACAAGGAGGTTATACCGACGGGCTACCTCCAGTGAGAGCTTATCTCCCCCCCCCCCCCGCTGTGAGAATATGCATACGGCTTCACTTGAATAAATCCCCCCCCCACTCCCCCCTCCTCCATCTTCTGGAAATTATACAGACCCTTCAAAAAAAGAAAAATGGCAGTTTTTAATTTACATTACATTACCCATCCCCCCATCTCCCCCTCACCACCCTGTGGCAGTTTTCATAAACCTACAGTCTGGTTGAGCCACCGCTGAGCCACTGCTCATCACACTGTGTGTAATCTCAAAACGGCTGCTTTCCTCAATTATTCTTGCATAGAAACACATAGAAAGATTATATGTGTGTGTGCATACTGTATATATGTAAATAGAAATAGAAAGAGCCAGTAGCTATCACGGTTGTTCAAATTCATTCATGGAAGGAGGAAGGAGGTTCTTCTGAGTGAATCAGAAGGTTTGTCTCCTGTAGCAGTAGTATATATATAGTATATAGTATAGTATAGTATATATATATATATATATATATAGTATAGTATATATATATATATATATATATACCCCCCCCCGCCCCAAGGACCCTCTCCACGTTCCACCCTCTGGACCCCTGTGTGATCTCCCTGTGTACCTCGTAACCTATCCAATCCTACCCTGTTGTTTTTGAGTTTGTCGATCCTTCAATAAAGTCTTTATCCGTTGTTTTGGGTGTCCAGGCTAACTAATCTCTAATCGATCCCAGGTGTTGCCCATCGTAATAGGGCCGGCTGAGGCCAATGAACACCTGGGATCTACCCTTCTTTAGACTGCCGAAGACCGATGTCGGGGATTGATCATTGCGTACCTTACCGAGAACCATCCTGACGAAGACCGACGGGGCGAGACCATTGGGAACCTTCTGCTGAAGACTGCCCTGTTGTTTTTGAGTTTGTCGATCCTTCAGTAAAGTCTTTATCCGTTGTTTTGGGTGTCCTGTCTCTTCTTCTGGGTTCTCTGGCACATTTGGCTCGCCGGTCTCATTGGGTCCTAACACCGGGCCTGGTAAAGAGCCACTGCCGATAATGGACTGGCTCCAACAGGGCTCCAACAGATCAGCCAACCCCAAACACGTAAAGGAAGCTGTGAAATGGGGGGGGAAAAGTGAATAATTGAGCACATGCTATTCTCTATATATAGAGCGGCCTACAACTCACTTCATTCTCCCCTGGTCACATTTGTTTCTTAGAAAGCCACGATTTCAATTGATTCTATTGCCGTACATGTTTTTTTGATCACCTTATTTGTATTGATTAAAGGGTTCTTGGCTTCTTGGCTGTACTATTTGTCATGGCCCATGTTTGATGTGTAAAATCTAGGAAGCTAACCTATTGTACTTTTACCTGAGCACTGGTTCAGCTCTTGGGACACTTGGTAGGAAGGAAATGCACTTACAAGATACAAGCTACAAGATATTTGATTGGCCAATTGCAACAGGTACATTGGCTCCACAGTGGTGGAATGAACTCCCGTCTCATGTCAGGACGGCAGAGTCCCTCGCCAGCTTCCGCAAGAGACTCAAGACCCACCTGTTCAGAGTCCACCTGGACTCTCCTTGAACCCTCCTTCTCCTTCGTGAAACCCCTAAACTTGCTTAAGTCCTGACATTAACAGCTCTTAGCATGTTGTATATGTTAGCCAGTGTATATCCTTAATGTTGATAACACGCTCTTATCACAGCTACTTAAGCAGGTGACCTAGCAGTACGAAATTGTGTTATTCATCTTGTTAAAATGAATACTTGTGAACTGCTGTATTTTTATGTTTGCGTACCCCAGTGTTATGCTATTGTCTGCTTCAACTAATGTACACCTTGTAAGTCGCTTTGGATAAAAGCGTCTGCCAAATGCCCTAAATGTAAATGTAAATGTACATTGGAATGCTTACTCCCTATTCCCTCCCGCAGTACAATAAACAAAATAATAATATATACATTAAAAATAAACAAAAAAAGAGCAGCAAAGTGGCTGTTAAATGTAAATGTGTTGAATGTACATTTAATTTTTTACAAAAATCTTTAAAAGCATTTAAAGTGCCAGTAGTGCAGCAGCATCATGAATACAGTGCAGTAACTGTGACTTATGACTTCTGGTGACTAGTAGTTCCCTTGCCGACCTATTGTTGAAAGCACTTGTAAGTTGCTTTGGACATAAGGTGTCTGCTAAATGACAAATGTATTGTAAAGTAACTTCAATCTAAACCAAAATGGAGGACTGACTCCTCTTTATATGTACACACACAGTGAAATTAATTTCTCTGCATTCAACCCATCCTAGTATATTAGGAGCAGTGGGCAGCAATTTCATATACAGCACCCGGATGCCTTGCTCAAGGGCACCTCGGCAGTGACCGGGTGTTCCCAAGCCAAGTCCCAAAAGACTGAGCTACTGGATGATGCCGGAATTTAATAATAATAAATAATAAATACATCTTTTTCCAATCAGCCGCGTGACGCAGGAGTGAATTCCTCACGGTTCCTCCTCGGTAACACATTAGTCCACTGTCAGACATGCTGTGTCCGATGTTTCCCGTCAAGCACACATGGCTGCAGGCCCTGGCTGATCTTCTGCCTCCACCCCCCCCCCCCCATGTCAAACCAGTGGGGGTTGGGGGAAGGAAGGAAAGAGAGGGCTGGATCTCCAATTTGTCTGGTCTCTAATGGCAGCAAACAGCTAACTTCCATCACATCGTTGTGTCTTACGTCAGGTAATTTTTTAAATAAGCCGTGTAACCGGAGTTGCGTGTAACAGGAGAGTCGGGAGGAGGAAGGAGGAAGGTGAGCGGGAACAGATGGGAACACGGTTATATCAGAGAGGGATCAATATATACTGTATCTACAGAGGTATATTCTGCTTTCTGTGCCTTTGCCTGTGTTGGCGTCTTGTTCCATGCAATATGCTAACATCATATGGCACCTAAAGACACGCCTGTTGTCTTATTGTACGTCATCTGGCACTACACTCAGTGCACGGTATCAATGCGCGATGTTATATATGTGGTGACCGGATCTTGTTTGATTGTGTGTGTGTTCATTAAATGGAGTAGGCTCAACTCCAACGTTAACTCCCGTCTCATTCTCCATTATTCGAACGAAACATTTGCGACGAGAATGGCTGATTGTTGGATACCACCACCCTCTCCCTTCCTAGCCACGCCGGGCGAGCCACTGATGCCGTGGCCCCGCTGGATTTCCTCGTTCGAGACTTATATCCTAGCTGCCGGCTTGGAGAGAGTGTCCGCGGAGAGGAAACGTGCACTGCTGCTGCACTGTCTAGGAGCAGAGGGACAGCGTGTGTTTGAAACTCTCGGCCCCGCAGCGGGTTACACAGAGACTGTGGCCCTACTGAGGAGTCATTTTGCCACCCCACAGAGTGCTCTCCTCCGCCGCGTCATATTCGGACGGAGGCACCAGCGGCCGGGTGAGTCGGTGACACAGTACGTGGCTGATCTACGAGGTTTGGCGAGCTCGTGCAAGTTTGGCACGTTACAAGACGAACTGATCAGAGACCACCTCATACTGCACACAAACTGTGACAAGATTAGGGAAAGACTGTTGATGGAAAACGATGACGTGACACTAGCAGCAGCTCTACACCTAGCCGTCCAGGTTGAATCTGCTCTCGAATGTGCAGCTACATTGTCGGCTTCTTCCAACTCGCTAGCAGCGGACGAGGCAGCGGGCGCTTGCGTGCGCGACTCAATGACGCCCCTCCTCCACGTGAGTGCAGACAGCAGCAGGGGGAGTGTACAACTAGCCTCTCAGTCACGTGACCGCCCACACCAGCCGTGTGGGAATTGTGGCTCTCCTGCACACAACTCAAGAGCTCAGACCTGTCCTGCCCGTGGTAAAACCTGCTCCAACTGCGGGAGGCTGAATCACTTCCACAAAGTCTGT
This sequence comes from Muraenolepis orangiensis, assembly GCA_027704905.1. NCBI lineage: Eukaryota > Metazoa > Chordata > Actinopteri > Gadiformes > Muraenolepididae > Muraenolepis > Muraenolepis orangiensis. Next base: position 6,989,291 of record CM051013.1, on the reverse strand, counting down.
AGGTCTGCCCCAGCTAGAGCCTCCCAACCACCTACCACGATCATCCACAATGTCAACTCAGGACGGGGGCCTTTTAAAACATGTTCATTGATGGTTGGTGATGTCACTCTGCCCCTCCTCCTAGACACGGGTGCTACGGTGTCCCTCCTGAACTGGGTGACTTATAAACAGTTCTTCTCCCACAAGCCACTGGGCCCGCACACCACCACGCTGCGTGGCTATGCTAACTCCAAGATTGACATTGTGGGCTCCCTACAGCTTCCCGTGAAATACGGAGAGAAGACACTGCCAGGGGGCTGCGACTCTGCGTGGACTTGAGAGCAGTAAACAAGGCCATCTTTCCCGACAAATACCCCTTGCCAACGTCAGAGGAGCTCACCGCCCAGTTCTACGGGTCCACTGTGTTCTCACCTCACCCCCCCCTACCTCAGCTGCTCAGTTAGCCTCCTTCCTGGGCATGACGGCGTTCTACCTCCGCTTCCTGCCACAGTACTCGGCTACGACCACCCCACTGCGCCACCTGCTGAAACAGGGCGAGCCCTGGCTCTGGACACCTGCCTGCTCGGACGCCGTGCGCCTCCTGAAGGCCCAGCTCACCTCACCAACGGTCCCCTAGCGTAATTCGACCTGGCCAGTCCCACCCTCGTCACATGTGTTCATTAAATGGAGTAGGCTCAACTCCAACGTTAACTCCCGTCTCATTCTCCATTATTCGAACATAACAGTACGCACTTTACTCATGAGTTCAACTTATTACGTCAATCCGTATGCAATCATTATCTTCCAGTCTTCCAGCATCCGTTCTAAAGACAATCTCACGAGAATGATCCCATAAACAAGCTTGTTCATTCTGCTTTACTTACGTAACCGTAACCATCAGACCAACGCAGGCTACACATGCAGGGACACGCATGGGCATCTAGATGTGTCTGTCATTAAGGGGTCTGGGTACCAGACAGCCCCAGGGACTGAGGAGAGGCTGCAGTAACTTGTGGCTCTGAGCTGTCTATGGAGAATGGAATAGAATAGAATAAGGCTTTACTGTCCAGCCTGGGACAAAAACTGGCTTTTGTCTTCACCTCAGAGAACCTCACCTCATTAAAACGGTACATTGTATATCTGTAATGTAAAAAGATTTATTGGTAAACGGACTGCATTTAAAGAGCGTTTCCTACCCAAAGCGCTTTACAACTAATGCCTCACATACATACGTTCATAAACAGACAATATCATGCCATGCAAGGAGACCGAAGGGGTAGTTATGGTTAGGTGTCTTGCCCAGGGACACCGCAATACATGGCAGTCGAACCAGCAACCTTCCAGTTGCCAGACAACCCACTCT
>CM051013.1:6795449-6985449 GCA_027704905.1 Muraenolepis orangiensis | reverse complement strand
TCACTTCTTCCCCTCTACATTCACTCCTTCACTTCCTCTCTTCCACATTCACTCCTTCACATTCCCTCCCTGAGTGTTTCACATCCTTTGCACCTCGATCTTCCTCTCTGAAGCAATGACTAAGCGGGTACCACTTGGCAGAAACCCCAGTTTTTTGGGTGAAAATATGATATATTCATATTCTATTATTAGCAGTGCTGTAGTACCAGTGTGGTTGGCTGTGGGTTATTGGCATGCAGGGTAGCATAAGGTAACGGTTGTGATAGAGGACTCTATTACAGGGGTTTGAGAGGCTATTAAAACCCTGAATCTCATTTGGTGAAATACATCAAAGAATTGTGAATTCTTTGTGACTTCATTAACAGCAATTCATCCCCCCCCCCCCCCCCAATAAGCCTTGTGATCTAAATGTATTGTTTTTGCATCCATAGGCAACTGTGTGTGCATGTGTGTGAGTGTGTGAGTGTGTGAGTGAGTGGAAAAAAATATAAAAAATACAATTCCACCTGAGACCTGTTTGATTGTGCTTTGATTCTATGCATACCCAATGTCTCTCACCCCATGTCTCTCACCCCATGTCTCTCCCCCCCTGCCTCCCACAACGCTCTCATCCACTGGGCATGTTTGCTTCTGTGAACCTCTGATCAGTGACCATTTGTTCTGGTTCTCCCCCACCCCTCCCCCCCTTACCGGAGTCTGATAAAACAACAATGGGACCACAGCACCGTAGAAGAAATCGTCAAGGAGTTGTTTTATGTTTGCTGGGTTCCTTCCATTTGATCTGGAGTGGGCGGCGGGGTGGTGTGTGTGTGTGTGTGTGTGTGTGTGTGTGTGTGTGTGTGTGTGTGTGTGTGTGTGTGTGTGGGGGGGGGGGGGGGGGGTTATGTAATGTCTTCAGCACACACACACACACACACTCACACTCTCACACACACACACACACACACACACTCACACTCACACTGACTGGCTGACTGTGTGTGACTACCAAAGACACAGAGAGGGAGGGGAAGAGATTGGGGTTGGTGGATGCACACACACACACACACACACACACACACACACAAGGAAAGAGACCGACCAAGTGTGATTGCGTGTGTGTGTGTGTGTGTGTGTGTACAGGGGGGGGCAGTGAGGAAGGGAAGAAGACAAGCGAGAAAGAAAACAAAACAAGACATGGTTGCACACATTGGTTGTCGGGTCACTTTCCTTGTTAGCGTAGCGGCGACGCGGCGAAGCAGCTGTAATCCGGCCGCTATCTCGCCTCACAATGACACATGAGATAGCCCCGAAGTGGCAACGGTTCAACATGTATCTGCTGTACACTAAGCTAGCCCTTACTCACACTCTACAAACATCTTGTTCCTTGGGACATCATCATATGGATATGGAGATATATAGAATGTGGCCTGCTGTATGGTGGAAAACATGAAGGGGATTTGGTCAGCCCACGACACTCGTGGTGCTGCACAGCAGATGGCTTTGCAGATTAATCATTGACAACAAGAATAATCAATAAACCATCGTCCTCAATTCAAACTATGCCAGCCAATATATCTGGCATCGTCAAGCGCCATACGGCTGGTGGTGGCACAAGGGGCGCTGGTGGCTAGTGACCAAACAAGGTTGAAAAGGGGGAATATTCTGCTCAGTTTCGGGTGAAGTTGAAGACTCAGACCGAGACAGACAGGTAGATGTGCAGTTTGAGCCGTTTAAGACAAATGTGGCAAGGTAAATTTATGCTGGAAGACATCTGAACATTGGACAATGGTGACCTATGTATGATAGGTAATGATAACCAATGAACGTTTAAACTGTGATAACCTATGAAAGTTTAAACAGTGATAACTTATGAACGTTTAACAGTAATAACCTATGAACGCTTAAACAGTGATAACCTATGAACGTTTAACAGTGATAACCTACAAACGTTTAACAGTGATAACCTATGAACGTTAGATAATGGAAACCTATGAATGCCACATCATGGTAACTTATGAACGTTAAATAATGGTAACCTATGAACATTTAAACAGTGATAACCTATGAACGTTAGATAATGGTAACCTATGAACATTTAAACAGTGATAACCTATGAACGTTAGATAATGGTAACCTATGAACGTTAGATAATGGTAACCTATGAACATTTAAACAGTGATAACCTATGAACGTTAGATAATGGTAACCTATGAATGTTAGATAATGGTAACCTATGAATGTTAGATAATGGTAACCTATGAACGTTAGATAATGGTAACCTATGAACGTTAGATAATGGTAACCTATGAATGTTAGATAATGGTAACCTATGAACGTTAGATAATGGTAACCTATGACCGTGGTAACCTATGAACGTATCGGTGGTGTCGCTGGCGTTAGTGGCGGCGGTGATGATGACGGAAGGCCGTGGTCGTGGAGGTGAGGCACAGCCGCGGCCGAGCGACGTTGACCAGACCTGACGCATTGACCAGACCTGACGCATTGACCAGACCTGACGCATTGACCAGACCTGACGCGTTGACCAGACCTGACGCGTTGACCAGACCTGACACGTTGACCAGACCTGACGCGTTGACCAGACCTGACGCATTGACCAGACCTGACGCGTTGACCAGACCTGACGCGTTGACCAGACCTGACGCATTGACCAGACCTGACGCGTTGACCAGACCTGACGCGTTGACCAGACCTGACGCATTGACCAGACCTGACGCGTTGACCAGACCTGACGCGTTGACCAGACCTGACGCGTTGACCAGACCTGACGCGGTCCCATTCTATTCCTGGGACAACAACAACGTGATGCAGAGCAGCCTTCCCGTCTTCCAGCTCCACGCGAAGGTGACGATGGCTCCGTCAGCCAGCGCTCCACGCGGTCCTCCCACACAACCCCCGACACATATCTACTCACCAGAGGTACATGGATGTACCACACACACATCCCCTTCCGCTCTTGTCTGTGACGTAACAGGGTGTGACGGGTGGTCAGCTCGGGGTTTGTGATCTCGCTGGGCGTGACTCAAGGCAGGCAGCGGCTTCACTTTGCTCCCATAATCTATTTTGGATTATTTGCTGTGCTGGGCGTCCTAGCGGAGGAGGAGGAGGAGGAGGAGGGAAAGCAAAAAGCAAAACAAAACAAATGTGAAAAGGGGGGGAAATAAAAAACATTCAGATATTCTACACACAGGCAGTCGTGCAAATGTTCCCGGACGGTGCCGACACACAGCACCTTCACCCACCACGTTTACGTCGCTACGATGCAAACAAGCGAAGGAGATCTCTATTATCCATCGCTTTGAGGAAGGCAAACCTGCATCCCTTCATGCCCGCCAAAACAAGGATAAATCTCTCTCTGTCTTTTTGTACTCTCTTTCCAGTTGGCGTAATTCATTGGCAAATTACACTGAAATTACACTGTCATACTTTGCTGGACTTTCTGGACTCATCATTATTACTCATTACAGTAACTGCACTGTTCTGCACTGTATTCATGATGCTGCTGCACTACTGGCACTTTTAAAAGCTTTTAATGGGGAATGGGGAGTAAGCATTATATTATACTTGAATCTTGAATACACAAAGACACAAATGTGATTTATTGCCTTACGCTTTAACATGCAAGACAGACAAAGACAGACAGACAGACAGACAGACAGACAGACACGTGGTACAGTATGTACGGACCTGGACCTCCATGTGGAGTCAGAGCCCTGAGTGGCACACAGGGCCATCGGACCGGTCCAGGGCCGGCCCTCTCCTCGCCGTGGCCTCCGCACAACGAAGGGGCCACGTGACCCGGCGCTGTCATCTTGGTTTAGACACCGTGTTCCATGTACACAAGGAGACGCGGCCTGATAAAACATAAAACCTGTGTGTGTGTGTGTGTGTGTGTGGGGGTGTGGGTGTGGGTGTGTGCATGTGCACGCGCATGTGCATGCGTTTGCTGTTGTTTTTTTTGGTGCAAAGCAGGAAAAATATGGCTCCCTCTCAGTATAATCCCACAGGAGCAGGCTTCTTTAGAAGGCACAGTGGCGCAATATGTTTGGTGAGTGATTGGGTCTAATCTTGTGAAGGAGAAGGGGGAAGAAGGGGGGGGGGGTTGGTTTGAGGGGCTTTGGAGCAGATTTGAGCCTAAGGGGGGGGGGGCAAAGAATAGAACATGGCCGCTGCCCTATAAAAATTGGGTTTGAGTCGTAATTGCCAAGAGGTTTTGTACCCCTTTACTTAAAAAGCTTGCCAATAATAATGGTCAAAGAGTCTAATCAAAACACACAATTGAACGTGATTATTGTGTTGCATAAATGCTAAAAAATATATATATATATATACACCGGCAATTGTATTTGAACCAAGATTGGGTTGTTTCATAGGGTTGTGTGTAGCAGTCCCCTTTCTTACATACAGCACCCATTTCCGGTCACCTATAGACCCATATGGATATAAATGATTTGAAACCGAATCGAAATACAACTCAACGTAACCTGGTCGCCTCTTTTGTTCCCCATGGACCAGACTTTTGCACCGCTGGAAGTGAAGTGAAGCAATACCGCCCTCTGCTGGATGGATATAAGATGACATGTGATGAAACCTGAACTGGTTATCAGGGAAGTCATAGAGATATGTGACAGAGGCAGCACTGTGTCTTGTTACGGATAAAGGACTGAAGTCAGGATCTCTATAAATTAAGATAAATTAATCCCCACCGAGAATAATGATTGATACCTTTGGTGTTGCCTCTAAACAATGAGTGATGTAATCAAGGAATTAGTCTAATGAATGAGACTTTGCCTTTTAGCTTGTGATAAGATGTCCATCTTCACTATTTGTCATTGCCCCCTGTTTGATGTACATAGTGTAAAAAACTAGGGAGCCAAATTACTGTACTTTAGCAAGTCATTTTATTTTGTGTTTGTTTGCTATGTTTTTAACTGCGAAGCACTCAGATTATTTATTTATTTATTTAACGAGCAATACAAATCAAATGCATTATTCATATTCATTAGGATTTATGGTGACTAGTAGTTCTCTTGCCTACCGATGTTGTATGTATGTTGGACAAAAGCATCTGCTCAATTAATGTAATGTAATCATTCACCGGCATTTAGAAAGGTAGCATTGGCTTGTCAACAGCATGGAAGAAACCTTTTTATATATGTGGGCTCAGTTTATAAATCTAATATTCCAATTTTGGTTTGGATCAAATATGAGAAACATTGAAAATATATTGGAAAAAGGCACAAGAAAAAAAAAACTATTCACAAATGTGAGCATTTACATATTTATTAAGAAGAAATCCCGAGTACAAAACTGTGACATTTTCTTCCGGAGAAATTAACCGTTACAAAACAAGACTCCCCCCAAGTGCACACCACCCGGGGCCGTTAGTTTGTGGAACACAAGCAGTCTAAATACAGATATTAAATATTACCCCAACCACGCAGAAAACACCAACTTGTGTCAAACAAGTGGGTCTTGAGAAGGAGACGTTCCCTTACGTTCGCATCACGATCTACTGCAGAACTAGCGCCGTTAGAACAGGTCGTATTCTTCTTCTTCGTCTGCCGCCTTTTTGTGATTTTTCTATACAAAGAAAAAAGCATTTCTCTCAAAAATGGCCGGCACCGAAATACAAACTACGAGACCGTTATGGAAAAAGATCAACTTTTAAAAGAAGAAAAATGTGTTGTTGGGAGGACAATGAATATCAATGCTACATACCAGTATGTTGTTCAAAATATTTCAGATCACTATGCGCTGCATAATGATAGTCATAGGATAACCAAAACAGAATAAAGAGTATATAGCAATTATTCTTTTTTTTTTTTTTTTTTTTTACAAACTGTAGAATTAGAAAAAAACAACAAATTTACAATACTCGGTTTTTGTTGTGTTTGTTATCAGTGTTGACAAGTATATGTTGCTACGTTAGGTAGGAAATAATCTCTGAAGGGTTATCCGAAGGGGAAACGTGACGACTGACGGGTATTGCTGTTCACAGACGTTTTAACAGATCTCATCACCAAGGGCTCTCACACCACCGATCACCACAGCTGGCTTCCCTTAAAACCCAAACTTGTAACAATAGCCGTGAAAAGCTTTAAACTCTTATAAAAAAAAAAAAAGGTGCCGGCGAATGATGATGTTGAGCGACAACAGGTGGAATGTGTGCATGTCCAATCGTAATCGCCGACATATCGGGGACAAGCACTGCCGTGCGCTACGATGAAACCTAAAATCAATTCACAATGGAGGAATGTTTGGGGGGGGGGGCTTAGGTCTCGTGATTTGACAATACAATTAATTAAAAAGAAAAGTTAGTGATCGTCATACTCTGAAGTTAGGCTACGAGATTAACAAAAAAAGGAGTAAAAGTTATGTTCTGAATAAATAGTCATTACAAACTATTGTTTTTGTATTTTATAAACTAGAAAAAGGTGAATGTTATGGTGATAGCCCGCGTCTTCAGTCACGTATTGATAAGCTTTAGCATCCGGAACCAGAGTGACAGAGCAATCAAGCCCATTACACAGACAGCCTGGCCAGAGGCTGATCACGCTGGTGGATGCTAAAGTATATATATCTAGATTTATATATATGTGTATATATATACTAACAAAAAGAAGAAAAACGGATACAGTACAAAAACATATATTGCGTACAACTGTCCCAGCAGTGAGTAATCCTAAAACTGTTAAAATAAAATAAACTTCTGAGGGGTGAATACAACAGAATAGAACCCAGCTATTTGACACATGCCTTCTATTTAGGAGGGAGAGCCTACTATCCAGACTAGCTTACCGAGTTTAAATCAACCATAGTGAGTATATATATATATATATAGATCAAAAACTAAAATAAAAGATCATCTTTCTTAACAGTGGATTAGTCCAGTTTAACAATAAGCAAGGATTACATGGATTAAGAAAGAATATTCAAAGAATCCAGGAAGAGAAACAGATCTTTCGAGTTCAACACTCCGGGTTTTAAACACAAACAAACATAATCAATATGTTACCAATCACTACCTACGCTGTCAATCCAGATCTAGCGGTCCGGTCCTTTTTAATATATATATATATCCCATGAATAACATACAAAAAAACTACAGCAAACTCCAAAACAGGATGAACAGTAGGGTTAGACCAAGTAAAGGAGGGTGAGGGAGAAGGAGTTTGAGCTATGCACAGGTGAGCCAAACCGATGGCTTGTGTTCATAGTCAGGGAGGAGAGGCAGGCGATTTCTTTGGTTCACAAGGCAGTTGGAGAGCAGTTAACACACACACACACACACACACCACGTGTTCAGACAGGCTGCTAAGCTGGACATCATTCGGTCTATCTCTTATGGTGTTGTATGTATCTTTCAATTCTAGCCATCCCCCACGCAAGACACCAAATTAAATGGATAGCTATATCTTTTGTTCTTGAGCACAAAAAAAACAAATATGAATTGTGTTTTGTTCAGACCCCCCCAAGGGTGTGACCCAAGTCCCCTACAGGCACCAGATCCATACTAACATTTCACTTGTGTCTTACGATATTCTTAGTTGCGGAGGTAGCTGGGGGTGGGGGGGGGGGTACGCGGCCTCACGAGTCAGACTCGGGGCTCGGCGGATCCCCTCCCTTGGCCTTGATCTGCAGCCAGGTCTCTCCCAGGGCCTTGGCAAAGTGGTCGTCCACGGAGTCGGTGACGGAGACGGGCCGGGCCACGGGCTCGGGCTGCTTGTAGTTCTTCCCCAGGCTGCGGCGGAAGTGCTCCTCGATCACCGGGTCACAGACGGGGTTGACTGGAGGGAGGGAAGAGAGACCATGGTCAAACAACCCATTGCTACGACTAATAAAAGGGTCACACAAACAAGATGAGAAGGTCAGAGGCGTACCGTTGGCCTTCCTCTGGTCGGCGGCGGGGTCGCCACCGTTCATGTGGCACTGAGACAGGCTGCAGCTGCGGCTGCTCGCCGGGGCGCAGATGATGACAGAGGGCCGGTTCTGAAAGGTCCAACGGTCTCGGTCAGACGGGTAACATCGATGTGCAAACTATGTAAGCGGACCACGGCTAAGAGGCCTACTTTCATAGTGTGACGAGTTGCCTTATCTCATCTACCGGGATGCGAGTAAGAGAGTACCGCTACTGCTTGTTAAATGAGCAGCGCTAGACCAATGACATATTAACAATTTAAATTAATGACTCAGAGCTACGTTGTGGTACCTGTTGGCGCTCTGCCGGACCGACAAACCCAGCCCTCTCGCCGGGACCCGCCCCCGAGGTCAGGCTGCTTTTGGTCAGAACGAGGGGCTGGTCCATGGCGTAGTCGTACAGGTGGTTCCCATGGAGACCATTGGAGGAGGAAGTAACGTGCTCAGCGGGGCTGTGATTGTGGCTCCAGCGTTCATTGCGATTGTCTCCGCCAGCGCGCTGGGCTCTTGATGAGAAGAGAGCGAGAGAGGCAGATTAGACCCCCCTTGAGACCCGACACACAAGACCACCCATAGCTATCGTCTATTCATAGAGACCATTTGATCTGCCCCACTTTGATGTCAGATGTCAGGCGTCTGATTGCATACGCCGTCGCTGCAGAGATGGAGCTTGACCCGCTTGAGGAACACGGTCTGTGTGAGATGTGGCTGGAACACCGCGGTTCGAGACCCACATCACAGAGTGTGTGTCTAGCACTCCTACCCCTTCCAGTAGATCCTAGACCCCATCTGTTTGATCGGGTCTAGGATCTAAATGATAGTGTTGAGCTCATTCGTTGCTACATGAACAATCGGTTTGTTCGCCACGGTAACTTCTGCCAGTCTTTTAAAACAAACCAACGTGGAAAGAACCTTTTTTCGTTTTAAAGTCCCAGTTAAAACAAATGATATTCATTCATCCGCAGTATGAAAGTATGTTCCATGGGGAAATTAACGCAAAACACAGACAGAAGCACTTACAGTTGAGACGCAAACAGCCTGCTCATCTTGGTGCCGTGGTCCTTGTCACACTCAATGGGGTCGTCCATCTTTTCCGCCCCGTACTTCCGTTTGCTGGGACAGAGGGGAGGAGGGCCTGTCCTTATGTGGGGCATGGGGCTAGGCAGCGAGGGTATCCTGGAGTCACCTGCAGGGGTCAGGACACAAGATACGTTCACGAGCCACAGTGGAGCACTCTTTCCATTCTCCGCCGGAAATTACAAAACAACTTTAGAAGACGGAAATGCATTTGTGCAGATTTTGAGGGTCAAAGAGGATCGCTACGCTCCAGGGAAACATAAAGCATACACACTTTGTAAGTTTCTTCCTGCATATTTTTTTCCCCCTGCAAACTCCCCCCCCCCTCCCGCATCACTGAATCTGCTACCATCTGCACAATATTCTGTTATGGTGCAGTATTTTATTGCCATCTCTGAAGCACCAAAATGTTGCTTAAGTTGCCACTTGAGAGATGGCAATAAAATAAGAGAAATGTGATAGGCTCAGGCTCCCAAGTATCGGAATATAAATGAATGATCTCTCACTGCTAGAAGAAACCTGTATATATTTGGGCAGCAGGATAGCTGTCAGTAGGGACTTGGCGGTTCAAGTCCCAGAAACACCTGGACACTGCTGAGGTGCCCTTTGGCAAGGTACCAGACACCCCTACACTGCTCCACAGGCATTGTATATAAAATAGCTGTAATATCTATCTAATAAAGACAATTAAATTGTCCAGAATTTGTTTTTGGATTCTTCAGTCTATGAAGTCCACGTAAGGAAGGATATCGCTCGTTGGTGTCATGGCAGCGACGACAATAACAAAGTGGGATCATCACTGCAGTTCTACAATTGAAATGCCGTTCTAGAACGGCCTCTGGCAACTCACACACAATGACTAAAATAAAACTGGAAAATTGGCTGCAAATAGCATGCATGCATATCATTTCAGATTATTTGTGTGTTTTTAAACTGCCCTTTGTGATGTCAACGCTTTTATAACATGCATTTGCATTGTATGCATGTCTCAAGGTTAAAAAAATATACACACAAATCCTCTAAACAGTTCATAATGTGCACTGGTAGTTACACAGAAAGTGCACAAAATCTAATGTTCAACCGTAAATATGGACATGCATATGTTTTTGTATGTAAATAGTGAGACTAGTGAGATTAGTGTGATGCGTTACTATTTATCCTATTTGATATTGACTTAAATGTCTCACCATACTACTTATTGTGTGTGTGTTTGTGTGTGTGAGACGCAACTGTGTTTTCCTCTAGAAACGCAGGTAAAAACACACAAGGGAACATTTAAACACGTTGTTAGGCATAGGCAGACATATGCAGGGGAATGGTCCATCACCATCGTAGTGCAGTCTCCCAATGTGGTTGTTCATCTCGTCCAGGCGCTGAGGGGTCAACAGGTCCATGCTAGGGGAGCTGTACGCTCCGGCTAGCCGCTAACATCGGTGTTGGCACAGATATACATACACCAGAGAGGGCTTGGAAGACGAACAGACCTGGAGAGAGACGGAGCTTTTTTGTTAGTGTGTTGAAAACTAATAAAGTTAAGACACATCAAAGCAACGCTAGGCCACCTAGCTTTGAGCTAGCTGGTGTTAACTTTGCTCCAAACGGTTAGCAGTGCTTATATAAAACGACGGGTATGTCTTTTATGTATCTAAAAGTTATGTGACATCCGTTTAAAACTGAACACCAGAGGTACATGAGGCGCAGCGAGTGTGTTATGATCAAACAAGCCACCTCAAAAGGAGAGCAGTGTTGATGCTTTAGCTTAGCGGTTAGCCTCGTTGAGTTGTGAACTTTTGCACACAAGTTTGTGACTAAAGTAACGTTGACTTCTACGTCGATGACAACTTACACGTTGATCGTCTCTGAAAACTGGATTTTTGATATCGTATCACCAGAAAAATAAAAGAGCCAAACTCCTAAAAAAATACTTGTTCTCGAGTTGTGTGTTTGCTGTTGACGGCTAGCTAGCCGTTAGCATGTTCTCTCTGTTGACGAAACGTTTGGCTACAAGTGTTCAAGACAAAAGGTGGGCGGGGAGAGGATCCCAAGGTCTAGCGCTGTTCCGGTCTACCGCCACGCCATTTCCGAACCCTTACTTTCCAATGCGCCTGTGTATGACAGTTAAGAGTCCCAGGAGCAAGAGAAAAATACAACAACATAACGACATGGATAATATATATACAGTGTTTGACGATGAATTTGGCGATATCCAAAACATGCAACGGATATCGAAAGTCCCTTTTATCGAAAGTCTCTCTTCATCGGCCGCCCTAAACCCATATAACCAGAAGTCCCACCCTCTCTTTCACTAACCAATAACGCTCATTCGGAGCATCCCGTAGGAACTTGTTTGGACCAAAAGGGGGTGGGGTGTAGACGCAACCCTGACGTCAGTTCCGGATGAGAAAACTCAAGGTGGACGAATCGGAAGAGCTGCCAAGACATGCGTTTGTATGAACGGTGTTTTCATATTTCATATTTTAAAATAGGCCACTATAAGGGAATTTACTTAACAAATCATAACATATAGTTGGAATTTATTAGAATCATTAAGAAATGTATGAATTGCATGAAAAACAATGATACAGGCAGTTGAAAAGTCACTCAACTATAACATTAAAAAAAGTACAAAGTACAAAAAAAGTTGAATAAAATAAATATATATACATAATTTGAAAAATTTGAAGAAGTGAAACATTTTCGTTTCAACCGACGTTTTCTTTCTTCGGCTACAACGAGCAGTCAGGTACGTATTTATACGTAAACGTCAACACTTTGACAGGTTTGTCTGACATCAACCCTTACCTGTGCAATCCAGCATCCACCCTCACCCTCTCTTTATGTAATGTGCATATGTTCTGTAAAAACAACCCATGTTTTGGATACATGTTTTATTTATATTAATGTTTTATTAACGGTAGGCCTAAGTGTGACGCTGATAGGGTCTACATGTACAGGAACCCACCACTAGGCGGCGTCAGTGGCCCTAAACATTTATGTAATGTTTAAAAATGGTCATTCTTAGATTGTCCAATATTATGCAATATTCAGTGCAATCTCCAACATTTATTTAACTGCTAATGTTAGCTAATGTTGTTTTTTTTTATAAATAAGCTTCAAACTACCTAACCATAGCAATAGTCAAATTGTCAAAGGACACTAAGCTGAATGTTACAATTCATATTTTTTCATTACTTACTATTGTCTATTCAATTTAAAGGTATATGTATATATAGTATAGTATATATGTAGTGTCTCACAAATATCCTTCAAGCAAATAATTAGATATATTTACCTACAAATGTAGACCTACACATTTAAATGTGTCACTTGTTTATAAATAACATAGGAAACACATTATTTATCGTTATTGACTGATGCCCTGTTGCAGGGAATCCTTGGAATAGATGCTAAGTAGGGGCAACAAGAGCTCAGGATTGGCTTGGGAACCGGAAGGTCGCTGGTACAAGTCACCGAAACACACTTGGGCACTGCCGAGGTGCCCTTGAGCAAGGCACCAGACCCCCTACCCTGCTCCCTGGGAAGCTGTATATACAATAGCTGCCCACTGCTCCTAATACTAGGATGGGTTAAGTGCAGAAAAACACATTTCACTGTGTGTGTTTACATGTGTGTGACCAATAAAGAGGATTCAATTCCTTCAGATTTAGATTTAGAAGTAGGAATTCCAGTTTTATTTAAAAAAAGAAAGTAATGGTTTTAATAAAATGGAAATGATATAGTGAATTTAAGACTTCTTCTAGGCCTACTTGATATATTGTCTGCAGTTTCCCTTCAGTCCTGTTGTCTGTCCATTGCAGATGTGTGTAGGGAGGTAATTACATGACATAGGCGTTACCGCGTCTTCATAATCACAGTAATCTAAACCCGAACGACAGCCAAAGCGGTTGTGTATAAGCCGTCCGGATTACATGTTTCCTACAATTGGTCAATGCTACAAATGAAAAGGCAATGGTACAACACACATGTATTTCCTCAACACAATTCCGTAACCCACAGTCTTTGCACGACAAACCCATGTTTAAAATAAGTGACATTTTACAAAAGGGTTAGATGGACTGGTTATCATATCCGGTTACTGTATCTAAATATACAAACAGGGTGTGATAAGTACAATGCTGTGATCAGTAGGTGTTACTGGGAACCTCCCTCAACACAGCTGTCCTTTTTCCGGTCCAAGTTTACAATCATTACAACTAAATACCTTTCAGTGACCAGCAAATTCTAGTTAGAGCGAGTACTAAACTAAACATTGAGAGATAACATTTGGCTTGCTTGACTCTAAAGAGAATCCTCATAAATAGTTAGGCCTAGTTAAATAGTAAGTTTGTTAACAAGAGCAGCTTTTCTATCATCCTTGGGAGAAAATGTGGAAATTATAGTGTAAATATATAACTGTTGTTATAAACGATCATTACCTATTAATACCATAACCACAAATCACACCAAGGATAAGCAACATTACATATGAAAATACTAACCTTACACCATATATACTGCAATTAATTTACAATACCACAGAATGTCTGCAGATATAATTCAGAAAATAGTGGTTATTTTTCAGCGGGAAGATCCCTTTAATGAAACATGTTGAAGTAAATATGTACTCAACATGTCTGCCATGTAGAGAACAGGACAGCTCGTCTACCGGTGGTGGAGAGGAGGAATCAGGCTGAGCTCCTTGATGGGAGAATCCACTGAGACACATGCATCTCCTAATGACATGATTCATAGCGGCTGTAAAACCAAAATCAATTGTGGAGGACAAAGCTAACGGCTGACAACCTTATCTCTAGGGAGGCTCTGTGATGCTTTTGTTTTCCCGTTGCACCGGCAAACAAACAGACAGCGATGCTGACAGCCATTTTAAATGTTCTGCTCTTCTAGCTGCTTTTACCACCGACAGAGCCCATGGCAGGTGCAGCTTGAGACGCCAGGGAGGAGGGGAGAGGGACATTAAGGTAGTGTGCTCTTTAATATTTCCCCACATTTCGATTGGCAACCCCCTTTTCCCCCCTTACAGCAATGGTAAAGATGACAGTAGACCACGATGGCTGTGAGCCAATGAACATGGGGGAGGGGTGGAGGGGAAAAGCACACTCGTAACCGAGAGTGGAGAAAGGGAGGGGGGAGGAGAGAGAGTGAGCATCTCTCGCAAGCCTCCAGCAAGGCTGCAGCGACCGCGCTGATTGGCCGACGTCGTGCGTAGCGTCAGCTCCAGACAGGAGGAGCTCAGAGGATGCTGAGCTAGAGAGGGAATACATTTGCTGGGAGTTTGCATCTCAAAGCAGAGGTACCGTTACCGACCTATCCGCTGAAACAGGCTTTCCTGAGCAACGACCATTTAGCATTAAGGGGATATCCTTCAACAGCCCTGCCTCCTTTCACCTTCACATTCTCGTTGTATTCCCAGTGGATCTCCGCAACCTCCGTCCACCCGGCAGCCATGAATTATTTGCGCCGCCGTCTCTCGGACAGCACGTTCATCTCCAACCTGCCCAACGGCTACATGTCGGACCTCCAAAGGCCCGATTCGGCCGCGGCTCAGCCGGCTCCCCCGGCCGCTGCCACCGGCGCCACCGCCACCGCCGCTCCCCCGGCCAAGTCTCCCACGGCGGGGCCCCCTGCCACGTCCCCCGCTCCGGAGAGGAAACCTCCGTCCTCCCAGTCCACCACTGGGGGGTTCTTCAGCTCCATCACCAATGTGGTGAAGCAGACCGCCGCCTCGGCAGGGCTGGTGGAGCAGAGCCAAGTCACGATGTCCAACAAGAAGTTCAAGATCCTGCTGGTCATCGACGAGCCCCAGCAAGAGTGGTGAGGCCGCCCGCCGCGCTGCACTTTGGCTAGTAACTTAGTGTTAGTTACTTGGTTATCGGCGTGTAGGTAGGAAGGAGACCTGCCTGTCTTTCTGCAAGGGCATTGTGCATGCAATATATTTTGTGATTCCATTGAGTGTATTGACCAGCTAAAGGTTAAACAAATGCTACAGCCCCTATACAACCAAAACCATGAATGTGCCTTGTGTATTTGCAGGTGTGTTCACTTGGGAGCACATTACATGTACATGTACACTGGCAGCACAGAGACGAGCATCGCTCAAAGAGCAGCTGAGAGTCGAGGTCCACTGACTCAAAGCATCGATAGCTTTACACTAAGATGGTGGACGGTGGGGGATGTTGTGTTGCATTTATTTAGATGCATGTGCTAGTACGTATTTTATACTATTCCATCTCTGGCACCAAGCACCTAATCAATATAAGTGTTATTGATTAAGCATTTTCCTTTTGCTGTCCTATAATCGTCTTAAAACCAAAAGGTTGATGATAGTATATTTGCATGAGGGTGGAGGAGCTTAGTAAGAAAACAAACCTGCAAGAACACTTGAGACAGTCGTTTAGAAAAATGCAAAAGACAAAACAACATAGACTGTCACTCAAAGCCGTGCAAGTGCCCGCTCTGACAGCAGCTCCCCATTACTGCTGCAATGTTCCCCCGCCCCCCCTCCCCCCGCCATCAGTGGGGTTTCCCTCTCACTCCTTAGTAGCATGCAGGTCATGTGACCAGCCCTGCACCTCAGACCTGCAGGGAGAGCAAGCGGCCATCGTAGCTACAGACACTCGACAGCACTAGTCGCACTAATCACACCCATGCATTGTAGCGCTTCACCAAACAAACCTAATTATGGTAAAACCATCACACACTCACACGGGCTGTGTCTTAACATGTCGATGTTATCAGAGCGGATTGTGACATGAATGCAGAGAGAAGAGGTGGGAGGGGATGCTGGGGGGGGGGGGGGACGACATGGAAGATATGTGATTACTACAAGAGATTGAAGTGAATTCATTTCAGCTTGTCGTGGGATTTGACAATTACAGGGGCTGTGTGAGAGTCTTCATTTAAACAACAATATTTGATCATCTATCGTAGCCTAATAATTTAGCCCTGGCATCACAGAATACATCATATATTTTTGGGTTATTAAAACTGTGCATCTTTATTTTAATTTTTGAACATTCTATTTATCGGTTAAACCGTATCGTATCATCAAGTGGCATTCAATATTTTCTTTTGCTACACTTCATTTATTGATAAGATGGTTTTGTGGTGCTTTTGGGAGACAGCAGCAGCGAGATACTGTAGTAAACATGCCAGCTGCCAGCGTGTGGCGTGCAGCTGATTGACATGTTATCTGACACGCGTCATGTTTACCCGAGGCTGTCGTGAAATTGTGATTTCCTCTCGGAGCCTTGAACATGCACACAGGATGTAGGCTAGTTTGATTCGAGGGAAGCAGCGCAGACTCCTTATCTGAGTCCATATAACTGACCAAGGTCACAGAGAAATTCAATATTATTCAATGCTGATACATTGCATAATGTTCAAACCTTGGATATAAACAAGATACTGTATGTCAAATAGCTGTCCACTGCTCTTGATACGAGGATGGGTTAAATGCAGAGAATCCAATCTCACTGTGTGTGTGTGTGTGTGTGTGTGTGTGTGTGTGTGTGTGTGTGTGTGTGTGTGTGTGTGTGTGTGTGTGTGTGTGTGTGTGTGTGTGTGTGTGTGTGTGTGTGTGTGTGTGTGTGTGTGTGTGTGACCAATAAAGAGGATTCAATCCTCAAGATTTTGAATTTAGATAGGCACACTGAGGTGTAACGGTATAGCTGAGTAACCTATATGCTACATGGAGACAACACAGTCGAGATGTGTGTAGTCCACTCCATACGTAGTGACATGTGTGTAGTCACGTTGTGTTCATAATATAAATAACAAACCAACAAAAAACCCTCAAGGGATCTGCAGTTCATTCAACAATCTCCTGGACCTTCACAACAAAATATAATGACCGCTCATATATCATGGCCAGGCTCAGTGTGTGAGTGGTGCGTACATATTTCATACGTATGAAATATGTATGCTGCGTTCGGGAAGCTATACTGGTATAGCTTCCCTTTACGCTGTGTTTTTACTTATTTTCTTATTGTTTTTTTGATCCGTAAACCCAGCCCTATTAGCGGGTGAACCATCCGCCTCTGCTTCGTGCCGATAGGAAGAGCCGACGTTCGAAAGGATCAACAAATCAACTGAGCCACTGCCGGTGTGAACGCTCCATACACACACACACCGCTTCCGCCGTGTTTCCGGTCATAGGTTATTATGGCTTTTTTATAGCACTGTTGTTTGTTGTGCTACATCTGGGGGAGGACATAGGAAAGGGTTTCTGAAGAGAAACCCATAACAAAGCTGGCCTTGTTGAGTGTCTTTTAGTGAAGTCGTAATGACAGTGTGTCTGGTTCCCTTGTGTGGGAGGAATTGAAGAACTATTGAAGATCACACTTTTTTTTGTTGCTGCAGAAGATGGATGGAGTAAATTAAGATAGTGTGTACTCTATATGCTATATTTATTCTGTGCTCAGACGTAGATCCCAGACGCAAAGCAAAGGTTATAACGATCCGTTGTGGCCCAAATTACAGTTATGGTTTATATAATGTTGTCTTGTTTGACATTTAGGCTAGAACCTGAAGATGAATCATATCTAAAATAAAAATATACAAAGAAAGTGTCATGCCTGACATGCTGATGATGCATTAAAGACGTGTGCACAGCCAAGTATAAGCATCTCCAAGAGCAACCCATGGTACATATTACTACACATATCACAAGGTAATTAATCATGGGAAGAAAGCATAATTAGAGTAGCACTCTCAACATAAATTGCCTCAATTACCGTAGGTGTTAAAGATGACGCAATGTTTTCCATTCATGGAATGTGCTGTAGGTACGATTTAAGAGCTGTTGTTGTTTGAGTGTCATTTCTTAGAAATAACCTAGCCATCCGTCAGCTATTAGTGAGTGAAACGCACTGTGAGAACATCTGTTTTGGATCGACTGCGCTAATTTAGATGTGAGACGGATGTCTTGCCTGATTAGTTTGTAGGGGTTCCATCTTGCCTGCCAATGACACGTCTTGATGAGTAGATCAAAATCTTTCTCTCCTGCTCTCTCCTGCTCTCTTCGGCTCTCTCTCTCTCTCTCTCTCTTCTGCTCTCTCTCTCTCTCTCTCTCTCTCTCTAAATCTTGAGTCTTGAGTCTTACCTACAGCAGGTTTAATTTAAGCAAAATGTGCTTGGATGAAGGAGAAACATATATCTTAATCTCTCTCTCTCTCTCTCTCTCTCTCTCTCTCTCTCTCTCTCTCTCTCTCTCTCCTCTCTCTCTCTCTCTCTCTCTCTCTCTCTCTCTCTCTCTCTCTCTCTCTCTCTCTCTCTCTCTCTCTCACCTACAGCAGGTTTAATGTAAGCGAAATAGGCCCACAGAAGTATGGTAGAATGATCTACAAAAATGCAGTCACTTGTACACTGTCATGGTCACATGAGTCTCCATAGAGACTCCATTTACCTTTCTGAGGCATTGTGGAGTTTAACTTTGGCGGCCCGCCCTGCGGAACACCACGCAAACAAATTACAAATCAAACGGCAGCAGCTGCTGAAATCGTTGTTCTATTGGTGCGTACCAATAATCTATATATAGGGTAGACAGCGGTCGCATATCGGCTGTTTGTACATGCTATGCTGGCCTCTATATTAGATGGTGTGAGTATCTAATATGTATATTTAATATATAAATAGGCTTAAAGGATATTCGCTGAATGTTGTGTTTTTCCTTTTTTAGATGCCATCAATCTCTTTTTCTAATCACATTGAAAGCACTAACAAGGTTTGATGTTGTGTAGCAGCCAGGCTGTGAACTCTCCAGAATATCAATTAAACGAAAATGAAATACGAGGCCTTCCCTTGACGCAGCCAATTCACTTTTTTGTTTTTTTGTTGTAAGCAAAGCTTGATCAACCGTAGCCTAATTCAATGTGTTCCAATCAAAGGCAGAAGGTCAAAGCGAACCTCCATGAAGCGTGTAAAGGGATGAAAACGTTGACTACTCAACAATTGATGCCATGTCATCGCATCCGTGTCTCCAGCCTCGTCCCTGACATGTTTCGAAAACACTTTCTGTTGACGGGGGGGAGACGCAGTGTGGTTGTCGCTGAGCAGACGCGAGGCTCTCTGCACGGCCGGTCGTCGGCAGCATGTGATTCATCATCTCTCTCTCTCTCTCTCTCTCTCTCTCTCTCTGGGCCTTGTTTTCCACCGGCACGACCAATTAGAAGAAGTCACTTATTCGATCACGGCCTGAATTATTCATCTGTTTTTTCTCCTCTGAGCAGACAGCCGCATATCAGCTCTTGTCTCATCAACTTAAAAGTTTGGCGCAACCTTTTTTCTAAATTGAGTTGAGCTAAATGGGTGGGGTTTTTCTTCTTCTCTCTTTTTGGTTTTTCTGCATGACGTCATTACATTACATTACATTACATTACAGTCATTTAGCAGACGCTTTTATCCAAAGCGACTTACAGTAGTGTGTTTCAACCGAGGATCTTGTTATCTCGTTCGGTTTGTAATTGACCGGCTGGTATTCAGAATCAGAGAGCCTCAGTGGCTGAATCCATGTCAAGCATTTAAGAGGTGAAGAGAACTTACTTTCCGTCCATCAACAACATCCACACAACATATTTAGTGCCAGACGGATTTGAATTTGAATATTTAAGTCAGAGATGTAGTCAATTATGTATTGGAGCCCTCCATCAGACATTAGCAGTGCAGCCATTTGCTGAAATGCTTGGTTGTGTGCCATGGGTTCTGTGTACCAGTAACCAATAAGGTGTCACTGCAATTGTGCTGTTCGGGTAAAACGCACAAATGCTCTCTCTCTCTCTCTCTCTCTCTCTCTCTCTCTCTCTCTCTCTCTCTCTCTCTCTGCTCCACCTCTCTCTCTCTGCTCCACCTCTCTCTCTCTCTCTCTCTCTCTCTCTCTCTCTCTCTCTCTCTCTCTCTCTCTCTCTCTCTCTCTCTCTCTCTCTCTCTCCCTCCCTCTTGCTCCTATTCTCTCTCTTTCTCTACCGTTATAAATATAACATACTGCATCATCCAAACAGAGCACACGGTAGAAAACAATGTTCTTTTCAAGTAGCTGACCATGTCTGTTTTTGGTATTACTTTTAAGCATCTCACAGCGGTGCTAAAAAGTTGCTGTTTTGGATTGGACTGACGTGAATCAATCAATATTGAATTGACCCACCGGTCCCTGGGAGGTTCATTAAGAGGATCTTTAGGAGATCAATGTTAAACACTGTTGGTCACAATTGGTCACCGACAGGCCTTCAAAGCATCATTTGCATCAAAGAATGTTTTGTCTCGCTTTGTCTTCTCAGGGCTAAATTGTTCCGGGGAAAGAAAGTACACGGAGACTACGAAATCAGAGTTGAGCAGGTAATTATCATATCATTCATTCATATATCATATATTTAGTGTGCTTTGTTTTAATACTTTTTCTTAATACTTTATACACTTAATCACTGGTTTAACAACAACAACCGCAAACCATATTTTGAAATCCCTGCACGTTAGGCTGAATTCAACGAGATCAACATCTTGGCCCACGCCAACGGGACCTGCAATGTTGACATGCAGGTCTACAGGAATGGTACCAAGGTTGTCAGGTGAGACATACAAGCACACGCACATGCACACACACACACACACACACACACACACACACACACACACACACACACACACACACACACACACACACACACACACACACACACATGTGCACATACACACACGTGCACAAACACACACACTCACACACACACACATGTGCACATACACACACGTGCACACATGCGCATGCACACATACACACACGCACGCATGCACATACAGACACACACATGCACACACGCAAGCATGCACATACACAAGCGTGCACACACACACACACACACACACACACATAATAGATCACTATGTAGTAAATCATTTGAGTCTTATGCTTTAGGCTAAGTCATGGCCCTTGATATCTCTTTCATGGTTGATTGACTCCTCCCACCCGTCCTGGGCGTGGCACCACCAGGTCCTTCAAGCCCGACTTCGTGCTCATCCGCCAGCACGCCTTCAGCATGACCCAGAACGAAGACTTCCGCAACCTGGTGATCGGCCTGCAGTACGGTGCCGTGCCGTCCATCAACTCCCTGGACTCCATCTACAACCTGTGTGACAAGCCCTGGGCGGTACGTCAGCTGCTAGCCTATAGGGGAGTCGTTAGCCTCTAGTAAACACTAGCCACGGGCCAGAAAAAGCCAACGTGGTATTAGCTCTCGGTCGGGTAGCGGTGCCAGAAAGACAGTTGTATGGAGTAGGCAACAGATCGCATCAAATGCATGAAGGGACATGATGGGGGGAGGGGGTTATATTCATAGGAAGATGGAAGACAGATGGTGTGTTTTCTGTTGAAATAATAGCGGCAGCAGGCCTAGTTTACAATAGTTTATTGTTGTTTGTTTATTGTGTGTGTGTGTGCGTGTGTTTGTGTTTTTGTGCGTGTGTGTGTGTGTGTGTGTGTTTTCGTCTAGTTTGCCCAACTGATCAACACCTACAGGAGGCTTGGTGCTGAGAAGTTCCCCCTGATTGAGCAGACCTTCTACCCCAACTACAAGGAGATGGTGAGCGCTTCCACTGCCTGCTATCATCACTGAACATCTCATTGTCTTAAGACAACCCTCTTTAATCCTTTAATCCAATATATTTATCAATTTTTGTTCATTCCAATCATTTCTGAGTGCAAAATGTAGTCTTCTACAATGTAAATATTTTGAAAACAGGTGCGATGTAAAGTAAGTTTTCCTCTGCAGGTGACTATGCCCGCCTTCCCTGTGGTGGTGAAGATTGGACACGCCCATTCCGGCATCGGAAAAGTCAGTATTTGTCCAGAAAATTTCATTTTCAAGATGCACCATTATCGTGTCCATCTTCCGGGTGTGGTGCTGCTTGTTGTGTCAGGAGAGTGCGGTGGCTAGGGGTGGTGGTCCACTCCCAACTCAAAGATACCGGGTTTGATCCCCCTATGTCCGCAGGCCTCCTTGAGTGAGACAACTCCCTGCTTCTTCAAGTGGTTGTCAAATTAAGAATTATCTCTCTTAGGTCCGAACTGGGTTACCTTATCAGTTGAATGACTTAAATACCACAATATAGAAAAGAACAATGATTAAATGTAGGTATTTCTCATATATTTGCGTCCAAAACTGTATTTGTGCTTACATCTGGTGTACTGGCGTTCAACTGACAAGCATTTTGTTCAATCACATCGCTCTATTGTCACCTGTAACTCACAGCACAGTGATTGACAGCTACATTTGGCGAAGTTCTGCTCATGCCACAAACCCCTCCCTCTTTTTGAAAACCTACTGTCCTGCCCCACCCTCCTGTTGTATGCCTTTAATAGCATGTATCTGACATCACTGTCAGTCGCATCAAATGCACAAAAAGCACCTGCTGCTAGTGGACTAACTAGTAAATGTGAGTCCATCTGAAGGTGAAGGTGGAGAACCACAGTAAGTTCCAGGACATCGCCAGCGTGGTGGCTCTGACCCAGACCTACACCACCACCGAGCCCCTGGTCGACTCCAAGTACGACGTCAGGATCCAGAGGATCGGTGGCGACTACAAGGCTTACATGTGAGTAGCGTTCTGCTTCTGCTTTTGCACTGTTCTGCACTGTACTGCACTGTACTGCACTGTACTGCACTGTATTCATGATGCTGCTGCACCACTGGCACGTTTAAATATTTTAAAAATATTTTCACTTTATTTTTATATTTATTGTTATTATTATTTTTGTACATTATTGTTATAGTGTAGTGTTTTTAGTATAGAAGTATAGAACCTAGTATAGCATATAGTGTTCAACTGTGGAAAAGTCCTACTGCGGGAGGGAGTAAGCGTTCCATTGTACTTGTTTGCAGATGGCAAACAAATTGAATCTTGTATCTGATGGAGAAAATACATGGAATAAAAAATAAATGTATATATACTCATTGCCGTGTTGGACATCACATCTTTGGTGTTTTTTTTCCTCACGCACGTCAGGAGAACATCTATATCCGGCAACTGGAAGAGCAACACGGGCTCCGCCATGCTAGAACAGGTGGCCATGACCGACAGGTAAGCTGTGAAGCGGTTCCTTCTCTGGTCGCTCTGCCAGCAGAACAACCCAGACAGTGAGTCTGCCGGTGTTCCAACAGAGGGGTTCTTATGTAAGGAACGTACCACCCCTGGGAAGGGGGGGGGGGGGGGGGAGTAAATGTGCGACAGAGGTGGCGAGGTGCTAGTTTTCTTTCATCTATAACCTTATTGTTATTTTTTATCGGCTTTTAATCAGCTTGAAATTACAAAGATTGTTCCGCTGCATTGCGGGCATATTTTTCATAAATGTTGTCTTCGTAGCATTGATTCAGAAACGATTAAAAGGCGGCGGTGCCTATAATTGAATAATGCACACTCTTGGAACTTTATGTATGTAACCCTGCTGTGGAACAAGAGCACACACACACACACACACATCACAACAGTACCGTGGGCCTCATTAACACGTCGGGTGTCCACTGGCCTGTTATCTGTGGTGTGAATACGTTCATTTGTCGAGAAGGCTGTGAAGCGTTAGTGTCGGCTGAACCTTAGCGTCTTGTCCGCCGGTAGGTACAAGCTGTGGGTGGACACCTGCTCAGAGGTCTTCGGTGGGCTGGAGATCTGCGCCGTCAAGGCCATCCACGGCAAGGACGGGAAGGACTACATCACGGAGGTAACCCCCCCCACCCCCCACACACCATGTGTTAGGACCAGCCGGGATGTCCCTAGATGGCTGTCTTGTTAGCGTTAAGCTCGTGAGGCTGCGTTCCACCCTGAGTCTGCAGCTGTGGAACGAGCTTTGCAGCCTTTTGCGCATTTTACATACAGTTTCATGTATATGTTGTACAATTTAGTGTGTGTGTATTTTTTAGATTTCATAGGAGTTTTTACTTATATAATTACCTCCGCCATCGAAGAAGGATCAGAGGTAATGTTTTCGCCCTGTTTGTCTGTTTGTCAAGATAACTCAGTTATGTAAGGAATTGGTTGTTAAATTACTTATGGGCCAAGGAACAGTTCATTCGATTTTGGCGCAAATCCAGATCCAAATCGAGGGGACTTTTTTGGCATGGCGGAGGTATGGCCTCTACTGAGGGCCCTCTAGTTTAATTGTATTCGTATTTTTAATTTAATAAAGCACCTGAAACCAAAACTCAAAACCTGCATTTACGACGACACAAACGTTGATTGTTATTTGGAACTAACCCCGTTGTAATCCACCCCCACCCAACCCTGCACCCCCATCCCTGACTCCACCCCACCCAACCCTGCACCCCCACCCCTGACTCCAACCCTGCACCCCCACCCCTGACTCCACCCCACCCAACCCTGCACCCCTCCCCTGACTCTACCCCACCCAACCCTGCACCCCCACCCCTGACTCCACCCCTGCACCCCCACCCCTGACTCCACCCCCACCCAACCCTGCACCCCCACCCCTGACTCCACCCCCACCCAACCCCCCCTCTCCTGCCAGGTGGTGGGCTCCTCGATGCCCCTGGTAGGGGATCACCAGGCGGAGGACCGGCAGCTCATTGCTGACATGGTGCTGGCCAAGATGGAGCAAGAGGCCCAGAATGCAGCCAACGCCCCCCAGAGGCCAACCACCATACAGCCATTGCAGGTAACACACACACACATATACACACACACACATACACGCACACACATACACACACACACACACGCACACACGCACACACACACAAAGACAGACACACATACAGAGAGAGAGAGAGAGAGAGACATACACACAGAGACACACACAGAGGCACACAAACACACACGGACACACACATACAAACAAACACACACAAACATACAGAGAAAGAAAGACACGTACAGAGACACACAAACACACACAGTCCAGTATATATACAAACAAACATTTTGCTATTCATGGATAATTGTCAGATAAAGCAAGCAAATTTAGGACCTCACTTTGGACTAAAGACATTTTCTAGACTTAATGATTCAGAACAACATTCATTAGATTAATCAACTATCAAAATAATTGTTAGTTGCAGCCCTAATGCCAATAGTCTGTAATGATTTAGTTCACTCCCACTTTTTCTACTTTTCCAATTGTTGTTCTAGACTGCCATTTTGTCCAGTCAGCTAGAGACGCTGCCTCAATTGGCTTCAGGGATGACAGGGACAAATCACTGGATCCTATAGGAAAAGAACCAGGAAGTGCTTTAGAGATTTGTTCAACGACCTTATTTAGGCTTAGGGCCACAAAGCAACTGTGGACGTTGCGATCAGAAACCCGGCACTGACATGTCAAACGTCCTGGGCTTGACATTAACACCGGCCACTGCCGAGTGCCGGACTTAGTTAAACCACTGGCCACGGCGGGTAAGCCAAAAAGTTAGGGTTAGTCGCTAGGAAAACCGAAGGCCACAGTGAAGAAGCTTGACGTGATGTGTTTCACACGCAGGGCGGTGGACAGAAGGGCGGCGAGCTGGGGTCCGACCCCTCCAAGAACGGAGCAGGCCGCCCGCCCCAGGGCTGCCTGCAGTACATCCTGGACTGCAACGGCGTGGCAGTGGGGCCCAAGCCTGTCCAGGCCAACTGAGTCATGAGGCCAACGGCGACGGAGGAGGAGATGAAGAAGAAGAAGAAGAAGAAGAAGAAGAAGAAGAAGAAGAAGTGGGTGTAGTACAGAGATCTAGATAAACAGTGGTGTACATGACGTGGTGGAACACACTATTGCATACGTAGGCGTGTGTGTAGGGTCTATTGAGAGCTAGACCCAAAGGAAAGCTCGGAGCTTGTTAGCTTGGATCCCCGCGCCTTGAGTTGCCCTGGATTTGGCGGTTGTTACGTTGGCATCTGTTTTTTAAATTCCTTCCTCTATGCAGTGTTGAGATGTTCTAGCGTGTTCTAGCGTGTTCTTGTCGATTGGCGTGGATTTGTGTGCTTGTAATGGTCGCCCCGCTCTGTTCGCTGGTCCTTGGTCTTTTGTTTCAGAAGTTGTCGTCGTTGATATTTAGCAAAATTGTGCCTACGCTCCGAGTCCAGTGCTGCTCCGTGCCAGATATAAACACACACACACACACACACACACACACACACTACACACACACACACACACACATGCACACACACACAACCCCTACTCCCTTTTCTTTTTTCGCTCTCTAGCTTATTCTGTTGTCACACACACACACACACACACACACACACACACACACACACACACACACACACCACCCCCCTGCCGTTTCGCTGTGTAACGTTTTCGATATTGTTCAAACTGTGGTTTGTCGTGCAGTTGGACATGTATGTGTGTGTGTGTGTGTGTGTGTGTGTGTGTGTGTGTGTGTGTGTGTGTGTGTGTGTGTGTGTGTGTGTGTGTGTGTGTGTGTGTGTGTGTGTGTGTGTGTGTGTGTGTGTGTGTGTGTGTGTGTGTGTGTGAATAACTCAGTATCTATGTACGTATGTGTGTGTGTGTGTGTGTGGGGGGGGGGGGGTATGTGACTGACTAGTGGTGATTTTTTTGTGAATTGTGAGTTTTTCATAAGTGTACTAGATAGCGTTTTTGTTGGTCTTGCATGAATGATTCAAAGGCAGGTGAAAGTCTGTGAAATATCTCTCTATAAACCACATTGTCCACAACCAGAATCACTGCAACTATCTCCAATCATGTCATGAAAATTATATTTTTGTCAGTTCTAAGTCATGAACATGAAAAACAATTCCATCGCCATGAAAGTTAAAGACTAATAGAATGCCTTTCTCAAAGGATTTTAAGGTATACAACGTCACTAACTATAACTCTTAACTATAAATGTAACTAGAACAACTAGAACAGCTAGAAGACAATAATCCCAGTAAGTACATAACTGGACTGACGCTTCTATACACACATTCCATTCTAGATTATTTTATCGAGATAATTGTGTTTGGTCAATCGTAACCTGCATTCATTTTTTTAACCAAAGAACAAATTTATCTAAATGTAAAAATACTTTATTCACTCTCTTTGCACTCAGAAGCCAACAGTTTAAAGATATAGGGGGAACATGTAAACAGCTCTGCAGTTGTGGTTGTGGGACATGTGAAGGAATAAGTGGCGTGTGGAGACCATTGGACAACAATAGGATAAACTGTGTTACCAAGAACGATTTATACTGTGGCATTACAGTCGAATAGAAGAAGACATTGAGGTTTTTTAAGGCGTCATTAAGTTCTGAAAGACCAGTCGTCGTCCCCCCCCCGTCCCCCCCACAAACACACCCCCATACGGTCCTCGGTGGATACCAGCTTTCCGGATGGTGTTGCCATGACAACAGTGCAATTTTTTTTTTCCGTAGAGATTGTGCACGGAATTAAGGTTCTGTTACTGCCATCGAAATATTCTTCATTTTTTGCCTTATTATAGTTCTCCGATGAGTAAATGAAGAGTGCAATATGAATATACATATATATATATATATAGTATAAATATCTTTGTATTTTACTGAGTACACTGTTTATTTTTTAAATCGGATCTTCCTTCATTGTTTATTCATGAAGCTATATTAACAAATGTCATCCACATTTGGTACAAAAAAAACGTCCGACGTGAAAAGTTGCTGGAAACCAAAACCCTTGTTCAGCTGGTCAGCCGCGTGGACACCGCTCAACATGTTTATTATAATTATTATTATTGATATGTTTATTACCCTCGATGGTCACGCAGCAAAAGTACACTGACTCTTAATAATTCAAGTCATTCTCCTACAATATTTGTATTATTTTTTAAGGGTGTATTAACTGCCATCGTATCTGTGAGAATTAACCGTGTTAAAAAAGCCATGCCTGGGGCTTTATAGATGTGTTGTTTTTTTTAAGGAAATTCGCCATGACTATTTTAACGGGAGGAAAGCGGTAGGCTGCGAGGCTTCAGCTTATAGAGAAACAGTACCATGATGATGTGATTGTTTTATGTATGTCGTGGGCATGCTTATTTGGCCTCGGTGTCCGGCTGGAGTTTGTATGTGTGACACGATGGCAACTGTTTTGGGACTGTGGTAGCCTACTGAACGACTGTACTTTAAACAATCTGGTGTTGGACTGTTTTAAAAGCATAGAACAAATCAATAAATCATGGAGAAGATCCATCATGGATAGGTCATTGGCAATAAAGCTTTTTTTGCAATATAAGCTTGTGTGTCCTTATGTTTTTACTATGTACATGTGTTCAAAGTGGCATTTGAGAAAAACGGTTCAAACATGGCCATCAATGTATATTTAATCTCGATATGTGTTTTGTCTCATGGGTGAGCCAAGCTGCTGCAGAAGGTAGCCAGCGCCCCCTTGTGGAAGACTAAGGGAGCCACATTCGTAACGTTGAGTCTGCAGTGCTGCAAGCACAATATGCTCACCAGGATCTGCAAACAAAATACTTGATGATTTAAATAACCTTTTAATGATTTATTATTAAACAGTCACTTTTTCCTCGTCGTCGCACTTCTCTTCCTTTCTTGGTGTTTTCGGGTGAGCCCGCCAACAGCACCAGAGGTGGAATTCCCTGTTGGGTGTGCCTCCCCAGTCACGTGACACCACAGCATTCACCGACAGACAGAGCAGACGACCTCCTTATTAGACTGGGTGTTTCTGTCACATCAGCTCACACACTACATTCATTTAGCAGCAAGATTCAAGATTCAATATTCAAGATTTTTATTTGTCATTTGCAACAAGTACAATGGAATGCTTACTCCCCATTCCCTCCAGCAGTATGCATTTCTAAAACAATACAATAAAAATACTATACACAGTAAAAAATGAACATAAAAATAACTATAAAGTGACTGATAGATGATATGTACATGTGTTGAATTGTGCAAAAATAATTAAAAAGCGTTTTAAAGTGCCATAGGGCAGCAGCATAGTGAATACAGTGCAGTTTAGTGCAGAAACGGTTCTGAGGTACTGCGTGTTGCAGCAGCTCCATGGAAGACAACATCTGGAATATGGAAACAAATACATTACATGACAAGTCATTCAGCAGACGCTCTTGTCCAAAGCCACTTGTAATTGCTGAGTGTATTCAACATCAGGTAGGCAAGATAACTACTAGTCACCAGAAGTCATAAGAGCATTCCCTTCCTAACAAGTGATAATAATATATACATACATATACACATACATATATATATATATATATATATATATATATATATATATATATATATATATATATATAATAACATAAGTCATTACATTACAACATCATTCATTTAGTAGGCAAGAGAACTACTATTCACCAGAAGTCATAAGAGCATTCCCTTCCTAACAAGCCTCCAAGAGCAGAACCAGTGCTCAGGTTAAAAGTACAATAAGTTGGCTCCCTAGATTTAACACATTAAGCACATCAAACAGAGGCTACAATAACACATAGTGAAGCCAATAGACACACAGAGCTAATATGCAAAAGGTTAGAAAGATAAGATATTATGAGACTAATAAAGACAGTGATTCTATGACATATGACGGACACAGGTCCACTAGGTCTACTATAGGGTTACAAGACGCACCTGACGTGTCCCAGAGACTCAGCTCCACCCGCTGTTCTTCAAGCTCCAGACTGGCTGTGTAGTCCCTGTTGGGACGTAGGTCTGAGGACGGACAACAACCGCATTGTTATTGATAAGTATTCGAACGTCTAAATGCAATAGGCTATGGAACATAAAACCATAGATTTGTTTAAGCTAAAACTAAATCAACTCTGAAACGACTAAATTATGTTTATTTATGGCTATACTCACCAGATATGAAAGCCTATGATCACAGTTTTCTCTACAAAGTGATATAAACACGCGAATGCATCCGTCAACAGGCTGTAAAAGGTTGAGTTGTCGAAGCACAAACCTCTGGGTACCAATCCTTTGACAAGACTTGCAGCATCGCTGTTTTACCGCACTGGACATCGCCGACCAGAACAAGTTTGCATCTCGCAACGAAAGGCTGTGTAATAACGAGTCTCCTTTCCTTCATGGTGTTGGTAATATTAGACAACAAGTGTAGACACCAATAAGTCATAAAGCAAACACACAAAGTAAGCAGTTAGACGAGACAGAGGAGCAGCTCAGAGTCCATTCGGAGGTAAATATCGACGGAGGACAGAGAGCGTCTCTTTAGATCGTCGCGTCAGCCAATCAGATGCGCCGTAGACAAGACCAGAGGTCCAGTGAGAGGAGGGGGGCGCATCCTCACCAGCGGTCAGTCGGACCATAATAACCTGGGATGGAATTACATATCATATCATACACCAACTATGACCTTGGGTTCACATTTCGCTTGAATAATTCGAACATTGAAAAACAACACAGTACAGTATTGTAATATGTTTCAGATTTATGTCAAGTTGAATGATAGTGATTCCGATTTGGTTTATTGGTACCGAAACATGTATAATTTCAAGAACTACAAAAATACAGAATAATTAAACAAATGTATACATACATGAATGCAGAATAAATATGAATGAATATGAATATAACAGTTTAAACAGTATAGTAAAAAGGTGTAAGTGAGGTGTAAAATGTTAAAGTGTATAGTGTCACAAAATAGCCAGGCATTGGTAGCCAATTCCCTTAGAAAGATAATGTGGTGTGTTTGAGTCTAACGAAGACTGTTGTACGATTGTACGATTTGGTCTGCCAAGGTAATCGAGGCTAGTCAACAGTGAAATGTGTGTAGGGGCCTAATCTTTTTTTTTTTTAAAGACCAGAAAAATTGAATTACTCTGTATGTCCTGCAGCCAAATGATTTGCTCAATTCAGACAGCATATGGTTGAAAGGTCTTACTTTATGTACATTAGAGTGCGATTAACAGGTTCTTAATAGGTCCTAATATTTATACCACAAATATATTGTAGACCTACGTACATTTCGAGTCAAGTCAAATTGATTGTCACATCAAAGTTATACAAGTATACGCAATGGGTGAAAATCGTATGTGCAATACCCGACGACAGACAGCAGTTAGAATAGAAGAATAGAAGAATAGAATAAAAAATAAGTAAAAGTACAAACTGTATAAAGTTAAATATAGAAAAATATAAAAGTGCATATATAAAATGCAATATCTAATAATATATATATAACAAATAAATATAATAGAATATTTCCTATAGTTATATGTAATAAGACATTAAAGACGTTATTTACCCTTTCATTATACAATTGTCTGTAATACATGAATATATTGTTTGTTTCTGGTATTGCTGTGCAATGTGTTATGGTGGCCTCGACAAGAGCAGAGACTCAACATCCGAGTCTCTGAAATTGCAACGTTGGCTTGTAGATCTTCTGAAGGACACTGCCATCTACTGGTGAAACATATACTGTATTGACCACACAACTGTAACCGAGATTTACTCGGATTAGTAGAGACTTGACTAGAAAATGTAACTTATAAATGTATATGTTATTTGTTGCGCAAGACATGTTTATGGTTCACAATGGTCCAGGCAAGGCAATCTGTGCACGGTTACCATATTAACATGTAATCTTATAACGGCGGGGCACAACATATCCTGTTTTGATGTGATGTTTAGGGAAAATAAAGGACTATTTATGTTGTACTTACCTACCCACTTAAGAATGACCTACGTAACGTGATTCAGAAGATTTTAGAAAGCCAATAAATCTTTCTGTGGCTCATCAGTCGAGGCCTGCAGTGTGTGTGTGTGTGTGTGTGTGTGTGTGTGTGTGTGTGCAGCTTCATCCGTTAGTTTTCCCATCAAGTATGCCTACAGACAGACCCCATTCAACCCCAGCGCTGCCCATAGGATTTCATTAGAGCTCTCTGAAGTCTCTCCCTAACTTCTATGGAAGTGGCCATGGGTCCGTCCGTCTGTATCTTGGCTGTCTAGAGATAAGGACACTTATCTGGGAGAAGCGTTCGAATGCGCAATATATATAAATATCCTGGTTGGTGGTCATGTTGGGGTCCAGGAGCTCCAGGGGTTGCCATCTCTGAATGAAGTATCCCACCGCTTTAAGGACATCATCCTTCCTTAATGTCTAGAAGGATTTAAGGTTGTGTGTGTATTTCAGCACCGTTTGTGTTTTAGTTTGATCCACTCTATTACACGGTGAGAGTTTGTGGGCGGAGAGAGAGGCAAGTGGCGGCAGTTCAACAGTCTATATTATTCTTAGTTGATGACACCCAGGGCCACAACAAGATCTAACTCTTTGAAAGTTGACTGGCTTCTCCTCCTCATGGCTCTCAGGATCGGAGGTGTTCTCGTTCTACTCCCCGCTGAATATTCCATGTAGCCCAAGGACGATGGGAGGGCTTAAAAAGGTATGAATCCAGCCACTTACAAGCTAACTTGGGACCAGCAGATTCAGGTGAGGACAGAGCACAGCTCCTCTCTCCATCTCTCTGTCCCAGAAGGCTCCTTCTTCCTCATGCTGTCAAGCATCTATTGAGGAGGCAATTCATACAAAAGATTAATGGATTTGGGTTTGAGTGCATCCCGTTGAAACCAACTTCCAAATCCCCAAAAGTGGACGGACCAATCAGCACTAGGGGGAGGAGTTTAAGTTCTTAAAGAAGGAGAGCAAACTGCAGTGCTGCTAGAGCGCTTCTGTAACAACGGCGGTGCCCAAAGTCATCAAAACCATTTGATATGAAACAACGACCAAGGACCTTCAAGAGTTTTACACTTAAGGTTCATCTTGTCACGGGACAGGTTTGGACCCAAGAGCTGCACACAGACACCAAAGGCAGATAGTGGTATTTATTGCGGTAAATATCACACATAGACAGGGGCAGGCAGAGGCGTAGTCAGGGACAGGCGGTAGATCGAGAACAGGCAGAGCAGACGAACCAGGCAGGACAGGCGGAGGCGTAGTCCGGACAGGCGGTAGATCGGGAACCAGACAGGGCGGGCAGGTCCAGGGCAGGCAGGGTCGGCAACGGGAAATCGGTCCGGAGGTAAACACTGGAGAGTCTTGCATTAGTCAGGGAACAATCTGGCCAAGTATGAGTGTGCGGGGTAGACTTAAATAGCCAAGTAATAATGATGCGCTGCAGCTGCGGGTGAGAATTAAACAGGGGCTATCCGGTAGTGCGTAGCGGGAGCGAGGAGACGGGAATGTGGAATGCGATAAGGGGGCGTGGCTATTCGGGCGAGTGCTGTGGAAGCGAGGATGCAGGAATGCAAACTGTGACACTCAGAGATGCTTTTGTTTCACTTCAGCGAAGAGAGCAACACAGTCACTTTAGTTAGCTGAAGTGAGTAATTGGCTGGAGTATTTTGAACAACGTAAGGCCGCCCCATAGGGAAAACGATTACTGGGTTGACTTGTTATGAACTAAAACTCTCTCTCCCCCTGGCGCCGATTGGCCCGTCCACTTCTTGGGTTTTGAAAGTCTGTGTCAACGAAGACCAGACTGAAGATTTGGACGTTCTCCCGAGTGGTCATTCTTTTGATGCATTCATACAAAATGAATGTCCATTTCAATTGCTTTTGACACTGTGTGTGTGTGTGTGTGTGTGTGTGTGTGTGTGTGTGTGTGTGTGTGTGTGTGTGTGTGTGTGTGTGTGTGTGTGTGTGTGTGTGTGTGTGTGGACAGACTTACGGAGATAACTGAAGAATTACTGGAAAGGGAACACCGGGAAGCTGCGCAGGACTGAGGCCTGAACCTTCTCCGGCCTCGTGGTTCATTTTTGTTCCGATGATCGCTGCAGACCATCTCATTCAGCTCTTTGAGAAAGCTATTCAGGAAACGATAGAAACCAACAAAAATATTCAACCTTCTGGAGAATACCGGCACAGCAGTAACCCGTTTAGGAATACATACATGGAGAGCACCACTAGCGCTAATATGCAAAGCTCACTAAATGGGCCCAGCTAACATTACTGTGCGCTGACATTCAGGGACAAGACACTCGTTCCCTCCCCTCTGTTCTGTCCATTTCTCTAGTTTCTCTAGTTAGGTCCAGGTCTGTTACCTGTGGTGGAACTGGTCCCGGGTAAAGTAAGGGTGATGGAGCAGCTGGTAACAGGTGGGCCTGTCTGCAGGGTCCATCTGGAGACATGCCTGAAAGAAAAATAAGGATCTCTGACTGCTGGCCAAACATGTTAACGAGACAGGTTTGGCTCCCTAAAATCCCAAATCACTTTTTTATTTAAGGCTTTGAATTAAACACTTCAATCAATGGCCTTTCTTTAATTTGCAGACATTACAAATGGAGAAAACAATGAGAAAACGATTATATTAAACTTTTGCCGTACGTTGACCCCAGCCCCATTGAGCAGACCTTTAGGTGGAGGCTCCACTAGCTAATAGGAGCAGACTTACGTCTATGAGGTCAGCCAGGTCATAGTCAGGTAGCTGGTACTTCTCCTGTGGCTCCAAGAGCGGCTGTGGCTCAGGCAGTTGTTCTCCAGACCAAAACAACTCGAACAAAGACTCCTGAAACACGGTCAGTGGACCTAGCAGAGAAGAGATTAATTAGTCATGGCAAATGATACTTCTGCTGCCATATCCAACCTAGTGCTTCTTGTGCAGATAATCGAAAGTGGAAGTGTAATTACCTAAATTTCAGTTAACCAAATACAATCTGAATGGTACCTGAATCTGCAATAGCTGATTACAACAAATTGAATGATTACATGGGACCTCTGTATTCTCTTATGTGGAATCAACTGTCAACAATAATACTAGCAATAAGAAGTAGAGGCCGATTTTGGACACAATTTCATGGAGCAGATGTACATCTGAGTACATCTTCCTCCTCGAAAAACACCCTGGATTTGTGTCTCACCACTATCGTTAAACTGGCGGTAAAACAACAATGACCTTTGATCGCGTGCAGCATCAGAAAGTATTACATGGCACAAGCGTGAGGTTACTGTCCAATGGGCGGGACTTGACAGCAAGCAGCCAATCAGCAGCATCGACAGTTGACGAGCTTGTTACCTACTACCTTGCCACCTACTTTATCAGAGTCTGGGCTAAACCGATAATGTGTAGGACTAAACCTGTTTAAATTAAATGCCTAGTAGGTGGTGCTGTGTTTTTTTCTGTGCTCGATGATGTATTGACCGTCCATTAGAAGTAGCCTCTATGATGGCTACCAACACTGAGCACTAACCCGTGCGAGAGTAGTACAGGTAATTAATGCATGTTTTTTCTTCATGTCCCTTGACCCTTACCGTAACCATTGAGGTACGGTAAGGGTCATTGGCCGCCCTCTAGCGTCCCACAAGAGGCGCTGATCCTCACACTTTGAAAAACCCCCCTGGCCTGCATGGTGATCACTTTAAAAGATAACCGAGAGCTTTGCGCTGTAGTTGGTGAGTGTTTGTTATACCATGAGCGGCAGGATCTCCCTCTCGATGTTGTTCCTCAAGTTCTTGTAGGCTTTGATGGCGAAGAGGCGCGTCGAAGTCTTGCAGCGACACTCCCACACACTCCCGAACGAACCCTCGCCCAATTTCCTCAAGATAGTATAGTTCTCCATCTAATATATGTTCCAAGTGTCTTTCAACGTGTCTCTGTGTAGTTCTGTGGAAGAACGGAATGATACGGTGACATGTTATTTATACATCAACCACATATTTTATTCTTGTGTTCATTAGAGGCAAAACTACACAAGTTAGTAGTCTGATCTGTGCTATATATTAGGCTGTCTATTCGAAGTGAATGTACCTGCACCCTGGCTCCTCGATGACAACTGATTGAAACTGACTCAAAAAGTTATTTTATAGTCTACGCGTAGCCTACAAAAGAAGGTTTTGAGTCAGTTTCAATGGTACTAGGACACGTGACGTAGAGCAAAAGTCACAGCTATTGTGACGTATAGCAAACGTCACGTGGTATGACCCGGCCAGACAAAATGACGCCCCTGCTGTCACCGTGCTTCTACTGAGCTTATATGATATAGTACTAATATAAATAGTTATTCACATATAAATCATGTGAAAAAAAAATCCATTTTTTTTCATCCAATATGTTTTTATTTTTCTGTAACTGTGTGTGTGTGTGTGTGTGTGTGTGTCTAGACCTAAATCTTAATCTTGAATCGTCTTATTGGTCACATGTTTTTCTGCATTTAACCCACCCTATTATAAGGAGCATTCGGCAGCTTTTTTATATACAGCGCCCGGGGAGCAGTGTAGGGGTCTGGTGCCTTGCTCAAGGACACCTCGGCAGTGCCCAGGTGTTTCAGGGAGTTGAACCGGTGACCTTCTAGTACCTTCTGGTGTGTGTGTGTGTGTGTGTGTGTGTGTGTGTGTGTGTGTGTGTGTGTGTGTGTGTGTGTGTGTGTGTGTGTGTGTGGTGTGTGTGTGTGTGTGTGGTACACTAATGCACCTAAACACTGGTGCCAGCAGACATTAAAACGAAAAGGAAGAAGAAGGTTAGCCAATCGGTGCCGCTCTCTCAGCTCTCTGTTTATGTCCATGCTCTCATCTGAGGGTTGATTCTATTTTTATCCTTAATTCCTTTTTGTTATTCTGCACAACCAGAAAAGCGATATGGTTGCCTTGTCGTGGCGATATGGTGGCCCTGTCTCCTCACACCTATTTAACCACATCGGGTATAGACACCAGGAAACACACCTATGGAAATATTTGACCTACCTGAATTTGGTATGCATCGGTCTGTCTGTCGTTCTGACTGACTGACTTACTGATGTCCAGCATTAGTGTTACGTTTTCACAACAGACTAAATAACCATAATAATATCAGCTCTTTACAGGTGTTGCAGACCAAAGACTCTGTCCTTATTCACTATGTTTCACTATGTTTCCTTGGACTACAGATTTCCGATGACCTGGCGTAGACCCGCAACACAGAGGTCATGCTGAAGAAGGCACACCAGCGCCTCTATGCTCTGCGGTGCCTCAGAAAAAGCGGAATAGGCCAGAGGTGGCTAGTGAACTTCTACCGTGGCCCCGTAGAGAGCGTCCTGACGGGTGGCGTCACTGTGTGGTACGGTAACACCACTGAACAGGACAAGAAAGACATCCAGAGGGTCGTGAGGACGGCAGAGAAGATCAACGGGTGTGCACTTCCATGCATTGAGGAGATCTGTAGGACCAGATGTCAGAAGAAGGCCATGTCCATCATAAAGGACTGCAACCACCCTGGGCACCATCTCTTCTCCCCCCTACCTATCCGTACAAGGACTACCAGGTTTAAGGATAGTTTTTATCCACAGGCAGTGCGCCTACTGAACTGCTAGGAGTTCTCACTTTCATAACACTTTGCTGGACTTTCTGGACTCATTGCAGTTACTGCACTGTATTCGTGATGCTGCTGCACTACTGGCACTTTAAATGGTTGTAAAGATTTTGTAACAAAAAAACAACAACATGTACATGTCATTTAAGTCACTTTGCTTTTTTTAGTCACTTTTTTGGTTTATTTTTATTCTTATTATTATTTTTATTTGTATGGTGTTGTTTTGGAGACGTATACTGCGGGAGGAAATGGGGAGTAAGCATTCCTAGAGAAAATAGATTTTGATCAATCATAACGTGCATTCAGTTTAAAAAAATGTAACCAAAGAACAAATAGATCAAAACGTATAAATACTTTATTCACTGTCTTTGCACTCAGAAGCCAACAGTTTAAAGATATAGGGGGAACATGTAAACAGCTCTGCAGTTGTGGTTGTGGGACATGTGAAGGAATAAGTGACGTGTGGAGACCATTGGACAACAATAGGATAAACTGTGTTACCGAGAACGATTTATACTGTGGCATTACAGTCGAATGGAAGAAGACATTGAGGTTTTCAGGTAAATTCATTAAGTCCTGAAAGACCAGTGCAATGTGTTCAAATATACAAGATGGCAACTCTTTGGGACTGTGGTAGCATACTGAACTGTTCTTCTAAATCTTGTCTAAAAGCAAAGAACAAATCAATAAATCATGGAGAAGATCCATTATGGATATGTCATTGGCAATAAAGCTTATTTTGCAATATAAGTGTCCTTATGTTTTTACTATGTCCATGTGTATTTTTTGTCTCATGGGTGAGCCAAGCTGCTGCAGAAGGTTGCCAGCGCCCCCTTGTGGAAGACTAAGGGAGCCACATTCATACACGCGTCCTCGCATTGCCACTGAATACGGTTTACGTCTGATAGACTACATTGTTAAATCACCTCTAGTGATTCAACTGTGATTCTGTTTGCACCAGCTGTATGGGACATTAGTCTTCTATGTGTTATGTTCTGAAGCAGAAACAGAACAGACAAACAATCAGTCGGTCAACTATACAGACGGCCTGGTTCCCGTTTTGACGCGTAGGCCTAATGTTGAAGTCACATTATCTCACATATTGGGTTTTTTTTGCCCAGTGCCCAGATTGAAGAAGATAAAAGCGATTTATTTTCGGTTGTGTATTTCCTGTGGGGCTGTGGAAAATAAAAACCCATTAATCTTAAGTTATTTTTTCCAAGATCACATTTGCAGTCGAGTCTGCAGTGCTGCAAGCACACTAGGCTCACCAGGATCTGCAAACAAAATACATATGATTTAAATAACCTTTTATTGATTTATTATTAAACAGTCACTTTTCCTCGTCGTCGCACTTCTCTTCCTTTCTTGGTGTTTTCGGGTGAGCCCGCCAACAGCACCAGAGGTGGAATTCCCTGTTGGGTGTGTGGGGGGCCTCCCCAGTCACGTGACACCAAGTCTCCTGCAGCGTGTGAACATTCACCGACAGACAGAGCAGACGACCTCCTTATTAGACTGGGAGTTCCCACACTGTCACATCAGCTCACACTACATTCATTTAGCAGACACGTTTTAATAAAAATGACTATATAGGATATTAAGAGCATTTCAACACCGGGTAGGCAAGAGAGGACACAAATAAATTTAACTTAATTTTTATTAAAACAGCATTGAATCAACTTTCTTGAAAAGTTTAAAATAAAATGTTTAATCTCCTACCACACGTGACAAAGAAGAAAAAAAAGTAAATTAGTCTCCAAATCATTTGTTTAAATATTTAAGACAGCCAAAATCGCAAAAGATGATACCCAAAATGAGGCGGTTTTGAAATGGTATCCAGGTATCTACAAACACAGGAAAAACTATGCTCAGACATCGCTTTTGCTAAAATGTGCAAATCAAAGTTTTCCTTAAGTCATGTACGCTCGCTGTCGAATGGCATATAATCTCCCACAATCCCGTTTCAAACCAAAAAAAAACAGAAGAAAAAACTAACCGGTAAGGGCATTTAAAAAAAGGCATTTAGCGCAAACGTAATTTCCCCA
Source organism: Muraenolepis orangiensis (assembly GCA_027704905.1). Lineage (NCBI taxonomy): Eukaryota > Metazoa > Chordata > Actinopteri > Gadiformes > Muraenolepididae > Muraenolepis > Muraenolepis orangiensis. Next base: position 6,946,158 of record CM051013.1, on the reverse strand, counting down.
AAATCTTATTTCAGACTGATTAAGACACTGAACAAAAAACAAAAGTACACCAAATACCAATTGTGCAACTAAACAGAAACTACATCATCCAACCACTTGTTTGCGAGGCCCCACATGAGGCCACGCTGTGCGCAGTTGAGGTTCAGGCTTTTAAGGCAAGTAGGCATTTTAAAACGTCCTCCTCATCGGAAAACCGGGCCAGCAAGCAGACGCAAGGCACAGCACCCCCCACCCCAAAACAGCCCCGAGTCAGAGAGAGACAAAAACACACAGTTCCTATCTTCAGAGTTTCCTTCAATGTCAAAAGCGTGTCTGTCTCTAGGTAGGTTCTGTCTCAGGGCCTTCGTATTTACACTCCTTCTGCTGCCGCTGCTTGGCCTGCGCCTCCCCCCTCGGTACAAAAGTACCCAGTGCCTCTCTGGACGTATGGCGACTGGCACTTCACTCCACTCCACCACATTGATTCTTTCCTTCATCTTTCCTCCGACGCACACTTCAAAACACCAGGCATATACATGTGTCAATCCGCTCATTCCTGTAACTTTTATCTTGTTTTTTTGCAGCATGATGAGGAACGGTCGGATGTTTTAAGGCAGGGGAAGTTGAGACAATTTCAGGTTTATATATATGCTATTTCTCATTGGATGAGAAGAAGAACAGAGGGGGAGGAAGAATATGAAGAAGAGGAGGTGACGGAGGAGGGGGGCGTGTCTAGAAGTCTGGCTGGCGGGTGGAGGTGAGCGAGCAGAGGTTGATGTCCTCGGCGTGCGACGCCCGGTGCAGCGACGGTTCTGAGGTACTGCGGTTGATCTTAGGCAGAGCGTGTTGCAGCAGCTCAATGGAAGACAAGATCTGGAATATGGAAACAAATACATTACATGAAGTTATTTGGAGCATTCCCTTCCTAGCAAGCCTCCGAGAGCAGAACCAGTGCTCAGGTAAAAAGGACACTAAAATGGCTCCCTAGATTTGACACAATAAGTACACCAAACAGGGGCTACAATGACAAACAGTGAAGCCAACAGACACACAGCTAATAAGCAAAAGCTATTTAGAGAGCTAACGAGATACATGTGCTAAGAAAAAGGGTCAGGATAGTGCTTCTTGAAGAGGTGGGGTTTTTAAGCCAGTTGTGGGAAAATACAAAATCAAGAGACACGCACACACATGTCTGGCCTCGTTTCCCTGTCAAGATGTGTGCGGTAAGCTTGGGGAACACACACACACACACACCTGAGGGAAGAGCGGCCGTTCCTCCTTGGACTTCTTGATGCAGTCGGCCACCAGTCTCTTCATGGCTTTGGGGCAGCTCTTGTAGAGCTTACTGAGGTCAGGGGACAGGTAACCCCGGCCCACCATGAAGATGATCTGGGAGGGACGCAGACGATCGTTACAGAAGAAGAAGGCCGGTAGTATGGGCAAGATAAAGATGTTAACATATATACACATATTTTTCAGCTAACATTTTGTCTGATAGCAGATTTGATCAATTTATTTTTTAGCAGAGAAGAGATTTTAGCCAAAATAGATTCCACACCAAAAATTCCAACTCGTAAAACCAAACGTGTGCTTGGGGGACGGGGACGTAGTGCACACACACACACACACACACACACACACACACACACACACACACACACACACACACACACACACACACACACACACACACACACACACACACACACACACACACACACACACACACACACACACACACACACACACACACACACACACACACACACACACACACACACACACACACACACACACACACACACTTTGGTTACGGCTTTTCTAAATATAGACAGGTGGCTCCAGGGTGACCGCTGTCATTGGCTGACGGGCCCCCAGCCAGCTCTACAACCGCCTGTTTTAACGGCAAACAGGAGCCTGTCACCCCTCCCCTCCCTCCCCACAGGGGGCCTGACAGCCTGGCACCACATGGGGGGTGAGTGGGGGCTGGGAGCGCAACTGCAGCACGTGTCAAAAAAAGTGGGTCACCCTTCCAGTTCTGCCGTATCTCCAAAAAGCGTCCGACAAGGAAACGTTTCTGCCGAAGCCATTTATTTTCTTCAGATAACACGGTTCTTAAGGTGAAAAGGTTCGACAGAAGACACGCAACGGAAAGCTGGTTATTACCCACAAAATGGCTGGTTTAAAAACAACAACAAAACAACTAGAGGGCACTCAGGAGAGTGCATACCTCCCCTACTCCCAAAACTCTCTTGGATCAGATTTTCGATCTGAATCTGCACCAAAATCAACTGTTCGTTGGCCAATAAGTAATGTAACAAACCACCAGGTTTTGTCCAATTCCGTACATCCCTTCTAGAGTTATCTTGTTAACTTACGAACAATCAGAAATACAAACAGGAGCGAAAACATAACCCCGTCATCCCATCTTCGATGATGGACCGATGAACAACAACTACACACAGCGCCCCTGGTGGTGGCATGTGGAAACCCTGCTTCCCCCACCACATGTTCCTTCCCTCACCTGGTCTCTGTTGGCGACCAGAGCGTACGGCAGCTCTCCCGTCATGAGTTCGTACAGCACCACACCGTAGGAGTACACGTCCGACTGGAAGCTGTATGGGTTGTTGTCCTGCATCCGGATGACCTCAGGAGCCTGGGGGAGAGGTGGGGGGGGGGAGAGACGAGGGTGAGATGAAGATGACCCCCCCACAATATTCCTTTGATTTCAAACTGCATCTTACGAGTCATTGTTCATTCATTTATCAGAGGATTTTTGTCCAAAAACAGCTTATAGTAAAGTTCTCGATAGGCCTACAAGTCACAGTTCAGGAGATATAGAGGTTATATGAAAAAAGGGGACATTTTGCCGTTTGTCTTCCTTTAGAAGGCCCTATTCAACGATATGGTGAAACTGTAAGCATTTCCGGACGCAAATATATGAAAAATATACACATTGAATAATTCCTACATTTTCTATGTCTTGGTATTGTAGTTGTTCAACTAGCGGGAACCCAAATTTGGAGCTAAGAGAGCTCATGTTTTCCTTGGTGTGTGAACTTTATTAATAATGTAAATGTAAATGTAGTTTTACCATCCAAAGAATGGATCCCGACGGCTGCTCCACCTGGTGAGAGCCGCTCCAGCGGGCCTTCACCGTGGCCAGGCCGAAGTCCCCGATCTTCACGGTCAGACCTTCATGCAAGAAAATGTCTGGAAGAGGAAGGCGTCAGGGAACCACAGCAAAACATTTTTTTTTTACACCGGCAAAACGTCACATCGTATCTACTAGGGCCGCACCCGACTCTCAATACGATGATTTGACGTTTGTGACCCAATATCTTTCCTGTTATTCGGTTACCATAATGCACATGAAACGGTTCTCTCTGAATGACAAATCTATTAGAATGTCAGGGTACAACCCTCATTTCTACATAACACATGCTGAAGCTGCTACCTCTGCGACCCGACCACGGATATGCGGTAGACGATGGATGGACATAGCGTTCATCTGATTTCAATCAAATACGTCCATTATAAGTCAATAAAAAGGATACTGTTGGACTTCATGTCGCGATGGATTATGTTCTTGGCATGCAGATAGCTGAAAGCAAAAACAACAAGACATGTTAAAGTCACATCAGCTCATGCGTATACACAGACCATGAATGAATGAATGAATGAATGAACACTGAGCCGGGGCCCTCACTCCATGCCCTGCGCCGTCTGCCGGGCGATGTCGATGAGCTGGAACATCTTGTAGTTGGCCTCCTGGACATGCAGGTGTTTGTACAGGCTGCTGCCCTCGCACCACTGTGTCACGATGGCTAGGTTGTCCTGTGTCATGTAGCCCATGAACAACAGGATGTTGACGTGTCGCGTCTTCCTGCGACGTGTCGAGAAGAAGAAGAGAACGTTTGAAATTAAAGGAGGATGCTTTTCCATGGTTACGGGGAGGAAGTTTAGGTATGACCGCAATCAATCAGCATAGGTTTTTACATGCAAAGCAGAGCGTAACCAGGGTTTCTTAACTGCCATGTAGGGCTGGGCGATATGGACTTAAAATTATATCACGATATTTCATGGTATTTATCGCGATAACGATAAATGACCAAAAAATAAATAAATAAATAAATATATATATATATATATATATATATTAATCCTTACCATCATCAAATACGTAAGGGATAATGAACGGAACGCTCATTAATAAGTCGGTAGTCGGTCCCGACTTATTATGATTTACTTCCGGAGAAAAGAATAGTTCTCCGAAGTTGAGGCGTTGCTTGGCAACTGGCGCAAACAATTCAGCAATTCTATCAGCAAGTCAGTATTTTCCGTCAGGAAAAGTGAACGGGACTACTCGCGGAGTGATAGGATAGCCGTGAATAGAAGCCAATTCCAGTGAAAATGCAAACGCCATTTGACGGCGTTTGTCGCATTTGTAAAACACGTCATTAATTATCGTCATTACCGCGGTATGACAAAATACTTATCGTGGGGAGGACTTATCGCGACAAACGACAAACGATACGATATGGCACAGCCCTACTGCCATGTTAAAACCACAGAAGCCCGGTTCCTTATCCCAGTGTGCGTTTCCCTTACCGGAGGACGGCCACCTCATTTCTGAAGGCCTGGAAGTGCTCTGGCGTGGGATCCGTCACCTTCAGGATCTTCACGGCGACGTCACCTGTTGGCAGTTTGAACAAACGCAGGTGTTAAGAATGTCACTCAAACTCCTTTCCTCAATGACCGTAAACCAAGATTGATGACGACGTGGTGGTCGTCGACAGGCCTCAATGCACAATGCAGAATATCTTCTCCCCTTGCATTTGTGGAGCTTTTCCATGCCCCTTTAGAGGGCACACTTTTGGTGATAAAGTGTGCTTGAGAAATACTAACTTAATTAGAAATAAAATCATTTTAATTAATGTACACCGGAGTCTTACCGTGCCATTTCCCTTTGTATACAGTCCCAAAGGAGCCTGAGCCGATGCGGGACTGAAGGTAGACCTCGCTGGCCTCGATCTCCCAGTAGTAGCTGGAGTCCCGCTTATCCCGGGGCCTCTGAAACACAACACAACGCGGACAGAGAGAGAGAGATCACCCAACTGAAGTATTATCGCCTAACTGAATTACCACCGACAAGTGTGCACAATAGGGGGGCCCCCAACACAGGGGCCAGCCGGAATAGTTCATCATCATCGGGCAAAATATTCCAGGGAGTTAACGGACGATACCCGTGTGGGTGATCAAACTATCGTATCCATCGTTTCTCCTGACAGTTAGTGCGAGTGTGCAAAGCCTCGCAAGCCTCGAATGTCGATATGGCACTTTCTTCTTCTGCAATCAATGTTCCCCGGCCAGCACAGAGTGAACGGTGAATTACACAAGTACTTGTCCTATCAAAATCACAAAACACCAAAGTGCTATATTGCTATTTTTTATTTACAGGCGCGCTCACGCAAAACACTCTCGGACCGAATCAGCACTACAAAGTGATTTTGACAAATGACATCGCTAACGGATGTTTGAGTGCAGCCAGGAAAGATGGTTCAATTGTTTTGATCACCCCAGACGAGAGTGTTGGTCATTCAACAAACATGATATTCGAGGGGACTTACAATCATATTCTTCTCCTGAGTATTGAAGGACGTGGCTCTGTCCCGCTGGGCCGAGGTGAGAGTCCGAGTCCGGTGCTGGGCCGGGGTCAGGTTCCGGTGCTGGGCCGGAGCCCACCCGGTGGGACTCTGGCTGGGAGAGCTCTCGGCTGTGGACCGTGACGGAGGAGTTTAAATATTTAGCATGACGCTGCGCTGCTGCCAAGAAGACTCTTGTGAAATAATGCATCCGATAAGGCAGCTGCCAGGCAGTGAATTAGTGTAGATCAACAGAGCGGGGCCAGACACTTACCAGAATCATGATCCCGCATCGCATCCTAGAGAGAAGGAAAACAAAACCAAAGAAAAGAGAGAATGTAAGTTTCCAACAACAACCAACAAAGTCCATAAATCCAGTGCAACTCAAGACTCCAATGTGGAGCTCTACATTTAATTTCACCAATAACTTTTATATATGAACAGATGGCAGTTTGTTTGTTGTAGATTAGTTTGTTTACATTGGCATGCCATTCAGACAACCCACTTCCTAACCTTGTCTGGGTTCTCAGATGCCGCCTCAACAAAAGAGTGGGAGAATTTCACAATACCTACTCTCCTCTTCAGCCAGAATCTTTGGCACCAGGAGCTGGGGGAGGCAATCAGGCAGTCTATCTACTCCACAACAGGGGGCACGACACACAAGGGGGACGGTTCAAAGAAAAGACAGGAAGGAGAAAGGGAGAGGTTAAAAGAAAAAGATTTAAAATAAATCTAAAATAATTAAGGGGTGGAGGAGCAGCAACTGACAGATTGCAAAACGGAGGCTTTTTGCGAAGGGAGGATTTAACGAAATGCAGATGGAAAAAAGGAAAGTTCTGCAGATAGTTTGGAAATAATGATGAAGCGGGATACATTTACAACCAGAAGAGGGAATAGACGTAATAGGAGTGTTCAAGGGAGAAGTCAAAAGTGTTGAAATACTGACGAGAAGGGAAAAACAGGGTAGGAAAGGTGGAATGTCTCGTTTGGTTTGCAACCGGGTAGGATTCTATTCTCACACACCGGGTGGGGGAGGGGGGACTGGGACTGGGCCGTCTGGACCTGAGGTTGGTGGGGGGGTTTGGCGGTGGAAGTAGTTACCTCAAACATGCTGCTGTCTACGGGCAGCGTGGTGCTGACAATGTGGACGTTGGGCGTGGAGGTGGAACGCTGCCTCTGGGACAGACTGCCACACGTGGGCGCGGACGCCGTAGTGTAGTTGAAGGCGTGGGGCGTGGAGTAGCGGTGCATAGAACTGGCAGAGGAGACGGGGGAGAGAAAAAAATATATTTAAAAAAAACACCAGAAAGAGATAAGGCTCATGAGAGGTTGGGCAACGCTTTCGGGTTTTTGCGCCACAACCCTCTTGTGTCAGAAAGCCACGGTGAGGGAAACGGTGCAAATATTGCAACGGGCAAATGGGCATTACCCACTACAATGTGATGTGCTCAGCTTGACGTGGTTGTGTAGGGTGTCAATTGTGATTTAAATGCAAAACTCACTCTCACTTGTGTTTGTTCATGATTTCTCCTGAAACAAATATGATTTCAGGTCTCTGGCACCGATTTGTATTGCTTCATCATTCTTTGACAAGGAACATGTATTGTATGTGATAAAAGGTGACCTGGTGTTTGTATGGTTTAACATGATGATTTACATCTCAAAAGAGAGACCATTTGAAAAGGTTAGATTTCGAGAAAAAAACTCAAATCCTTCAACAGACAAAAACCTGAGCACTATATTGCAGCCCTGCAATCCTTTTTAATTAAATCTGCAATAATCTTCCAAACAAATCAATATTCCGGTCAACCTTGACTGATTCTAATTCAATAATATTGTGTTCCCATCTCTTGGGTAAACCACCTAATAAAAAACGATAAAGTAAATTTAAATATAATCACGGATTCATTAATATATATATAAAAGAACGAAAAGATCACACCAATATACAACTGCAATCATGGAGCACTCTTTCAAAACCCGGGGGTGTGTGTGCCAAAAGGAGAGCAGCAGCACTTCCAAATGGTATTTTGGAGATTGCATCGCTTGGCACCGCGTCAATACTTTAAAAGGGTACTAATTGGGCAGTTCAAGGCCTTCTACCTCTTTGAAGTGTTTTTATACAAACAACAGACTCTTCTCACACCTCTCTCACTACATCACATATATGGCCTGATAAGCCCAAATAAAGCCCCAGGAATAGGGGAAATCAGACAGAAAAAAATGACATGTTCAGCGCATTCGAATAGCCTAAAAATATAGCGATGGCCATGGACGCATACCAACGTTTGAGCACCCTTAGATTCCTTTACTCGCTTGATCGCATGTTTGTGTTTATGTTGTTCCTTGTACTTGGGTTAAGTTTATAACCTAACCTTTGTAAGCAATGTGTGGTTAAAGTAAGATGTAAGGTGTAAAGTGTCCTCCTTCCCCCCCCCACCAGAGAGATCTAATAATACAGGTCGTGATCCAAGGACGTCTGCCTCACCTATTGGGAAAACGGGTCAGGGACTCCCTCATCCGCCGAGACGTCAGCGGGGGTAAGGACGGCCCGCCGCCATCTCCCGGTGTTGGGAACAACCTGAAGACAAAAGCAAGCGCAAGCAAGCGCATTTCAGGAAATGTCAGACACAATTCTCTCCATCTGGCGGGTTTGTTTCTAGTCATAAAAGGCTGCATGCAAAACACAGGCTTAAAAGTACTCCACCCTCAGTGCAAGAATGCAAAGCGGTATGGGTAATCCCAGAACAACACAAGCAAATACCCGAGTTATCGGAACATTACGGCTTATTCACACTGTTTACTGGTGATAAAAGCAACGTGGATAGACATTACAAAGAAACTAAGGGATTTCAGCATTTTGCAGAATGCTGCAGATGCTAATTCCGCGGTCTGTCCTGATGAGTTTCCTATCCATTATCTCACAGGAAGGATCTGTAAGGATACCCTTACAGACTAATCAACGCCACCACGTGTACTGCTAATGTGTGTATGTAGTGTGCACTGTGGTCCCCCACTCACAGGAGCTGTCTGATGTTGCTCCAGTCCACACACATGGTAGGAACCTTGGTGCTGCAATGCTCGTGGAATTTGTATCCGCACGTTTGGCAACGGAAGCCATTCAGGAGAAACTTCTGGCAGATGTCGCAGAAGGCCAACTTGAAAAATGTTTTCCGGACCTAAAAAAAAATGGAAGAAATAAATAATAATACATAGGTGTATGAAATAAAGATAACTTTAGCACACCGCCTCATATATGACATTGTTTTGTTTGAGGTTAGTTTTCAGAGGAGGCACTCACAAAGTTGTGTGTGGTGAGAGGAACATGCTCCAACACCTCCACCTGCAGCTCTTCGCCGATCAGTAATGTAGATTCTGTATGCCAATCCATCCGGAACTTTTTACTGTAAATTTTTTTAAAAAAAGACAAACATTTAAAAATTGTTAAATATAAAATTTTATAATTTTTTTATTTCTTTTTTTAAACAGAAAACAACTCACGGTCCACAAGAGAAAGCATCAGTTAACAGTTAAACAATTCTTCCCCTGAGGGCTCACCTCCTCTGACCCGGATGCAGCCTGAAGACCGCACAGCACTCCGGCTGCAAGCCGCGCACCTTCAGTGCCTTGATGAGGCAGTTATGCAGGCTTATGCCAGGTCGCACATTTACCTGAGAGACACACACACACACACACACACACACACACGTTAGCACCGCGACAGACAAGGATCACGACCACATCCCGCCATGCACAATCAACACTGTCCAACTTAATGGGGCAGCAGTATAGTTCAGGAGGTAGAGTGGTCGCCTCACAACCTGCTGGTTCGATCCCCCGGGCTCCTCCTAGCAAAAACTGTCGAGGTGTTGTTGAGCCAGACACCCTTACCCCTAACCCTGAAACTGCTCCTGACGTGCTGGCTGACTCCTTGCATGGCTGACTCCGCCGTCGGATGCGTGTATGAATGGGTGGATAAAAGCGCTATATATAAAAGCAGTCCATTAATAATACCCTTATTTGGGGGGGGGGGCAAACTCACCACGGTGCGCTGCTGGTTGGGCAGGTACACGCGGATGGTGCTGCTAGCTTTGGAGTCCGGCATCTTGCTGTCGTCGGAGGAGCGGCGCTGCTGGTAGGGGAAGCCCTGGGTTCCCATGGTGGGCGACAGGCAGGGGCCCTCGAACACAGAGTCCTTCATGCCGAAGCCGTTGCTAAGGGTCTTCCACGCGCCCTGCAGGTGCTCCATTAGCTAGACGAGTGCTCCTAATAGTCTGGAGTACACACACACACACACGGTTTAGGAACAATGAAGTTGGGGTTCTTGTTAAGTAGGACCCCTAATGATAAATGACAGCAGTAATGTTTACAGTATTAGCTGGAAAGAAAGAGAGTGACTGAGTGTTGTACTTCTGATCCCAGAGGTCAGCCGTGGTATATTTGTGCAGTGTGGTTTCGACAGACCCTCCAACACAGGGAACAACCAATGAACATCCACTGACGACTTTTACATGACTCATCATAGTAGCACTGGCCATGACTGTTGCTCCAGCCAGTTGGACGTCAAATAGCCCAGCTACTATGACAAACTCTGAATAAAGAAACATCTTTATTTAAAATGCACCGAGTGAGAGACAGCACCGCCAACACGACACAGGATCCCCCCCCTTGTGTGTTGCTACTCAGCAGTTGGACCCAACATCAACTCAACTAAAGAGAGCACCCTTCGTGTGCTGTTGCCAGTATAAATACAGTGCTAAATATGCTTCGGTGTGTTGTGCTTGACTTTCCTTGCCTGGCCAACCCCATTGCTCCTGGCTTTCCATTCTCCTTATGCATTACGCACAACAATATGTCGCCCCCCCCCCTAGAACTAATTGACTGCGTTTAACTACCACAGAACTCATTATTATTATTGTGTATACATGATATCATCGCACACATCGCAGTGTGAATGATGGCTGTGTGCATGTGGGAACAACACGAACAGAAAGCTAAAACACGTCCACCAGGCCAGTGATTCGGTTCCTTATCGCTATTGTCCTTCATGGTGGTGATGAGGATAATTCTATAAATATTCTGCGAACACCAACCAAAGAAAAACACGGATACGGGCACTTTCAAGTTCACTTGCAAGACTGCCATTACCGTTATAGTGTTCCCGTTTATAGTCGTTCTAAAGTCCATGCACATGTTAAAGGTGAGATCAATGTCAGCCGGTCAGCAACACACACACACACACACACACACAAAGGTTAACATTGACGTGGAGAAGTCCACAGCTTTGTACACGAAAAACACACTTTTAGTAGCCGAGCATGGCTGAACCGGGCCTACATGCACACGACCCGAGTACGCACAACTCGTGTCATTTCACCTGCAAAAAAAGAGCGAAAGTTGACCGTTGAACACATGAATATGTTGGCGTTGTCCTGTAAAGGTTTGCAACAACAACAAAAAAGCGAACTTCCCAATGATCCCAATCGCCAGACTCCTTCTTCTTCTTCTTATTAACCACACGAGTTAAAAGGACGGAAAAACGGGGCGACACCAACCGACCGACCGTAGATCGAACCGACTAGATGAAGAAGACACAGTCTACTACTAGTTTAACATTTGTTGTGTTTAATTAACAAGCGGTTAATTAAAGTGCCCCCCCCCCCCCACCCCGTGTTGGGGTTCGAACCCCCACCCCCGTTAGTCGTACTCACCAAAACGAGAGGTGGTGGCGAGAAGAAGAAAGTTGTGCTCCGCCATAACTTCGGGGAGGAAAAAGTGGCGTCGATGACATCATCATATTTGCGAGGCTTTGAAGAAGGCAGATCGGAGCAGTGGCGACTAATCCGAACGTCGATTATTATTAATAATAATAATACTAATACTAATAATACTAATCCCGCTCTCTGTCGACGGCAACCACCGCGTTGATTGAAATCGAACCGGGTGTGTGTGTGTGTGTGTTTTCCGACCCAACCAACCCAGGATTGTAAACTTTTATAGTTGATGGCCGATAGCCATTACGCATGCATATTAGTAGTTAGTTAAATCCAGTCCATCCGCGAAACACAGTGCGTCCAATCCGAGGGCCGTCTAAAGAAATGACGTGTAAAAACATCATCCATTGCAATGGTTAGGTTTTATGTTCAGTGTCGTGGCTGCTGCTGCTGCCGTTTGTTGTTGAAAGATCACACACCCGACGTTGTTCGCTGTAAGTGTATATCGATATATAGATAGATAGATGGATAGTAGTTCTCCGACGAATATTGAAATGTGAAGAAGTATACACACACACACAAAAGTAAAGGTTTCAGCTGGTGTCACTGCTGGCGCCAGTGGTTCCAAGTGGACCTCGCAGTCACAACAGGAGTGGCGACCATTCTCCACCACCACCACCGAGACACTCCTCTAGAGCCCACCCACTTCTTCTAGAAACACGGAGAACAGTGGATGGGATTCAACTCCCCGGTGGGTGGTTTATTGTTGCGATTTCATAGTCGACTACTATTAGAGTTAGTGGTAGTAGTCAAAAAAAGATGGATACGGTTGCTGTTACTTTGCACGCTTGGCGAGCAGGCAGGCGTACCACACCTTAATTCGTGTGTGTGTGTGTGTGTGTGTGTGTGTGTGTGTGACGTATGGCGCATCAGCCTGGAATACAAACTAAAGATTGTGTGTTGCATGCTAATCTAGAGACATACATGCATTTTTTGTTGCGTTGTTCTGGAGACGTGTTTAGCTCAAAACTGCACCCAGATCCTTAGGTTGGATAGACACAATGATGGGGATATCCATCGCAGCAGCACGCATCAACTACATCCTGTTGGGGGTTTCTTTAGTGGCAGCCAAATTCAAATACGGTGTGTTAACAACTGTGGCATATACAAAGTCATACAAGTCATATACAAGTTAAAGTTGTGCACTTGTTATGTTGTCTGTTCTTCTGCTTAATTTAAATGTGTGCGCACACACATAAACACACACACACACACACCCATACCCATCCCTGCGTACACAAACTACTAATGAATCATGCATAAAAAACGATTTCCAGTGGTCAGTTGAGGGCATTTAAAGCTGCACTGCTTCAAAGTACTCCTGAGACAAAGCCCTTTGTAGCGTCTGTGAAACCTGCCACTACTCACCATGTGTTCACCATGTCGGTAGCATCCCGGACTCAGTGCCCTGAGATACCCTAGCATCACAGATTGTTCATAAGTCTGGCAGCTAAAAAAACAACAACCAACCTATACTTTAAGGATTAAACAACATCACCAACATAATGAGCTGGGCATGACAACAATGACAGGATTTATAAGTCAGCACAAACATTGACCATTGCCAACACAGTATCTTGTTTGTCTTTTAAACTTGTCCATCTTAATCAACTGTGCAATCAAATAGTCAGCCTATAGCTTCCACTGGTATTATAATATAGCTCTGTCTAACGCTACTTGGTGTAAGGGGATGAGGGCAGGGCTTGTCACTGTGGGGCCTCTTCTTAAGGTACTCCTGTAGGTTAGTCTTAAGAGTGGTCCGGTCGGCATTTCTGAATGACACCATCAGGTAAGGTAATCATACAATAAAGTCATACAATATTATTATTTACATTGCATTTCTCGCATGAATATTTAAATTAGCTGGGATTTCTGTTATTTGAGTGATTTTACACAATGCCACCTTAAGACAGTGACGATTGCATCTTTCCCAGTTATTGATCTGACCAAGCTCTCAGGCAAGTTAGCTGAAATGCATATGGCACTGATTTCCTATGGACTATTTTGTCTCCAAGTGAGGCAGTGTCTATTCCACACTGTCATACCCAATGGTTTGGTTATTTGAAGAAAAGACACATTTTTGTAATCTGCTTTCAATTGAGTTGCATTGTATTTGATTGTATGATTAGTTTAGTGTTTGTATTTGGTTCGTATTGTTTATAGAACACATCATAGGCATAAAACTACCTTAAACCCTATATATATGGGGCGAGGCAATAATTGATAATGTACAACCAAATATGACTACTGGAATTAGAATATGCTCAGAAAATGCTCCAGGAAGGACCAATAACTTGAAAATTTCTATGAAATTGAATGACAGTGTTAAATTTTAGCCATACGAGAATTTAACACTGTCAAACACTGAACTAAATGTTCTGTGTAACTACTAAATACTGTAATACTGTAAATACTGTATTGCATCAATACTATAAAACCTAGTTACATTCATTGTGTACATCACACTGCACCTTTTGTATGTATTTGTCATTTCTAAAATCAAAAGATCTAAGTTCTGATTCGGACTCAATTAAAGTTCTGATTCCGATTCTAACTACATTATTGTCATATAATGGACATAACAATTATAGTTAGGATTCTGAATCTTACTACATTAAAGTTATCATTCTGAATCTTACTACATTAAAGTTCTGATTCTGAATCAGAGTACATTACAGTTCTGATTCTGACTACCTTTAAGTTCTGATTCTAACTACATAAAAGTTCTGATACAGATTCTTACTACATCAAAGTTCAGATTCTGATTCAACTACATACAAGTTCTGATTCTGTTTCTAACTACATTAAAAGTTCTGATTCAGATTCTAACTATATTAAAAGTTCTGATATACTGATTCGAACTACATTTAAGTTCTGATTCAGATTCTAACTACATTAAAGTTCTGATTCTCATACCGATTCTCACTACGTTAAAGTGGCCGAGGTGTAGACATTTAGCGTTGGATTGCATACTGGGGAAGAGAAATCCTCCAACGCTGATTGGTCACCAGTGAAGGGCGGTGTCCACGTACGCCGCAGCCCTGATTGGCCACACGCGCGACCCGTGGCCAATCGCGGCGCTCCCCTGTCGCTCCGTACTACTGAATGACGTTGCTCCAGAAGCGACGTCGTGCCCGCGCCGCCCGTAGCTCAAAGGAGGAGGCGTAAACACAACCTCGCTAGTCGGAGCTGAAAGGGTAAGCTATACAACTACGCTTTTTAAAAACCCAAAATGCACTTAAAACATTGCGTTGATTCCGCGTTCTTCTTTGTGTGCGATGGCGCTAAGCGCACACCGATGCCCGTTTGTTCGTAATTCGTTTTTATCGATAAAGAGCACCGCCGTCTAAAAGAGGGGGGGGGCATTTAACGGCACGTCGGATGGGTCTCGTGGCCTGCTAGCTAACTAGCTTAGCCCGTCGACTTGAAGCTAACGTGATGGTCCCTCGCGTGTCTTTATTAACCCAATTTTTTTTTTACAGTATTCTTGACGATGCTGCCCATTTCTGAGAGTTATTTCACACCGCGTTCTTCGTTAACACGTGGTCGTACCGGACGGGGGGGGGGGGGGAGATACGCTCCGTCGACGTGGTGGTGTTTTGGTGGTTGCTAACACGCGGTCTCTCGGAGGGAGAGACACAGGGAGCGAGGGAGAGAGAGAGGGGGGCTGGGAGGGAGAGGTACGCAGTTGTCGCGTCAACGTGACCAGGCCTCGTCGAGCCCTCCGTCCCTCTCAACACCACGGTGTGCCTTATAGCGCTTTGTGGTTCGCCAATGCGATATATATAATTTTAAACCGTGTGAGGCTAAATAATTGCCGTGTAATATAAGGGAATATAACTACTCCCATATAACTGGTAACGGGACGTAATTATACATCGGCTGGTGCTAAAATCCAAATGGAGTAGCAACCAGCATGGAGGCTACACGACTAGCCCAGGGAGACGCACGCCGTGCGGTTTTTTTTATAATGGCGTTGGGTTTCGTGGACGTGTTTCGTCTTGGTGGTGTATACCGTCTACGCACGTCGAACAACCAAAAAAAAAACCTACACCCTAAACCTTGACTTTAATGCAAAGATCGTATGTTAATTGTATGTTATCCAGCAGCTATGCTAATATACGATGCACACGAGGTGGTCGTGTGAGACGGGCGTCTTTACGACGACGAGTGAATTATGGCCCAACATGGACACATGCTTTGGGCACGCCATGGCCACCCCTTGTATTGTATACAACTTTGAATATATATATATATATATACACACACACAATACGCCCTTTATTTCACAGTCCCAACTTCCCAGGGTGTTCCTGTGTCATAACTCGTTACATTGTGAGTTGTAACGTGGTTACTTATTAACTCACGCATTCTTTACGCACCGTCAGCAAACACCATCGGACAAGTTTGACCGGTGTGGTGATCGCCGCATGTGTCCGTAAATGAAGTCGTGTAAGTTAAGTGCTTAGTAGTGAACTACCCTAGTCGTGTGGATCAATAGGATAGACTGTAGTTTGTGCCCCCTTGCTTCATACTGCAGACTTGGTATCCCATGTTGGTAGTGTTAGATGTGTCTTACTGCCTGGAGTTTAAGAGAATGAGCCACACTGTTGTACCAGTATCATGGTGACTTTAACGCAGAGGTACTTTGTGACATTCAATTCATTATTTTGTATACCATTGCTGTTCCAAAACATGTCAGTACATTGTTATTCAGCTCATCTGTTAATTGGGATTGTGGTGTGGCTCACAGAGATGGGTTTCTTGTGAGTAAGAGTGCTGTATCGTGACACATGTCTTCTTCTGACTCCAGATAATGGAGAAGTCCATCAACGAGTGTTTCGGCTGTCACCGTACCGGGCATTGGATCAAGAACTGCCCCCTCGGAAGTGGAGGTAACGGAGGAGGAGCTCCAGGTGGCGGTGGCGGCGGACCAGGCGCCCTTGGGGTCGGTGGCGTTGGCGGCGGCCGTGGACGTAGCAGAGGCCGGGGACGTGGCAAGGGTAAGAATATGTTCACTTTAAAGGTACAGCGTTTTCTCTATGCCACTTTTGCTTTAAATGTGACCAGGCGCTTGATTCTCTCTCCCCTCCAGACCACTTCTGCTTCAGGTGTGGGGACCAAGGTCACATTGCCAAGGATTGTGGGCAGTCTGAGGATGGTGGGTATTTTATTCTTAATTTTTTATAAAATTGTAATAAATATACACCGTTTTCATCCAACAAACTACTTTTGTAGCGGTTATAATCAGTTCCACGGCCTTTGTATTGTTTTCCAAACACCTAGTTTTGTCGTTTTTGCAGCGTGCTACAACTGCCACAGGAGCGGCCACATCTCCCGGGACTGCACAGAGCCCAAGAAGGAGCGAGAGGTGTGCTGCTACACCTGTGGCAAGACGGGCCACATGGCCCGCGACTGTGAGCACCTCAATGAGCAGAAATGCTACTGCTGTGGGAGCTTTGGCCACATCCAGAAGGTGTGCGATAAAGTGAAATGTTACAGGTAAGGCCTCCATCCAGTTTCATTTTTATTTATGTTTTACCTCTACAGTACGCCTGTTTTTCCACACACACAAGGGTTTGGATTCGTATCAGATTTGGTTTATTTGTCACATCAGACCTTTGTCTGAAATTGTATTACTGGCTTAAAATATACATAGTTACATGTGTGACGTGTAGATGGTCCGGTTGCTAACATGATGTAGTGTTTCATTAGACATGTGAAGAATAACATGTATACAGGTGTGTTTATCTTTTATCTTTAACCACCCTTTGTCGTCTCCCCCTCCCCTCAGGTGTGGTGACATCGGCCACGTTGCCGTTCAGTGCAGTAAGTCCAACGAAGCCAGCTGCTACACCTGCGGCAAGACGGGCCACCTGGCGAAAGAATGCCCCTGCGACGCCACAGCATAAATCGCCCGTAGTTGCCCCTCCGTTTTTTTCAGATTGATGGTTGGTTGTATTATTTTCTCTGAATCCTCTTCACTGGCCAAATGGTTTTGGCTGACAGAGGCTAAGTCCCAGGGCCAGTGAGCCTCTCGACATGTAATACAAGTGAAAGGGGTGAAAATATCTTTCTGCATTCAATACAAAAAAAAGTGTTTTAGTTTGATAGTGGTGTCGCGTATAATGCTTTGTTAAAGAAACCCCCTTCCCTTTCCGAGCCACTGGTCATGATCAGAGATGGAAACTGAATGGGACTTGAAACATAGCGGCATGTGTAGGACCCTCTGGCCTTGGGGAGCACAGAGTCTGGGTAGGTTGAGGGACAGTACGGGGAGCTCCATGGGTACCATGGACTTCCTGGTATGGTCATTTTTCGTTTGTTTAAAGTGGGCTAAGATATGAGTTTGCCAAGAGAGTAGGAAAACCGAGTAGGAAAAAAAAACACACCGTTCTCAACATGATGCATCTGAGCCCTAACACGCAGCACCGTGGGCGGAACATATTCAAACATGCTATATTGCTAAGATATAAAGGTTTTGCAGTAACAAATATCTTTTATATATAAATCTGTTAAAATTTAAATGTAAAGTTGTTAGCCCAAGGTATGTTTCCTTTAAAAAGGTTTTGACTTTTTTTTGTTCTTCCTTTTTTTTCCTTTGAGATACCTTGGCTGAAATTAGCATCATTAACAGTTGTCAAGTGTGAATTAGGAGTCATTTGGGAATGGAAAATGTTTTCTCAGAAATCAAATGTTATTTTTGTACAATATCACTTAGACTACTGTAAAAATACCATTTGCTTGTACTCTGTTTTTAAGTCGGAAGGAGAATGCAACTTAAGTCCTAAAAAAAATAGAAATGTAATTTTAAACTATCAATAAAGCTGGAGGAGCACGGGGAGAATCATGTTGCAATCAATTTTCTTCTTGAATTTTCAATTTCATGTTAACTTTAGATAACAGTTTGCACTCACGACTAACATGGCAAAACACTTATTTTCAGAACAGTTGGGCCTAATTGTTGTAAAGCCAGTATTTTATGTAACCTGAAAAGGCTTTCTAGTGGTACTTGGAAACTGCTTTGACTTTCTGTGAAATGCTGGCATTAACTTGACCAGATGAGTTCTTCAGCTCAGATTTCCAAGTCAAATTCCTTGTGTATGCACTTGCAGCCTAAATATAGCTTGCATGTGTATATATAAAGCACATACATGGCTTTAGTATAGGCGGACACATTCGCAGGCAAGTTGCCAAACTTTTGTACATTTCTTGGTGCAGACATACTTTATGCAAGCTCATTTAATTGATTACTTGCGTGGCATGCTTTGTCTGTTTTACATGTGCATTTACAATGGTACGCGATCCCAATTGTGATCCATCCAGTGTGTAAAATGGCAGCCGAGCTGCAATGGCTGCAGATGCAGTGCACAACACCAGCCCCCACTACTCCACTGGCTGAGGACGGGCGGAGGACCACCTTCTCCCCGCATGTCGTCACACCTCCTCGCCCAGTAAAATTGTCTAAAACCCAGCCGTTCTCGTCTCACGACGGGGTGAACGCCTGGAACGGGATGCTCAAAACGAGCGTTATTGGCAAGAGCGAGAGAGGGCGGGTCTTTTAGTTACACGGGTTCCAGTGGACTAGAGGAGGGCCGGGGGGACTTCCGACAGAGTGATGTCTGTTTCGTCTATTGCGTTTAAATTAAGTCAGGAATCACCAACTTTTATTGTCATTGTTCTTGTGTTCGCATTCCTCTCGCTCCTGAAAGGAAAACGGTTAACCGGCGTACGCCAGCTCACAGGAAGTAACACACCGGACATCAAGTTGAGGCGGACCGGGATAACGCTACAGCTCCGTATCCTCCCCGCATCAAGTCAAATGATGGGCGAAAGCGTCGAAGGAAAACGAGCACAGCCAAGAGGAGACAGCGAGCGCAGCCGAAACCGGCTTCCATCGTACGCGGTGCTGCCCTGCTTTTTACACGCGTTAAACCCTGCGAAAGCAAAAGGATAATGAAGGGCCTCCTACCCCTTTGCCGGGGTCTCTACACCCTCGGTAGCCCCCAGGCCAGGCGAAAGGCTGGGATTGTCGGTTCTCAGTGCGGGTTTTGCGGAACTGTGTCTAATAGAAAGGTATGCCGCTCGGGCTGTCACGAGCTGTTGCTTCATGTGGGCTCTGGCAAACCCTCAGAATACTATTGTTACTTTAGTCGTGGTGGTATACTATTGTTACTTTATTCATTCTTATATCCTCTTGTGAAGAAGCTGCAGCAGCCACACGACCGCGGCGTCGTCTAATTGTTTTGCTTCTCCCAAGAAAAAAAACAATTGTTCCCCCAGCACCCCCATTCGCATTTTCATTTCCAATAGGCCAAGAGGGTCTCTCTTTTTTTTTACATTTTACATGACCACAATACGGTTATAATGACACAAAAAGGTCCAAATGCATTGAAATGGCCGTCCGGGGTCCGATGTGTCATTCCATTCCCGTACGGGGCCACTGCAGTCAGGCTGCGCTTCTGGTTCTCTACGCCCAACAAACCCCCAGTCATATGAGGACTCTACTCATACTGCCCCCCGCATGAGGGGGGGGTTACGAAACTGTCTTATTGATACAGTAATACACATACGTGAATCATACAACGAGCATATTTCCATTAAGACTTGGCTAAGGTACTGCCTATAGTAGGCAACACTAATCGGCACCAAGTCCACCTGATCATGTGAATCACATGGTTCTGATTCGCCCCTCTAAACACGTGTTTGGATTCTGGATCTATTTAAACAATAGACATTGTTTTAATTGGTTGCAATGAGGAAAAAAGTTAACTTTGGTTTGGTTCCCCTCTTTCACAGCCACAGACACAGCCTCGCTTCGGTCTCCTGTTTGACATCGATGGCGTGTTGATCCGGGGCAGGATGCCCATTCCGGCTGCTAAAAAGGCTTTCCAGAAGCTGGTAAACTCTCAGGGACAATTTGTTGTCCCGGTTGTGTTTGTCACCAATGCAGGGAATTGCCTTAGACAAAAAAAGGCAGACCAGATGTCCCACATCCTGGGTGTTCCTGTAAGTAATTTAATTGGAAAATACTGGGTTAGTTAGTGCAAACTAAATCAGGTCGGACATGCCATTTACTTATGAACATAAAACCTCTCTGCCAACTAATCTTTGCACACCTCTCTTGACTACCACCAGATCACCCAGGACCAGGTCATCATGTCTCACAGTCCTCTCAGGATGTTCAAGAGCTACCACGACAAGTGTGTGCTCGTGTCCGGTCAAGGACCAGTCCTGGACATTGCTAAAAAGTACAATACAATTTTAATGATCACACACACACACACACACACACACACACACCACACACACCACCACCACACACGTGAAGTACTTGCTAGTCTTGCTATGCTTTGCAATGTGTGATCATTTGTTGTCCTTCTCTATCTGTTTACAGTTTAGGTTTTGAAAATGTTGTCACCATTGACATGCTGCGGGAGTCTTTTCCGCTGCTCGACATGGTGGACCACAATAGAAGACCCAAATTGCCTGTGAGCGTTCAAACGTAACACTGGTAGCTATGGTCTACCAAGCTTTCGTCTGCAATTGTTTGTAATAGCACACTTATTACAAGGCTAATTACTAACCTTAACTCCGTTGGATATGTTTTGCCCATTTTTCTTTTACCTTTTAGTCTGTGGCTGTTGGTAACCTGCCAAAGGTTGAAGGTAAGTTACCACACACACACACACACACACGTTCAATTCACCAAAACATCATCATTCCGTTGACCATGAGTCTATTTACAGCTGTGATTCTCTTCGGGGAGCCGATTCGATGGGAGACCCATCTCCAGCTGATAGTCGACGTCCTCTTGACCAACGGCAACCTGGGCGGAGCTCACCAGAGTCCGACACGAGCCCACCTGCCCCTGCTGGCCTGCAACATGGACCTGCTGTGGATGGCTGAGGCCCAGTCACCAAGGTAACCAGCGGTCACCCTCTCCATTGTGTTGCATTGTCTACGTGGATTTGAAACCAAAGATATCGAAACACGATACACAACCAAACTAACTAGTTAGGTCATCAAAAGCGTAAGCCTGTGACTGTGTGTGTCTTTTGTCTCCCTGTTTCCTGTCGCTTTCTCACCTGATCAAAGGTTTGGACACGGGACCTTCCTTGTGTGTCTTGAGAACATCTACAAGAAGATAACGGGCACCGAGGTGGAGTACGAGGCGCTGATGGGGAAGCCCAGTGAGCTGACCTACCATTTTGCAGAGTACCTCATCCGAGGCCAGGCCATCGAGAGGCAGTGGAAGCATCCTATTACGTCCCTCTACGCCATAGGGTATGCATTACGTTCAGTCTATTTCTGGAAGCTCTGTACATTCAAGTTCCCGTACGGTATAGAGAGCCATGCATTAGGAGCCACTTAAGCGGAGAACGGGAAAGTTGCTGCATTTGCTTCTGGTGCGTGTTTCGGATCAATTGTAGTAACAACAAAGTAAAGCACAAAGTCATTTTGAGATCAAACCTGCAAACGCACATGAATATTTTAAAGGTTTTCAACAAATAAATAAATAAAAAGAGTTTGATACTAGTGTGTGTGTGTGTGTGTTGGTTATCATGCCATGCACACACTCTCTCACTGCACAAGCCCCAATTCCAAGCCGCCTCACGCAGTCAACGTTAACCTTTAATACTTTGCAAAGCCCTCACAATCCTTATTTGACCTTTTCTGAACACGCAGCGACAACCTCATGACCGACATCTACGGGGCCAACCTCTACAACCGCTACCTGGAGGAGAGAGTCAGCAGGAAGCGCCATGAAGCTGTCGCCAAGATGGCGGTGGCCGCCGGCTCCTCCTCCACCACCACCACCAGAACCACAACAACAACAACAACATCCCAGGAGGGGGAGATGGACCACGCCTGGGAGAGCGAGCTGGCGTCGCCGTCGGCCACGTCCTGCAAGTCGGTGCTAGTCTGCACAGGGGTGTACAACCCCAGCACCGAGGCTCCCTCCTCCTCCTCCTCCTCCTCCTCCTCCTCCTCCTCCTCCACCTCCGCCGACCGGCACAGAGAGACCGTGTTCCACGGGCACCGGGACTTCCGCTTCGACCCGGAGCTGGTGGCGCCCGGTCACGTGGTGCTGGACGTGGATGAGGCCGTCGACTTCATCTTCGAGAAGGAGAACTTTGTGCCCCAGTGAGGTGTTGTTTTTTTTGGTTTGAGGACGTGACCTCGGCCACGTGATCACCACTTCATTGTAGGAGACGCCATGTAGAAAACCCCAAAACTGTGGACATTGTTTTTAACTGTACTATAATGATTTACTTCATCCGTCCCCCCGGACGGTCATGTAGTGTTCAGGAATATGTTTTTAAGAGATGATATTGCATCACTGCCTCATTTGACAGTTGTAGGTATTTTATTAGGTCAGGTGTTATAGATTGTTTCAAATGACGATGTTACGCTATATTTATTATATGAAAAAATATTTTTGTTTTACCTTTTATTCTCAAGAAGACGTTCATTGTTGTATTTCTATTCAACGTTTACACCCATTTTAACTATGCATGATTGTGACTTATATGACGTATGTACCATAAGTTCATCTGTCGGCCATTGAAGAGTGTTGCAATGTTGTCCTTCAATTGTATCTTGTCCTCTGACCTTAACCAGTAATTGCACAGGCGGACATGACCATATGTTCTCTCTGTAAGTGAATAAAAAGATGTAAATCGTATATAAAGCAACTTTTTTTCTGTTTGCCTTGTGTCATAAAATATATAATAAATGTGTAAATGGTTGGGCATTTACGTGTATAGTGTAGAGATATGCTATAAATGGGGGTTATGCTGCACTCCAGACTAACTCGTTGGTCGACAATTCACAACCTACTAGAAAAAGTGCAATGGTACGTCACCTGAAGTCGAAGTTTCTACTTCTACTTCTAACTCGGAGCAAATCCTTGTACCCTGACTTCAGTTTCTGACGTCACATAACAATGGCGGCACCCAGGGAGTCAATTATACGAGTAATACTTTGACTAATACTAGGATTTATTTCATTTTCATGCACTTCGTTTTCAATGTCCTGCCATTTATTTCCTCTCTTGTACATGTCAAATAATCAAAGGGGAGGGGCTAGGATGTATTTGTAGACTAGTCTGTATTTGTATTAGGCTAGTGAATGTAATAATAAGATATGTTTCCAAGAATAGAAGTGGCGTAAAGTGTAAAATGTATAGTCTGTTACTTAATGCTGTTGATGCAGTTGATTCGAATTTGGATCCAGGGACTCCCCATTGACGTGTGTTGGTATTTGACCAGCTGGTGGCACTCTTCTCAGCTCAGCCCTGATTTTCTACAAATTTTGCTCATTCTTTAGGAAATGTGGAGCTGGTACATTGGAGAGAGTTGTCATTCTACAAACTTTGGACAAGGGTTCAAGTCCCACCAAAGGCTAATCAAGGCCCCCCTTTAAACTTAATGATGTCAGGTAAATTGTTATGGAGAGGGCTGTTTGATAGCACTCAGTCAACCTGGGTTCAAGTCCTGCCAAATGTATTGTCCATTGAATTCTGATGTACCTTTTAATCTAATGCTGGCATGTCAATCGTAATAGCATAGTAATAGCAAAAAATAGAACGATATCTAACTAACAAGCAAACAATCTACTTAGTAAGACGCTAGTACGCTAGTGATAAGAGGACGTGCTAGGTGAAAGGATACATGGGTTCAACTCCCACTGAGAATTCTGCAGATGGCAGTATTTATTTTCTAAGTCATAATATAAGTTTTAAACATGTCCCAGTCGGTGTCTTGGTGGTACGGTGGGAAGGCTCTTGGTTAAATCTCGGTAGACTCATGTCGAGTCCCCACTAAAATGTGCTACCAAGAGGGCCTCCCCAAAAGGCATGGGTTCAATTCACACTGAGATTTCTGTAGATCGCAGTATTTATTTTCTAAGTAAATGATATGTTTTCACACATGTCTTAGTCTGTGTCATGGTGGTACGGTGGGAAGGCTGTTGGTTAACACTCTGTACATTACATACATTAACAGGCTAGTGGAAGAATGTATCCCGACCAGGTCTGTTCGCTCATTTCCGAACCGCAAACCATGGATGAATGCTGACATACGGAACAAACTTAAGGAACGGAGTACCGCTTTCAGAACAGGCGACTCCGATCTCTACAAGAAGGCCAAGTACGAACTCCATCAAGAAGGGGAAATTGGATTACAAAAACAAATTGGAATTACAGTTCAGGGGCTCTGACACCAGACGTATGTGGCAAGGTCTGAGGGTCCTCTCCAACTACAAGGGGAGCTCAGGGGCAGTCACCAACAATGACCCTACCCTACCAGACGAGTTAAACAAGTTTTTTGCTCATGAGCCATGAGCCGACCAACAACTTGAACATCAGCCCTGAGGACTACGTTCTACATCTGTACCAAGGTAACATGCCTCAATGATTATCGTCCAGTTTAACACCCTGGAGGAACTTGTAATGTTGCATATAAACTTGTCCATCCCTGAGTCCCTAGACCCACTCTAGTTTGCATACAGACCAAACAGGTTTGTAGACGACGCCATTTCCCTGGCACTACACACGGCCCTGCGAAAGCTGTTCTTCTTACATGTTCAAGAGGTGGTCTGACCACAGAACTTCATAATGCACAGCCTGGTCGGCTAGTGGGAACGACGGCTGTTCTTCACATGGCAATAGGCTTATTACAAAGATAGCGTCAATGAAGTCAACTAAATGGCAACGTAAAGTATATTTACCTGCGTTTAATTAAAATAATAAATACTAGTAAAACCTTATGCACGTACGTGCATATTGCATAAGTGGTTTTACTAGTGTTTCTTTGGCTCGCGAATATTATTCGCGAGCCAAAGAAACACCACCTTGTCACCTTTCTAGTGGTTAAGGTTGGTGTCTGGGACGCTTTGAGGTCGGAACTCGAAAGTTTCAAATCTAAATTAAATTCAATTAAATTAAAAGTAAAAATACGACTCACGAGTTGTCTGGAGCGCGGCATTAGAGAGGGTTGTCTGACGCCGGTTCGATCCCCCGGCACCTCCTTGCCAAGTGTCGGGGTGTCACTGAGCAAGACACCTTACCCTAACTGTCGTATATGAATGGGTGAATGTGAGGCATACAAATGCATGCGTGTAATGTAAGTACAATAAACAGAAAACGTGCAAAAGGGAAACAAGGTGCGCATACAGTTGGAAGAATTTTTTTTAAACAATGCATCCAAACCTGAATTTTCTAATATTTGTCCACACATATATTGACATACAATGTTTTTCGTATTGCCAGAACAATATATCAATACAGTCTTGTTTCAAGTAACTTTTGTCTTTATAGTGTGTTTCTTGTGGAGGACATCCAGTATTTGTGGTAATAAAGCTGCATTGCCACGTGGTGTTTCATCATCATGTGTCCAGAGGGGGCGCCAGAGTCCCCACTGACATATGATCCGCCGCTCTGGAGCCTCTGTCTGTGTTTGGGCTTTTTGGATCGCAACGAGTACGCCTCAAATCCTACATGTTTTTTCCCAATGTGCAGGGTAAACGCGGCGTTCTTGGCCAGTCTCATGCACCACAGTAACAACACAACCAGGCAGAGTAACATTGCTCCCAGCAGGCCGTCCGTCACCACGTCCGCGCAGCCTTGCTCAGCGGCACAGCAGCCGAACAACTCCTCACCGAGATCCACTATGTCCTTGTGCGCCACGGGGCTCGGACTGGCACACGTGGGGCCGCCGCCCGTCACAGAGACAGCTGTGTTTCTGAGAAGCCAGTTTCTGAGATACCGGATCCTGCAGTCGCAGTGGAAGAGGTTCCCAGAGAGCGAAACTTCCCTCAGGTCTAACAGCGTGTCAAAGGCGCCCGGAGACACTGCAGTGAGCAGATTGCCCTGCAGGTGGAGCTGTGTCGTATTGGACGGCAGCTGAGGTATTTCTGTAAGGTCCATGGCGCTGCAGTTCACCAGGAGCCCAGCAGGAGGCCGGAGGGATGAACAGAGACAAGGCGACACGGCGACAGTGTGAGCACTGGATGTGGCCAAGAGCAGAAACACCCTTAGCCATGAATGCATCCTACAGACAAGAAGAAGAAGAAGAAGAAGAAGAAGAAGAAGAAGAAGAAGAAGATGTTACAGTCATCCGTATTCATTCCACTTTATGAATCACCAGAAGCACATTTCACAATGTAAACAGACCATGCTTTAGTTTCCCTATTTGTCATTGTCCCTGTTTGATGTGCTTATTGTGTTAAATCTAGGGAGCCAACTTATTGTACTTTCAACCTGAGTGCCGGTTCTGCTCTTGTGAGGCTTGGTAGGAAGCTAATGCACATGGGACTAGTAGTTCTCTTGACTAGGTACAGTATATGTTGAATGACCTTATCGCAAGTCGCTTTGGACAAAAACATCTGCTAAATTAATGTAATGTAATGTAATGTACACAGTATTATGAGTAATATAGAACATAAATCCGTAAGTATAGTCAATTATTCCGGGGATCATAAAGTTACTTGTTGTTACTGAAAGTTTACATTATATAAATATATAACTAAATACTGTCATATATATATATATATATATATATATATATATATATATATATATATATATATATATATATGCTATTCTGGTCATGTAACTTATTGTGAGTATTAACATTAACAGTATTATTGTTTTTTATAGTGAAATGCACTAGCCTTAGCCCTATACAGATTGGATGCACAGTATACATTATTTCTATATATATATATATATATATATTTATATATATATATATATATTAATATATCTTATCTCTCATCTCTCTCTCTCTCTCTCTCTCTCTCTCTCTCTCTCTCTCTCTCTCTCTCTCTCTCTCTCTCTATATATATATATTTGAATTATATATATATAAGGTCATTCATATATATATATATATATATATATAAATGTATACTGTGCATAGGGCTAAGGCTAGTGCATTTCACTATAAAAAACAATACTGTTAATGTTAATACTCACAATAAGCTACATGATCAGAATAGTATTCATACAATCTAGCTCCTCAGAAACAAACAAATAAGCAGAAACGCGTCATCAATATGCAACTATTTGATATCGATATCAAATCTATACCATAAATGATGAACTTACAAAACTCGCAGAAACTAGAACAATATAATATTATAGAAAGCAGAAAACACTGCATTCTAGTATATAGGCACACACACACACACACACACACCTTCCAGGCTCAGACCTATTAGAAAGCTGTCGCTTGTGTGTCCACTCATCCTGGGTGCGGTGTGTGTCCCGGTCCAGTCAGGTGTGGAACCTCAGGTTCTTCTGAGGTTCTGCTAAAATCACTTAGATTTAACATCTTGACGCAGCAACGTCTGTGTCCATATCAACTTTAGACCAGTAGTAACCGGTGCCGACGTTGTTGTGTTTGGTTTTGGCTCGCTAGTGCTGAGGGAGACACCCCCTGCAGAGGGGAGATAAGGGCCTATCAGCTCTGGGAAAGCGGCGGGCTGCGCAGCGTTACTATAAAAGTAGCCAATATGCGCGTTAGTAACGCAACTGCAATTCAAGGGGTACAAGTCGGGCTGGTGCTTCGCTTGACAGTGCTCTCTCTCTCTCTCGCTCTCATATTATATTGGGATCTATTGGATATACCACCTAAATACATAAGCAGACAACACAAATTCTTATTTCTAATTTCCTTATCTATAACGCTCTCTAGTGGCACATGGGTATACAGCACTTATGCGGGCTTTTCCCTTACTATAGAGGCCTACACGTCATACAGTAATCTATTAATCACTCAGTCATACTAATTGATGGTAAAACATGTCAAGCTTTTTCCATTTAATTGTACATATACTGTAGGAGAAGAGCCATATTCCATAGTAACTTATGCAAGTGAGTGTCCGGCACTGGGCTCGAACTCACGTCTTTTTAGGCCTCGGGGAGTAAGGTTTACCACTGCACAGCGCCCCCTGCTGGCGTCCGTTACACTTACGTAACATACAATTTGAGGTTCCCTTCTCCTTCTAGTGGCTTATAGACCAATAAATACAGGCAGGGGGAAAAACACAGTACACATACATACCATAAGTCATATATTTGTTTATTTTGCGTTCTTAACATTGTCACAGTTGAAGTTTTACAATAACTGGGGGTCATACCGACTCACTATTCACTGTACAAACATAATTCACACAGAAATGAGGCCGCTTTCATCTTTCCCTTCAAAAAATAAAGTCTTCCGCCTGACAGAACAGCTTGTAGCATGTGTGTGAACAGAGCTTGAATGAGTCTATGCGTGTGTGTGTGTATGTATGCAGTGGGTGTGCATGTATGTGTGTGTGTGTGTGTGTGTGTGCACATGTGTGTTCAGAGTTGTATATGTGTGGGGAAAACCGAGAGGTGGAGATTGCCCTTAACAGTCTTCTGTTTTTTGTGTGTGTATGTGTGTGTTCACGGAAGATATCGGAGCACACTAATAATGATCATTATACACATTATGTACATTGTGTTGTTTTTTTTGTATTTCTCCCCCCCCCGACCCCCACACACTTGGTCCCATGACAACGTGTGAGCAAAACATCATCCCTTCCAATAAAGTCATCCTTGTGTGTGTGTGTGTGTGTCGTATTTTAAGTAACTTAAGTGCATGGTTATTATTTTTTTCCCTTTTATTCTTTTCTTTTTCTCAATACAACCGCTATGTGGATGAAATGCACGCTGAACCCTATATAGTACACATCAGCCAACATGGGACAGCAAAAATAACAAACCAGGACACGGGGACAGGAAGTGAATACAAACCCATAAACAACACATAAAAGGGAAGAGGTCAAAGGTGACCGGTCTGAATTCTCTATTATTTGCCATCAGCTCACAGTGAATTGGACACTTTATGCATGGGATCCACGCAGTGCATTGTTGGGGTGCCGTCGTACACAGAGCGACTGTGGACTTTCTCAAAACATAAAAGAAAACATCCAATTATCCAACAATTTCAGGTTGTTTTTTTATAGTAATAATACAAAAATTAATTAATAGACACATTTAACTGACACACATCACTGTCCCACACAAAGATATGCATACTCTCTCCTAGCGCTCTTTAGCTCCCCTTATAACAACACCAACAACATGAGTAATGAAAGAGAGAAAGAGATGTGTGACAGCCTTTTTTGTTTCCTAAAGCTTGACTTATGGTATAAATGGGTTTCTTTGTGAAAGTTAAAATACATTTACAACCTGAATATTGGAACAAACAGCTGTCACTAATGTACACACTTTAATAGACACGTTTTTTTTTTGTTGTTGAATTTAGAAAGTTCTTGTTTTTTATTTATTTACATTATACCACGTTCCTTTGCGTCGCTGCAGCGGGTTACAGCTGCAATTCCTGAAAAAAATGAAAGTGTTCTTTCACGTGTGCTTATCCAGCAAAATATTTCTGTTTTCAGCCCCCCCAAAGAGAACGATGTTCCTTTATTAAAATATATACACACATTCTTCTTTCCACTGTGAACTCTGCCAAGTATTTA
Source organism: Muraenolepis orangiensis (assembly GCA_027704905.1). Lineage (NCBI taxonomy): Eukaryota > Metazoa > Chordata > Actinopteri > Gadiformes > Muraenolepididae > Muraenolepis > Muraenolepis orangiensis. Next base: position 6,916,238 of record CM051013.1, on the reverse strand, counting down.
TATATTTTTCTAAAATGAAGAAAAAAAAAAAACTGAAAAAGAAAAAAGATATATATATATATATATATTTATTTTGTTTTGTTTTGTTTCACCTGAATCTCTTCTCTTGGATCAATGCCACACACGTTCCAAACGTCCAGTCCGAACCCTCTGCCATTTCATCTGAACACGATTGCACTTAAAAACTCTCTCTCGTCTCTATGGTAACACTGATTCGTAATACGATGTGCAGGAGGAGGGATAGCTGAACGACAACAAACATTACATGCAAAAAAGTCACCTACGTTATTTAAACATTCCACTGAAAACTTCCACACTGGCTGTCTCTCCCCACAACTACGAGGACAGTCTCACAGACACTATTTATTTACTGGGGTCTCGGGAGAGAGGAGAGGGGGGGGGGGGGGGGTCCGAACTAAATAAATAAATAATGACATGAACAAAACGCACAAACAGGAAAGGGATGGGGGGAGGGGGGAGGAGGGATGCCGTGCGTGTTCTAAATGTACAAAGATCATTATTAAAGATATTGCACATTTGATTAAAATAAAATGCAAAAACAAGAATTAATTCCATTAACGGGTCTGTAAATGAAAAAATAACGAAAAAGGGGTGGTTTAAACTCTTTAGATCTCTCACTCCCACAAAGGAGAGCTGCTTGCTTGTTGTTGCTGCATCTGTTAAAGTATTGCCTCAGCAACATGTTTTCTATAATTGTATATCTATATATACATATATATTTATATTTATGGGTCTGTAGGTAAAGTGGCTCATGTCTTGGTGTACGGAAGATACCGGCAAGGCCTTTTAAACCCCCTCTTTAAGAACACAGTGAGAGTGGTAATCCCAGGTTCAAGGGACCCCCTTCATGGCCTTTGTCCATAAACTAAAAAAGGCAGTAATTAGTAAGGTCCTATGAGCAAAACCCGGAGACGACTTCCTACACAACAGTCTGGTGTTCAGAGGCATGTGTGTGCTACAAGCTGCACATCCCCAGGCTCTTGGTATCGAACGGGAAGGAGAAAAAAAACGAATCAAGTAAAATAAAAATAAAAAAAATAAATCCATATTAGATCGATTAGCCGGGCGGATGAGGGACTTCCAAGCTCTTCCGGTGTTTACGTCTCCTTGTTTCAGTCAGCATTAACACTGATAAAATGTATTTTTAAATTGATACTTGTAAGTACAATCTTACAAATTACTTTTAAGCACAATATACTACTGTACATAAAGTTATTGACTAAATAGATTATGCATAAGTAATTGGCACATTTATTTATGGGCTAAGAGACAATACGTACACAGCTGTCATCTACAGTAAATACAGCACTAGAACTACTACTACGAACGGATCCGTCTAGGGAGCTGCTAACCTGGGTCTGCTGACTGCAGGTTAGGTTGTGAAATGGTTTATAGTAGGAAGGTTGGTTGGCTACGCTCGGGGGAGGGGAGGGGGGATTAGTGATGATGACGATGAGGATGATGATGACGACAATAGGGAGTTTTCAAATTCAAGAAACTGTTTTGGAAAAAGTTCAGAACAAACAGTGTGTACAATGTAGAACGTTCCTTCAGGTGGCGTTTCCTCCTCGGCGGCTGAAGGGCCGATACAGGCCTATTGGACACATGGAGCAGTGGGGGAGGGGCTTGGGGGGCTTGGGGACACACCCTCTTTTTCCCCGACTCAGCCATCGTGGCCAGCTTACTGTTGTGGTTGATGTTGTTGGTTTATCATCTACAGCTGAGAAGAGTCTAGGTGTGTGTATCTCTATAAGGTGGGTTACCTGTGATCCCTCGAGAGCTGAGAAGAGTCTAGGTGTGTATCTCTATAAGGTGGGTTACCTGTGATCCCCCGAGAGCTGAGAAGAGTCTAGGTGTGTGTCTCTCTATAAGGTGGGTGCTGCCTGTGACCCATCTCCCATCACAGCGGCAGGTGAACACAGTGGGCTGGCCGTACATGAATGCTGTCAGTTCCCTTTGGTGTGAGCGTTTCTCTCATCCTCGTCCGTCGAGTTCTCCGCGAACCTCCGGGTCACACCACTGTGCTGATGCCGCTGTGTTTGGGTTTGGGTCCGCCGCCGGGCACCGCTACTAGCTGCTGCTGCTGCTGCTGGCCGTGGTGGTGGTGGTGAGCCGAGTGCCCCGGCACGCCGTGCAATGCGTGATGGGAATTCTGGCCGCCGCCGTGATGGCTGTGCTGAGGGTGCGTGTGGGAGTTGGAGTAGGCTGCTGCTGCGACGGCGGTGGCGGCGGCGGCGGCTGCGGGAGGGTGCTGGTGGAGCTGAGCGTGGGGCGGGGGGTGGTAGTGGTGGTGGTGGTGGTACGGTGGTGGGTTCTGCAGCTGCTGCTGCTGCTGCTGCTGCTGCGTGGGGCAGTACTGAGCGTGGAGGCCCGGGGCCGGCTGCTGGGCCGTGTGGTGCAGGTTTGCCGGGTGCAGCTTGTGGGAGATGAGGGTGGGGTGGCCGGGCGGGGGCAGAGGGGTGTGGCCCTGCTGCTGGGAGGCGGGCTTCCCCCGCTTGCTGCCGAACAGCGAGCCCAGGATGGAGGTGGACGCCGAGTTGGGGAGGGAGGGGTGTTGGTGTTGCTGCTGCTGCTGCTGTGGGTGGTGTGGTTGTGGTTGTGGTTGTTGATGTTGTTGTTGTGGATGGTGGTGGTGGTGGTCACCCCGGGGGGGCGTGGTAGCCCGGCGACGCGTGTGGGGGCTGCTAATGATGGACCCCTGCGGGAGACAGAGGGACAGGGCGTTAGCATCGTCAGCCGGACGCAGCCACGGCTAAGCTTCAGCTACAGCATTTGTTTGCTAAGCCCTGCATGTCGAGGATAAAATGCATAAATCATAATCAAATGTTATAATAAGGCATGCGTATGACAAACCAAAAGTGTTCTTCTCATGATGGGGGGGGGGGGGGGGGGGGGGGGGGTAAGAGTTTAATATTATGCATGTTTCCACAAACGCTTGATGAGGAAGAATGTGTTCATAAAAGGACTTGCTGCCCATAGTGGCAACGCCTGCCAAAACATTAGCATTTATCCAACTGTGCTTCAGGGAGAAAAAAAAAAATGACATTTCAGATTGAAATACGCACACAAAATACATAATCGGCCTACAATCAAAGAGTCAAAGGCATGAGCAGGAACATTAGGGTGCTTCTATGTGGCACAACAACTATCCAAAAGAAAAACAACAATCAAATAAATCACACATGCAGCTGTGGCAAAAAAAAACTAAAACAAAAGTAAAAGGAAGGAGTAGATTCTACATGCAGAGAGGACGTAGATCCACACCAGGTAGAGCATTCTTATAGAGCCGGAGGAGAACCTTAGAGAGAGGACCCACGTGCTCTTGCACCCAGATCTAAAGACCCCGCTCCTAGTGGCCGATGCGTGAAATGTCATTACTCAGTGAAGCACACCGCCGTGTGTTTCTCTAATGGGCGGCTCCATCGAGGAGGACACGTGACTTCGGACACCGGGTGTGACTGAATGGGAAGATAAGGGAGTGAAATGTACTGTCTGAAGGGTGTGTGCGTGTGTAACTGTTAAGTGTAGCGCTAGCTTCCTTCCTGAAATAGAGACCCCTCTTCTTAAAGAGGGATGCAGAGGGTTACAGAATAGAGGCGACGGAAGAGGTTCCTTTCATATGGAACCCCTTTTGGGCTGTTGATAACAACAACAACAACAGCAACAGCAGTAGTAGCAACACTAAGACTAGCACATGTTGTATCCTTAAAGAGGCTGGACTGCACAATACAAAAGCAGAGAAGCAACCCAGCAAAAAAATCCCAGACTGACTGACTGGATGAAGGACAACCTGGTGAAGAGACAGTGGACGAACAGTAGAGGAGGAGGGGAGTGTGGTCCATCAGCAGACTCATGCTTGTTTCAAGTTGAAGAACAAAAGGCCCGTCATCAGCCACAAAGTATGACATCCAACGGGAGGGTGGGTGACTTCCAGACAGTGTGGCGGGATGGGAGATGGAGGAGGAGGAGGAGGAGGAGGAGGAGCGGGGTCAGAAGCAGGCAACCCATGCAGGCACACGTCAAGCCAGGGCAGGCAGGTGTGCGGTGGTGCAGTGGTAATGCATCCCGGGAGGAAGGAAGGACGGACAGACAGACAGACAAACAAACCGAGAGGATGTTTTCAAAAAAAAAAAAATGAACGGAGTCTATGAAGCAAAACAAACCAAAACTAAAAAGAGGAGAGGAGTGGAGAGGAGGAGTGCAAGACCAAAAAAAAAAGTAAGAGAGGGTAGTAATGGTGGACGGTGCACATCATCACATGAGAGAGGTGGCTTGGAGACCAGCTGCTTCCAACTTACTTCCATATTGCTGTCTAGTGATCCTGCACTGCCGCGGCGCCCCCGCTTGCCTGCCCGGGACATGCAATACCACAGATTAGAGACAGCACTCCTGGATCAGACTACACAGGGCCGGGGCCCTCCAGGCCCCCTACTAGGGCGGGGGAGAGGCTCAGGGGGCCAACTGGGTTGGGGCTTGTGAAGGCTGATGCCCTTAAAACGGAAGAGGTGGTGGGTGGGGGGGGGGGGGGGGGGGGGGGGGGGCGGTTGAGGGGTTCTGGGGGTTCTGGGGAGGATGGAAGGCGGAGGATGGGGATTGTCGCGGCTGTAGCGGCCGTCCTTTTTGGGATGTTTGTAATTTTGAATTTTTTGGCCCGACAGCTGTGTTTCTAAACTACCATCAATGGTAAGGGGCCGGCCATTTCCTCGTTCTCAACTCCAAAACAAAATCCAACCGAATGATTTAAAAGGCCACTCGTGGAGAGTCCAGTTCTAGAAGACGTCAGTCCGGCATTCCGATTTTGTTCTAACGTTTCCGAATGTGTCCCCTTCTAAAGAGATGTGGGTGGGCATATGGCACCTCGAGGGAGGGATGGGCAACCTGGCGCCCGGGGCGACGGTCTCCACAGGAGGAGAGAGAGAACACATCAAAAGCAATACAATGACTTGTTGCACATGGGATGTACAGGCAGGGGAGAGGGGGGGGGGGGGCTGAGGAGGACAAACTGAGTGTGTGTGTTTGCCCTTGTTTATACACACACAAATACTGACACACACACACACACACACACACAAAGCCACGTGACCACTCCTCACACTCACACACGACCAGGGGAGTACCAAATGCGTACGGGAAAATAATGGCGCAGAAGTACGCATGGGATGGAGTATGGTCGAGAAGAGCGGGAGAACGTAAAGGAGAAAAACAACACTGAAACCACACAAACGACTTCCTGTTAGCCGTTAGCATGCCAAAGAGGACCGCTACATAGCGCACTCATGAGACGGGAGGAGCTTAAAGGGACGGCAAACCGCATCTTAAAAAACATAGAATAAGAGGGATGTGTCCGCTACACACCCGCCAAACATCTTCTTGGACTCAGGGTTGTAGGGGGTGTGGTCTGATTCCCTCCTTCCCCACGCCCCGCTTTGTGTAGTTTGTACTTCCTCAAAGTCCTGAACCCTGTAGCTTCATTCAGTGGCACTGACGCCGCAATCTGATTGGCCCCCGGCTTGGCCAATCACATTTACACTGCATTGACTGCAACGGGTTTCACAGCACATCATTTTGCGACGCTAAATGCACACCTTGATTACCCTTAATAATACCATCATAACCATTAATATCACCTTGATACCCTTTATTAAACACCTTGATAACTCTTAACACATTGATATTCTTAATAACACCAGGATAACCCTTTATAACACCTTGATAACGTAATAACACCTTAATACCCCTTGTTATCAAACCTTGATAACTCTTAATAACACATTGATAGCCATTAAAAGAACACCTGGATAACCATTATTAACACCTTGATAACCATTAATAACACATTGAGAGCCCTTGTAAAAACCTTGATTACTCTTGATGACACCTTGATGACCTTAATAACACCTTAATACCCCTTGTTATCAAACCTTGATAACTCTTGATGACACTCTTAATGACGCCCTTAACACCGTAATAACCCTCCGTTATAGTGTTAGAAGTAAACAACACAGTTCTGTTGTCCGTCACTTTAATGCGTGACAGCATGTGACAGGAGGGTCGCTAGGACCGAGCAGAAGAGCCCATCAGCCAATCACAATGTGACCTGTACCCCTCACATCTCCCACCCCCACACATCCTCCTCCCCCTCCTCCGCCTTGAGACTGGATTTCATAACACAGTCAATCCACATAGAGTAGTCATAATCAGGAATCATGAATTGGAATGTTTTCAAAATGATACAGATATATTGGCTCGGGGGCCAAGGAGGCGGGGCAGGCAAGTCACAACATAGATAACGGATATATTTGCATATATTTACATACACACACACATATATGTATGTACATACGCAAATACATGGGAAGGGAATGATTGATGAAACACGGAAATTGTGGACACATTTGAGCATATGATGTTTGAGAGTGGAACATAAAATAGGAACACAGAGTTATACATGAATTATAACAAAGAAACTACATCTGCCATAGATGGGGGGGGGGGGGGGGTCTGGAAGGAAAGAAAAGACTTGGAATGAGAAGAAAACGGGTCATCTGCAACACGAATGTGACAAGATAAACGAATAAAGTCGAAATACTTCCAGAGGTAATGGATGGATTGTTTCCACACATTATTCCAAATGATACCATTATATTTCACTCATTCTTCACTCTGGCTCTCTTTGTATGTCTATCGTCTTAGCATCGAAAGACAAGCTCACCTCGTTGGACTGTAACCAATCGCTACTGCGCTAGCTACTGTGTTACTCTGCTACTGTGTACGTTTAGTGTAAAACATTTAGAAATAAACCAAGCACACCGAGCCTAACATCGTAAATCGTTGTACATGAGTGACGGTGTGGTATGGTAAACGGAGAGCATCTCCCAGAGCCAAAACATTGAAGAACCTGCTCTTTTACATTTCACTTCTACTTCTTATCTCGCTACCCTCTCTCACAAAGTCATCATCAACCCCAACCGGCCAATGGCATTAGAGGATGGTCCCCCCGCCTCCCCCCCTCTGGTGTAGGAAGTGAACCCAGCCTGGATCAGTGAGCAAAAGAGAGAGAGAGAGAGAGAGAGAGAGAGAAGAGAGAGAGAGAGAGAGAAGAGAGAGAGAGAGAAGAGAGAGAGAGAGAGAGATTCCGAGAGAGCGAGAGAGCGAGAGAGAGAGATTCCGAGAGAGAGCGAGAGAGAGAGAGAGAGAGAGAGAGACGAGAGAGGAGAGAGCGAGAGAGAGCGAGAGCGCGAGAGAGAGCAGAAGCGAGCGAGCAGGGGCGGTAAGGTAGGTGGTACCTGCGTCGGAGAGGTCCCGCAGGGAGCTGCTGAGGGCGCTCCTCTTTAGCCCCTCCCCCATGGTGTAGGTGTCGTCCAGGCTGGCTCGGTTCATGCTGCCGTTGCCCGCCTCCTTCTTCAGCCCGGAGCTCTGAGACATGCTGGGCCGCACCACGCCCTTCTGCTTCTCCAGCTCCGCTGGGGGGGGGGGGGGACAGAGGAACATGAGGACCCAGCTCTTCGTACCATGTTTACCAGGGCTGTACGGTATCTATATACATAGATATATATTCTCTCTCTCTCTCTCTCTCGCTCTCTCTCTCTCTCTCTCTCTCTCCTCCCCCCCTCCCCCCCTGACCCTTCCTCTAAGGACCCCTATTGGTTTCACTATTTGTCATTGGGCGGCAGGAATAGTTGTTTGGGACTTGGCCCCGAAACACCTGGGTACTGCCGAGGTGCCCTTGAGCAAGGCACTAGACCCCTATACTGCTCCCCGGGCAGCTGTATATAAATGAAATAAAAAAAGAAGCTAAAATAGCTCCTAATACTAGGATGGGTGAAATGCAGAGAAACACTGTGTGAAATGTGTGTGCATGTGACCAATAAAGAGGATTTAACCCTCCAGATTTAGATTCAGATTTAGATTTAGATTTAGATTGCCCCCGTTTGATGTACTTATTGTACATTTACCTGAGCACTGGTTCTGCTCTTGGAGGCGCTTGTGAGGAAGGAAATGCACTTTTTGGTGACTAGTAGTTCTTCTTGCATACTTTTGAATGCACATATTGTAAGATATTGGACAAAAGCGTCTGCTAAATGACTTAAATGTTATGTGAACAGGCCTGGCTGTGTAATGGCCGCCCGGCCCTGTTTCTACTTGACACATTTTTAAGGGGACCAAGGGAAGCAGGGGAACCAGGGGAAGCAGGGTAACCAGGGGAAGCAGAGGAACCAGGGGAACCAGGGAAAGCAGGGGAACCAGGGGAACCAGGGGAAGCAAGGGAAGCAGGGGAACCAGGGGAAGCAGGGGAACCAGGGGAACCAGGGGCAGCAGAGGAACCAGGGGAAGCAGAGGAACCAGAGGAACCAGGGGAAGCAGGGGAAGCAGAGGAACCAGAGGAACCAGGGGACGGTGGTGGGTGAAACAAAATAAATAAATAAAAAGTGCATGGCTCACACTCTATTCTGTATTTCTCCATTTCCTGGACCTCCGCAATGGACTCGCGCAGGTCATCTGTGAACTTCTTGCGGTCCTGGGGGTTGGGCGCATTGAAGTTGATGAGGACCTTGAGGTCTGCTCCCGGCACGGCCGAGGTGAGTCTGATCCCGTTGGGGTAATCTGCAGCCGCAACGGGAAAAAGGGAGAGAGGGAGGGAGGGAGGGAGGGAGGGAGGGAGGGAGGGAGGGAGAGAGGGAGGGGGGAGAGGGAGGGAGGGAGAGAGGGAGGGGGGAGAAGGAGGGAGGGAGGGAGGGAGGGGGGGGAGGGAGGGGAGAGAGGGAGGGGGGAGAAGGAGGGAGGGAGGGAGGGAGGGGGGAGAGGAAGGGAGGGAGGGAGGGGGGAGAGAGGGAGGAGGCCAATCCCATTTCTTATTTTTTTGTCACGATTGTTAAAAAAAAAAAGGTCTGTCTTATACACTGAAGCGACATTAAACTAAGATAATGTGAAGTAATCATTAGTTTAATAATACAAATAAATAATCTTCATTAATAATCTTTCTTAATGAAGAAAATTAGCTTTTTCTATCTTGCCAATGAACATATGTTATGATACATATATATATACACAACACATATGTTATGATAAAGGTCCCAGAATGCCTTGCGGTTCATTTCAGCACTAGGTGTGTGTGTTGGTGTGTGTGTGCTACGTACACTGATTCTCAAACAGCATGACTTGCATCCCGTAGAGCGAGAAGGACTGCCGGAAGCTGTAAGTAACAGAGTTCTTCTTCTTCTGGAAAATCTTGGTGACCTGGTAACACACACACACACACACACACAACTTATTTTATTATATTCGTTCTTTTTTTATTTACTCAACTGCGAACATTTGGGTTCAAACTCCACTACACTAACAGTGTACAAAGAACAAATCATACGAGGATAAACCCAACAAACATTAAACTGAGCTCTTAGGAGCTCTGTGGTGGCGTGTGCCGGGTGCCATACCACGAGGAGGTCGTTGAACAGGAAGATCTCCCGCTGGTGGAGGCCCAGCTTCTGCACCTTGTTGGGGTCGGGGACCTCAAACAGACGACAGTAACACACCAGCCTGCGGTGTGGCAGTGACAGCACCTAGTGTGGTGGGGGACAAAACAGACTTCACACATACAGTATTGACCACCTCCTAAGAGGCTCCATTCATGGCCCCAGAGAACGGGGTAACAACACAAGAGTCACTTCTTCCATTGGCTAGGGTGAGCATGGTTTCCCACAGTATTATTACTGTGACATGAGAACAGGTTTTGATTGTTTTTATCGATTTGAAAAAAGTTTGGCTTGGTTTTTAGAATTTGATTAAAGGATGATCTAAACTGTACGTGACATGCATTGGTGCAACTGAGAACATTTTCCACGCCATTGTGCAATAATGCCTGTACAACAGAGTTTAACAATACACATGGGATCTTCCACTAGGATCTAATCTCTCTATGTTCTACGTCCAACAGCGCTGTGTGGTGGTTCAGGGGGGGGGGGGGGGGGGGGGGCGGTAGTGACGTCTGTAAACATCTGTAAACAACTGCTGCCTCTCTGTGGAGACTATTAACGCCGTCACTCAGTTGTGTTACAGTCGTGCGGTACACAATATATATATACTGTATACGGCCCTTTAGAAGGCAAGTCCTTTAGTCCTCACAGTACAGGTCATTCAATAACCTTGGACAGGCTGCGGGAACACAAGCGGGACACAAACTTTTTGATATTTAAAAGCGTTTAACTTACACATCCAAGGCCGTGGTGGAGGGAGCCGATCTGAGGACCGAGACAGAGAGACAGAGAGAAAGAAAGAGATAGATTACATAGAGATACAGACATATAATGTGTTTCCCAGCCACATGAGATCACTTCCTGACCAGGGAACAGAGCCCAGAACAGGAAATGAAGATTTACACTTAAGATATCTATAATGCCACCAAAAGGGTGGACTTCAAATGTGCGGTGGCCTCTGGAGCCTGCCGCCCTGGGGTCTGCCAGGAGTTGTAATGACATTAAAATGATGACAGAGCTTCCCGTAAAAACCCCAGCCCACTACGGCTACCCACTGCTGGGTCTGATTACCGAAGAAACCCCTTTGTGTTGGTTGGTTTTCTCTTTCACTTCTGGTGCTTTAGTTGTGGCCGGAAAGAGCGATGTGTTTTTAAATGGTTTAAAACACTTTTTAAATAGGGCTCTTAAAAGTATATTTTAAGCCCACAAACAAAAGACGTGTAGGAAGTACGGATGGACTGCATTTATATAGCGCCTTTGACCCGAAAACGCTTCGCAATGATTGCCTCACATTCATCCATTCATACACAGATGGCGGTGTGAGCCATGCAAGGAGACAGCCAGCTCGTCAGGAGCTAACTTGACGAGCTGACACTTGGCTAGGAGGAGCCGTGGGATGGAACCAGCAACCACAAACCCCAGTAATGTTAGGCACTCACATGACTTGAGGTGACTCCTTTAGTCTCTCCCACCTACCGCTCTCTGACATCATAACATTGTCATCCATATTACATTACCGTAACTGCAACGCGAAAAGTACAATGGAATGCTTACTCCCCATTCCCTCCCCCTGTTCTGCAATGTACTGCCCTGTATTTATGATGCTGCTTCACTACTGGCACTTTAAAATGCTTTTTGCCCAATTCCACACATGTTTATATCATCCATCAGTCACTTTATTGTTATTTTGTATTGTGTACAGTATTGTTATAGTATAGTGTTGTATAGTATAAGTATAAGTATAGTACATAGTATAGTCAATAGTGTAGGAGTATTGTAGGAAATTCATACTGTGGGAGCGAATGGGGAGTAAGCGTACCTTTGTACTTTTTAAAGAATTAATTGGCAAATTAAAATGGGGCCTCTCCTTGAGGAACAGTCGAACATGTGTCACACAGTATATTACAATATTGTTACTATTTTCTGCTGATCAAACAGAGAAAGAGACCAACGCACCGGCTTCTTCCCCACGATGAGCTTCTCCACCTTCTGGACCTGGGACATGTGGTCCTCGTTGGTCTTCAGCTCCCGCTTCCGGATCCTCTCGTAGATCCCCACCAGGGTCTCCCTGGGGATGTCCTCCCCGTCGTCCACCCCTGGGGAGCACACACACACACACACACACAGGTACAAGGGTTAGCACATACACATTTTCATAAAAAACACATAATGCACTTAAAAACAGACACACACAAACATGAAAACATGCACGCATAACACACATATATGCATTTGCACATTCTCTCTCTGTCTTTGTTTCTCTCTCTGTCTCTCCATCACACACACACACACACACACACACACACACACACACACACACACACACACACACACACACACACACACACACACACACACACACACACACACACACACACACACACACACACACACACACACACACACACACACACACACACCAAATAGTGACTGTTTAATACACTCCTACCAATACATTCTTCCTGAGAAAAACCTAAATCCTTGCTAAGCCCTAAGTCCTGACCCTAAACCGCATCAAGCTCCAATGCATGCGTGTATTACCACACCAGGATAATACGGTGCATATTACATACAACTCGTGGGTTACCTCGCAGGTTCTTGATGAAGTCCTCCATCTTCATCTTCCTCTCCGGCTTGACGTTGGGGCTGTACATGTCCGTGTTGAGGAGGATGATGGCGAAGGCCAGGATGAAGATGGTGTCGGGGTTCCGGAACTGCCGAACCACCGTGGGGTTACAGATGCAGTAGCGCTGGCTGGAGGGGGACAGACCACCATGTCAGTACAGTGCCCAAACACCTCAAACTACATATTCTTTAGAGAGAGAGAGCGAGAGAGAGAGAGAGAGAGAGAGATCGTTAGAGAGAGAGAGAGAGAGATCGTTAGAGAGAGAGAGAGCGAGAGAGAGAGATCGTTAGAGAGAGAGAGATCGAGAGATCGAGAGAGAGAGAGAGAGAGACATCTGAGTCGGACTCGGAGTCATCTGTTGTGTGTCTGCTGTGTGGAGGCGTTTCAAGGTTGCGTGAGAAACGGCTACATTCACTCATGTGAGAGCAACGCTGGCACACGGCTCTCCTGCTGTGCATTAATAAAACATTCAGGTGCTACCGGCTTTAGCAGCGGCCATAGCGGGGTTCATAAGGTTGGTTGCACACACTAACTGTGTAGATCTGACACACAGGAAGTTACTCTTCCTCTCGGATTGAGGAACAACGCAATGGTTCTTTTAGGAACAGTACATTTCACAAGGGGTCTGCGGTGCATTTAGGCGTAACAGTGTATGTGTACATGATATATATATATATATATATATATATCTCTCTCCAAAATATACTGTATATATGGTGGGCTCTGGTTGTGGTTCATCGGCTGTGTCGGTACTATGGTGGCCTATGAGTTTTTGTTTAAAACCCCCTGACGTGTTTCTTTCCATACACCGACCTGTAGGCTTCGATGAGACGCTCCACCTTCTGGGCCTCCCCCTGCACACGTATGTGGTTCTGGAACTTCCTGAGGGCCTCGTCCAGCTCCATGCTCTGGAAGTCCATCTCGTCCACCACACAGCTGAACGAAACACACACACACACGCACGCACGCACACGCACGCACACACAAAGATACAAGAGAGCGTGAGAATAACAGTGTCACATGGGGAGAAGAGAAAGTCTAAGCCACAAAGTGTACCACAAACAATCAAAGTAATACATAGAAACAGAGAAAGCTTCTCTGATCCCTGCCATTTAATGCTCTCCTGCAGACGAGGTGAATCATAATTACTTCAATACCAAGATTAGGTCTTATGTGAAAGTCTCTGTTTATGTAAGGCGCGCACACACACACACACACACACACACACACACACACACACACACACACACACACACACACACACACACACACACACACACACACACACACACACACACACACACACACACACACACACACACACACACACACACACACACACACACACACACACACCCCATTCTTTAAGCGTGAGCAGCTCTGTCATTGACTCTCATTACCGTATATAATATCATATTGTTCCATAGATAGATAGTCAAATGATATTTGATCAGATCAATACAGTACACAGAACAGGGCCGATGACTTGGCAGCAGCAAGAGAGAGCGAGAACAAACACCGCTTACTCCAAGACATCCCTGTTGAACTGCTTCTGTCTGTTGCCCAGGAACTCGCCGATCATCTGCCTGCTCAGGCCCTTCCTCTGCAGCAGGAAGTGGGCCACGCCCACCGGCGTGTCAGGGACGAACCCTCTCTCCATCAGGTACTGAATCCCCTTCTCTGGCTTTCTGTGGAGATAAGAAAGAGGAACCCTGTAGTAGTAGACACACCTCATCTTGTGTACGTGACATTAAACATGCCGATCTCTATCTGCATGTTTAATGTCACGTATACAAGATGACCAGGATGGGCTCATCATCCGTTACAGAGGTGTCCAAAGGGAGCTTCCAGGCTTTTTAGATCTAAACGTTGATAGGTTTGATTGAAAGTAACGCATCACGTTACGCTTGCTAGCATAGTGAGACTCAAAAGCCATCATCTTGAGCCATTATGAAAACAAACCAAAAATTCCCATGCTTGTTTTGTCTAAATGATTTGAACACGCCATTGTTTGTTTTGATGTATGTACTCAATTATGTTATGTTGGTATTCAGATTCTGTGGAATTATTTTAGAATTGTTTGTAACTGTAATTTAAAAAGTGCCAAAAAAAGACAAACTTTTAGAAATGTTCCTAGTGCTCCCATTTGAGAAACACTGCTTTAAACTACACAAAACTACACTATTTTCCATGAAAAATCTGTGAAAAATTGTGTAGTTGTGTTGTTCTGTAGTTCTCTGCCAGGCAGAGCTATATATTGCTAGTCTTTGAAAATTCTCAGGTGTAGTACTACACACAGTTCATTACGTAGTACTTAAGTAAGTCAACGTTAGGACTGAATCAATTCTCTCAACGACCCTCCTACACATCAGCGGGGCTCGACCTGCCCGCCATTAAGCGGTCCGACGGGCTCCGGACTGGCGGCATTGGCGGTACCTACTTGTTGAAGAGGTTCAGCCCGATGCGGTAGTGCCTCTTGCGGATCACGTCGTTGCTGAAGACGGGCGAGTCCCAGCTGTTGCGTGTCTCCTTGTGGTACGTCTGCTTACTGAGCGTCTGCTCGCGGAGGCTGTCCCGCGACGACGACTCGGAGCTACAGTTGACCGTGTCGGTCGAGTTGGACGTGCTGTTGACGCTGTCGTTGTCCCCGTCCGAGAAGTCCGACTCCGACTTGCTCTGCCGGTTGGCCGAGCCGTTGATGGCCAGGTGGCCCTCCAGCTGCCGGTGGCGGTGGCGGAGGGGCGCGTCCTCGTCACGGGACGAGGAGCGCGGGGGCGGCGGCGGGCCGTGAGAGATGTGCTTGGGGCTGGCCTGGGAGGACGTGACCACGTGGCTGTGGGGGTCGTACGCCGGGGCCCGCTGGACGCCGGAGGCCCGGTCCGAGCGGTCGCTGTGCTCCGCCGAGCTGTCGCTGGGCGGCTCGATGGTCAGCAGCGGGAGGTGGTCCATGCGGAGCCGCTGCTCCTGGCACTCCAGGGACGGGGTGCTGAGGCAGCTGGTGTCCGTGTCGCGGCCCTCCTCCTTGGGGTCTGCGGGCCAGTACTCCTGGGAGGAGGAGTTGACCGAGCGCAACCTGGCGTCCGACTCGGCGCTGGAGGGCCGCTCGCCCGCCCGGCGCCGGGCCCCGGACGGGGACACGTCCTCCTCGTCGATGTACAGGGTGACATCGCTGTAAGAAGCCATCATCTCGTCGCGCATGCGGGGCCCGCTGCGGTGCGCCGTCCTCTGGTAGGGAGCCATCTCGGCGCAGCCCACCATGGCCTCCGGGTCGGGTCCCTCGTCGCCCTGCAGGCTGCGGCAGTTCAGCGCGTCGTCGATGGACTCGGCCAGAGATTTGACCTGGCGGGAGAAGGCGTCCTCCAGCTCGGTGATGGCGTCGCTCAGGTCCCCCTGCGCGGCCGGCCGGGCCGCAATGTTGGCCTGCTGGTGGGCCTCGGCATCGTCCGGTGGCCCCATGGACAGAGGGCTGCCGTCCTCCGTCATGGACACCTGGCGGCCCTCGAAGTACGAGCTGTGCACCTTCTCAGGGCCCTCGAAGGACAGCTGCATGCGCATGTTGGACAGCACGATGCGCCGGGACATGCGGTTCTCTGACATGGAGCTGCGGAGGCGCTCGAAGTTCTTGTTCATCTGGTACTGGCGGAAGGCCGTCTGGATGGTGCGTGCCGCATGTCTGGTGATGAAGCGGCCGCCGTATTTACGCTCCAGCATCTCCACCTGGGAGGACACACATGCCACCACACTGTTGGTGCACACTTTCTTTAGCTTATATTGGTTGGGCTAGCTAGAGACTATATAGAGGTTCATTACTTTCAGATTCTTACAGGCTAACCCTAAAAATGCTAAGAAAGGGTTTACAAGCACTCCATTATAAAACATAAAGAACCTGTATTTAATAATTTCATTAGATAGTCCATAAGTCTGTGTGGAGTGTGTGTGGTTGGTGTCTGGTTGAAGCAGCCTCACCTGGCCCCAGTCAGACTGATTAGAGTCTGGTTGAAGCAGCCTCACCTGGCCCCAGTCAGGCTGATTAGAGTCTGGTTGAAGCAGCCTCATCTGACCCCAGTCAGACTGATTAGAGTCTGGTTGAAGCAGCCTCACCTGGCCCCAGTCAGACTGATTAGAGTCTGGTTGAAGCAGCCTCACCTGGCCCCAGTCAGACTGATTAGAGTCTGGTTGAAGTAGCCCCACCTGGCCCCAGTCAGACTGATTAGAGTCTGGTTGAAGCAGCCTCACCTGGCCCCAGTCAGACTGATTAGAGTCTGGTTGAAGCAGCCTCACCTGGCCCCAGTCAGACTGATTAGAGTCTGGTTGAAGCAGCCTCACCTGGCCCCAGTAAGACTGATTAGAGTCTGGTTGAAGCAGCCTCACCTGGCCCCAGTCAGACTGATTAGAGTCTGGTTGAAGCAGCCTCACCTGGCCCCAGTCAGACTGATTAGAGTCTGGTTGAAGTAGCCTCACCTGGCCCCAATCAGACTAGAGTCTAACTAATATCTATAATAAACGTTTTGAACCACTGACGCTGGAAGAGACTCTCTCAGATGCCACAGAACGCCCGGGCTACGCTACCTGCTTGTCCTGGAGGTCGGCCGAGAGCTCGTAGCTCTCGGAGAGCGAGCGCGAGCGCTTGATGGCCTCCTCCTCGGCCTGCTTGCGGAGGATGGACTGCGAGTGCTGGAGCTTGGGCCGGCGGGACCGCTGGGGGCCCGGCTGGACCCCGTGGCCGTAGAGAGGGCCGTCGAAGCGGTCGGGGCTGATGGCCGAGCCGTGGGTCACTGGGCCCCGGCCGCCGTAGCCGGCTCCGCCGTCCGGGGAAGGGCCGACGTCGCCGGGCCGTCCATCCCCTTCCACACTGCAGAAGAAGAAGAAGAAGAGGAAGGACAAGAAGAAGAAGAAGTGGAAGAAGAGGAAGAGGAAGGACAAGAAGAAGAAGAAGTGGAAGAAGAGGAAGAGGAAGGACAAGAAGAAGAATAATCGTTTGAATATGGCCATGGACATTTGGTGAGCAACGACGGATACAATGTGAGAATTGGCTGAGCGGAGATAGTTGGAGTGTGATTATGGTTCGGACATTTTCACAGGCACAATGTCCTCTTTATTTGCGAAAAAGTAGCACTTTTGCTTTACACATTTGTACAACGTTATGAACAACAGTGCAGTTGATACCACCGAGTGAGAGAGCCAGTGAGAAGCTCTCTGAGAAGCTCTCCCAGTAGCGCTGATTCCACAACTATGATGAGATATACAACCAACGTCCGCTGCATGCCGATTGAAAATCTTGCAGTTATTAATGTAATGAGTTCCACTGTAAAAATGACATGTGCTGTACATTTCTCTGGAAGATTTTATTATTATTAATAATAATAATAATAATAATAATAATAATAATGGCAGTAGAGAAAGTGGCACAATATGGTAATCACACACACACACACACACACACACACACACACACACACACACACACACACACACACACACACACACACACACACACACACACACACACACACACACACACACACACACACACACACACACACACACACACACACACACACACACAACCTTAGTAAAAACAAGTCTTTACTCACTCACTCTTACTTTCTGCCGCACTAGCAGACCTCGTCCGGAAAGACTTTCTATTTTCTATGAATTGCCAACTCTTCCTCCATATCCGGTCTACCATTCTCCCTCTCTCTCTCTCTCTCTCTCTCTCTCTCGCTCTCTGTGGTAAGGTTCGGAGTACACACCGGGCTACGAGTCTTCGACCAATCACCGAACGCTGACATCACGTGTTGGTGTGAAGACAGCTGACCGCTCCACTAGCTGGGTTCCAAAGTCCATCTCAGTGTCGAGGAACAGAATAAAAATAAATACAGCATTAACAACAGTCCTGTCAGACCTACATAAGGTGCCCGGGGTTTTCTGTGTGTGTGTGTTTTCAATGGCTCACGTGCCGGCAAGTCTTTGTGGTTCAACGCTCTCACTTCTCCTAAAGCGGGGCTGTGTGTTTGAGCAGTGACCTGACACACCCTTGTACTGTACACAAACCACTTCCTTCATTAGCCGGTTCAGAACCCACACGCCACAGACCGCCTCCACCAGATGGCAAACGCTTGCGGTGCCGTTGTGTGAAACCAAACAGCAATCGAATAAAAAAAAAAAAGGTAGCATAGCAAATTAGCTGTCAAAAAGTGATATTAACTTTTTGAATAATATTTAAAACACATTCCTTTAACAACACGAGGAGGGAATGCAGGTGCATGCTTCAATGTACAATTATACCATTTCAGCTCAACTATGAATATTTTGGATGCAGCCACACCCCTTGTGATGTATTTAGACCCGGGGTTGCATTCACAAAGCACTTCATCCCACCGGTAAGAGGTCACACAAATAGCAGTAAAAGTAACTAGCTAAGGGCTCTTAAAGCCCATTCACAAAGCTGCCGAGACCAACTTTTACTAAGAAATGGGGAGGAATCTTAAGCTACGAGAAATGGGTGGGGTTGACACCGTTGCAATGGATGATGTCATGTTTCAAGAGCAAGGTTACTTCCTATGGCCACAGGGATTGGCTGATAGAGGATGGTTCTCAGAAGGAAGCATCATGTTGCCATATTCGAATAAAGATTTCAAAATAAACCTTGCAATAAGTAACCCTAGACTACAATAACCAGGCTGACCATAAGACATGTGGCGCTACATTTTCCAAATGAAAACGAAAACCAAACTGGACACAAGAACAGCTTTTACTTCTTATTCAACTTGTACATGAAATAAAGGATATTATAAGAGGACATTTTGGAGTGGGGATAACTTCAAAAAACAATAAAGAAGCATGGGAAAATATATGCTTTGCGAAGTGACGCCATCCCAGACTAGCTGTACTTGGGTTGGGCTTTGTTGGATGGTTTGGGATCTGCTCTTAGTGACTCCCTACAACGAGGACATACACGATTTAAGAGTTTCTCCTGAAGCAGCAAGTTGAGAGCTACTTTTAGCCTTGAGATGTTTAGTGAATATGGCCCCTGACCTGAACTCTGTGAGAAATCGTAAGAAATGCTCACAATGGGACCAGCAGTATTTAGACACTCAGTAACATAGCAATATCTTGATCTGACTTGACCCATCATAGTTCCTCCACATACTACTTTACATGATAGGGAATTCTGACAGACCAATATAACCAATCATATTGGTAGATACTTCTCAAAGAGAGTTCTCTGGAGCAGCAGCTTCATTGGGGTCTGGACAACAGCCCAACACAACAGAGAAGACACCAAAACAAACCCAGAGAAACAACCCTTGGTGAATACATCACACAGTTGAGGTTTGGGCTGAGGATCCCAAACCATCTGGCCGGGCGCACAGCCTGGGTGTACAAGTCTCACACACACACACACACACACACACACACACACACACACACACACACACACACACACACACACACACACACACACACACACACACACACACACACACACACACACACACACACACACACACACACACACACACACACACACACACACACACACACACACACACACACACACACGATCCCATGCTGTCTGACGGGAGTAGACCATACAAACATTTTTTTTGAAGAGCACATTGTGTGCATTAGAACGCAGCACAATGTGCTTCACCCATGGGACCCCCCCCCCCCATGTGTTGATGTTGTGTCTTTATGTCTATGTTGTCTGTGTTGATGTTGTCTATTTGTTTATGTTGTGTCTATTTGTGTCTATTTTATTTATGGTGTGTCTATTTGTTTATGTATATTTGTTTGTGTCTATAAGTTTATGTTTTGTCTATTTGTTTATGATCTCTTTTTGTTTGTGTATATTTGTTTATGTCGTCTGTTTGTGTCTACATGTTAATGTTGTGTCTATTTGTTTGTGTCTATTTGTTTGTGTCTATTTGTTTGTGTCTATTTGTTTGTTTATGTTGTGTCTATTTAGTTTGAGGGTTATCCTCTGTGGGTTGTATTTACCTTCACTGTCAGTGCTGCTAAAACATTCAAAGCTGTCCATGCCCAAGTAATGGAGGATTACATAAAGCAAGTCGCAGGCTTGTAGTTTGTTCTCACAGTCTTTTTTTCCCCTCACAAAACAAGCTATGCCTGAGAGAGAGAGAGAGAGAGAGAGAGAGAGAGAGAGAGAGAGAGAGAGAGAGAGAGAGAGAGAGAGAGAGAGAGAGAGAGAGAGAGAGGAGAGAGAGAGAGAGAGAGAGAGAGAGAGAAATACGTTTGCACTTATTTTTCGAGTGGCTAGAGAGAGAACAATATCAAAAACCAGGGAGAGGGAGGGAGAAGGGAGGGCAGGATAGGAAGAAGATGTGTTCCGGGACTTTCCATATGAGGCCCTTCTACCACTCTGTCGGGTCAGTTGTTTGCGATGAAGCATTAGGGGTGGGGGGGAAGCAGCCTTTTAGCGAGCAGATGTTCCTGAGCTGTACGAGCAGAGGACCAGAGAATACAACTCTAAAAAGGAGAAGGTGTTGTAAGATGGCCCCGGTTCGAACCACCAGGAGCCAGCCAACCAACCGACCCACACCACACAACAACACCACCACCGTCGTCACCCACTCGGCAGCCACGGCCTCTTAGCTTCTAGATCATGAGCCCTGTCTATATATGGGTGTGGGGTTCAGCCCATACTGATGGAGGAGGAGGAGGAGGAGGAGAGGGTGCTCTCAAGCTGTATGTGTGCTTTGTCCCAGACAGGCTGAGGGGCTCCATCCAGAATGGATGAGGATGGACTGCATTTATACAGCGCTTTTAGGCAAAGCGCTTTACACAAGTTCTGCCTCAGGGTTCACCCATTCATACAGCATGCAAGGAGACAGCCAGCTGGTCAGGAGCAGTAACGGTTAGGACGGATCAGGGACACCCCGACACTTGGCTAGGGGGAGCCGGGGGATCAAACCAGCAACCTTCCGGTTGATCTAGTCAGCCACTGGCAGGGATTTCTCTTTCAGCCATGGGTGTCTCTCCATGGTTTTGGTGGTTGTTTTTGGGGGTTGGGGTCAGGGGTGGAAAGGGGGGGTTGGGGGTCTACCCCTCTTCCCCACATCCTGCTCCATCAGGGCCCAAGTTCCCCCCTTTGTCCAGCCCCCCGCCGTAACCCCAGGTCTCACCATATTCCGTCAGCCGGACCCTGGGGAGAGTAAATTCCTCCGATCCCGGAAAAGAGGAGTCACCTCTACAGCAGGAGTTCGGGGAACAGAGAGAGCCACACTAATGAAGTGCAGGCTGCTGGAGCTGGGGAAAGGGGAAGGGGGAAACCATGAAGGGGCTTCCAGCGTAGCGCTACGGCTACGGGGCCCCGGACCCCCAGCCTCTCTCCCGGCCCTCTGGAGCCGAGGCACGGGGCACCACCGCGGTGCATGTTTTTCTAATCAACGCTGGAACGGTTGCTCAACTCCTGCAATCCTTCCGCCACAAAGTTTCATTCAACGTTTGAAACAAAAGCTGCTTTTTTGAAGGACCCTGTGAGGGCTGGAACCCCAGCTCTCAAAGGGTGTGGATTACCTTAGATTTGGTTGATTATAACATCTATTTATCTTGATTTGAGTCTCTGCTAATGCCAGAGTCACACAGCAGCTGGGTTTCGGCCTGCCTGTTTACCTGTGTCCGTCGCTCGGTCCTTCACAGACACACTTTTAACATCTAAATCCCAGACATTTCCACCATGAACAGACGGTAATCTATCACACTCACACGTCGTACCATGGAGGCCCCTCGCCCTGGACCTCCCTGCCAACCTATGTTCCCCTTAGACACATAGTTTCCTCCTGTTCTCCATAGTAAGACCTCATAAATACAGAGGACTATCATGACGACATCCACGCAAACTAATGTTTTCTGGGTCAAAGTTCACAAGCCCCCCCCCCCCCCCCCCCACCCAACAAAAGGAACAAGTTTATGAACTGCAAATATTAGAGCTGCATCATTCAGTAAGGTAAGGTTCACCGTTAAACTCTATTTTAACCTGAGAACGACAAACTTTGGCAGGCAGAAAGTATTTATTTACCAACGCGATCGTTAACTCCATTCGATTTGTCTTCTTTTGGAGAGCTCAGCAGAGGGGAGAGAGCGTTCTCTTGGGACACAGATGAGAAGGGAAAACTTTTTCCCCACTGCCCTCACTCGGCTGTGACCTGGCCGGAGACACGGCACAGCTGTTCTCTCAGAGATCCACTCCCGGACGTTCTCCTTCATCCGTTTAGTGCGCTATTTACAAAGAGCATAAACATAGCCTCGCAACGCTTTGCAATCTTTCTCCCGATACAAGTCTTTGAACCCACCTGCCACTTCACTTCGTAGCCAAAGGCAATCATTTGCTGTCGCTTTGCTCCGTTTACTGCCAATTGCTTCGCAATATACCGTTTATGAGGCAAAAATGTACTCTGGTCCGGTGTGGAGGACCAATGGCACACTTTTCCACATTCACTGCGTGATTAGGGTCATCCGTCAACTTCTGTTCTTAGATTTACATCCCTGATAACACCAACATGTCCTCAGCATTGTGCACACAAGAGGCAGACAGACAAACAAAGCAGACCAACAACTAGAGGGCACTCAGCAGAGCCCATACCTCCACCTCACCAAAAAGTCCCCTGGATCTAGATTCGGATCCGGATCTGTGCCAAAATAGAATCAACTGTTCCTTGGTGAGGTAATCAAACCACTAAGTTTTGGCCAATTCTGTACAGAACTTTTTGAGTTATCTTGCTTACAGACAGACAGGAGAGAAAACATAACCTCCTCCTCCCAGGTAAAAACAAAGACATCATGAGACAGTAGACCTTCTGACTGGTCTGAAGGTAACCGCTAAGAGAGATCGACCGAAATACCACCCTGACCACCGGCCATCCGTCCGGTCTCGGTCTGGCCTGAATACCCACCGCTCACCACCTCTGTCTATTAGCCGGCACGTAGCGACAATGGGCTAACGTAAGCGCCACACGTCACGTGTCACCCCTTGGGAATCGATGATTCGGATTATCTGCCCGGCCACACTCGCTCGGCACCTGCCCTTGAGCAAAATCCCACACACACAGCGGTCCGTCAGCGAGGGAGACACGGAACACCACAGGAATGTCCTTCACATTAGCCGAGGGGCGGAGGTGTAGACAGAGCCCTTTGATGGTATCACACTATAGACTGTAACTGCAAACAGATTGTATTGACGTCAGAGAGAGGGGACCCAATCTGATCTCCATGGGACGGGTACAGGGGACGGGGTTCAGCCGTGAGTCACTTTTGGCCTCCGTCGAAACAAACTCCGTCAACCCCAGGTGGTGCTCGAGGAAAGACTGCACCCCCTTTTTTTAATGCAAGCGGGCTGTTTCACAAACTACAGTCTTATTGTCGTCTCGACAATGCCCTTGGAATTTTGGCAACCTGGCTTAACCTTAACCCAATGGCAGAAAAAATAAAAAAAAAGCATACATGCACACATGCAGAAACACACACGCACACACACACACACACACACACACGCACGCACGCACGCACACAGAAAAAACATCTGTCACGCGACAGCAGTGTCCAGTTACCCTTACCCGCTGCCCGGCTCTAGCTCCAGCAGAGACTGGTTCCTCTCCGAGTTACACTGTAAACACCACATGCTGACCGGCAGTCACAGACGAGAAGACGAGACAGTCCAAGCATAACCCGTCCGCTGGTCCTCCGCCTCTCTAAGCACAACGCAACGTCTCTCCGTCAGCCCCCCTCCGGGTAGCGCCGGGCCGGGTGTGTGTGCGGTCCCATCGCTGTCCCGTTTTGTGCGTGCAAGACGACAAGGTGTCAGTTAAAAGTGTGTGAGACGTGTGTTGTATCAGACAGGCGAAAAGCAGCTCTCTCCTCTTTGTGTTAAAATCTCTCTCTCTCACTCTCTGTGTCCATCTGTCTGTCTGTCTGGCTGGTAGGAGTCGAGGAGTGTGTGACTGGCTGGGGGACGGGACAGGACGGGACGGGGGCGTTGGTTCAGGGAGAGAGACTGAGGGGGGGAGATGGGTCTGAGGAGGGGGGAAGAGGTGGGACTCTGCCAGGCTCTGTGCAGTATGGTAGGGGGGCGGGGAGCATGGAAAAGGGGGTGTGAGAGCATCGTGGCTGTGCAGCTAAGGGGAGAGAGAGAGAGAGAGAGAGAGAGAGAGAGAGAGAGAGAGAGAGAGAGAGAGAGAGAGAGAGAGAGAGAGAGAGAGAGAGAGAGACATGGAATTCCATCTGCATGGTGCTGAGCGCATGAGCGGGGAATACAAATGGCCCTGGACCAACCAAGGTCGAAGTTGTTCTTTTCCCCCCGGAATGCTTTCAAGGGAAATGGGAGGAAATGGGGGGAACACGGTGGGAAAAGAGAGACAGACACACAGACATCCAGACACACATACACACACACACACACACACACACACACACACACATACATATCCAGACATACACACACACAGACAGACATCCAGACACACAGAGATTTACGGGGGAACAATAAAGTGTGACTGGAGTTGGCCGTAAACAGAGGAGTGGAGAAGGAGAGGAGGAGAGCGAGATGATCCATGGTAGATGGATTAGGATTAGGTCCCGTCAGCAGTAGAGAGGGACAAGAGAGAGAGACACACACATGAATCAGGTAGGAGGCAGGAGGACAGCAGGCGAGGAAGGAAAGGCAGGGAGAGCGAGAGAAGGAGCTGATGGAGGAGGAGGAGGAGGACTTGATGGGGGGGGGTGGACTCGTGTTTCCCGCCAAGGTGGGACGGGGCAGCGGGGAAAAAGCAGCGGATGGCGAGCACAGGTGAACTCTACTAATAGAGCCGTTCCAGTCTGTTGGGACTTGGCTTGGGAACCGGAAGGTCGCCGGTTCAAGTCCCTGAAACTGCCGAGGTGCCCTTGAGCAAGGCACCAGACCCCTACACTGCTCCCCGGGCAGCTGTATATAAAATAGCTGATAACCCACTGCTCCCAATACTAGGATGGGTTAAATGCAGAGGAACACTATATGTACACTGTGTGTGTATGTGACCAATAAAGAGGATTCAATCCTCCAGATTTAGATTTAGCCAGGGGGAGACGGGGGAGGAGAGAGGAGGGGAGGAGGGGTATGCAGACTCTGGTGTTGATTTGAGGGCCTCTGGACTGATCACCCCTCTGAGAGGAGGAGGAGGAGGAGGAGGAGGAGGAGGAGGAGGGTAAAAAGTCTAACTCAACCCCCACCTCCCTCCCCAACAGTCCAAGGTATTTTTTTTTATTCTTCGTACAAGTATGGAGGCGGGGCCACAGGAAACAGGAAAGGGCAATAGCTCCCAGATGGCCCCTGTACACACGGACGCCAATCAGGGAGACGCACATCTCAGGGAGGCGGAGCCAACGGGCTTTAATTACAGGGCCCCGGACCTTCGAAAACGATCACTTCCTGTGGCCCCCGTTTTCATCTTGGGACTTCAAAAGGAAACTCAACAGGGTGGGAGGGGGGGCAGGGGTTGGGGGGGCTGACACACATTTTGGGGGGGGGGGGAAAGAGGGTTAACAAAGCCAAGACCTACGGTGGTACGGTGGTAACATGTTACATGTGAGCAAAGTGCGGGTAAAGGATGTATCACAGCACAGAGAGACAAGGGCTGGGGCCAGCGACACCACCGCTACCGCTACCGTTAGCATACGGTGAACTGGAGGGACTCCACCAAGCCTTTCCCACCACCATCACAAATCCATCGTTTGACTGGTGGGGACAAACCAAAAACAGAGCAGCAAACATCCGGACAACACAAACAACACACACATCCCATGATGATCATTTGTCATTATTTTGGTCATTCTAAAACTCTGGGACACCCGAGGGGGGGGGGGGGGGGGGGGGTTTGGGACTTTTAGAGTCCCATATATTGGAGGAGAGCCTAGGGCCGGTGCTGCTAGCCTTGCAGTCAAGGGGGGGGGGGGGGGGGGGTTTGTAACTAGACCTTATTTGTCTGGGGTTGAAATATGAACCGACATCGTCGTCTGATTTGAAGAGGGGGATATGAGAACACAATCCAACCCAATCAGGCCTCTGGTTAATATGCGGCTCCGGAGCGGTGTGACTTTATTGCTGGGGGGGGGGGGGGGGGGGGGGGGGGGAGAGGAGAGAGAGCGGTGTGCATAAACAATGAGAGTAATTTAATAAGAGCCTGGCTAAGCAGGCGCGTAAAATTATATTTCGCACAAGCTCAGCGGCACTCTCAGCGACAATTTGCCTTCAAGTCTCTCTCCCCCCCCCCCCCCCTCCCCTCCCCCATTTGGTTTACAACACACCACCACCACCACCGTCGTCGTCTGCACCTCCAACTGCTCTACAATGATGTCATGGTGGAGAATTCCAAGCAGAGGCCCCCTGTGTGAGCGCCGACCTCCTCCCCCCCCCCCACCCTGCTCCAACTCCCAGCCTCCCCCCCCCCCCACCCTCCTCACTCGCCCACCCTCCCCACGCTTCAGCTCTCACTCCATCACTGGCCTAGGCCTCCCAGGATCCTCGGCCCTCTGCTCTGCCTACCTTTTGATTGGATTTTCCTTGCTTCCTATAGGAGACGAGCATGTGGGACTTTAGATTAGCATGGAAAGTCCGACCCACGCACTCACTTCACTCCTCCATCTTAAGTGGAGGCCGGCTCCTCTTAGCACAGCGGTTCAATTCACCGCATTAGAAAAGGTGGAATTCCGTTACGATTGTCCATCCTGCTAAGTGACATAGAAGGCCCATTTGTAGACTGTACTACGGTGTCCTCACGACTTTTCCCATGGTCATATAATCCACCGAGAGACCTGGGAAGGAAACAATGGAAGCATTTGTCCGCCAAACAGACGGGGCTTCTGGAAGATGTGGTCGGAAAGGTTTTTGCAGTTAGCAAAAAGAAAATGAAAAAAAAAAAGTATATAACGGTGGAGTTGGAGCGTGTCGTCTTACAATGACATCAGGCACACACGCACGCACACACACACACACACACCCCCCGTGTCTCAAATATGCTTATGTTGGATGCTAAGCAGCAGAGAGAGAGAGAGAGAGAGAGAGAGAGAGAGAGAGAGAGAGAGAGAGAGAGAGAGAGAGAGAGAGAGAGAGAGAGCACATAATGAAGATTGTAATCTTGCCTGGTCTGGAAACAATTAGAGACGAGGAAAGCAGTTGATGTCATAGTTTAATACAGCGGCGGCGGCGGCGGCGGCGGCGGCAGCAGAGCGGTGTGGCGGGAATCCTGTGAGCGTGTGGAATACACGTTTCCCTTCTAGAGTCCTTCTAGAGTCCACACGGGGGAAAACAAACTCATGTTTGTGAGGAGCCGACTGCAGAAGTATAAATAGGGAAGAAATGAGAGTAATTCAGGGGGCGCTGCAGGGCCTGTGTGTCTGGATCCAGAGGCACATGTGTGTCTGGATCCAGAGGCACATGTGTTTGGGATCGGAGGGGAAAACCATCAAAGATCTATCTATCCGGGATGTCTGTGGCGGATTGTCCTGCTGTTTATACATCAGTGATACTGATGATTCAGATCCATAAAGGAATCATGTGCCTTTAGGTTGCCCCCCCCGTGTGTGTGTGTGTGTGTGTGTGTGTGTGTGTGTGTGTGTGTGTGTGTGTGTGTGTGTGTGTGTGTGTGACAGGAATAGCTTTTGGTTTAGTTCCGGTGTGTGCGTGTGTGTCTCTCTCTGTGCATGTGTGTGTGTGGTGTGTGTGTGTGTGTGTGTGTGTGTGGTGTGTGTGTGTGTGTCTCTGTGCGTGTGTGTGCTCTAAAGCGTTGCCAGCCAGCCTGGTCTCTTGCCAGCGCTATCCTTCCAACTCCTTGCTCTAGCAGTGTGTGTGTGTGTGTGTGTGTGTGTGTGTGTGTGTGTGTGTGTGTGTGTGTGTGTGTGTGTGTGTGTGTGTGTGTGTGTGTGTGCGTGTCTGTGTGTGTCATTATGTGCACGTTCAGTAAAGCATTTTGTACAAAAATAAAAACAAAAAATAACAAACCCAGGCAGTAACAAGCTGTGATGCTGACTTTAAGCAGACTTTCTCCTACTAGTTTGATTCAGGCCTAATAAAAATAAGGCTCATAGAGGTTGTACTATTACTGTTATTACAATGGAGCCCTGTTTGTCCATTTATTAGGGTAGAGGCCTTTTTTTTTGTGTCCGGTTTACGACCAGAATCCATCACGTAAGCTCCGCCCCCCCTCGCACAGAAACACACCACGCTATGCCATGCTGCGCTAAAAATAGCCCCCCCAGTGTGAGGTGACACGTTGTGGTAAACACACACACACACACTTTAAGAAACAAAAACACTCCCGAGGAGGAGGAGAAGGAGGAGGAGGAGAAGGAGAGGAAGTAGAAGAAGGAGGAAAAATAAAATGAGGGACTTCTGGGGCCGATTACATATTTACAAAGACAAAATGGCCCCTCTTTGCAAAATGCGAGGCAGGCTTTTTCGTTTCATCTGACAGAATCACATGCTGCGCCTTTTTTCCCACTGACATTTTGATATTACAAAAGACCATCATGGATATAAATACAAACACACGTAACGCCATAGTCTTACAAACAAACCACAAGGATTCCGATTCCATCTCAGAGGTTGTCCACCTTGGTGGCGTCAGAGAGACGGTGCCACCTGCTGGATGTAAATGTCATGACACACACACACACACACCGCTTCACACACCCACCACGCAGACCACGGTGACGTCATCACAGAGACGTCCACGCCACCGTGGAGGTCGGACACACAGTTGTTGCCATGGTGGGGGGGGGGGGGGGGGCAGAGAGAGAGAGAGAGAGAGAGAGCGAGAGCGAGAGCGAGAGCGAGAGAGATCACGGTAGGAGGGGTATGGGCCTCTAAAGACCTGCCTCTCAAGACCAGAGTCTCAAGCCTCTACACACACAGAAAGTCCTGTGGATTCACTCATTACATTACAGTCAATTAGCAAATTACCAAAGCGACTTACAATAATTAGTGCATTCAACAGGTAGGCAAGAGAACTACCTGTTGAATGCTCTAATGAAGGCATAAGAGCATTCCCTACTTACAACAATCCTCCAAGAGCAGAACCAGTTCTCAGGTAAAAGTTTAATCATTTGGCTCCTGAGATTTTACACAAAAAGTACATCCAACATCCAACAATGATAAATAGTGAAGCCACTCCAACGCTGTGGAGTGTGGCCAAGTGTACCACCACCGCTCACTTGGTAAACCAACAGCAGACAATATTTAACAAGGACATTGGCATGAATGCATTTTTAATAAAGCAAGGCTGTGGGAATACGTATTACAGTATTCAATTAATATGGGGCAATGACTAAGTGGCCTCGAGCTACCGCCTAATGTTTAATATCCTGAATTCAAGGCGCGAACTCGAGGCTTTCACCAAACGTATCTGCAGCTTTCACACTTAACAATTTAACACATTTAACAATAATCACATCAAGCGGTAACCAAACTCAAAATGATGTCCCCAAGATAAACAGCAGTAGGCAACAAAGCATCGTTTGGGTTTTTTTTGTTCCCCAAAGTTAAAGAGATAAAACATCCCAACATCTATTTTCAAATAAAAACTCCGGCCAATGGAGGTACATTGACTGGAAGGCTCACAATACACACAGAAATCGCTGTTCCAATCAAAGTGTACTCACTTCCATCCCCTCTGGTGATCACCTAAAAAGACGTCACTAGCACTCCCAGTTCAAACAGCGCCATGCATGAGATACATTCATTTTCTGGAAGAAAATACAAATAAAGTTTTGGTCACACTGTAGGTGTGACCATCATTTGGATGAACCAGCATACAGTTAGCATACATGTCACATTCACTATCCTCATTGCAGCTGTAGGTCAAGGATAATAACTGTGTTTTTACAGGCTCCCCAGAGGCCCAGGTCACCTCTCCAAACACAGCTGTCCGATGATTTGAACACGGTGTGCCTTCGCCCCCTCTCTTCTGCTCCTCTGCTCCTCTGCTCCTCCAGCTCAGCCCTCAGGCGGTGTGTGTGTGTCTGCCGGCCCTTCCCCTGGCAGATGCTCACTGTGTCTCCGCAGCATCCCAGGAACCGGGGCCCAGAGACACTGGAGGCCATTGAAGCCTCGAGCAGCGCCTACCGCTCGGACGTCTGCCCTGAAGCTACGCTTTTTGTTTGTGTTGGCACCGGGCATAAAGACAGCCTTCCATCACCTCCGTCACCACCACTACCACCACACCACCACCACCACCACCACCTCCTCCACCTCCACCACCCTGAGCCTTCACGCAGCCTTTTCCATGAGGGATTAGGGAGGGAGAGTTATTGAAGAAGAGGTGGCTACCAGGTCATTAAATGTTGATCCTCATCATCATCAAAACCATGGCTGGCA
Organism: Muraenolepis orangiensis; assembly: GCA_027704905.1. NCBI lineage: Eukaryota > Metazoa > Chordata > Actinopteri > Gadiformes > Muraenolepididae > Muraenolepis > Muraenolepis orangiensis. The sequence continues at coordinate 6,885,751 of CM051013.1, read as the reverse complement.
TGTCATAACATTCAAATACATTTTTATCATTCAAATGTATTTCATAATAAGTGTTTCGGTTTTCAAGCAATTTATAACCAGTTGACCGACCTCATTCGACAATAGACAAACAGCCCCTTTATTGAGGCCAAGAGATCATTCAAGAAACTTCTAAATAACACACATCCTGTTAAGGACTGTCAGATTCCTGAACATTTTAGTTTTTACAAAACCCAACACATATAAGTGGAAAACAAGACCGACTGCCTGAGACACTAAACCCGGAGTCCAACCAGCGACACCAAACCAGCGAGGATCTCCTCAAAGTGAGTGATCAGTTTACACGTAACCAGAACCCCGGACCGTTCGCCCACAGGACCTTGATCGACTGCACTTAAATATTAATATAATGCCGCGCTCCACAGCATACCAACAATGACTGTTGGAAATTGGAAAATACATTATTTATCACTCTTTAGTTCGACGGTCTACGTCCCTCTCCTTTGCAAGACCTCCATCTGAAGCTCAGTGCTTTGTGCAATAATGAAATAATAATAAGTCAAGGTTTACGAAGGACAAACCGTGGTTGTCAAAGCGATTGTGTTGTGAATCCACAAAGTCGCAAAGAAAATAATAACCTCAACTGTGACACATATAGTTTTGGAGGAGAAAATAGTATAACAACTATTTAATTTGACTTCTTTTGTCCTGAGAAAAATGAAAGAAGCCAAGACGCTACTATTTTTTTTTTGCCACCCGGTCACAGGACTGCTGACGGATGAAATTTTTTTTTTCTCTCAACACATTCCTGTGCAACGAGATCGTCCTGAGTCTGCAGATTCCATTCATAACTTCCCCTTCAAACCCTTGGGGACGAAAGGAAGTCAGCAGAACCTCTGCTTCCACGGAAAATGTATATAGCCCCGCGTTCCCCGCCAGAGCGACAGGAATGCATTTAAAAATAAATGAAATATGCGGCGAACAAAAAAAATCTTGATGTCAAATCTGTAACCAAGGGGGGGGGGGGGGCTGGGGGGGGCGGCAGGTGCGGCCATGAATGGATGACAGGGCACCGTGTTTATTGGTTCAACTCCCTCAAATAGCTTTTTATTACGAGCGCCACTTGAAGGGGTGCCAAGTCATTAACACACGGCAAGAGGGTCACACAGGGTACTAATCTAACCTGCTCTAAGACAAACTACCTGACGGGACCTGATGTTACTCGCCGTCCATTTCATTTCCACACCAACCAAAACCCCCATAAAAGCGAACTGGACGCCTTGGACGGCCCAAGGCGTGTCAGATCTCACCGAGGACGGTCGGACGTAAAAGGCGAGGGAGCGCAGTGCCGGCCCCTTATTGTACAGCACTGTCCCTACTCCGAGCTCCGAGCTCACAGCCAGCTCTAATTAGACCCCCCCCACCCTGAATAACAGAGGTCGTTACAGGCAAGAATGGACTCCGAGCACACGAGTCAATCCGTCCGCCGCTTCTCCCATCTTCACTCGTACCCTGACTGGCTCAGAGTCCGGTCGGGCTCTGCACAGCTCCCCCCCGGCTGTATTGACAGTGCCGAGGCCCCGGGTCTGGGCGGAGGCCGCGGGGGCCCAATCGATCTGTGACTGCCGAAAAACTCATTAGAGGAGGACCGCTCACCTCCTTCTCCTCCTTCTCCTCCTTCTCCTTCTCCTCCTATTCCCGGAGGCAGGAGAACGCAGTTCTCGCTCCGAGGATGATAGCGGCGGGGGCCGTGCTTGGAATGACACAAACCCTCTTCCACACACACACACACACACACACACACACCCACCCCACCCACACTACATCACCCGCCCCACACCACAACACACCACCCGCTGTGCCGTCAGTGTCACAAGGCCCGGGCCCGTCGACCAGCTGACCGTCTCACAGAAGAAGAGTGTGTTTGTGTGCTTTGAGCGAAGCAGGGCGCCGTCCGTGAAGGAAAGCGTCATCAGAGGAAATGACAGTAAAGTGTTAAGGCTACCATGGACCGTCGACACACAGCGCTGACCGTTTAGTCGTCAAGACTTCTACAGTTCATTTGATGGTTTGATTGTTTTTTGCTTCAACAGAACACAGTTCTTGGACGTGAGCGGAGTAACAATTTCTTTCACACAGCTTCAACCGGCCTCCGTCCTGCCTCGTATCAAGGGGGGGGGGGGTTTCAGGCAGTCGATTTGTGGACAAACGTCTCTGGCACTCACCACTGCTTCCCTAGTAGTGAATAAATCAATAGGCCAGATTCAATTATTTAATCCACTAGGTTCCCAATATAGATCAATTAAAAGAGCTAGTCTCACACACACACACACTGTAACACTAACACTGACTGACCATCACTGGACATAGATATTTTCTATTTGACATCTGAGACACACTTTATATATGATATTAGTTCCCCCATAACAATAGTAGACTGTTCATGTTCAACGGAGCAGAAAATAGGAAGTAGATAACCATGTTGTACATTCTGTCTACTTTACATTGAAAGCATGTTGCGGTTGTTGTTGTCGTTGTTGGTTTAATAACCGCGCTCCCCTGCAACGCCAAGATGTGTCACTCTGATTCAGGTGCGCCTTGTGAATATTGAATGAGCGCGTCTTCCTGAGGAGATATTGTTACACAAAAAAGGCCTGCTGGAACAACTCAACCAGTTTCAATTCTTTCCTCGCCTAAAGTCAGGTGCTTACAGCTTTGTTAGCGTTGGCTGTCAGAGGGCATCACTGGAGTGTGTGTGTGTGTGTGTGTGTGTGTGTGTGTGTGTGTGTGTGTGTGTGTGTGCTTCATTTCAAGTGCTTTCAAGCCCTGAAACGGACACACAGATGCCTGCACCTCAGATGAATACAAGTTGGTTTTCCTGGCCGGCTCCCCTTGTGTATATGATACAGACTCAACACAAGACACACGCATGGCCATTTCAACATCTCGCCGTTGCCTTGAGCGCACACCGCAATATCAAATTGCATTTAATGAAACCTGGGTATGGAATACGGTCGAATAAAAGTAAAAACACCGGCTGCCGGCGGTCTGATTTGAATAGTTCTCCCAGAGGGAACCGGCGGAAGAGATTGAAATGAAAGGAATGTTTGCCTTTCATTTGTTCGACCGGGGAAACCGCCTGCTGCAGGATCACTCGCCTCGCAGAGCGAGGATGCGAGAGGAGACAGCGACATGCACTGCACTGTACTGTACCTGCACCAATAATGATAATCCTTTCGTAGTACTTTTGTCATTTTTCCTTTGTTTGATTTCTAAACCGCTTTGGCAATGTCTGTCCATGTTTATTTCGCCAAAAAAGCTTGTTTGAATTGAACTGTATTGTATTGAATTGAAGAGTAGCGAGGGTTTCACCAGGGGACAGTGAGGAGCAAACAGAACCCCCCCAGAAACCCAACAGGTGCTAACCAAACACACGTAAACACACTATCCTCCAGTATGGCGGGGGGGGGGGATGGGGTCACATCACCTCTAAGCATCCAATGAGCCCTAATGATGCCCAGGGCCAACCATCCATCGTGTACACACTGGATTTAATGGGAGCAGCTCAGCAGTTCTGGGGGCCCATCTGAGCCGTCCATCGGGAGGAGAAGAATGGAAGAGGCGACTCATTAGCGGAATTGCTATTGGTTTAATTGGAGAAGATGCTACATACGGTATTGACGGGCTTAACCAAGCGCATCATTGGAAGAGCAGTGCAGTGACCCGCGGGGGGGGGGGGGGGGGGGAGGGAGAGAGAGAGAGAGAGAGAGAGAGAGAGAGAGAGAGAGAGAGAGAGAGAGAGAGAGAGAGAGAGAGAGAGAGAGAGAGAGAGAGAGAGAGAGAGAGAGAGAGAGAGGTGTGTGTGTGACACTCAAACACACACATGCAGGTTAAGTGAGACCAGCAGGAAGAGTTTTTTTTGAAAAAGGCCAAACATGCCTGGTGTCCCAGGTCTGCCTCAGCTACCACACACACACACACACACACACACACACAGTCTCTCCTCCGTATCACAAAGGGAAATAAACAAGATAACCGGCTGCCACTTGTTCTGTTCCCGCTGCTGACAACAGTGGAGACGCCTGCCGATGACCTCAGAGCTACGGAGAGATGGAGACGGTACTGCCACACACATCACACGGTCACTGTTCCACTGGCGCACACGCACATACGTGAGAGTACACACACACACACTGAGAGTACACACACACACACACACACACACACACACACACACACACACACACACACACACACACACACACACACACACACACACACACACACACACACACACACACACACACACACACACACACACACACACACACACACACACACACACACACACACAGTTTTTGCGCAAACATTTAGCTATCTCTCTCTCTCTCTCTCTCTCCAACACTCACACGCGGTCGAAGCCCAGCACATCAGCCTCAGGCACACACTGTCCAAACAACACAGCAGCCCACCTACCTATACACATCTGCCTCGGTGGCGGTATGGTGGTCCTCTTCCTGAGCGAGGGTTCCGACAGCCGGCAAGACGAGGCTAGACGGGGTTCTGTCGGCCACAGGAACCTCCACCATCTGACTGATTTACTCCACTCGTCAGCACATTCCCCCCCCCTCCGGAACATCAATGAAAAAAGGAGGTTCCACACATCCAAAGCACACTCCCCCTGGCTGGCTCCCTCCCTCCCTCCCTCCTCCCTCCCTCCCTCTGCCTCGCTCCCTCCCCCTCTCACTATCTCACTCTCTCTTCCTCTGTCACCCTATCTATCCATCTTTCATATCTCCTCTTTATCTCTCCCTCCCTCACTCACTATCCCGCTTTCACGCCTCCTCTGTCTCCCCCCCCCCCCTCACTCATTCACTCTATCCCTCTCCTACACACACCCCCCCCTCTCTCTCTCTCTCTCTCTCCCCCCCCCCCTCTCTCTCTCTCTCCCCCTCTCTCTCTCTCAGCTGTTACGTGCATATCTCTCACAGCATGTGACCATGTCTTGTGTAACATTCTCCCTTTCATTAGCCCCCCTCCATCTCCCTTTACCGTCTCCCCTCCATCAGCTGTCCACTTCCCTGCTATATCCCAGCCCCTGTACCTGATCAAGGGGGTCATTTATTCAGCTGTTTCAACCCCAGGTTTGGTGCCTGCAGGATCCAAACCGAGAGACCGGCGAGTCCTAAAGCCCGCCGCTATGCAAGGTCATTATGGGCATGTTCACAGAGAGCTCCTCAGGATGCAGGGAATGGACCAATGAGGGAGGAGGACGCAGGGAATGGATCCAATCAGAGAGTAGGACACAGGAAGCGGCCCAATAAGAGAAAAAGGAGGCAGCAGGGAATGGACCAATAACAGAGGAGGGGGGAAATCTGAGCTCTCGGGCAGCGCACACGCACACACACAGCACACACACGACACACACACACACACACACACACACACACACACACACCACACACACACCACACACACACACACACACACACACACACACACACACCACACACACACACACACACACACACACACTTAAAACAAACACAGCCCTCTGTGTGTGTGCGGTGGTGTGCGTGTTTCCTCGCATGTGTGTGCGGTGTGGCGTGTGTGCGCGCACACACACTCGGATAACACACTCGCATAACAATCCCCGTAAGTCATCACATCATTAGATGTTATCTTGTCACTCAGGAGGAGAAGACAAAGCGCTGGTTCGAAGAGTCACGACGGCGTGACTCCAGCGACCTAGACGGAAACACAGAACTGACTCCCAGCAAGTCCCCGCGGCTCCGTTAGTATTTCCTTTTTTAGCCGAAAAAAGATTCTCTCCCACCTCGTCGGCCCACAGCTCAATCTCAGAGGCACCGTGGAGCGGTGAAGCCAAGGAGGAGATTTCCATATATTTCATTTCGCTTCATTCATTCACGGATCTTAAACGTGACTCAAAGAAGAATGACTCAGACAGCGTGCGCCTGTGGGCCTGGCGAAACAATGGCTGAATAAACACAATAAGCACAGGCGCTGTAAATCCACAGACTACTGTGGGCTGATGGGGAGGGCCAGCAGCAAGCCAGAGGGGGAAAAAGGCTACAGCCTATTCCTCTCTCTCTCTCTCTCTCTCGCGCACGCACGCACGCGCGCGCACACACACACACACACACACACACACACACACACACACACACCACACACCACACACACACACACACACACACACACACACACACACACACACACACACACACACACACACACACACACACACACACACACACACACACACACACACACACACACACAACACACACACACACACACACACACACACACACACACACACACACACACACACGGATGATGGTAAACTTGTATAATCGCCTGTCTGAGCGTCGTGCCGTGCAGAGGAAGTCATGTAAGACACGGAATTCAAATTGAAAACATCGAGGAGATCTCTCCTAGTGGATTCTCTGCCAATAGATGGGGCTAGCGCACAGCCAACAGCGTGCAGCAGCACTGAATACTGAACACTCGAATGAATGAATACCTATCAACCAAACGGAGGGAAACACGGTTCATCAATATCCAATGAGGCAGGGGAATAGGCATTTTCTCGGTTGGAATTGAAGATCGTCAGTATCACGTCAATTACGAAACCATGTCAATATTAGGGAAAAGCATTCATTCAGTTCACCGCTCCACAGCGTTAAAAGACAAGTCTGTCAGATTGTGAAGAGACACAGTTTCATCTTTTAGATGCGTCTCCCTTTCAGGTGTTCACCCCCCCCCCCCCCCCCCACGTCATCACAATGTGACAGAGAAAGGCTCTGTGACCCTGTGATTGCTGTAGTTCTGATGGAGGTAGTACCCATTGGTTGCTTGAGTCAGGGGCGTGCAGACAGCTCTATTAGCATTGACGACAGAGGCGGCAACACTGGTATATACGCCTTATCGACACACACACACACACACACACACACACACACACACACACACACACACACACACACACACACACACACACACACCACACACACACACACACACACACACACACACACACACACACACACACACACACACACACACACACACACACACACACACACACACACACACACACACACACACATATATATATATAGAATAGAAGGTATAGATACAACAATCCCTCGCCTGCCGAGGCCCACGGGGACTTTAGAGTCGTACGAGGCGCGTCGTCAAGGCAACAGGTGAGGTCGACGGCGAGGACGACGGGCGAGGATGGAACGCCGTGTCCGTCATGCTAGGAAGCTATATATGTAAAGACGCCGAAGCGTGGCTGTAAATCACACGCCACGTTAGGAGGCCCGACCGGGCGGGAGGGGGGGGGGGGGTAAACAGTTAACGTTAATCACTGTTTACCCGTCGCACTCCCACCCTCCCTGACAGCATGATAATCTTACTAGAAGGGAGGACAGGTGTTCATTTGAGAAGACATGGTGTGTGTGTGTGTGTGTGTGTGTGTGTGCGCACACACCATGGGAATAATCCACACTCCAAACGATCAGCCCCACAAACGGTTAATGACTATAAATGTGTTTCCCGTTAACACGCTCTTAATCAGAGGGGCTGCAGACATCCTTCCAGGGCGACGGAGGCGATGGCAGAAGGGTCATTTCCCCAGGGAACCCGAGGCTGTATTAACATTCCTCAGGACACACGGAGGACACATCCATCTGGATTTGTGTAATGACTTCAGCCACGAGACGTCATGGGGACAGGCAGAGGGATTTCTCACGTATGGTCTTCTTACGGAGGGTCTGATTCTTTTGTCTCACGTCATTAATCCATTAGTCTGGGCTGTTCACATCTCACACAGAGCTAAGAGACCCCTGTGGTTTCACAGATAAACAGCACAGTCAAATCATCATTTAACACAACCCAACCGACCAACCAACTGACAGACCAACCGACCAACTAAACCCCACCCCCGGCCTTCCTTCCTCCATGAATCAAAAGCCAATGACTTGTGAAAAAGATGTCCTTGTGTGAGGACAAGAAGAAAAATAAATAAATATAACAAAATAAAAAGGAGTCAGGTTCGAGGATAGTCTCTGCCACGACAGAGCCTCATACATCCATCAAAGACTCATACCTGTAATACATCCAACACGCAGAGAGAGAGAGAGAGAGAGAGAGAGAGAGAGAGAGAGAGAGAGAGAGAGAGAGAGAGAGAGAGAGAGAGAGAGAGAGAGAGAGAGAGAGAGCACACACACACACAGTGTTTATAGGAGCTGCAGTGGTATGCAGCAGTATGAGCTCATCGGTTTGCTCCTTCACCCCCCCTCCCTCCCTCCTTCACCCCCCCCCCCTCTCCCTCCTCCCTCACCCCAACACATACACTCCTATAGAAAACGGACACACGCCCTGCTCGCCCTCTCTCTCTCTCTCTTAAATAAGTTAGTGCAGCACACGTGTGCTGGTGGTGCATAAGGCGAGTGCTGTGTGCACGGAACTACACGCTAAGGGAATAGGTCATCAGACGCAAACTCCTCCTTCCTCCACCCTCCACCTCCAGAGAGCGATCGCACTAAAAAAAACAACAACCTAATCACGGCAGGGGAAGAAGAATAAGAATAAGAATAAGAAGACGACCGACGGACGCCATCACAGCTGGGAGACATATCGCAGTTTGAACTAGAGACCTTGATTACACACGCACACCGCAAATAAACCACTGCTGGGCCCGGGACGCCGATGTGGAGTGTTTAATGAAACGCAATCACATCATTTTATCTCAACATCGTCAGTGTGCAAACCACCAGTAAACACACACACCCAGAGAGAGAGAGAGAGAGAGAGAGAGAGAGAGAGAGAGAGAGAGAGAGAGAGAGAGAGAGAGAGAGAGAGAGAGAGAGAGAGAGAGAGAGAGAGAGAGAGAGACTCCAGCTGAGTTCCTGGGATGATTAGCACTTCAAAGCAGCACATCCTTCACATGACAAGAGGGGGGAGGGAAGGGGGGGGGGGGGGGGGAGACACTGCAGAGAAGGCAACCCTCCCCATCATTTTAATTTCCCCGCAGCCATGCTTTGTGGCAAAGATAGATGGAATAGCCCTTCAGTCTCAGGACTTTACCTCACGGTGAAAATATATTAGTGCATTTTTCATCGTGATGGAAGCATATAAGCGGTCTCATATCTGGCCAACTCGAACAATGGAAAACGGTTTGTTGGCCGGGAACGGTGGAGAAGCGAATCTAACGAGATATATATATATATATATATATCTCTAACGATATATATATATATATAACGATATATATATATATATCAGTGGATATATCAGTGCTCGTCCAGTGCTCGTCCATTGAGAAAAGGGAGGACCATCCTCCCAAAAATTTCAGCGAAAAATAAATACACATACATTTAACAAATTAATCTGTAAAAATACTGACAATATTACTATTTTAACATTTCGAAGGCACAACAATCCTGTCCCCGTGTCAAAGTAGCAACAGCGCCCCCTACCGTAATTTAAATTACGGTAGGGGGCGCTGTTGCTACTGACGGTACGGAGGACCGTCCTCCCTAAGCTCCCCATTGAAGTCCATTATAAAACTGTGGGACCCGAGCGGCCGGTGAGTCCTGGTGTTTGACGTGAGTGTGGACGGCGCTAAGGGAGGACCATCCTCCCTTAGGGCGGGTCTAGCCAGAGGCTCTGTGAACCAATCAGCAGAACCTCCCTGCGCTGGTGAATACCCAATCAGAGTTTTGGGGGGCGGGTTATCATCATGCAAGGATCTATCTTGTCATTTATTAATTCTGCGTTACAGACAACCCGTGAGTCATTTACTTTCAATTTAATTTCAGATTTGAAACTTTCGGGTTTCGACCTCAAAGCGTTGCCAGGTGCATGACGCCAAACGTCAACAGAAAGCATGGCTGACCGTGACAAGGTGGTGTCTTTGGCTCGCGATTGGACAATTTATGTGATTTATGTGTATAACTGGTTTTACTATATGATAGTAGGTCTTATTTTGATTAAATACAGGTAAATATACATAACATTACACTACAGTCATTTAGCAGACGCTTTTATCAAAAGCGACTTACAATAAACAACTCGTCAACCAGAAGTCAAAAAGTGCATTTCATCCCTAACAAGTCTCCAAGAACTGAGCCGGTGCTCAGGTAAAAATGCAATAAGTTCAGGTAAAAGTACAATAAGGTGAAAGTTCAATAAAAAGGTAAAAGTACAATACGTTTGATATATACTTTACACAAAAACGCCTCAAAATGCCTCAAATCTCACTCAATTTCAATTCCGTTAGGTTTGTTCAATAGCACTCGCTGTGCATAACACTTCTATACCGATTATTAAGATTTTCATCATTAATAGAGTAATCACTAAATAGCTATTTTTTTATCAAAACAATGCTTTTTCCCCCTCACATCACAACCGGTTTCAATTCTGTTTGGCTTGTCTGCTTAAATTACCCAGCAATACACCGTCAAAATTTATAGTGAGGCACCTACCTTCCTCCCCTACTTTTACAACCACAAGCCCCCACGAATATATATATTTGTCATTTGTACATATATATACACATATACATACACACACACAAATGACCAGCACAGGTTAGCTATGAAGTACGGTGAAGCCACAGGGCCAAACGCCAATCGTTTACAAGGAACCAACCCTGATGACGTTGAAGGGACAGTTTTAAACACCAGCCTCCTGTCTCAGACACCACCCTAGACAGAGTTACTAATAATGTCCTTTCTTTACCACAACACATCTATGATTTCATAATCCGAGACATGCCTAAGGTTTTCCACCCGAGAGAGAGAGAGAGAGAGAGAGAGAGAGAGAGAGAGAGAGAGAGAGAGAGTAGAGAGAGAGAGAGAGAGAGAGAGAGAGAGAGAGAGAGAGAGAGAGAGAGAGAGAGAGAGAGAGAGAGAGAGAGAGAGAGAGAGAGAGAGAGATAGAGAGAGAGAGAGAGAGAGAGAGAGAGAGACTCTCACTCAGTGTGGCTGACGCACCAGCTGACACACTTGCTGTTTTTCCATTACAATCCGTTCTGCTAAGAAACAAAAAATATATCTTACTTGTCGAGTGCTCAGTGCACCGAGACCGGGGACCAACAGAGGGGGTCAGATCTCCCACTCCTTTCGATACGAGAGCATGCTTAGACAGCTGGGGTTGGGGGGGGGGGGGGGGTTGTCCTGCGTCGACCAACAAACCACCGAATTCTCTCTCCCTCTCAGATCCCGGGGGGGGGACAAGATGACGCAGGCTTGTGCCAATTATTATGTCATCTAAATGACAAGAAACAACAACTCAAAAACAACTCACAAACTCGGCAATTCCAGATCCTTCCGAAACTTTCCGGGCGAGACAGCAGAGCTCCGTTTCACAAGGATCACAGTTGTGGTGGCATCGGTGGCACCAGGGGCGAGACACATGTTAAATAAGTAATTCTCTCTCTCTCTCTCTCTCGCTCTCTCTCGCTCTCTCTCTCTCTCTCTCGCTCTCTCTCGCTCTCTCTCGCTCTCTCTCGCTCTCTCTCTCTCTCCCCCCCCCTCATCCTCACAGACAGGTGCACCATGTTGGTGTTTGAGTGGCCCTTTGAGGGGCACCATGACAACGGTTTCAGTGAACATTACACCATCATTACATTCAAGCTTCAGAGGTTCAAGGATGAGAAAGGTCAAGGTCAGGAACAACAAGGTTGTATAACAGTTTCTCATCAAGAGGCTAGTTTCTGCAAAGCCCGAATGAGGGCAGCTTTTTCCGAGGCTAAAGTGTGATAAAAGTGTCTTGACTCGTGAATGCACTAAGTGAATCGTCGTTTTCCACTGATGACTCATGACACGGGTGGTGTGTAAGCCAGAAGGGTTTAAATGACTTAAAATGGAAAGATTGAACAGCATGGGATTAAAAGGGGAAAAAAAGACCAGCTTTTCTACAGAGCTCACAATGGGGATATTCAGAGTCACTACATTTTCCTTAACGTGTGGGCGTGTGTACAAACCAACCAATTTCAGAGGTCATCCCCATCCTGCTATCGCAATTACACATTTAAAGGCGTGTAATAAGTCATGTAGTTTACAAAATGACATCAACAACTCAGCAGCTGGAGCTTGCATTATTACTAGTCATGTAATATGGGAAACACAGAGAAGCAACCAAATATTTGCATTTATAAAGTGATAAGCAGCAAATGTTTGGTATTTGTGTTTGACAAAAGCATAAAAACGAACGGACGATCAAAATTCAGTTAATCATTGACTAATTGACTTCATTGACTCATTGTTTTCCAGCGCTAGGCTTGGGTCAGAATAAAGATCATTATTTTGCGTGTGCTTATTTCCAAAGTCGAGCTGCAAGTTAAGTCAAACTTTCTGCTCCTGCTGCTTGCCCCGTTACATCGCAGCGCTGCCAATGATAATATGTTTCCATGGGTTTGGAAAGGGAACCAGCAGCCCTGGTTATACACATAGGAATGTTTGTCCACCCTGGACCGACGGACAGACAGACAGACACATTCAGTACAGACACGCCGGGTCCACAGAGCCCGGGAGTGAAGATGGCGGGCGATCCTTACCTTATCGTCCGGCTGGATATGCAGTACCTCCACATCACACTCTGGGGGGGGGTCACTGTCGCGACATCAGTCGAGACGCGAGACACGCCCCAGAAAACAACGTGTGCATGGCACAGAAGAAAAGTTGAGAGGATAAACAAAACAACAACAAGTGGACTGAAGCGACCTCAACACCCCCTCTCCTAAAACAGCCCACAGAAGTCTGAGCTCACTCCCCGTTTAGTTTGAACCACAAATTACAGCCCACATCCTTCGCTTTCCATGGAAAAAACCCACAGAGATGTTCGTTCTCCTGCGGCCGGAGCGACTTCTGGTCGGCGGAGATGTTTTCTCGATGTGTTGAGCTAGCACAAAGAGAGTCACAGCTAGTCGAGAGCTAAGCTAGCCTTCTGATGACCAAGTAAGGTAACAGGCAGGCTACGTCTAGCCCATGAAATTCATCCCCTCTGCTTAACAAAAGCCTCCCCACCCGCACTGAAGCCAATTCTGCTTCTCTCTCCTCTGAGACACTCCTTTCCTCGTTGACTTCTCCTTCTTTCCTTTTCTTTCTCAGTCTTATTTTTTTTACTCATCTGGCATTGATGTGCTCCCCAATGGTGATGGGCTGGACCCTCATCTGTGTTAAACGTGTATGCTAAGGGGTGTGTGTGTGTGTGTGTGTGGTGTGTGTGTGTGTGTGTGTGTGTGTGGTGTGTGTGTGTGTGTGTGTGGTGTGTCACACACACAGACACACATGGTAATAACTGGGCCCATGTCCAAGAATTACACAGCTCTCAATGGGAAGGCCGAGCAGGGGGGGGGGGGGTAGGGGTAGGGGAGGCTGTTTTGAGTTACTACTCTGGCCTCGCCTCAACAACACGGCCCTCCGTCACAATCCATGTGGCCCCCAGAGGGGCCAGCATGCATCCCACAGCGTACCACCACCACCACCACCCCTCCTCCTCCTCCTCTTGTCCCCATCACCGACCCACCGTGAGGTACACAACATTAATGAGATCCTTGGGCGCTTTTAGACCGTGACGATTTCCTTTAGTACGGATGTAGCGGTCGTCTATAAATGTGCAGAACCACTGAGTCATCCTCTCTCTCTCTCTCTCTCTCTTTGATAATACATAGCAGAACAGCACATAATAGGAAAACAATCCAATTTCATGTACAGTTCTGCAAGTCCCTCTGTGTTAAATCCCTGCGGTAACAAAATGTTTCAAATCAGCAGAAAGGAGGTCGTAATACTATCTGGAAAAGGAGGTGGCTCCTCAGTTTGGGGGGGGGGGGGGGTTTCCAGAGATTTGTGGGTTGGGTGCGGTTAACATCATTCGCTGCAATATTAATGGATTAAGGACTACGGTTCTCATGTTTGGAATATTAATCACACAGAGACGTTTACGTGTGCCAAAATACGATTAATTATCTTCACTAAGCATCATACTGACAACTTTGGTTTAAAGTTCAGCACAGAGGGAAATCGAATCTTACAGTAGACAAGACAACACTAATTGCTTATACACGCAACAGTTCAGGTCTCTTTCCATTCATGAAGGGGAAAAGATAACTATGTGAATTCATTCCTAGTTAACGACTTGGCAGGGCAGCTCAGGGACACACAAAAAACTGGAACTTTTAAATTAACACACACACACACACACACACACACACACACACACACACACACACACACACACACACACACACACACACACACACACACACACACACACACACACACACACACACACACACACACACACACACACACACACACACACACACACACACACACACACACACACGTTGTTCTACTCTCTACAGACCGGATGCCATAGAAAAGCAGAATGCTTCATATCTGTGTCGTGACAAGCAGTAACAGACAGGAGACGGGCTTTTCAATGTGTCAATACAGCAGCAGAGGAAGGGGGGGGGGGGGTGTGGGCTGGGAGAGGGTGTAAATTAGAACAGAACAAGGCACCCACCTCACATACCCCGACACCTCATGGTGAGGAGAAGATAACTGCGATGCATTAATACATATAGGTACACTATAGGTGCACATGGGAGTGAATATGCCGGGGGTTCCACATTGTGTCCTCGTTTTGTATGCTAGTTGAGGTTGTTGTTTTGTGATTGACACATTTGTTTTAAGGCTGTTAAACCTGAATGAATGAAGCCCCCCTCTGCAGGGGTTAATTGGGTGGTACCTAATAAGCTGCTTACGTATTTGACTGCAGGCATTCAACAAACAAACGGTGACATTGAAACAAAAACAGCAGTTTTTCACAGCTGCCTTGACGGGGGGGAGATGCACGTGCCTGCGCCAATGAGCAAGGTGTGAATAACCAGAACTAGGCTGAATAACCAAGCGGCGATTATGCACTGGGTGAAAGGTGAACAGCGAGGGGTCCCCGGAGGACAGGCTGGGATGAATTCAGGCGCTGCCAGCGCATCCCGTCCACCCCGTTAGCCGCCAACAACCCATTCGTTCTACGTCGACAAGAAACACAAACAGGGATATTCTCCCTGCCAAGCGGAGGCTTCCAACTAAGGAAACATGGAAAAACATAACATGTAACGTAACATGCTTCATCCGATTAATTTAAAGTCAATAAACCAATACTGATTCACTCGACTACCATGCCTCGTCTGGATAATTAGTGTGTGTATCCGTTTCCGACTGTATAACACACCGTATTTTCATTCTTGACTCTCTCTCCTACGCTAAATTATTTTTGACTGAGGCTCCCACACCGCGATGAACTTCCACACATCCCCACAAAGTGCCACAGACATCAAAAGGCTGACATATTTGCCGCCCCTGTGTCCACGTACCTCTTGTAGAAGTTGTTGTGAGGGTGCAAACACAGCACGTGCCAGTAATCCAAACAGAACGCCTTGAACTTCCACATTCTCTGGCGGAACTAGGCCCCCTTCTTCTTCTTCTTCTTCTACTACTTCTTCTTCTTTAACAACAGGCTGCACCGTGGCAGCGGAACAGAGCGCTGCTGGGGAGGGCTGGCCGGGCCATGGTTTAAGGAGGTGGTGTCGCTCGCCCCAAAACACAGTCTTGCTCCGGTGGTTCACTCGCTCGAATCCGTCGCACCTCCTGTGGCGACTTCAGATTCCAGCGAGGGGTTCTATCCCGCCCAGAATCACCACAGCCCTTCCTGGACCGAGCACAGAAAAAGGGGCTTAGCCTGCAAGAGGAAGGCCAAGCCCCGTCTTGACCAGAGTCACAGCTGTGGGCTTTGGATGGCGGGCGAAGCGGCGGTCAGACGGACGCACCTTCTCAAAATAACCTGTGGGCTTGGCGGCCGGCCGGCGAGCTGCGACCGCTAATGGAGGCTGTGGCTCAGCTTAGCTCCTATCCAGGTCAGTCAGTCAGTCCGTCCGTCCTCCGCCGTGTGTCCCTCGACTGAGAGTGCGTTCAGCCTGCGATTCTCCAGACACCTCCGTTCACAGCTCTCCCCTCAACACCCCGGCGCAGGTAGAGGAGTATGAGTGGGACGGTAAAACCAAAAAAAAAAAGGTGCAGAAGATACCTGACGATCTCCGTTTGAAGTGTCAGAAAAGAGACGATCACCAGATCCGTCTCGCCTCAACCTCTGCAGACATCACAAACTTTTCACAGAGATCACCGACGGCATTTCTGGGGCTATCATTAGCAATGTTGGCAATTTTTTGCTTAACATCATCCCCCCTCCTCCTTCTCTGGCTGGGCTCTCCAACATTCTCTCCTCCAAGCAATGTCTCAGTCTCTATGGTCCCTGTATCCCTCCTCCTCCTCCTCATCCTCCCTCTCTTTCCTCTGCCTCCCTCAGTCTGTATAGCTGTGTCTCTCCCTCTCAGCTGCTGCCGTCCACACAGGACCTCCCAGAAATGTGCCGATTCTGGTTGCCGGGCAACACTACGGTACTACCAAAGCTTCAAATGGTAGCCTTGCAGCAGAGACTCTGATAGGTCAGGCCTTTCAGGGGGAGGGGCCGGCATACTGCATGACCACATGTGTTTACAAGGATGCGGTGTTCAATGTAAATACCGAGCCATGCTGGCAACTCATTCAGAGGCCCTGCATGGTAATAGTCATTTATATACATTTAAGTTAACCTAAAGGAAACACCACAAAATACCACAGAAGCCCAATGCTTGAGGATGATTTGTTTTCGTCCACAAATGGATTGCTGTAGTGAAGAAGCCAAACGTTAGACAGCAAAAATAAAAAATAATATGCAGGAGGGGGTGAGGGAGTGATGTGTGAAATTGTTATTTATATTCATGAGAATATAAATTTAAAAGCCGGATCAAACAGATGCATACCATCATCATCAGCAACCCTGTGCGATGCGTTAACATGAACTACAGAGCAACTGAGCAGCAGAAAGACCTGAGACTTGGCTCCTGCTTCTCCCCTTCTTTTCCCACCAAGGGTGAGGCAGCGGGGTGAGGGAGAAGGGGGATGTTTGCGACACAGTGCAGCTCTGTGTGTGTGTGTGTGTGTGTGTGTGTGTGTGTGTGTGTGTGTGTGTGTGTGTGTGTGTGTGTGTGTGTGTGTGTGTGTGTGTGTGTGTGTGTGTGTGTGTAGTCTGTCTGTGAGTGTCTGAGATGCAGCACCAGACCTCAGTGCCACCCGGTCCCAGCAGCAGCCACCGTGGAAGCGGCTGTGGAGGGCCTCTCATCAATATTCATCCCTCCATCAATGTGTGTGTGACACACACACACACACACACACACACACACACACACACACACACACACACACACCCCCCCGGTGGACTCCACAAGACTCTTGTCATCCCTACACACACAACAAAATACTAAACACTACAGGGCTTTTTCCCATACCTACGAGCCGTCTTCCTCTGCATCCATGTTTTTGAGACCATAACAAAGGGGGCACACGGCACAAAAGACACACAGAAGAAGCTATTGTTTAAAAGTGAGGAATCAATGAATCCAAAAAGCCGTTCGCCCGGCGGGAAACGCCGGTCGATTTGAACGCCGCTCATGGAAGGGGGCCGCTGACAAGCGCTCATTGTCTGCGTGTGATTCCGCTCTGGCTGAGAAATAATAGCGTTCCATTAGGATAACATTTAAAAAACGTCAGTTACTTATTGATTCGCCTGGTAGTGCTAACCAATTAATTTTTGGGGGGGAATTAGCATAGAGAGAAAGTGCTACTGCTCAGATTTCTTTTGGGCGTTTAAATGAAAGATAACTGGGGGCTTCAACGGGATAGTCACCCGACGTGTCCTCGGCAGCTGCTCAGTCTGTTGGCTTGTAGGACTCGGCTTGGGAACCGGAAGGTTGCCGGTTCAAGTCCCAGTAACACCTGGGCACTGCCGGGGGTGCCCTTGAGCAAGGCACCAGACCCCCTACACTGCTCCCTGGGAAGCTGTATATACAAGAGCTGCCCACTGCTCCTAATACTAGGATGGGTTAAATGCAGAGAAAACATGTATAGTACATGTTTATAGTACATATATAATAGTACATGTTTATAGTACATGTTATGTACATGTATAGGACAAATAAAGAGGATTGAATCCTCCGGATTAAGATTTAGATGCGGGAACCAGCAAAAATCCACTGAACTAACGGATGTGAAACTGCCCGGTTGGCAACGCTTCTGAGGCACAGGAAAAGAGTCAGTCGGGAAAAACAACAAAACTAGAACAACAAGGCAAACAACCCCGTGTGTGTGACCAACACCCTCACCTCCTTCATTGGAATTGCTGCCATCTGGGCGACGATATAGCCACCCTCCGTTTACTAAAAACAGATCCAAGTTCATTTGTTCAACAAGCCATTATGTCTTTTTTTTTAACGGGTAATGCACCAGCGCATTATCCACCCCCACCCCCCCAAATGCACTATTGACACTCCCTCCTGGTCACAAAGCAAGCCCAACTGGTCTGGGTAGGAGTTGCCCCTGTCCCAACTACTGTTCCTCTACACCCTTATTTATTGCAAGGTGCAAAGTATGACGTGAAGTGTGTGTACGAGGCAATCCAATCCAATGAGGCAAACCAATATCCCAACAGGGACCAATAAAGGGGGCGGCAGGATAGCTCAGTCTGTTGGGACTTGGGGCTTGGGAACCGGAAGGTCGCCGGTTCAAGTCCCCCGAAACACCTGGGCACTGCCGATGTGTCCTTGAGCAAGGGCGCGGTGTATAAAAATAGCTGCCCTACTGCTCCTAAGACTAGGATGGGTTAAATGTAGAGAAACACATTTCACTGTGTGTGTACATGTATGAGACCAATTAGATAAAGCAAAGTGCATCGTTTCACCGGGAGGAGGTGAGGTACAAATGGCGTCAAATCTTGAAATACGTACACACTTGATGTGCACCTCGTCCAGGAGGTGAATTCCCAGCATGTAAATATTGTGTAGTACTGCTGATAATTGTATGTTGAACACTGTTGGCTAAACAAAACACCCATTTAGTCTGTTTAACAAACAGCGTGGCTGAACGAACCACGGAAACACACAGAGGGCATGGGAAAGGTTCTCAAAGCCGTGAGCCGCGTTTCAAGTCTCTCTCTGTCATTTGTCCCTTTGGGCTTTTGACGGGAGAACAACGCGCAATGCAAATCCAATTAATCTGCATCATCGTTAGAGGTCGTCAACAAGGTCAACTGTCCAATAGAGAACAGGACGCCGATCATGTGTATCCATGATCTTTGTATGTATGTGCGTGCGGGCGTGTGCGGGCGTGTGTTTGTTTGTACGCCTGCATATACAGAAGTGTTAGGTTGTACGGCCACTTGCGATGACTCATTTCATTATCCATCCCCATTGTGCTGCGGAGGCATCGTGACGCTGAATCCATCAACGCATGTGCTTGTGTGTTCTTTTTGTTGTCATCGGTGGTAAAGCCACACAGAAGGACGCCTGTTTGTTCAGCCGGCAGTGGCGGCGGGATGAGGAGAAGCACCCCTCCTCCTCCTCCCCTCCGAGTGATGCAGTGATAGGGGCCGATAATGACCCATTACAGACGGGGGTGAGGGACGCAGCTCACTAGGTGACCTCGGGCCGAGGGCATCCACATCCATGACGCTAGGTGCTCTTAAGAGGAGGACGAGTCAATAGAAACATGTGGAAATTGTTCTCTCTCAGAGAGAGAGAGAGAGGGGGGGTAAGAGAGAGAGAGAGAGAGAGAGAGAGAGAGAGAGAGAGAGAGAGAGAGAGAGAGAGAGAGAGAGAGAGAGAGAGAGAGAGAGAGAGAGAGAGAGAGAGAGAGAGAGAGAGAGAGAGAGAGAGAGAGATAGGAGAGAGGAGAGAGAGAGGCTGGAGAAGGAGTGGGTGGGGGGTGGGGTGGTTTCGCCATAAGAGAAAAGGAGCATGAATTTGAGAAGAGTAAAAGATGAACGCACACTTAAAACAATGAGATCACCCCAAGCTCTAATACCAATAAAGAATGATTCCATTTGTCTTTTGGGTTTCTGATAAGCAACGTTGTATTAAACAGACCCACGGTGCCAGAGAATTGGAAGAGACCTGCATCTTGTATGAAGGCCTGCAGTACACAGATGTCTTAGAATAGCCCACCCCCTGGTGGCGGTTTGGGGTATTTCCCAAATGTCCCCTGATCAATCAAAAAAAAAAATAATTCAGTGATGCCAATATATTTATAGGAGACAATATTATATGTTATTAATATTTGAATATGCATTGCATATACCGGTGCAAGATAATAAACATGAACTATCTTGTTTTTGAGCAGCACAACAATGATCTTCATCTAGGATAAAAGCCTCACCATATATGTATGTAAGCATCTTCTAAGGTTTGCATGTTCTTTCCCTGCTTGCCAGACTACAGACTCACATACTACGGAAGATCGATGCTCAGCACTCAAGAAGATCTCACAGCAAGCAAGCGAGGATCTACAATAATAACAGAATAACATAACAACATCCATGGTGCAAAGCGGAAGACCAAAACCGCGGTATTGATCAATCATCTCCTACCATATTATACTTTAGTATCGGGGGTTGTGGGGAGACTATCGTGCGTGAAGGTTATAGTGTGTTAGAACAAGCTCTCGCTGATTCTAACAGATTGTACAGGAGGCCCCCTAGGCCAAGCAGAAGAGAGGCAGAGGCAATGTGGAGCATGTGGGTAGTGGACAAGGATGCCCAGGATGGCAATGCAATACACAAAGAAAGACAGAGGGAGAAGGCAAATGACAAACCGAAGGTCAAGAAGAAGAAGAAGAAGAAGACATCTTGCACCACTCAAGTGTGTTGAGATTCAGAGGAGAACGGAAATATAGACGGACAGAAAGATTTTATGCAGCTGGCATTTAATTGGCCCCCTTTAGGGTTCTGTGTGTGCAAACCTTCTTGAAGACCAGCTCTACCCGGAGGCTGGCCAGCAGAGCCCATATAGTACCGTCTTTCCTGAGGGAGGTGGTTCAGAGCTCGTTACAACCAAATAGTTAGATCCTTCTGGAAGATCTGAAAGAAAGATCACAATTCTGCCTATTTGGTTCACAGTGTGCTGATATTATTCTTAACACCAATGACTGAGAACATATGTATGTATAATGGGTGGCACTAGTCTGTGGTCTGCTGTGATTGGCTGCCTGGCATTAGCCAAACAAAACAATTACATTCTGTTTGTCTTTCGTGGAGCGACTGCAAATCTTAAATATGACGCATGGCGCTTCAGATTCACAGAAGACCAACAAAATGTGGTTCAAAAAGGAGTAAACAAAAAAGGACAATCAATTCAGAATGCACGCAAGCACGCACGCGCACGCACACACGCACACGTGCCCTGTGACGTCTTCAGCACAGTGGTGATTATGCAACCGACCCACAGCCTTCTTCTCCACCCTTCTCTCCTCTGTGCTCTCTCTCTCTCTCTCTCTCTCTCTCTCTCTCTCTCTCTCTCTCTCTCTCTCTCTCTCTCTCTCTCTCTCTCTCTCTCTCTCTCTCTCTCTCTCTCTCTCTCTCTCTCTCTCTCTCTCTCTCTCTCTCTCTCTCTCTCTCTCTCTCTCTCTCTCTCTCTCTCTCTCTCTCTCTCTCTCTCTCTCTCTCCCCCCCTCCTCCTCTCCCTCCCCTCCTCCCTTGCTTGGCAACGTCAGGGACTTATTATGGGTGGCTTCACAAAACCCGACCACGCACAAACACCAGCAAGTCCCCGAGATGTGCCACTCCCAGGAGGACACGCTGCAGCTCCCCGGCGGTGTCTCTTGCCAATCCCTTCCCATATGGCCCCTCGGGGCTCCGGCAGCACACAGTGGCAGCGATGCACGTGCCAAACACGGTAGCCGTTAGCATGCTTAGCCTGGCGGGGCCTATAAATATCCAGATGGCATGTAGAGAGCAAGATTTTGGGGGTTGGCAGATACCAGCCTTTCGTTTTTCAGCTGTGGTCAGGGTTTTTTTAGTGTCCTCACAGAAAGCAAAACAAGCGCTACATTTAGCTTAGCTAGACTCGTCTGACTCAACGACTCGACCTCCAGGAACCCTCGGCCTGCACCTGCGTCTGCCACATGACCTCGGGTGTGGAGTCATGTGACCTGGGGTGTGGAGTCATGTGACCTGGGGTGTGGAGTCATGTGACCGCCGCGGCCCCATTCTGCTGCTCTCTGTCCGGTCAGCTTCATGGAAAAGTGAATCGCCGGGTGTTTTTTCTGGGGATAATTAATTAACTTCATTCATTTGACCTGGAATGTTTTAAAATGAAAGGTCACACACACAGGGGCTTCTGTGACTATATCAGCTCTTTCCCCTTTTGTTCTGTTACAATGGCAGATGTGCATCTATTTGTCCAGAATTGGACAAAACTTGGTTGTTGATCTGCTCCAAGGAGCAGTTGATTTGATTTTGGCGCAGATCCGGATCCAGTGGACGATTTGGTGTTTGTGTGTGTGTGGGTATGTGCTCAACTGAGGGCCTTTTAGTTGTTGTTGTTGATGCTGCTGTTGTCATTGTTGTTGTGCGGAGACTTTCAGTCATGGAACACCACGCCTCTTCATCCATCATGAACCTCATGCCAAGTGACAGCATGCCATCATTCACATGGCACTTGTGCACCTGTCCAGTATGCAGTCACACACTGGCTTCCACTGGCTCCCGGGGGACACGTGTGTGTGTGTGTGGCCTCTATGCTCTTGCTGACTCTACAGAGCTCTCTCCCTCTCTCCCTCCCTCTCTCGGAGAGAGAGCCGCTCAGCGACCCGCCCGCCAGCCAGCCGTGACGCACTCGCTCTCTCCTCATCTGTGGCGTCAGCGAGGACGCCCGGTGTTTTACAGCGACAGTGAATTAACATTCAGTACAGCGCAGGGTGACGGGCTGTCCTGCGCCACCAGATTTACGCAACACAGTCGCAGGGGCAAATGTATAAAAGACATACAATGTATGAGATCTATGGGAAAGACACGCAGGGCTGGGCCATAATTGAATATGAATCTTTTGTCGTCTTTGAATGGTATCGTGTCGTCATGAAATGAACGTATCGTCTTAACGTGACACCCGGTTTAGCGGTATAACTTCCTAACCAGGAGAAGATGTGCCCTTGAAATGCTCAAATATGAGGTTTGAAACGACAGTGAGAAAGGAACACTAGTTTTACTCCAATATCATACTTTAAATGTCCATATTCTTCAATGAAATTAATAGACAGTTCGGAATGGTATTTTGAATTCAAATATCAAGATAATTGAATTAAATGATCATGATAATAAATGTTTCCATATTGCCCGGCCCTGCATTACACCTCTGCCACCACAAGGGGCTGTAGCCCTGGCTCCGTTCCGCAGTCACGTTAGCGAGTAATCAGTTTTAATAAAACATCCCCATCACTTGAGCTTTCGACAGTGTTTTCTTTGTGTCGGCCTGTTGTGTATCGGTCCCTCGAGTGCAGTCCGACATACATTGCTGTGCACTGTAGGGACAGACCGTCAACTTAATGTACTGTAAAAAGCCTTGCTGTCTTGGCTACAAATGACAAGACAGTCACCTTTATTGTGCTGAAACACACGGAGACGTTAGCGCTTGTTCGCCTTGCACCCTGGGGGGGGGGTGTGATTCAGACGAATAGCGTAAACATCCAGCTCGCTGTAATTAATGAAACAAAACGCCTTCGTCGAGTCTTCCTAGACCGTCCTTCCGAGTACTAGACATGAGGCACTGCCGCTAGCGCCCCAACGCAACGTGCCTACAATGTTAATAAGAATCCAGAAGAGCAGGCGCTGAGCTCCAGCTCCTTATTCGGTGTGCGCCGCGTTCGGTCCAGGCCGCGGTCCGCTGGAGACGGGACTCCACGGCGCAGACGTGCTTTACTGTGAATCTAGAGCCCAGCGCCAAAACAGCAACGACAGCAGCAGCAGTGTTCCACCTAAGTAGTCACTTCTCATCACCGTAGTACTGGTTGGTACTCCTCAAGGACTCCGGTGGAGGAAGAGTCCAGCCCAACAGAGAAATAAAAAGAGATTTCATGTTATCCATTATGCAGAAAACATTGAAAGGGAAAGTACAAATCCTCCCCGGGTGTGACACTCGCTTACTCCCCCTCCCCCCCCCCCTACATGACCAGATCCGAGGATTAGTCGGAGGAGAAGCGGGAAGAATCACGCTTGACCTGCAGTGATGGAGACGAAGAAGGGAGAGAAACGTGGACTTAATTATCCACCCGTTGAGTGACAAGACCAGATTGCCTGTGAAGGATTCCACTGAGGGCCGTGAAGGTCCTGGCGCTCTCCCATCAAGCCGACTGATACACCAAGCCACACTGGAACCCGCCTCGCCACGCCACGGATCAGTGGGCTGAACAGTCCCGCCGGGAGATCCGAGCATTCGATCTCAAAGCGGCTCAAAGCTAAAAAAAAGTGGCACCCTGTTTTTTTCCCCCCTCCCTGATAAGAGAGAGAAAAAGAGTCTCGATAGAAAGACGGCGAGCAGCGAAACCTCGACTCGTTGGACACAGGGCGAGAACCCGAGGCCGGATCAGATGTCTCTCATGCTCTCCCGGGAGCTCTGAGACACCACGCCATGTCATGTGATATCTGTAGACACTGGAAGTACAACGCCGAAAATAGCCAACCTGAAAATAACCAACGTGAGGGAACAAAATGGGGGGTAAAGAGAAGAAGAAGCAAAGGAACACTATGACAACAAAAGCTATTCTCCACCGAGCTCCTGGCAGAGCGTCCACTGTGATCTCAGATGGTCAGGAGCGGAGCCAGTGGGACTCACACAATGGCACAGCTGTAAATAACAAGCTGGTTTAGCCGCAGTTACCCTTACTATAAAACACACACTCACATAACATATGAACACACATACATATATAGACACACACAAATAAACAATGTACATAGACGAGGATGAACGCACGCGGCACGCACGCCGCACGCACGCACGCACGCACGCACACACCACACACACACACACACACACACACACACACACACACACACACACACACACACACACACACACACACACACACACACACACACACACACACACACACACACACACACACACACACACACACACACACACACACACACACACACAACATATACATGAACACACATCAACAACGATGAGTGCACACACACACAAATTCAGACATATGCACACAAAACCTCCCACCCACCCACACACACAACCTCCCACAGACCCACACAGATATACATGAAAAGACAACACACATATACAAAGATGAGCATGCACGCAAATTCTCTCACACACACACACACACAAAACCTCCCACAGACACACACAAATATACATGAAAAGACAACACACGTATACAAAGATGAGCACACACACACACACACACACACACACACACACACACACACACACACACACACACACACACACACACACACACACACACACACACACACACACACACACACACACACACACACACACACACACACACACACACACACACACACACACACACACACACACACACACACACACACACACACACACACCAAATCTATGCTGGCAGTGCATCACCCACAAATTAGTCACTTTCCAGACAGAAAAACACAGCACACACACGCACACACTCACAAGACCATGTTGTCATATGCCTTACAACAGACACCTCCAGTCCACACACAACACAATACACATGACATCTCCATGTTCACATGTGATTTCTCCTCGAAGCCCCCACCCCCTGCAGGACAGGACAGGACAGCTGCTGTTTATCAAGCAGGCAGATAAAAAGGGGGGAGAGGGAGAGAGAGAGAGAGTGAGAGAGAGAGAGAGAGAGAAAAGTGTTGCTGGGTCGGTCTTAGATGCCATAGGTGACTCAGCACGGTCACTGAATACTGAATACAACAGAGAGACACCGCAATATTCCCTCACCCTCCACCCACCCACCCACCCAGCAAACCCTCCATCCCGGCACCTCCAACACCAACCAGAGGACTGGACCCAAGAAGGATGCTCCGTCCTCCGGACCCCCCCCTCCTCCACCTCCCCCAATCGGCCACTCAGAATCCCGCTACTCACATGTCGTAGAGGCGATACGCCATGGCCGAGCTGGGTCGGGGGGGCTGACCGCAGCCGGGGTCCCGCGGCCGGCGGGGGTCCGTGGTGCTGACCACCGCGCGCCACACGCTGGGCTTGTCCATCCTGGGGGAAGAGGAGTGCTGGTACCCGGGGAAGGGGGGGTGGGGGGGTTGTTGCGATGATGGGACGGCCGACGGACTGACGGACAACAAACGAACGCTCAGTCACATACGCGCGCACACACACACACACACACGCTGACTTGCTCTCTTCCTCTCTCTTCCTTCCCCTTCCTCTCTCTGGCTGGCTCTCTTCCTTTATCTCGCCCTCCTCTCTCTCTCTCTCTCTCTCTGTTTCGCTCCCAGTCACAAGCGCAGGCAGCCAGACAGCCAGTGTACGTGATGTAAGAAGGAGCGCCCAAGCAGCAGGCGGGAGAGGGGAGGGGGGGGTGTAGCCCGCCTATCCTATCCCTCTCCGGGTGTTTGTGCGTGCGTGCGTTTCAGAGCAGAGAAGCGGTAGGGTGCTGCCTATTTCACGGCTGATGTACAGCCCGTGTGTGCATGCCTGCTGAGTGATGGCTTGTGAGGGAAAGGACAGGAGAAGGAGGGATGCCTTCCAAAACACAAAGGAGGCTGCAGCCACCGGGGCAGGTGGGAGGGACCACACGCTCGCCTCATTAAGACGGACGATCTAAGCATCCGCTGCCGCTCCCCACTCCACCCTCTTATTTTGTTCTCGATAGTACAGTCCTCCATGATGCCACGTGATTGGCTCCTTGGTCGCCATAGAAACAGGAGGATGTGTCAGAGGAAGGGCTCATTATCATGGAATTCTGCTCTCTCTCGCTCTCTCCCTCTATCCTTCCCGCTTTCTCTTTCCCCTCCTCACCCTCCCTCCCTCCCTCCCTCGCCCTCCTCTTGCTCTCCCTCCCTCCCTCCCTCTCCTACCCTCCCTCTGGTCATGTCTCTCACCCAATCTCAGAGCTAACGCTCTCACAGTGCCAAACCCAATTTTCATTAAAAGAAACAAAAAAAAGCACTTTGGTTCACCTTCACCCCAACCTCCCCCCCTCCTCCCCTCCTCCTCTCCTCCTCTCCTCCTCCTCCTCCTCCTCCTCCTCCTCTCCCCTACCACCCTCTTATGAATCGATGGGTTCCTCCGTGCCTGCTACGGCTCTCTCCTCTCTAATGAGGCTCCGGGCAAATAAGCAGTCAGTAGGTAAACTGGCTGTTAGGAACGCCGGCCGAGAGCGGACAGATGGCAGGCATGTGGCGTCGGAAAACAAGCGTGTCTGGGGAATGAAAAGAAAATGGGTCCATAATGGATCCTGGGAAGTGGAAGAAGAGGAGTATAATGAGCGTGGAGAAGGTGACTTTAGCAGTACGGGCGAATGAAGCCTAACAGTTTGGCGTCGGCTCACTGGATGACACGTGACGTGAGGAGAAACGAGAGTGGCTTGCACTGCCCTTGCGTCAAAAAGATGCTGAAAATCGGAGAAATAAAAACGTAAGGACACAATCTTCTTTGGATGAATTATTTGCAGACGGCAAACCGTAATGAAAAAAGGAAGGTGAGAAAAGTGTAAAAAAACGACGGTAATTTGTAACCGTTGTTACAAATGTGTGGCTCAACACCGGCAGCATCCGCTGGCACACGGGCAGCTGTTGACAACCGTCACCTGGCAACCGCATCCCTAGGAGACACGTTGAAACCAGAGCCAAAAGAGAGCCCATCAAGACAGAGAGAAAATAAAAAGGGAAAGAGAGACCCAGAGCCCCTCAAGACCCCTGCACCCATGGGTGCTGACAGAGAGAGACAGTGAGGGAGAGAGTGAGAGATGAAGACACTTCTTTTGCCAGGCCTCTTCATTGTGAACAAACCTCCCTTAGAGGGCCGACTACAAACGATTGCCTCTTGTGTTTTCCACGCCCGGAAAGAACACAAGCGGGGAAGGGCTGTCGCAATGACAGCACTAACGCATATATACCGCGGTGTTGTCAAGGCAACTGCAGGGGGTGACAAACAACCGCCATAACTACACACTGTACAATTGACTTCTCTTTTTTCCCGATGTCAAAGTTTGTATATTTAATGTACACTAATTAATTAAGGAGGATCAGCCCAAGTCAAATTTGAAGCACAGCAACAGCAACCGCTAATCCTGAGTTGACTGCTTTATACAATAGACTATTGTAGGCTATTATATTGTAGGTTACTGCTGTATTTTGAACGCAAATGGTATCGTCCAACTAAACGTAAACAAAAGCATATTAAACGAACATATTAACTAACTGTGATCATATGAAGAACTGTCACACTTTCAAAGCAGTCTTTCGAAAAGACACGGCTCTGAGGCTTCAGTAGAATAAAACGTATGTTTATAACGATAAAAAGCAAAAAATTATAAATAACGATTAGTACACTAATCACGTATGTAGACTTAACACGTATGTAGACTTATCGCGACAGCCATAGAACAGACCATATTAATTGTTAATAGAATCTGGTTTAATTCAGTATTATAAGGACTGTATGTATGAGTGAGTGAGTGAGTGAATGAGAGAGAGACCCTCCCAAGAGGGGGATCATGTTCTTCCTTGAGAACAAATCAATGCCATTCAAGTTAAAAGCAGAGGTGGGTGGAACATGGAAGCCCCTCTCGTCTGCACCCCTCCCGTCTGCACCCCTCCCGTCTGCACCCCTCCCGTCTGCACCCCTCCCGTCTGCACACCTCCCATCTGCACCCCTCCCGTCTGCACCCCTCCCGTCTGCACCCCTCCCGTCTGCACCCCTCTCGTCCAGTGGAGGATCGTCCATTGAGGAAAAGGAGGACCATCCTCCCTAACATTTCAGAGAAAATAAACCTGTTAAATACACATAAATTGAACAGATTCATCTGTGAAAACACTGATAAAAATGCTTTCACACAAGTCACACAAATATGTGTGTCTAGCACCAACCGCAATTTTTTAAATCACTGTATGGAGGAACGTCCTCCATAAACTCACATTGAAGTCCATTATACCAGGGGTTCCCAACCGCCGGGCCGCGGACCGGTACCGGGCCGTGGAGCTGTTACTGGGCCGCGAAACGGCTGTGTGTTTATCATCAAATAATTTGAGTATAGGTGAACGGCGGGCGGTATAATCTCTATATAGAGATTATATATATAGTATAATCTATATATATACCGTATATAGATTATATAGCGGTATATATGGGCGGTATAATCTATATATATAGATTAAATATATATCGGCGGCATAACGAGAGACTTTCAGTTGCACGCGCTACTAAAGAGACTACGCGCTAGTGACGTGTCGGTCGCGAACGAGCCGGCTCAAAGAGTCAGATCTTTTTTTTTTTTTACTTTGTTCATATGTTTTGGATGCATGTTGTTCTGCTATTCATATTTGTTAAGCATTCATATATATTTTTTTAATTGTATCCTGGTTTTAAACTTTGTTCATATGTTTTGGATGCATGTTGTTCTGCTATTTTCTGTTATTTACATACAATTAGCCTCTGTTGGCACCTGCTGGTGAGTAAATATAAAAAACTCTGAAACATATTGACAACCGGTTCACAAGATTTTTTTTCATGTATCTGCCGGTCCGTGGCACAAAAAAGGTTGGGAACCCCTGCATTATACAACTGTGGGACCCGAGTGGCCGGTGAGTCCTGGTGTTTAACGTGAGTGTGGACGGCGCTAAGGGAGGATGATCCTCCCTTAGCGTGGGTCTACCAATCAGCAGAGCTCACTGCGCTGGTGAATAACCAATCAGAGTTTTGGGGGGCGGGTTATCATCATGCTAGGATCTATCTTGTGTCATTCATTAATTCCGCGTTCCAGAAAACTTGTGATTGGTCATTTACTTTTAATTTAGATTTGAAACTTGACCTCCGAACTCAAAGTGTTCTAGGTGCATGACTTATTGTAATTAAATACAGGTAAATATACTTCACACAACAGAACGATTCTCCCTCAAAACTCACTCAATTTCAATTCCGTTAGGTTTGTTCGATGGCACAAGCCACTGTGCATGAAACTTCTATTCCGATTTTTAGATTGATCATAAATGGATTAATCGCTAAATAGCCATTTTTCCAATCAAAACAATGCTTCTTCCTCCTCAGATCACAATCGGTTTTAAGTCAGTTTGGCTTGTCTGCTAAAATGACCCAGTAATACACTGTCAAAATTGATAGTGAGGCACCTTCCTTCCTCCCCTACTTTTACAACCACCAGCCACCCCTGCTGCCGGTCTGCTCCCCTCTTGTCTGTTGGTATTGGTATTGCATCACCTTTTTGTATTGCATCATTGTATGGCGTCACCCAGTTTTACAGTAAAAAATGCAATATGAGGAAGAAGGTATGCCCTTAAAATATGATCCGTAAGAAAGGAAAAAAAACTCTGTCCGATATGATGTCATACTCTCATATACTTAAATGGAAGGACCTTCAGTTAGACCATTTAGAATGGTATTTTGAGTTTATAAGTATATCGTGAACTACTGTATATATATCTATATCTATCTATCTATCTATATATAGATATAGATATATCTATCTATATAGATATATCTATCTATATAGATATATCTATCTATCTATCTATCTATCTATATAGATAGATAGATATAGATAGATATCTATATCTATCTATCTATATAGATAGATATAGATAGATATCTATATCTATCTATATCTATATCTATATCTATATCTATATATATATATATCTATATATATATAGATATATAGATAGATATATCTATATATATAGATATATATATATATAGATATATATCTATATATATATATAGATATATATAGATATATATATATAGATATATATAGATATATATATATATACACACACACAGATCGAAAGTGTATCATTTCATCCTTTGCATCATTCATTGCATCCTTGTGTCCTATTGGGTCGAAGCGGCAACAGCGTCTATAGAACATGGTCGCCCGTGGAGATGGCTGCTGCACGCCTGTTGTCTGGAGCTTGTTTTCGCAGTGTGTTGCCGTGACAGCCAAGCTCAGTGGTACCCAGGGAGCTGCTGCCAACTACTACTAATGCTGATGATCAGGGTTAAGAGAACACAGAGAGAGAGAGAGCGAGAGCGAGACAGAGAGAGAGACAGAGAGAGAAAACGGCAAAGAAACTTTGAGGGGGGGTTGAAGCCGTGATCCGTGGCCGTCCTCTATCAGAGGAGCCCTGGGTGGAGCATTAGTAGTCCACACACACACACACACACACACACGCACGCACGCACGCACGCACGCACGCACGGCGAGCCACAGACGATCAGCGACCATGTCATGTCACATCACCAGCTGATTGGTTTTCAACACTCCGGTGTGATGAGCTGGTATGATAGGCATGCTACAGCCACTAGGGGGAAACACACACACACACACACACACGCACACACACACACGATGATGAGCTGGTATGATAGGCACGCTACAGCCACTAGGAGGAAACACACACACACACACACACACACACACACACACACACACACACACATGCTCAAAGCAAGTTAGCTAATACAAAAGCCATCAAAGCCATTACTTTTAATTGTCTTCCTTTTTGCCTGGCCTTGCAGACATCAATCACAGGTGTGTGTGTGTGTGTGTGTGTGTGTGTGTGTGTGTGTGTGTGTGTGTGTGTGTCAACCCCTACACACATCCTTCATACAGCACAGCTCTCTGTGCCAACCACAGCAGCCTCCTTCAGCTCCCATATGGTCCCTCTTGATCACACACGCACACGCACACGCACGCACGCACACGCACACACACAAATGCTTGAACTGACGCACACACAAACACACGTGCATAAACACACACACACACACACACACGCTTGAACTGACAAGCACACACACAAACACAACACACAACACACATACGCTAGAACTGACGCACACACACACACACACACACACATCAAACAAACAAAAGCACAGACACAAAAACAAACAAAAACACACACGCACACACACACACCGAAATAAGAGGAAACGGCCCACGGACATATGGCAGCGGGTTGGCCTGAGCCCTCACAGGAAGGGCATACTGATGAGTGCAGGCCTAATTGCCTCTTCCTCGTCCTCTTGAAGGAGCAGCCAACTGCAGCCCTTCCTCACCCAGCGCAATCTCAGAAGTGTCAAGGAATCAGAGCGCAGGTGGAGAACGGGTGGAGAGCGGGTGGAGAAAGGGCAGCCGGCAGAATGCCAATGGGCTCTGGGATCACCACCGGGGGGGGGGCTGAGGAGCATGTCTCCATTTGCCCTTCTGTAAAGCGCGGAGAAAATATTCAGGCCGAATAGCCTTTAAAAAAAAAATAATTATAAAAAAAATAAAGGTTGAAATCACAGGTACAAAAGAAGAAAAACGGTGTTTCAATGAGCCTGTCGTACGAAAGTCAGACTACAATTACAAAATCACAAGGGAACTGAAATCAAATGGCATTCACGCAGTGAAGTTCAGTTGGTTAATGGAGCCTCACAGTGCTGGGTAGCAGGATGAACACAGAGGTGTGTAGCGCGTCGCACGAATGAGGGGACACCACACCATGGGACCACCGTGTGCTGACACACACACACACACACACACACACACACACACACACACACACACACACACACACACACACACACACACACACACACACACACACACACACACACACACACACACACACACACACACACACACACACACACACACACACACACACACACACACACACACACACACACACCGGTGTGGAGGTCCGTTGGTCATCTGTACCGACCGCACACTCAGCTCAGAACATCCACAGGGATCCAACTCAATAAACAGAACTCATTCGTTGGTTCGTTCACCGTTGCCTGCTCTGGGTAATGCCATTATGCAAATGTAAACGGCTCAACAGCCAAACAACGTAAACCAAAAGGCGGGAACACAGCCAAACTCCACACACTCCATTCCAGATCTCACACATCATCGTGAAAGATGGTGGTGCTGGTGGTGAATACTCAAAATGATTGCAGTGGCTCGACCCCCTGCGGAGAAACCTCCTGGGGTGTGGTGTGCATGCAAACTTGGTCAGCATTTACTATGGCTGGAGGCTTGTGATTGAGCAGTTCTGTGTTCCTGTGTGGAGAGAAGGGGTTGGATGTGTGTTGTGACAGATGCACACGGGTGGATCACTCTGTGGACCAGCGGGGGCCTCATTTAGTCCTTTAGCTAAGCTGCTCTGCTGGGCTCCTGGCTTCCAATACTGCCCTGAGAGAGAGGCAATGGAGCAAATCAAACTCTGCTTGTGATGTGTGTCTGCTGCTTGTGTGTGTGTTTGTGTGCTGCTCGTGTGTGTGTGTCTGCTGCGTGTGTGTGTGTGTGTGTCTGCTGTGTGCATGCGTGTGTGTGTTCATGCATGCGTGTGTGTCTGTGTGTCTCAATTAGAGAGTATGAGACAATCAGTGACAGTGAGCGGTACCAAATGGTCCCAACAGCACTATTGACTGTTCACCACCAGATGGCAGCGCTTCACCTCACACTCCACACTGGCCCTAAGAGTGTCTATGGATTGTTGTAATAATAGTGAATTGTAGTGCACACGTTTCTGGGAATAGCAAGAAATAGCTGCACACCCAACTGCTTATTATTTAAATCATGGACATTAGGCAATTCAATAGACTCAACGAAAGACACAAAATAGGTTGACAACCTTTAACAACGACCGTTTAGAGGGAAATATGAACGCGTCTATGTGAAGTCAGCAACGTGACAGGGCTGAACATAAATAAATATAGCCATTATTCAACGCTTTTCTAACCCCTGCAGTTAGCGTCAACAGCTGGGAAAATGGACCTCCCACCGCTACACTGCTGACCCTTACTCAGGAAGAGAGAGGTGGGGCATGTTGTCACTGGTAATAACATGGCACCCACACACACAGACAGAGAGAGAGAGAGAGAGACACAGAGACACAGAGAGAGAGGAGAGAGAGAGAGACAGAGAGAGAGACAGACATAGAGACAGACAGACAGAGATAGAGACAGAGACAGAGACAGAGACAAAGACAGAGAGACAGTGACAGAGAGACAGAGACAGAGACAGAGACAGACAGAGACAATGAGGGCATCAACAGTCATCCACATGGCTCCCTGCCTGAAGGCACTAGAGATCACAGAATCAGGACGCTTGCAGTACGACCACACAGACCGACAGGAGTGGCTGCCCTCTCTTCTATAGGACACCCAATAACGACACCTTCGTGGTGACATCTCCGAGGCCTCACGGTCCTCTAAGGTCAAAGGGAGGTTGACCTTATGACCTTAGCGTTAAGACGAGCCCATGGATCCTAGGGAGGTGCCCATCCAGGGTCCAAGTAACACATTCACAGCGTAAAGACAAACTGAACCACAACCAAGCTTCCCTTTACGCTAAATAATTGTACATCCAGGTTCAGTTCTCATGCATGCGAGCATTCACAACATAAAAGACAAACCGATGACCAAAATTCGTGATCGCTCTGTCGGCAAATTCTGACTCCTACCCAAACCCCCAAAAACACAGCTGGCAGCTCATCAATAGGCGAGCCAATCCTCCCGCTATCAATCGATCGAATCCTACGGTTCGAAGGATTTTCTTTGGACGAATACAACATGTTTGTTGTAGAAGCCGACCCGCACTCCTGGAGCCCCGGTGCCACGGCTGCCACCACTCCCCCACGAGGCTGACTGCACTCATTAGCCGGACCCTCCGTGTGTGGAATCTAATCCCCCGCTTATGAACTACTCTTGGGGTGCTGGGGCGTTCAACCCCCCCGACCACTACATCACACAGGGGCTGGCTAATATCTCATCACACTTAACACGGCCGCTACCCAGCAGCTTCCGCCCCGGACGAGCGTCCACGCTTTCTAGTCTGATTTCCTTTCGAAGACCAAACCTCTCTCTCTCTTTCTCTCTCTCTAGGCGAGATGGGGTAATTTGGAGGAGGGGGTTGAGGCCCATCAGACTGCATGTGTTATCCTCGGTCGCCGACTGGATCAGACGGATGTCACACTCGACCGCGGCTGTGAATGAGACACCTGCGTACCGCGGACGGGTGTGTGTGTGTGTGTGTGTGTGTGTGTGTGTGTGTGTGTGTGTGTGTGTGTGTGTGTGTGTGTGTGTGTGTGTGTGTGTGTGTGTGTGTGTGTGGTGTGTGTGTGTGTGTGTGTGGTGTGTGTGTGTGTGTGTGTGTGTGTGTGTGTGTACCGCGGTGTAACGGCTCCTGTCGATGTATTTTCACCGTTTTGTATGTGGACAATACGTACACAGAAGAAACCACAAGAGAAAAGAAGAAAACAATCATCTTTCTAATCACGCTGCTTACCCATGCATAGATATTACACATTTAGATGTAGAGGTCCATTTATAAAAAAAACAATATATAAATAAAAGGTTTACATAGGCACCACCATGTGACATGTAGGTACACACTGCCGGGAATGAGAAGCTATTCCTAGTATTGACTCAAAGTAAAACACGGAGCGATGACTGATAACGGGCACAAAGTCAACCCCAAGAAGAACCAGTCCTGATGGTCTATCAGAGACCGAGCGTTTGAAGTTACCAGCACCGATCACATGTCATGAGATGTGACGTGTCAAGAGAACATCTCGGTTGTTGTTGGGACGAATGAGAGCTCAGGTTATTGTGTTATCACACACACACACACACACACACACACACACACACACACACTTCATGTTGAACACGACCTACACACACACGCACACACCTCATGTTGAACACGACACACACACACCTCATGTTCAACACGACACACACACACCTCATGTTCAACACGACACACACACACACACACACACACAGTTCATGTTGAATACGACACACAACTCATGTTGAACTTGACACACCTCATGTTAAACACGACACACACACACACAGTTCATGTTGAACACGACACACACACACACACCTTATGTTGAACACACCACACATACACACACGTACACCCCAAAGAGACACAGAGTTCATGTTGGCCACACCCACACACGTTCAACTCACAATATTAGAAACGTAAAGTTCAACACACACACACAAAGACGTTGTGACGATTCACACAGCTCAGGTTATTGTGTTATCACACACACAAACCCATACATACTCCAGAGAGACACAGAATGCATGTTCGACATGCACTCACACACACACCAGACAGAGTGCATGTTCTACTCTACACCACACACACACACACCAGACAGAGTGCATGTTCTACTCTACAACACACACACACACACCAGACAGAGTGCATGTTCTACTCTACACCACACACACCAGACAGAGTGCATGTTCCACACACACACACACACCAGACAGAGTGCATGTTCCACACACACACACACACACACACACACACACACACACACACACACACACACACACACACACACACACACACACACACACACACACACACACACACACACACACACACACACACACACACACACACACACACACACACGTTGAAGTGATCCTTATCTAACGTCAACAAGAAGCCGCGCTACAGAAAGCGCCACGTCAGCCCACGCCGTTTCGAGTGGCGGCTAAACGTTGAAGGTCCACTCGCCGCTCACACGCCGCGTTTGTTGTTTCTGCGCAGGATTCCACAAAGCAAATGTTTGCCGTTAAGAGTCGAACGGTCCAACTCTCGGTAGGCCTTGACCCTTTCCCCTGACCTCTCTCTCTCCCTCTCGCTCTCTCTCTTTTTTGCGGCGGTTGATCGTCCGATGCCCGGAAGCACAGGTGACTGAAGAAAATAACCCTGAAAGAAACAAAAAAATAATGAGAACTGAATTCAAAAGGTTTGAAGGTAAAAAGCGGGAAGTGTTTTTCAACCACTTGTGTCAACAGAGAGCACAGAGTGAGGAGGGAAACGGGAACCGAGCGTCGGGTTCGAAAAGACGAGGATGAAGTGAGACGCACAATTACGCTTCTCGTCACACTCTCAACGCAACGGGGACGGACGGCCTCAGAACTAATAAGATCAAGGACAACACCGGTATTATATTGTGTTCTCATCATCAGCAGAATGTCATTCCAGACAAGATGTGTACTTCCTCAAGATGACAAAGGGTGTCCGGGATAATCACACACATGTGAAAGCCGTTACATTCATCACAGCTGACACACAGAATATTAAACCATCTGGCCGATTGAATTACACAACACACACACACACACACCCATCTTTACTGACAATGGAAAATCAATAAACCAAAAAATACAATTGAATTCGATACACAGAATTCAATACTGGGGACAAATTAAACGCAGCGCAAGCGATCGCTTCTTCGCCGCAGTTTCCGCTCCCCGAGTCCTTAATCACATTCATAACCTGACCTCTCACCCTTGACCAATCACCGTTCGCCTTGTTGTGCTGTGATCCGATAGCAGAGCAGCTTACACACAGGTATCATTGCATAAAACACACACACACACACAACCAATACAAACACAAATTGCTAAGAACTGTTCCTCACATAAAAATTATCCACAGGGGGATTATAGAGCACGGTGAGAGAGATACAATACCACACCTTCCATGTTCTCCATTTTTATTCTCACGTAGGGAGAGCGAGGGAGAGCGAGAGCGGGAGTGGGAGAGAGAGAGAGAGGGAGAGGGAGAGAGAGTTAATGCCGCATAAGGCCACATGGACCCATTTGTTCCAGATCCTGGACCTTGGGTTCTGGCGAAGGGGCTTCATGGAGCAAATAATTAACTCATGGAGAGAGATAGAGAGAGAGAGAGAGAGAGAGAGAGACAGAGAGAGAGGTCCGGAGCGTCATCCAAGCGGGCCAGAGCGCCTTCCACCAGCAAGGGACGTTCAAAACACATAATGGGAGCGGGCTCGCCCATTCAGCGGCCTTGTAAATCCCAGCGGTGACTGGCGATTCTGCGCAGGCTAAACTTTACAATGAGGCAGGCAGTGAATACGGACATCCAATAACGTGTATAGAGGGATGCCTTTCATAGACCTTCACACAGGCGCTCGGGGGGGCCAGGAGGGGGAAACACATTTTTGAAAAACAACAAACAGGGGTTCAATTCCTACATCATGTCACCTAACCTCCTATAGGGGTCTCCGATATTACCTTGCCATTTCTCAGGACCGATAAGACCTGACCAAGGACAACATACAACAATGCTAGGAACCATCCGGCTCCCGCAGGGGTTTCTGCTGTAGTGTGTGTGTGTGTGTGTGTGTGTGTGTGTGTGTGTGTGTGTGTGTGTGTCCTTAAGCATGAACCGCGTCGCCTTAATCCATGCTTCACAGCTCTTCATCAATGACTGTCTCCGTCTCCCAGTGTCTGCAACGCTGAGCCACACACACACACACACACGCACGCACGCACGCACGCACGCTCGCTCGCTCGCTCCTGCACTCGCAGCGGAGAGGAAGGAAAGCAATTTCCCATAATCGATAGGCTATACGCCCCACCTCCTCCTCCATCACCACCACCTCTTCCCCTGTCACAGGCCTTCACCCAGGACACTCATCTAAATACAGGACAGGGATCAGAGGACGAAGTGTAACAAAAAGGTATACTGTTTTTTGGTAAACAGAGCTCAACAGAAACATAAGTCTACCCAAAGTGATTTACACTGCAGGCGTGACCCCATTCAACATCACCTCCGACCCCGTCAAGCATCTAGACATCAACCCCACCAATCAACGTCGCCTGATGCGTTTCTCTTATCGGTAGGGAGGGGGAGATATACAGTAGAGAGGAGAGGGGGAGATATACAGTAGAGAGGAGATATACAGTAGAGGGGGAGATATACAGTAGAGAGGACAGCGGAACGAGAGAGAGAGAGAGAGAGAGAGAGAGAGAGAGAGAGAGAGAGAGAGAGAGAGAGAGAGAGAGAGAGAGAGAGAGAGAGAGAGAGAGAGAGAGGAGAGAGAGAGAGAGAGAGAGAGAGAGAGAGAGAGAGAGAGAGAGAGAGAGAGAATATCGGAGCAGGTTCAGGCAGCCCTGCAGCCAGAGCTCTGCTGCTGAAACGTTAAGCACCGGG
This sequence comes from Muraenolepis orangiensis, assembly GCA_027704905.1. NCBI lineage: Eukaryota > Metazoa > Chordata > Actinopteri > Gadiformes > Muraenolepididae > Muraenolepis > Muraenolepis orangiensis. The sequence continues at coordinate 6,846,590 of CM051013.1, read as the reverse complement.
AGCCAAGAAACGCAGCATCTAGAGCGCACACACACACACACACACACCTGCTGTGTGTGCACATGCATGCGTGTCAACCTTACAGGCAGCGCTGCTTCCTAGCGGAGACATGCTCTGCTATTGATGAGATGGTCTATATTCCCCGCGGGGCTGGCACTGCTGACACCACAGGATGATATGCGACTAGCGTGTCCTCCCTCCCTCCCCCACCTCCCCCCAGCACTCCTCCCTCCCTCCCCCCCCCCAGCACTCCCTTTCAAGTCTACTATGAGCCTGCAGCCCATCACCCTACTGATCAGCAAGCAATTAAACCCGTTATCACAATAAGCCGCTCTCCTGCCACACACACACACACACACACACACACACACACACACACACACACACACACACACACACACACACACACACACACACACACACACACACACACACACACACACACACACACACACACACACACACACACACACACACACACACACACACACACACACACTTGAAGGAAGCAAATAATAATTAAGGAGTCTTATTGAAATCCCATTTGAACAAGAGAGACCACACGACTAACAATACCAGGGGATACTGTAAAGGAAGGGAGGGAGGGAGGGGTCGAGGGATGGGGGGGGGATGAAAAGGGGGGAGGAAGTGGGGGGAGGGAGGGGTTGATGGATAGCGGCAGGAGCAGGAGGCTACAGACACGCAGCTATAATGGTGAAGGATGAAAGACACAAGGTAGAATGAGAGATGGAGGTGGAGAGAGGAAAGCATTACCAGTATAGGGAGAGAGAGTGACAGAGAGACAGAGAGAGAGAGAGAGAGAGACAAACACACACACACACAGCACGGCCAGCTGCCCTAAAAACCATAACCACTCTTTGTCACACATCAAAAGAGCCGACTCCTGCTCTCCTTCTGTCCACTGCTCCGTTGGGAGGAGAGAGAGACCTCATTTGAACCCACGGGGCCGGAGAACAATCACACCCCTAATGAGCTGGTGTGTTCCAGGCGGTAGAGGGGGGGGGGTACACCCCTCCCCACCACACAGCAGGAACCTCACGGGTTCTATCCACCGCTGAGACGCACCCGACGGACCCACATACAGTAGCTTTTCATCATCATCATAGAAATAGTCTTGCTCTCTCTCTTGCACTCTCTCTTTACACACACACACACACACACACACACACACACACACACACACACACACACACACACACACACACACACACACACACACACACACACACACACACACACACACACACACACACACACACACACACACACACACACACACACACACACACACACACACACACACACAGCTTAAGAAGGAGAATAAAACATTTACATTATAGGTTTGCTGAAAGGGGAGTCTATAGCGCTGGTGCGCCATACGGGATTTGTGGTGGGTCAGTTTTATTTTCATAAAACATTTTTAGTTTTTAGTATATGCAGATGAAGAACAATGCTGTAGTCTTGTCAGCAGCAGCGCACACAATTAATTTGCCCCCGGAAATATTTACACATGCATGCTGTTGTACCTCGGAGGGGATAAGTGGCTCCCATTGCTCATCCACCGGCCTCCACTCCTCTCAGAGTGCTCCTTCACCATCTCTGGTCGTTAGTCACTACTACACTGCCAGGGGCCCACAGGGCCGGGGGCCCCCACACTAATCCTGCTTTTCTTCCCACAGTTTCTTAAGTAAACTAGAGAGCCCCCTCATTTTTTAAGTCGTCAAGACTTTAAAAAAAAACCCAAGACACAACTGCCGTAGCCCAGTCTGTTGGGACTTGGCTTGGGAACCCGGAAGGTCGCTGGTTCAAGTCTCCGAAACACCTGGGCACTGCCGAGGTGCCCTTGAGCAAGGCACCAGACCCCTTACACTGCTCCCCGGGCAGCTGAATATTAAATAGCTGGCCACTGCTCCTAATACTAGGATGGGTTAAATGCAGAGAAACAAATGTCATGTGTACATGTACGATGTACCATTAAAAAAAAAAATAATAATAATAATAATAAAAAAGGCACACCGTGTTCACGGCCCTTCGGCCAATCACAAGAGACCGCCGGCAGCCACACTGAACCGTTTCGCCAGAGATGCTGCACCGCCTCTGCAGCACGTGACAACCAAACACCATTAGCAGGGATTTACTGTTTCATATTCATTTCATCACACCAGATGGAGGACCATTAGTCCCCAGGGGAAGCTGAGGAGCACATTATGTAATACGAACAACAACAACATCACCACCCCCCCCACCCCCACCACCACGATGAGTACAGCGCGGCCTCCAGTTAGATCCGTTGTCACAACTTATAATTAACTTTTGGGTCACTTTTTCCCTTTTCGAGTTTCTGGTTGAAAAACTCGATAAGAAACGTTCAATTGAACAGAAGGTTTCCGGCCCATCAGGAAGCGTGTAAAAAAAACAAAAATATTCAAGGGCCAAAATAGCAAATTGCTGCTTTTTACGAAAGTCCTAATAATCCAAAGTGTGTAGAGAGAGAGAGAGAAAGAGAGAGAGAGACCCATCTCAACAGCAGTAATTAAATCAGCCCTAATTGTTGATAGTCCCTAACCATTAACAAGATGGAGGGGGGAGGGGTGGGGGGGATCGCAGGTGAGCGAAGTCACCAGCTGATTGTCAATTAATTAGCGACGGCTTCTGTACAACAAACGCCGGCGACAAACAACCCCGTCATCGCTCGTGGCGCTGCTCAGCGGCGGGAAATAACAATTCCCCCCACCCCCCCGATCGGCGTCGCCGCACCCGCCGCCATGTTCGCCGTCACGATCCATTTAACCCGCTAACCTCGCTCTCCTGGCGCCAGGTTCACACAGAGGCACACGCTGAACACCTAGGAGTGTGTGTGGGTGTGGTAATGAACTGCTCCCTATATTTCTTAACAGGTTACACACACACGCACGTCTTGAGTTTTCACTGAAAGTCTAGAAAGGTTGTCTTAGAAGAGAACAGGTTAACTATGTTGAGCAGTATGGATTAGGATGTGAGATCTACGGAGAGGCAGCCGATTGGTGTTTGATTGGCTCCTGCTTGTTTAATGGGAGTGGCCCAAAATGAGAGCGGCGCACTTCAAAATCCAAATAAGTCCATTTCCTGGACTTATATAAGTCCTGGTATTTTTGGAATACCAGGGAGCCAACCTACTTTTACCTGAGCACTGGTTCTGCTTTTGGAGGCTTGTGAGGAAGGAAATGCACATATGACTTCTGGAGACTTGCAGTTCTCTTGCCTACCTGTTGAATGACCTTATGGTGAGTCGCTTTCGACAAATGCGTCTGCTAAACGACTGTCATGTAATGTTTTGAATACGACAAACCCCCGTTGCATACAAGGTTTCAGGCAAGGTATGCGTTTAGTTTTCAGCCCGCAATCACTTGGTCGTTTTATTGTCGGCGTGACCTTGCCGACCTTTCTTCTCTACAAGATTCATACAGACCACTGAGGCCCGACGAGCTCCGGGTTACAACGCAATTAGCGTCTAACGGCTTTCTTTCTTTTTTGCTTTTTACAGCGAGGGCCCGGGAAGGCAATGTCTGCTACCTCCAAAAGTGCTGCAGCGTCGTGAAATAAACCGAAAGATCTTAGCTTCTGAGATTTGCGGCGAGAGGACACAGACATGTTTTCGTTAGTTTTGTACACAGCAAAAGTGAGTGAACACAGCATCCCACTTCTGTAACCGGGGGCGTGTGAATCGTTATGTACTGTACATGGTGATGTATTTTCGGGGCATTACCGAGACCAGAGACCAGGATGTGAAACAAGTCTCGTTTTGTGGCAAAGCACCTCAGAATGCAGGGTGCTTTATGCTGGAATGCACACACACACACACACACACACTAATGTTGCACTGTACCCAAAGGACGCAGACTTCCACTTGCGGCAGGGAAAGCCTCTCCTGCTGGTGGCAGACGACACCATGTTTCCTCGGCTCTCCATCACGTCGACGGGCAGAGAGGCGTGTCTCCTACACAGGAACACACACACACACACACACACACGTTACTTACTTTTTCCGGTACGCGCTTACGTACTTTCGGTCCTGTGGAAAGGGCCAGCTCGTTTTATAGAAACTTCCTTCTTGTGAGAAAAACTGAACTGAATACAGCGCCGGTTTCGGTTCACCAGTTTCAGTTCAGTTTGTAAAATGCTAAAGGCATTGTTCCCTAAAAAACGCTGTTCAAAGTCATATTCAAAAACACATGCATATTAACCGTCTTCCCTAAAACTGATTAACGAGAGACACAATGAGCCCCAGAAACACTGTAGTTGAATCGCTATCATTTCAAAGCAAAGCATTGTATATATAAAGTTTTGAAACAAAAGATGGGAGCTCATTAAACAAGGCCTCTCTGAATTGCTCTCAGGATTTTCTGCCTTTCAGCAACCAGTTTGTTCCGCGAGAAGAATTATTACGATGCAAACTCAGCGCGGACTGGGAATAAAAGGAAAAAAGAAAAAAAGAAGCATATTAGCATAGAATTACAGCCCCGCGCAGAGACCCCGAATGTTATTAGCGGCTAACGGTATCATGGCTAGAGCTGTCCCCAGTTTGGGCCTAATCAATTATTCATTCAACAAAAGGCTAATGTCCGTGTGTACTCCAGGGGAGGCTGTGAACCTTGAACAAAGCTACATTTTTTTTCCTATTTGTGGGTTCTGGAGAGACAGAGAGACAGAGAGAATGAGAGAGAACGAGAGAGAGAGAGAGAGAGAGAGAGAGAGAGAGAGAGAGAGAGAGAGAGGAGAGAGAGAGAGAGAGAGAGAGAGAGAACAAGAGGGAATGAACTAGAACCCTTCAGGTCTGCCAGCGTTGCTCGTGAAACACACAGAATCACATCGGGTCATGAACAGACGATGAAGATGAAGATACTTCCAGACCAGCACACAAACATACGTTTACAATGTTATAAAGTTTGGTCCAATCGCTGCAGGAGCTGAGGGTTATATTATTGTCGTTATCATTGTGATTGGAGCGATACTTAGGAGATGAAACCGTGTCCCAGGCCACACGGGCCAGTCAACAGGGGACCACTCAAGGACGACTGCATCTGGCCCGCTGCCTAGTCACTCTTTCTCCCTCCCTCCCTCTCTCTCTGTGCCTCCTTCCCTCCCTCCCAGTCCCTCCCTCTCAGTCCCTCCCTCCCTCCCTCCTCTCAGTCCCTCTCTGTCCCTCTCTCTCCCCTGTCGGAGCCGCATCCCTCTCCATGGCAACAGGAGATGGGCGAGGAAAACAAGAGGAGTTGACAGGCTTGCATGGTCCCGACAGAGAGAGAGGGGGGGGGGGGGGGGGTTGAAGAGAGACAGCACTAGATTGGTCCTAAGACGCTCAGTGGATATGATGAGGAGGCCCTGACACGGCCCCAGGGAGGCTGGGCCACGGCTAGCTCCATGTCTACGGTGATTCTAAGTTAATTTCAGTCCTTCTCCACTCACCATGGTTACCACACCATGGTAACTAACAAGTGCCAGCCACGACCGCCTGTTTGTGACGCCCCGGTAGAAGAAACAAATGTATAGTTCCTCTAACGGCCTCTAGGCGGCTCATACAGAGACTGGCGTGTAGTTCCTCTGATGGCCTATAGGTAGTTCACTATAGAGTCTGACATGTTCCTATAGGTGGCTCGTGGGGGTTGAACGCAGAAAGACCTGCCTCCATACTAAGTCAACAAGAAATAAATTAGATTGAATCGTTGTAATACGAAGCTAATTCATTATTTTTCCTTGTTTGGCAAGGATCTCAGTAGCTAGATATTCATAGGATATTCATATTTTCAGGCTTATTTCATTAAAAAGTTATTAAGGATTGAATATTAATGACCTTTGACCGTAGACTAGTCGCGAGGCAGCAATGAAATTCCTGCCCCAATGTGACGAATAGGGATTTTACCCCTGTATTCATACGTAGCTTTTGTAACTCAATCTTTAGACGTAAGAATAAATACACAAAAATAACACACACAATTGTGTTTAGTTCTACAAAAACTGGATTTTAGTGCACTCCCGTTCACATTACTATTGCATTGTATTAGCATACGATGAGACAGGGATGTACGCTGGGATTGATTGCAGATCGCCCCTCGTGTTTAGATCAGCATCCGGTGAGAGTGTGACCTACACCACCACTCCTTTCTCCATCACCACCACCGCCCCTACAACCTCCTCCACCACCACCACCACCACCGCCACCACAACCTCCACCTCCACACACACCACTCCCTCCTCCTCCACATTATCCTACACCCCCACCACCTCATCCTCCACCACTCCCCCTCCTCCTCCTCCTCCTCCTCCTCCTCTACAACCCACCACTCCCTCCCCCACCACCACCCCCACCACCTCATCCTCCTCCTCTACAACCCACCACTCCCTCCCCCACCACCACCACCACCACCTCATCCTCCACCACTCCCTCCTCCTCCTCCTCCTCCTCCTCCTCCACAACCCACCACTCCCTCCACCACCACCACCACCACCTCCTCCTCCATCACCACCACCGCGGCAGCAGAGACGGCCAAAGCACGCCATCCATTCAGCGCCTTCATAATGAGAAGGTTTTATAATGCCTTGCCTTCCCTCACTCCTCGGAGAGTTGCAGGGAAATAACAGCCACGAGCAGCCAAGAACACTCTCTCTCTCTCTCTCTCTCTCTCTCTCCCCCTCTCCCTCTCCCTCCATCTCTGTGGTAACTCAAGGTGGTCTTCCCTCCCCCATGATGGAAAAATGGCGCTCTGAAAAGAACAGAAGTGTGTGGGCGTGTCATGTTGCCCACCCTCTCGGGTCGACTGTGTTGGGATAGGGGTTAGATTCCACCAGTCTGAGCATGAAGCTCATTCAAGTAAATCAAACAACAACAACAACACACACACACACACACACGCAACAGCAAACATTGCGGTCAACCAAGTAATCATTACTGGGTGAGACAAGAAGACCCTTCAGCTTGTTATTGTTGTTTGTGAGAAACCATGTCCAGTATCAACAAAACACTATCTAACCCTTTTTATGGGACAATATGCTGAAATCTTCTTCGACATTCCGGTCCAATATCAGCGACTTGATGAAAAGAGTGTCCTCGAGTACAAGCCAGGAGTCTTACATCTAGTTTGTGGAAGTCGTAACCGTAGCCACAGTGGTGTTATGTTGACATTGTGCCGTACGTGTATCGAAACAACAAATCACTGGACTCATTCATAAAATGAAGGACAGCAGGCCATCGTCACTGGCAGTAGCTCAGGAAGGATAGCAGGTTGTCTGAGGAATGGATGGTTGCTGGTTCAATCCCCCCTGGCTCCTCCTTCTAGCCAAGTGTGGCGGTGTCCTTGAGCAAGACACCCTAACCCTAACTGCTCCTGACGAGCTGGCTGTCTCCTTGCATGGCTGACATCGCTGTCTGTGGATGATTGGGTGGATGAGTGGGTGTACGGGAGGCATAACTTGTAAGTAAGCGTTTTGGTTAAAAGTGCTGTAAAAATGCAGGCCGTTTACCATTATGATCCGTTGAGGGCTAAAACGTGTGCGAGTACGACTATCGCTGCTTTGATTGGTAGATGCGCTCAAGAGCCGACCCCGCCAGGACGCCCCCAAACCTAACATATTCATTTAGAGATTCATTAATATGAATCCCAAGTCTGATTTGTGAGACTAACCCCAAACCCAGTTCTGTTTATTTGTGTATGAAACCATGACAGGGCTTTGGCCCCGTACAGAGTACAGGGCCAAATGAGAATCATATTTGATGATGTTCTTAATATAGTGTATATAATACCAGTGGTGAAGCGTCAGGGCCTTCAAGGTATTCAGAGAAGACCCTGGAACTCTCAGATGAAACCAAAAAAAAATCGAATTAATTGTATTAATAAAATGTAATACAATTTAATAAAATGTAATAACAATTTTGTAAAATGAATAAATGAGAATAGTATCTGTGTTGTTATCTGTTATATTACAGTGTTACGTTGATTTGTTTGTCTTTCTCGGTCCATGCACTACGCATTTGAGTGGTTTTGTGTTGGAGAATATCCTTCAACCAAAGTATTCCCGATTGCTTTGGCCCTTAGACTGAATGAGAGCGTACGTTTGGATTGACAATTTGATCAACCAATCATATAGTGATTTGTAGCCAATGGGCGTATTCTTTCAGATTTCCCCACAGCTCAATAGGGAGCTAGAAGGTGTACTTGCTGGAGCGAGAGTGGATCTAGCGTAGTGCTACGTTTTTTCTACGTAGGTTTTTTACGTCAAAATGGCAACAGGCGAAGATGATGTTGTTGCGGATTTATTGTCGGAACCATTTTCAAGACGACCATTCAATGTAAGATGGACAATATTAAAAAAAGGCCGTCCAACGCCAGACAATCTTGAGCTGAATCAAGTTGTTAAAGCAGGCTATGTTCGCTATGTTTTTCAGGCTAGCAACTGGGAAAGATACATGACATTACATTACAGTAATTTAGCAGATGCTTCTATCCAAAGCGACTTACAATAGTATGGTGTAATAGTGTAGATAGTGTAGATACCCGTGGCTAACGGGTATCTTTCCAGGAGAATAGATTTCGTCTTCAAGTGAACATCATTGGTGAGTGAGACTCATTTGTCTTTGCTGGTTTTGTCGCGGTGTTGCATCTTGTTGAGCTGGTTGTTGCATTTCGTTTCCACACACTTGTTGAATGATTAGTTAATGGCTGTCTTGAGTTTGTTAAGCATTGTTGTGTATTTCAATTGAGAGTTTTGAGACTTGATCTTTCTTTGCATCGCTTAACGTAACTGAGAGTTACAAAACCGCGATCAATAATCACCAAATTTCTCTGGCATATGTCTTGTCATTAGCACTGTCAAAATATCTCAACTTAAATCCTCCCATTATGGACGTTATATCTACAGAAGGTCCAGTTGTGATAGACACACTTGGCCACTGTAATATACACAGACAGAACACCGTTATATTACACATCGGTGCCACCATTTCCTTCGCTTCCGGCGAGGCGCTTCTATCTGGCCATGTCCGTGGTCGTTTTGTATCGCTCAGATCTCTCACGGATGGACGCTCGCAATTGTTCCGCACAGTTGGGGTGGATCCACATTAGCTGCATATGGTTTGAACGACTCTTCACAAAGAAGAATAAGAAGGTACATCGGAACATTAATTTGGCTTTGCCACTTCAATTTGCAATAACCGGTGACATGCTGTCAAAAAGAGCCATCGAAGACAGACCCTTAATTCGAGACTCGAACATGTAGAGGGTTTATTATAACAAAGCTGATTGTTGGCCCGTGTGACCAGTCGTAACTGTACGAATGTGCACGTCCACCAAAAGCACCAATTAAGCTACTACTACTACTAAGTTTAGAGAACTCAGAGTTCAGCTTAACGGTCACTTAGGAATCCTCCCAACTACTAAAAAAAGTAAAGTGCAGCCAGAGGTTTGGGAAGAGCGAGCGAGTGAGTGGGTGCTAAAAACAAAAAAAAGCTTGGTCAACAGGAATTCACAAAAGCACAATTAACACAAAAGAACAACAACAACAACAACAGACATCATTGGGACAAATAATGCATGCTAATTCAGCGAGTGCTCACCGGTTCCAAGCCACACGACGCCAATCGTCCCCGAAGTCTGTTCACCGAGGAGCAGACCTGTATTCCCCTTTACATTATTCAAAATATTCTTACTTCCCTATCATAGTTGGCACCCTCCCTCAACACACACACACACACACACACACACACACACACACACACACACACACACACACACACACACACACACACACACACACACACACACACACACACACACACACACACACACACACACACACACACACACACACACACACACACACACACACACACACACACACACACACACACACACACACACACACCTTGGTGCCATATTTAGAGCTACGGGGAAGTCCGGAGGGTACTCAGGCGCTAACGACAAATATTGAGCAGACCGGCTGTCATGGCGACGCATATTAACACGGTGACACCGCTGTAATGACGGTGACCCTGGGGTGTATGCTCACGGCGTTCAACAACCATATACTATATTATAATATGATATAATTGTGTGCATGGGGAGCACTTGAAAACAAAACTACATTCAGATCCACACTATTACATACATCACACACATCTTACACACATCTTCTTGCCCGACTAGTTTAAGAAAGGACCTAAAATAGCCACTGTGGTAGCGACCACCAACTGATAACCGGACCTGACCCCTGACCTCTCCCTCTCCCTCTCTCTCTCTCTCTGTCTCTCCACCTCTCTCTCTCTTTCTCCCCCTCTCCCCTACTCCCTCTCTCTGTTTAAGTACCCACCAGCACGTTTGGGTGGGGGGTAGGTGGGCGGCGGCTGGTTGAATACCCGCCACACAGACTTCATTCTTTAAGCGTGTGGTCGCTAATTGTACCAACTGTCCAAACAGAGGATGTGTACATCCCGAGTTTCGCCCGGTGAAGAAGCAGTGGGTTATGCAGGGGGTTGGGAAGCGTAGGCCATAAATTCACCGGTACTGAATTAATGAACTAGATCGCTTTAACTACGGGATCACAGATTTCGAGAACATTCATTTGGATTGGTTTATTTGAATGTGAATGTTTAAAAAACACCCACCAGGTTGCCGTTCTGCGTGGCATGGCCAAGAATACAGGATTGCACCTGTATTCTTACACAGCTCTATGCAGTCTTTATCCGTTTGTGTTATCCCCACTGGTCCTCAAATGTGAATGTTATTGGGCAAGGTGTAGTCATATCTATTGGCTAGTATGTGTGCATCAATATTGGATTTCTATTACGGGTGTACATCATTCCACCAGCTCACAGATGTTCACATAACCGAAAAAGCTTAAAGCTCAGTATCAGAGGTGGGTAGCCACGCAGAACTTTTTAAGGAACAAGTCATTTCATGTTCCTTTTTTATAAACGGTACTTCTGCTCTGCTTTAACAAGAGTATACTTTTGAGGCAGTGCTCCAAACTTTGTACTTTGGTTTTAATTTGCCACCTTTGTTACAACTAGACCGCACTAAACGGGAAATAGGGGGTGTAGGTGGAGCTCTTAGCACCTCTACTGTGGGTGCCAAGGTGGAGGCTGCCTGGGAGAACAATAACAACCACCTGGAACAACCCAGAAGAAGAGGCAGCTTCCAGCCGTCGTCCCTGGCAGAGAAACGTGTACATTTGAGTCATTTATCAACCCTTTTTCTAACTTTTACTCAAGTCTCTCAAGAGGTAATTGTCACTTTAAATATATATATATATATATATATATATATATATATATATATATATATATATATTTTTTTTAATAGATTTTCAGTACACCACACACCACACACTGCTGTGTCTTGCTTAACGGGCACAACAGTGACAGTGACAAATGATCAGTGTCTAATTATCACGTATTGATCAAGTGTGAAGAAACAATTAATTGGTTCATGTGTATTATACACTGGTGGTCCAGATGAAGTGATGACATTTTTTTTAAAAGCATGTTGACCTACCTGACCATTTTGGGCACGTCATATTCAGACCTGAAAGAAAAAGAGAAAATTGTCTTGGTTGAGTATTCGTTTAGTGGGAACAATGAGGCACACAAAAGGCCTACAGAAGAGACACACATATATCAATATAATATCAGCCACAGGTGTGCAGATATTACACATTAATGTATTAACATTACACTATTAATCATATTAATAACAATTATAACAATTGAAAATACAATCAATACACTTGCTTATATTTCTTAACCCATTCGTATACCCTCAGTAAATGTAAAGACTGGAATCATTTGTATGTGCTTCAAAAAGCTGCTTAAAACCCTTTGTTGCATCAGATGACAAAGGTTAAACAGAAGCAACACTTCATAGCCCAGCTCCACCTTCACAGAGCTCTTCTACCTCAAGAGGAAAGACACCTCTCAGTTCTTTGTTTGAGCTTATCTGTGAAGTCGTCGTCCGTCCCCCCCCCCCACACACACACACACACACACACAAACACTAGCTAGAGAAGTATTTCAAAACAAGGACAAAACGGATTCAAACATTTTTTTGTATGAGCCTTCTCATTAAACTAAACAGGCCCCCGTGCTCATGGACGTGAGCAGAATATCCCACTGCAGGGTCAATACCACGCAGTGGAAGGGTGAGATTCATTGACACACATACCAGTGGCCACAGCCAATGGCAATTACTGAAACTATTGATCCGTCCATACACTGCGCCTCCCTGGTAAAAAAAATAAATAAAAAGACCCAAGTCGGACCAATGCATTTTCCTCAAATCCTCCGTTGTGGAATTAACAAGCTGCTTGCCCCTCGAAGCTCAGAGCGGCATGGGCGTCCATCCCTCAGCCCCCAGACAGTGACGGGTGGCCCGGAGCATTGATCAGAACCCTGGACAGCTCCGCTCACCAACAGAAAGGCCACGGACGGCCCTGACCTATAAATCCTCCCGCTCAGCACATACAGAGGCCGCGGACCAGCGCAGTGTTTAGCGAGGCCGTGTCAAACCGTGAAGAGTTGGATGACACACGCGGAGGGGGAGGGGGGGGGGGCGGTGGAGCCTGTTGTCGCAGTTTTTTTTTTTTACAGGGCCGTGAGATACGGGACGCAGCGGCGACAGACGTTTTTAACGGCGGCTGGAGGGGAAGTCGTTCACTCGCGCGTCTTCGACCGGCGGCTCCCCGTCTTGGGAAAGACGTCGTTAGCAGAAGCAGGGAATCACACCGCAGAGAAGAAGGTCCATATTGAACCGGAGATGAAGATCGTTATTCTGCGCACATATTCCCCACGTCCTCGACATTAGTTTCCCTTTTCTTTATTACTTCACTGCACCGATCTAAATAAGAATGCAACCACACACACACACACACACATTATTCAAAATATTCTTACTTCCCTATCATAGTTGGCACCCTCCCTCAACACACACACACACACACACACACACACACACACACACACACACACACACACACACACACACACACACACACACACACACACACACACACACCACACACACACACACACACACACACACACACACACACACACACACACACACACACACACACACACACACACACACACACACACACACTAAAACTAAATGAACAGTTCATCCTCCTCCCCAAAGCAATGCATGGCTTTGAAACAAAAAGAACAAAGACGAGCATAACCATTGAATTCCACAAAGAGCCACATGGCGCACGCTGCCAATCAGAGGCCAATGTGCAGAAACGTTCCCATGTGCCTTTGAACAGCTGCACGAGTGCATGGAGGTGCATTCCACAAACCTGCGTTAATAATGCATGAAAGACGCCAGACCGCATTGGACGTATCAATTTACACAGAGACGTTTATGGGCCCTGTGATTGGTGGCCCCCACAGCGGCCCCTCACAGGGGAGGGAGCAGGCCCCCCAGGGACAGAGCGGTGACTTCAATCTGGCCACTTCCTGGAATCCTGCTCTAGTTTGCTATCTTTCCTGTCATCCTTCCTGCTGCACGAAATCAGGAAGTACTGACCTTTCGGTTGGGCGCAAGAACAGGCATTGTGTGTGTGTGTGTGTGTGTGTGTGTGTGTGTGTGTGTGTGTGTGTGTGTGTGTGTGTGTGTGTGTGTCTTTCCCCGGCGCCGCGCTATCTGCTTCCTGTGACCTGTGACCGTCCCACTTCCTGTTCCAGTGGAACAGGAAGTGGGACGGTGGCGAGGCACATGCTATCAGAGGGAAACGTACACACACACACACACACAAATAAATACAAAAAAAATGCAAACTCAGCCTTTATCAATCAGCCTCTCTGTAACATGGAGTGCAACTCGATACGGCCATGAAAGTGCATTAGCCTGCAGATTCTTTCTGTGATGGCTTCTCCTTGTTTTGAAGTCACTGAAATCCAATGCGGCCCGGCCTGCCATCCGAGGTGTTTCCAGTCCATCCAGGATTGGTTGGAATTAGTTTCCGCCGCACTAAATGTCACACATAATAAACGCTTCACCCAACAGCTATTTCTCCTCCGCGGTTTCTCTCCGGGTCGCTCGGCTATTATGATTATATGCCCACAGTTTGTCTTGTTGTTTGTTTGTGTTGCTGTTTTCTCTCACTAGGCTAAGGCTAAGCAAATAGCTTGGAGCTTTCTGGATAGTCACTGTCTGACAATAGCAGCCACGGATGATAAATGCACAGCAAAGTAACGCGTGTGTGTGTCTTGTATTTAGTTTCCTCGTCTGTCTTATTTCTGCGTACGTCTGTGTAACCGCACGGTAAATAATGGTTTTATTATTATACCTGCAAACACTTGCAACAAACTCTTGACGATACTGCTGTAGTGCATAAAAACCTAAACATATATATCGATTTATAAAAATGTGCATTAAAATGAGTAGACAATCCATTCCCCCGTCTTTAAATACAAACCAACACATTTATTCTGTTCCCAAGATTTAAGACGAGTGAAGATGGTTTCCTTCATTAATCCCTGCAACGTCACGACATCTCTCCAAAAAGACACTGCACCTGCAATACCATAGAACGCCTGCATGACATGTTGGTCAGCTTTACCCAATGACCGACCCCCCACACACACACACACACACACACACACACACACACACACACACACACACACACACACACACACACACACACACACACACACACACACACACACACACACACACACACACACACACACACACACACACACACATATATATATATATATATTAATTTAGCAAACTAATTACAGGCACCAAATGCGTCAGGCTCAGTGCAGTCTCATGAATCCCCCACGTTGGACCGGCATGCTTCCCCCCCCCCCCCCCCACGTTGGACCGGCATGCTTTCCCCCCCCCCCACGTTGGACCGGCATGCTTTCCCCCCCCCCCCCACGTTGGACCGGCATGCTCCCCCCCCCCCCCACGTTGGACCGGCATGCTTCCCCCCCCCCCCCCACGTTGGACCGGCATGCTTCCCCCCCCCCCCACGTTGGACCGGCATGCTTTCCCCCCCCCCCACGTTGGACCGGCATGCTTCCCCCCCCCCCCACGTTGGACCGGCATGCTTTCCCCCCCCCCCACGTTGGACCGGCATGCTTTCCCCCCCCCCCCCCCACGTTGGACCGGCATGCTTCCCCCCCCCCCCACGTTGGACCGGCATGCTTCCCCCCCCCCCACGTTGGACCGGCATGCTTCCCCCCCCCCCCACGCTGGACCGGCATGCTTCCCCCCCCCCCCCCACGTTGGACCGGCATGCTTCCCCCCCCCCCACGTTGGACCGGCATGCTTCCCCCCCCCCCCCACGTTGGACCGGCATGCTTCCCCCCCCCCCCACGTTGGACCGGCATGCTTCCCCCCCCCCCCACGTTGGACCGGCATGCTTTCCCCCCCCCCCACGTTGGACCGGCATGCTTTCCCCCCCCCCCACGTTGGACCGGCATGCTTTCCCCCCCCCCCCCCACGTTGGACCGGCATGCTTCCCCCCCCCCCCACGTTGGACCGGCATGCTTCCCCCCCCCCCCACGTTGGACCGGCATGCTTTCCCCCCCCCCCCACGTTGGACCGGCATGCTTCCCCCCCCCCCACGTTGGACCGGCATGCTTTCCCCCCCCCCCCCCACGTTGGACCGGCATGCTCCCCCCCCCCCCACGTTGGACCGGCATGCTCCCCCCCCCCCCACGTTGGACCGGCATGCTTCCCCCCCCCCCCCCCCACGTTGGACCGGCATGCTTCCCCCCCCCCCCCCACGTTGGACCGGCATGCTTTCCCCCCCCCCACGTTGGACCGGCATGCTTCCCCCCCCCCCACGTTGGACCGGCATGCTTCCCCCCCCCCCCCACGTTGGACCGGCATGCTTCCCCCCCCCCCCACGCTGGACCGGCATGCTTCCCCCCCCCCCCCACGTTGGACCGGCATGCTTCCCCCCCCCACGTTGGACCGGCATGCTTCCCCCCCCCCCACGTTGGACCGGCATGCTTCCCCCCCCCCCCCCCACTTGCCGCTGCTGCCTGCTCTGCAGTCTGATTATCTATCTCGGGGGAGGAGCCGGGGGCCTGCCCCCCCACCAGCTGTCTCAGCCGGCTGGAGCTGGAGGGCCGACCGGTCCTCGTGCTGCCTCCCCCTTCTCCCCCCTCCTCCTCCTCCTCCTCCTCCCCCTTCTCCTCCCCCTCCCCTGGAGAGTCTTGATGATTCATCACCTCACCTCTGGTTTCTCAACGACTGCTCATGAGGCGGTGTCCCGCGGCCAAAGAATAAAGTGGCGACTAGAGTAGCAGACCCTTTGCAAATGAATACCTTCGACACTCCGTGTCAGTCCCTCACTTGGAAAGAGATTCTCTCTCGCTCCCTCCCTCCCTCCTTCTTTGTAAGATGTAGGAAGATTTCAGCATACACGTTTTGTGTTTTTGCAATTGCGATTCACACTATGTGGCAACATAATGATTTGTCCCTTTAAATTGTATAACTCAAATCTGTAGGTTAAAATGTTCATATATCTACACACCAATGTCACCAATGTGTTTCACTAGAGCCTGAAAGCAGGCTTTGACAGGAAGCTATATTTGTGTTCCTGGGTTGGGAAGACAAGACCCGCCTCCTACAAGATATTTGATTGGCCAATTGCAACAGGTACATTGAAATGCTTACTCCCCATTCCCTCCCGCAGTATATCCCCCTGTGCTCTGATTGGCTAGTACTCTAGTTTTACTTCTGCCGAGTTGGAATCATCCCGTAACCATCATTAAGTGGTAAGCATTCATGTAAGCATGATGACACAAGTTACCCTAACCTTAATGCAAGTAATAATAGTAAAAGTAGTACTGCAAATCCATGCAGCATTATCAGACAATTCACGTGTGTAGCCTATGGGAAAAGAACATTAATTAAATTAAATTCTAATCATTACTGACAGAATAGCGTCCGCTCAGCTAGTGGGAGAAAGGTGTCAGATGGATATCGATAGATTGCACTCAGCAGCTTATAGTGAATTTTCCTGAAAGGAGTTAGTTTGCTTTGTGATTGACAAAAAAAAAAAGCCAATCACAGTTGAGCGGGACTTTGTGGTCTCTTTCTACCGACTAATCAGTGGAGGTTGGCTGGGCCCGCTCCAAAATAATTAATAAAATAAAATAAAAGTAGAGAAGAGTGGAAAAAGTGGTTGCAAATATTTACTCATATATATATATTCATATATATACATACATACATACACACACACACACATATATACACACACACATATACACACACACATATATATAATCTTCACTGGGGAGTAAGCATTCCAATGTACCTGTTGCAATTGGTTAATAAAAATGTCTTGTATCTTTCATACTTTGCTGGACTTTCTGGAGTCATTAAAGTGACTGCAGTGTTCTGCACTGTATTCATGCTGCCCTACTGCCACGTTAAATGCTTTTACATCTTTTTGAACGGGTGTTTTTGAATTTTTTTGAACAATTCAACACGTACATATCATCCAACGGTCATTTTATTGTTCTTTTTATGTTCATTTATACTGTGGGAGGTAAAGGGGAGTAAGTACTTGTTGTACTTGTTTCAAATGGCCAATACAAATCTTGTATCTTGTATTTAAGTACTTTGTTTGCCTTCATAGAGATCCAACATCAATATAATGCATATCCAACTAAAATCAACACATTTAAAGTTTGGCCCTTTTTTGTTGGCCACCAACAAAAACTTCAGTCGTTTGTTTTTCATACTTCAGTTGAAGCAGCGTTCTATGACAAACGCGCCCAGCTTTATGGGCTAGAGAGGGCCTCTTCTACTGAGACACATCAAATATCACACACACACCGAAATGTTACACCATCCAATCTCCAGCAACCGTGTGTGTGTGTGCGCTGAATACACAACACACTCCACTTCTCCTGCAGCCCACTTGCATTCCTGAACATATTGCCTGGATTTAGGGCACACCACTAAATCTCCAGTAAAGGCCAAAGTAAAACAGCACCCAGAATCCAGTCTGGCAGTTAGAGCAGATGGACAGAGGTCATAGCTCCTCAATGCTCCGTCCCTAAACCAGCAGGTCCTATTTATTTTACACATCTCTCTTTCTCTCTCTCTCCGAGATGAATACGTATAAACGTGAATATCAGTTTCTACCCAGATCATGTACATTGTACGAGTCACATTTACACACAGTTACTTTGCTAAACTTCATCCAAATGTGCAACTATAGGAACATATCAGCACTTTGAAACACTTTCCTCAAAAGGATCAGAGGACGGTGAGGAAGTGTGTGTGTGTGTGCGTGTGTGTGTGTGTGTGTGCGTGTGCGTTCCTCTTTTGCTTTGTTAAAAGACTCTCGCAGCTTCCCCGCTGCTCAGCCAAAATCCACAGACTTCCACAGGAGTTGGCAGGAGGAACAGCGAAGCCCACTCCAGCGGCTCGCCACAGGTACACTACGCCAGCCCTTTCCTCCCCGATGTGGAGTTTCAAGAGCCTTCAGGCATCTGGATCACCATTAGACGTGAGACTATGAGATGCCTCGAGGCAACCACAAACGAAGGGAAGTGATGGTGAAATTACTGTTATATGGCTGAGAACGGGCCTATTCAACTGGTAAATTATTTATTAGAACATCAACAGTCTGAATTATCTTTCCAAGTGGAAAAGAAAAGCAGTTTCTGAGCAAGAATGACAGCCAGTTCAGTTTAGGGAACGGTTTTACCTGCTTTGTCCCGCCCCTACGACCCTCTGTGACCCCACACTCAGGCCAATGTCCTCTCTGCTGAGGCAAAAACTTTAAATTGCTCAAATGTCCAAAGGCCTTTGAAAAGGGACAATTCCTATGAAAATTCCTATGACAATTCGGACAAAAAAAGAGAGACAGTAGTTGAATAGCCCTGGTGTAGAACAACAAGTAACATATAAAGAGAACGCCATATCAGAAAACATCCTATTTTGCCTTTGAGATTGGCATTATTATTAAGCCTCTTTAATTAGAAGCTTTGCAACAAAACAGAAGGTATAGGTTGGAGTCAGCAGTGGTATTGGTTTTTATTGCTAACTCCTTGCATGCGAGGTACAGGCGACCAAGCGTCTACGAGGCATCAGACTGCCCTTTCATAGCCCTAATTTAAGACTACCCCATTCTAAACCCAGCAGATAAGAAGCCACATTATCTGAAATATAGGCCTATATATGTATATATAAAAAAAAATTGAAATTGGAGGACGCAAGGAAATGAAGTAAAACAAAAAGAAGGAGCCTAGCTCGGGGCCTGCTTAGCGATGCCATCCCCACGCCCTCCCGTGATGTGGCCTTTTCCTCGTAATTTACTTTGCTAATGACCCCATTAGACAGAGGTAAGAGCTGTCATTAAGGCCATCATTATCCAGCAGCAGCTACATCAAAGAGCACAAACAAATGCCTGACAGCTTTGTCTGTCTGTCTCGGTGTGTCCGTGTGTGTCTGTGTGTGTGTCAGTCACAAATCGCCTTCGGACTTTCGTTTGACATTTGTAGGTGGACCTGGAATGCAAATCATCCCAGAGTAGAAATTAATCTGGTGATGTGATTTCATTAAGGGGGGGGGGGGGGGGGGGGGGGATCCTGCGGTGGTCGTAAATCTAAATTGGCCCACTGATTGTTCAGCTGTGTGAAGTGAGTGGACACCGCTAGACACAGGAAACTGATTTCTTTCATGGGGCTGTTATTTCCTGCAGGTAGCTACAGGGTCCCTGAGACACATGCTCGAGCTGTCACCAGGGGGGGGGGGGTGTGTGTGTGTGTGTGTGTGTGTGTGTGTGTGTGTGTGTGTGTGTGTGTGTGTGTGTGTGTGTGTGTCATAAAAGCTACTCATCTGTAGTAGTCTGTATTCAAAAGGGGACTTGAGGGACGTAAGGGCAGCGGAAGGTTCTGTGAGACGAGCCGCAGTAGAAAGACGCGAGGACACACCTGTCACTCAAAACCCAAAGCAGTGCAGCTCCTCCCTCTCTCCCGGTGACTTCTGAAGAGGGCAGAACGCTGCAGGGCTGCACAATTACTCTAAAATATTATCCAAATGGCAAGAGCTGCAATCTTTTGATTAAGGTTCAAATGGGTGCATGTAAAACCCCATTATATCTAAAGCACTGTGGTGCCACAGAGATGCCCTGGCCGACACATCATGTCACATCACAATTTTAATAGTTGGCAAATGATGCAAATGATGTAATGAATCTTTAACGTGTTCCTTTAGGATCTGTATGCAAATGTTGTTACATTTGGAGCCGTCCGAACCGGGCCACAATATAGCCGGCAGTTATGTTTACCCGATTCAAAATCAGACTAAAGGCGAGTACTGCATTATGAAAACAGTGGTCCCTGTATAACAGCCATTGGTTTAAATCAATAGCTGCTGCTGCTCAGCATCCGAGTGTTGCTTTAACGCTAACATTGCCCTCATGTAGTCTTCAGTATTGATAAATATGTGGGGGGGGGGTGGGGGGTGGGGTGGTGGAGGGGAGGTTTTACAGCCTATTGCGCAACGGTGAACCCAGTAAATCAACAGGCGCTGGCTGTGCACTCGAAAATGATGTCACTTCCATCCGCTCCTTCATACTTCCTGTTCCATTGGCTCTAATGAGTCCAACGCTCCACTCGTTCAAACTGAGAACGTACCAAAGCTCTTCAGCGACGTCTCTGAGGATTTGTCACATCTTTAGTTAATATTGAATCAATGGTATGAGAAACTTCTTAAATAATTGGGGCCTGGATGTCAAAACCAAAACCTTAACGAACTGCTTCTGTCGAGAGACCCACAACACACCATCTACATACGTCTATATACGGTCTCCCGGAGCTCTGCCTCAACCTTCTAACTGGGGTTTCCACGGATGTTACGGTTCAAAGGAATGGACCCCATTAACGAGTGTCACTGCCAAAGAAGCGACTTCCTACAAATGTTTGTGTGGTTTGTGGAAGATCCTCTTAAGCTTACGAATCCAAAAATGTACGCACAGACAGCGCTCAACCACCGGCATATTATCATTGTGGTGTTTATTTATCATTTGTATTTTCTGTCAGTGGCAGAATGTCGAGGTGGTCGTGAAACCCTTCTGCCACATTTTACCAGAAGCTTGACGAAAGCATCAGGGAATAAAGAAAAGCCAACCGAACACCGGCGTGGTGTTGCCGCCTACAACTTAGAATCCAAAACATAAACGGTGTCCCGGAGAACGTTTACCTACCACACACACACACACACACACACACACACACACACACACACACACACACACACACACACACACACACACACACACACACACACACACACACACACACACACACACTTATACCTCTGAGTAACCCACGGATTTGCCCACTTTGACAGATTTCACCCCAAAAGTGGCTTGTTTGCCAAACTGCCGCCTCACACATTACAAACAATCAACTCGACTCCAAAGTGGACTTAAGGGAATAAAAGCTCTCGAGTGTGAGTGTGTGTGTGTGGTGTGTGTGTGTGTGTGTGCCGTTATGCGGGCCGTCCATAACAGCTGCAAGTTTCTGCTGTCAGCAGAAACGTTCCTCCGGGTGGAAAGCTGACATGGCAGACGACTCCAGAGACTCGGGAACGAAAAAGAGGAATTTAATTCCGTACGGTTCCGACCTGTGAGCACGCCGTTAGACGCCCTCCGCGTTATGTTTTGGGTGCGCCTTGCATACGTCCTTAAAACAAAAAGCAACTAGAAGGCAAAACTTTGAGCCAGACTTCAAATGCAACACCTGTGTCAGCATCAAGGAATCTGAGTCAGGTCTTAGTGGGCCGTGTGAACCCTGCTTATACGTCCATCTGCATTCCACCTAACTGGTTCCTGTGGGAGAGAATAGGAAGCGCTTCAGGGTCAGCACGTGTTCATGTTTTGAATAAACTGCCAGTCATGGCGTTTATAAAACCTGCCCTGACTACGTTACCCACAAAGCTGGTCGGTGGACGTAACTATCAGCTGCATTATCAGAGGCCGCTCGGACACACTTGGTTCTTTGTATTCTGTTTTTAGAACACACGTCACACGGGGAGAGCATTGTGTCTGGAAAACAACTCAAGATAGCCGGCCTCAATGTCAGATAGCAGACCGCTGTGTACTGTGGTCAGTGTCCAGCAGCATCACCAAAATCATTTAGTTTTCATTAATATGCCTAATCGGGCTCCATCGAGTGGCCTTCGAATCATTATCTGCTGTAATGTCCCTTCATATTGAATTGGGTAATCTTATCACTTGGATAAAAATGATATACGGGTAATACTATTACTGGGAACAAATCGGTTGAAAAACGGTTTCTGAATGAGATCTGCAGCCAAACATGCCGGAAGAATATGAAGAAAGGCATCACATCTTTCTATAAGAAGTTGCTGCGTGCGTCACCGTTGGCAGACCCTTCGAAAGCAAGTCGTAACAAATGAGTTCTCCCAGGTCTCACGTAATTCCCCTCCTAGCAAACCACAGGCACAGGCAGCCCCTGAGTGGCTTCTGCCAACAACAACAACTTCAACAACATCGGAAAACTAGGCTATCCACAAAGTCACACTGTAGCTTTAGTCAGCAGAACACGCTTCAGTAAAAAAAAAAAAAATACCAGGTGTCCACACTCGCCTTCTTAAAATATCCCTCGTTAGCTAACTTGTCAAGCGTGAGGTTCGGCACGACGCCGCACAGGGAGGCTCTTTGTTCAGTTCCAACGCCTCCCCAATCGCTTTAAGAGAAACCTTTAAAGGTTCTCTGTGCGTTGCACGTCGTGCCACGGTGCATTTCAGCAACTCGGGTACAGGACAGGACGGTGTGGGAATCTGTACCGTGTGTGTTTTGGCTCCCCGTGGGGGGGGGGGGGGGGGGGGGGGGGGCGCAACACAGAACAAACACGCCCGTCGGCCTTGTCCTTCAAGAGCCCCACTGTGATTATGTCACTCGTGCAAACAACAAGAGGCGCGTGGTTGAGAACACAGGTGGCTCAAATCAACGTCCCACTTAAGCCTTAACTGGAGCTGTTTTAGTCACCATAATCTAATAGGTGGCCAATAAAGTTTTCCCCAGTAATAATAATTCCACCTACATGGATTTATTGTACAAGCCTCCGGAATTGTTAAACCAAAAGGTGCACGTGAATGTGTCTTTGGGGACTCTAGGGGCGGCGGGATAAAACTCAGCTTGGATTAATAAAAAAGGGACGTCACATTTCATCAAGTTCATAAAAATAAATTGACGGACAGCTTGGTATCCTCTTCTTCACAGAGCTATTAAAGAAGAGAGAGAGAAAAATGTGCAGTGTGACCATGAGAGAGAGTGTGTGTGTGTTCATTTTCCCAGTCAATCACATCCTAGACTACACCACAGCACAGCAGAGAGGAGATTCTCACACACACACACACACACACACACACACACACACGCTTAAGAAGGTCAGAGTTAAAGTGCGGCCTAATCTCAGTGGTCTGGCCCCATACTGACACGCTATCCATGACTCATTGGTGATGTTCATGACATAACACGACCTGTGAGAGAAAGGTCGAGCACAGGACCCTGAGAGACAGCGGCCAAGTGTGTGTGTGTGTGTGTGTGCGTGCGTGCGTGCGTGCGTGTGTGTTAGGAAGACTGAACACTAGGAACACACAGCTGCTGGGGTGAGGAAGGGTAATCCATGCGGTGTTGATCCTTCATCCGTGTGTTTACCCAGCTCTGCCCTGATCACGATCGAACGTATCTGGGACCTCAGCCACTGCCTGAACACGGATGACGTGCGTGTGCGTGTGTCTCTCTCTCTTAGGTGAATCTGTACAGAAGCAGATCTTCATTGATGATCACCATAGGCACACTCGTATCGAGGACGTACCTCTGGTGGGTCACTACTTAGATGAGTCTACACCCGTTTCACTTTTAACTCTCTCGTTTAGCAGATGTGACAAAGTAGACTCCAGTTCGCTGCTCTCAATTCAGCCTCTCCCTTGCCCATAACCAGGTGGCATTGGAAAGTATTTATTATACTAGTATATTGGCAATGCAATTTCTTACTTTTCTGGGTGGACGTGTTCGTCTATGGCCCCCAGTTTGAGCAGGCTGCCGGGGCTCTGCAGCAGCCTGCAAGTGGCCAGATGCCGCTGGTACTGGTCCTTCAGGCAGGCGTTCTCCGTGCACAAGTCGGCCACTTGCTGCTCCAGCTGCTCTATCCGGTGCCGCTGTCGCTCCAGCAACTCCTGCTGCGTCTCGATGATGTTGTCGAGCTCCTTGAGATATTCCGCAGCCCTGGTGGGGTTCTCCGTCTGACAATCCATGTTGTTTTGATAGGTCTACTACACGTACAGGCCTATCGGAAACGACCCCCCCCACACACACCTCCGCCCCAAGGTGGAGGATCACAGAAAGCCGTGCCCAGATGAAGGCTTAGACGCAAAAGAAAAAACACGAGAAAAGACGCGTCCTTTGCGCCTCGTCATTGCAGACACCGTTTGTTTGACGGGTGGGGAACACGGAACGCACTGACCCGTCTCTGTATGTAGACTCACCCAGAGACAGGGAGAGAGAGAGAGAGACAGTGAGAGAAGAGAGAGAGAGCGCAGAACTCTACAGCTATAAAACGAACGGTATTATAGACGCTCACAGCGACACATGTCAATGGAGTGGGCGCAGAGACCTACCGCTCGGTGGACGCGCCGCGCGTCTCTGCTGAACTCCGACGGCTCTCCGCCGCCAAGTCCAGTCCTTATCTCCTGGACGCCACGCTGTTCGCCTGACTTTTGGTAAACACGGGCCGCTGATTGGCTGGCGGGGAGCTGAGGGGGGCGTGGCCATCAAGTTTGATGAATAATATGTGGCAGGCGCATCGGACGCCGCGACTAAACGGACGACGTTGACTCGACTGTTGTGGTGGACGACACACATGGGTGATGGACTTGAATCGGCATTGCGCGATGGAGTGAGACATCTTTTACTCCCGCTGTATATATTGATACGAGCTGGATGCTGGAACTTAGACTGAGACACAACAAGCAATAGGAATTATTGTTAGGAATGAAATGCACTTTTGACTTCTGGTGACGAGTTATCTTTGTTGAACGCACTATTGTAGTAAGTCGCTTTGGACAGAAGCGTCTGCCTAATGCCTGACTGTAATATAGTAATTTATATGTTTCATTAATTCATATAAAAACATATTTATATATATATATATCATCTATTTGTATATATATTCGTTTTTAGTTAATTAGTTAAGCCCTTGGTTCCTCCAGGGAGCATAGGCCATTGACAAATGTCTTCCATCTCACTCGGTTGGGGACAAGTTTTTCAAGGTCTCCCCAGTTTTGTCCACTCAAAGACATCTCTGCCTGGACATCCCTCCTCCTTCTTGGGGCGAACACTTTTTCTCTTCCCTTGCGGGTTCCACTTTAGGGCTTGTCGGGTGATGTTGTTGGCTGATGAGAGCTCCTGAGAGTGTGTCTTATCCAGCTCCACTTTCTTTTTAGGATCTGTAGGTCAATGGGGTAGGGGTCCTGTCCAGTTCTCTCCCACAGGTCCACGTTCCTGACTTTGTCCCTCCACCAGATGTTCAGGATCCTCCTAAGGCAGTTGTTGATGAATGTTTGCAGTCTGGTTGTTGTTTGTTTTGTTGTTGGCCATGTTTCTGATCCATACAGCATCACCTGTTTCACATTGGAGTTGAAGATGCGTAGTTTGGTGTTAGTTGAGATGGTTTTGGAGCTCCAGATCTTCCTGAGGATGTTAAACATAACCCTGGCTTTGTTGATCCTGCTCTTTATGTCCGCGTCTGTCCCTCCTGTGGTGTCCATCACACTTCCTAGGTAAATGTTATGTAAATGGCTATGTAAATGCCTCCACTTCCTCTAGGGGGGGGCGCCGTGTATGAGGATGGGGTTGCTGCTTGTTGAATGGATCTGTATATATATATATACATATAATCTATTGTTTTTTAAATATATGTTCCTTTATCGCTATATTCGCTATACATACACATCAGAACGCTTACACAACATGTACATGCAATTATATATGACTACACCAGAATCATAGATCCAGAGCTTCAGAGAAGGCCTACAGCATGTTAAGCACCCTTATTCCATGTCAGTGGCTGACTCAAGTCAGGGGTCTTGCAAGCAAATGTGATTATCTTCTTGCCGTTGTCTCTCAGCAGGCCCAACATGACATCCAACGTGCTGCTTGGTAATGCTCCCTCCCAAGCATGCTGACTCTAAAGCTCTGAAATGTTATAACTTAATGTAATGTAACAACAACCTCTAGGGCACCATTTTGCTATGAGTATGATTGATGTGGAGGACGAAGACAGCGTCCATTATCCTGCCGCCTGTGAGCGTGGCTCTGTTATCGAAGGCCTGACAGGCCATGGTGAAATATCAGATGCACAGAATGAACACCTGATATCTATCTATCTTCTTTCCCAAGGCACATCTTTTCAAATGAGAAAATTAAAAGTCCATCAATGCTATTACACTGAATTTGTAAAGGCCGGGTGGATTTTATGGATATCCTCGAGCAGGATGCCTATCTGAATTCACCGTAATTAGGATAAGTGTCGGCTAAATGACTAAATAATAACTCAAAATAGTAACCGAGTGTGACGATATGAAAGCAAAAGCTTTGTGTCAACCCGGTGAGCACCCAGGGGGAACAACGGGTACGTGCAGTGAATTTCTAAGCTATATAGGCTACTATTTATGTGGGGGAAGTGGTTTTATTTTGTTTCTCAGGCCACTTTTTATTCTACAGCTGTGCCTCAGAGTGATAGGACAAGGGTTTAAGTGCATGCAGTGCAGAAGCAGTGCAGCAGGTTTGGGCTTTGCTGGCACCTACCTCCCCCTGATCCCCAGTGGAAGGAGGCCAAGGATGTCCCGAGAACATGGACCTCTGCAGAGGTCTTGGGCTCACACACACACACACACACACACACTGAGCAAAACATTATCAAAAATAGCAATATGGTCAAGTACATAGTGTGCAAATCGCAGAAGCTGCGATTTTTTGACAAGGGTGAACTGTGTAAATGTTAATGTATAACACCTGTATATATAAAGCATTGTAGTGATGCAAAAACAAGTTTGTTTGGTACAGACCCAAACACATCACGGCTTGATTTTAATAGTTATGTCAGGGAAAATGAAAATTGTGACGCAAAATTCACCATCTCTCATTAATAACATATTGCAAACGCAATATCTGTCAAAATAATAATGAATACAATTTGCTTGTTGACCATCGTTGTTTAGTCCTATCACACACACACACGTACCCACACACATCACAGAAGACGGACAGAAGACGTACATGTCCTGCAGCAGACAGCCACATTCAGAGCATCCGGGGAGTCGTGCTGCTGCTCCTACAGCTGCTGTGTCCGGATGCCACACTGCAAGCTTGTCGCTGAGTCTCGCTGACTTCCATTGTCAAGTGGCCGGGCTTGTTGGGTGTTATTATTTACCGCCTCCACAAGTGGTGTGTGCTGGTAGCTGGTGGTGTGTGTGTGTGTGTGTGTGTGTGTGTGTGTGTGTGTGTGTGTGTGTGTGTGTGTGTGTGTGTGTGTGTGTGTGTGTGTGTGTGTGTGTGTGTGTGTGTGTGTGTGTGCAACGTGTGCAGCAGTGCAGTCCATCGCTAGCAAGCGTTTCCACCCACACAAGATACACTTGTGGGAACGGCCTTGGATTGGGCGAGGCTGCAGTGTGTCGTTGCACAAAAAAACCTTCGTATCAATCATGTAACCGTGGCGATTTGGAACAACGGTCTCGGTCGGACGTTTGTATCCCTCAAGAGACGAAAAGTCGGAATGGAAGACGGCAAGTGGTGTGACAGCAAGCGCTCTCCACAACGATCTGTGGCTCCCGGGAATGTGTTTGGCTGAGGGAGCTGAACGGCTAGACGAGCCAAGAGAAGATTGCAGGCTATCAAGGCAATGTATTGTCCTTTCTGCAGGTAGAGGAACATTCTGGGCAAGATGAACGGATGCCGTGTGGGGGCCGGTTTCAACTATGAATCCCAAACAGTGAGACTTTGAAAGACTAAGCTGGCACATACTCCAACCTTTTGTTTTCAATACATCCTCGTGATATGGATTTCTCTTCTGAAGACCACCAGGGCACCATTTTCCCAATCCCGTTTAATTAATATGCGATAACCACCATGACAAAACCGCTACGTTTTTTTAACGTAAACGTCAATACGCTAAAGATACATTTCAGTGGGTTTCGGAAAAAAGACCAAGCCGTGCGCTTGTATAGACCATCGAGAGATCTATCTGTAAAATGTCCGCTCTGGCTTTGCATGACCTGTGTCACGCTGTGATACAATTGCATCTTAACTATTCCTGTCAGGTCTCATTCACCGTCCGCGCTCATTGATCTCTCTGTTGTCTGGGTATAGCAGCCTACGAGGCTTGGAGAGGTTGGCCAGTCTACTTCATAGGTTTGTGTGGACAAGTTTTAGCTCGTCTGGAAGACTACTGGAAGAGGTTAAATAACCAGTGCTGGGCACGTTTGCTGTTCGCTGTTGTTGGCCAAGAAGGGATCCGACAATTGGAAGACGCTGCTATCGTTAAAGTGATCAGTCCTCTCTTCTGGATCGGAGATGAATGGTCCACAACCCTATTGTTTGCTGAGGTTTTGCCATGTTCTGTCAGGTTGTTTACAGAAGAGACCCAGTCCATGTGCGTCTTTGGAGCCAAGCCCTACCTAGTACCTAGTAATCTCCATCATCCATGGCACCCTCCACTCTCTCTCTTACCCAGTTTTCTTGTCCCCTTCACCCCTCAGAAGAATTAACAGTGTCACTTCAGTTCAACGTGGACGAGTGCCCCTAAGGAGCAGTACGTATAGTGTTCCCCTCACACCCACCCAGCGTGTCACACACAAACACACACACATACACACACACACACAGTAACAAACCAAAGCAGCTGTTGCAGCAGATTGTCTGTTGATTCTTTTTCTCAAAATTTTTATTTTTCAGGGATCAGTAGGGGCCACAAAAAAATAAAACCTATTAGAAACAATGAGGATGTGTATTACCCACAATGCTTCGAAAATGCAATGAAACACGCGTGTGTGTGTGTCTGACTCACGCTGCTTTGACCAGGTGTGAAACTGAATGAAACCCAAGCTCTGAACTGGTTAACTCGGGTCTTGCTGTACCCAAGACGCTTTTAAAAAAAGCGAAACCATTCTCCCCGCAAATGAAAGCAATGATGAAAAGGCGAGGCGGTGGGGTGTTTGGTGCCATCACTCCCGTGAAGCGGTGTTAGTGTGTAACCGACACCTCTCCCTGTGTCCTGACAGTGAATACAAATGAGCAGTGGTCCAAGGTGCTCGCCTTCCCGGTACCTCCACAGACAGACAGACATATTTGATGAGATTCTCAAGAGCTTTAGACGCAGCCCTAGGGAGTCGTTTCCCAACGCCCCCCCCCCCCTCTCCTCCTCAGAGTGATGCGCTGTGTTACCGGCCTTAAGGGGCCAGATCTCTGGGTAACAAACAAGCTAGACGTGTGACACTGGGTGTTGTGATTACATAATTAAAAAGAAAAAAAACAAAACATTTTCTTGTTTTGGTCGCTGGAAATAGTGCAGGAGAAACATAAGCACTTTAAATGTATGGCGTTAAAACCTTTGATTTAATGTTTGTCTGCAAGTACTAATATTTCCACGATGGCAATGTGAATAGGATCAGAAGGTGCACGCATGCATGCAAATTGTGTAATTGTTTTAGCAGATTCCATTACATAATTGTATTAAAAGGTGGCGGTCTATCAGAATTGTGGTTAATAAAAAAATATATACATGCAAAACCTTGAACTTTTTGAAAGGTCTTACTGTATGTAACAAAGCAGTCTTCTTTTAATTGAACAAAAACAAGCAAGCCAGGTACATTTGGAAGGAACATTTTTTAATTAGCAAAGACAATTCTCCACAAGCAAAACTTGTTATGTTTATCGGTTGATGTAAGGCACGCATAATAAAACACAATGTGCGCATCTTACTATTCCTCAGAGGCACAACATTCCCCATTTCAACTAGCTAACATAAATACCAATCCACGTCAAAATATTGTTCTTCAAATGCAAATTACTCACTCTCATGTGCCAACCATTGAATCAACAAAAAAAACCTGCTACACCACTTCTAGAAAGAAGCAATTACAGTAAGCAAATTAAAAGCAGAAAGATGGTTCACATTTAGTCGATTTCACATTGTTCTAGTGAAAGTAGAGCTGCAGGTCTTTGGCTAAAAACTAAACGATGACTTTTAGCCCTTCGAGGTTCTGAATTTCGATGACTGAAAAGCCTTGCCAGAGAAACAAAAAAAAAAAGACCCGACTTTTTGTGGGTTTTGATGGTGTGCACATTGAGAGGGTTTCAGTTCAATTCAGTCGGAAGCAAAGACACTGGCCAAACTGCTACGGTTTACACTTTAACAGTGTAGAATTAAACATCAAGTTAATATTTGCAGATTAAGATTGTCACATCCTGAGTTTCTATTTCACCTCAAACCAAAACATTAAATAGTACTACATGTCAAGTAGTACATACATTGCTGACAAACACATATTCAGAGCAAACTAGAGTCATATTTTTTAAATTCAGTTATGGTATTCAAAACGCAACAAACAAAAATCAAACCCTACATATACATGCACTTTGCATTAAAACGCATGGAGCTACAAAAAATAAGTCGGTAAGCCACCCTCCAATCTTAACTGGCCGTCGGACAACGTACTCTCATTGTAAAAATGAACCAAAATTGTAAAAACGTCAAGTTGACTTTTGATTTTGTCAGCAGTAAATAGGAGAATGGTTATGATTCTCTTGGACGGACGGACGGACGGAACGGCACCTCAGCATCAGGACCGATAGTCCGGGGAGAAGAGGCGTAACTTGGGGCTGGTCTTGGGGTCGTTGCAGGGGATGGTATGGTTAAAGGGGTTTGCCACTGGGCTGCCAAAGCCTGGAACAGATGCGAACACAGATTAGGAGAATATCCTTTTTAGGCTATAACATATATACATATATACATAACATTCATTTTGCAGACAATTTTGTCCAAAGCGACTTAAGCACGGGACACAGAAAGCGGAGGGTCGGCTGTAGGGCCGAGGATGGGCGTCAGGTGACCCAAAGCCTGGGCGGGGGCGGGGCAGCACTAGTCGGACAGTTGGCGGCAGCTTTTTTGGTGGACTCCAGAACCCTAGTCGGCGCTTGTGGTCGGAGAAAGAGAGATCACTCTGATCGGCTGTTCAGCTGCTAGGGAATCAGTCAATCGGTGCGCAAGAAGATCAAACGAAGAAGTGACGAAGCAAGCAAACGACAAAGTCAAGAGTTAATTGTCTATGTATCCTTTATACTGCTTTTTTAGTTTAGTTTAGTTTTTAATTAAGTGGACATTAGAAAGATTTGTTGGTACAGATTCAAATTTACTTTTTAATTTTAGAGAGTGCAAATAGTAAGCGATCACTGCTTTGTTTATAACCGCAGTCCCGGGTCATCCGGTTTCCATTTTTGAAAGACGAATACAGACTACTGCCACCTGTTGGTGAGGAGAGTAATTTCCTCTCCCGCAGGCGCAGAACAAATGTACTAGTGTGCCTTCAGTGAGGTAAGTTTGCGTGCAACTTTTTTCAGCCGATGGGAGAAGGCGGGGCTTCGTCTGCGCAAATTAACGCAAATTTATGCACGGCCGCAGCGCTTGGTGTGTCCCGGGCCCTTTACAATATGTGCATTCAACATAGGTAGACAAGACAAATATTAGTTAGGATAATTCAGAGTTTTACTTCCACAAAGCTCCTGACAAACTCTCCTTAAAATGAATAAGGTGGAAGGTGTCCCTACCGGTCACAGTGGGGGTTCTCTGGATGAAAGCGGCAGAGTGGTGGCCTTGGTCCCTCGGGGAGAACACCGCATGGCACACTGAGGGGAAGATGGAGATAAACACACACATTGAAGACCACCACCATCATGCTGTTGAAGAAGCTCTCGGTCTCCTAACTGATTCGGAGACTCGTAGATCATATCCCCCCCCCCCCTCGCTGATCCATGGTGCCTCATGGTGACACATCAGAGTGTTATGGTGTTATGGGCTCAAAGTCAGCAGCCTCCCCCCATACATGCATCCAGCAGCAGCACAGCGCTACCGCTGGAGAACTAGCGCCACTGAAACCAACTTAGGTCTTGGTTCCGTGTTAATATCACGGGTGATTATCGGGTGACTAGGAAGGCAACCCGGCTGTAAGAGAGGGTTCTGGAACATACGACCCACTTAAGATCCAATTTAAAAGAACATGTGCGGCTTTCACGGTACGAATTACCAGGAAACGTACACGGTGGTGCTTCAGTGAAATTGCTGTTCCAAGAGCACGCAAAGAAAAAACACAGGCCCTATTGGGGAGGAACGGCAGGAAAGCAAAACAAGAGTATGCTACTAAATTTGAAACCCGTCATTTGTAGTAGAGGCTTTTTGTTATGTTTTTGCCATCAAGCATAAAACAGCAAACAGTGACACAAGTGACTTACTAATTAGAGAGAGAAGGATCCCACATATTTGAAGGTGTAGTAGAACAGAACAGCAGAACAGTACAGTATTCCAAAAGCCAGACGGTGTATATTTGCATTTCGCATTGCAACATTAATGCCAACACACTGGTCTTGTTAGTTATGTTCCAGTTATACGGCCCCGTAGGAGACCATTTCCAGAGCCCCTCATGGAAGTATTGCTTCTGCCGCTAACACAAATGAGCTCCGAGCGGGAGAGTTGCATTTCATGGCTGTGGCCCGTGCTTCGAACCACGCTAATTGCCCTGTAATGACACGCAAGGAGTGGAACAGAACACATATGAGATGGGCACAAACGACTTGAAACAGTCCAAGCATTGAGCGTCACACACACACACACACACACACACACACACACACACACACACACACACACACACACACACACACACACACACACACACACACACACACACACACACACACACACACACACACACACACACACACACACACACACACACACACACACACACACACACGAAGTATGAGAAGAACTTGATGGAGGATGTCAAACGCCAATGCTTTGGAAACCACAATGCGATATTAATCACAGCAGACTGAACAATACACTGAACAAAACCCTAGAGAAGCAAGCATTTTCAGATCCCAGAGGAGGACCTGGGAACCCACCGATGATGATGATGGCGGTGGCGGCCAGCAGCGCGAACACGGTGAAGAACATCATCTGGTACGAGTCGATGACGCTCTGGAGGGAGGAGGAGGAGGAGCTACCGGCGTCTAGGCCAGCAACGGAGCCTACGAACGACACACGAGAAGCATGTGGTGGTGGTGATGAGGATGAGGATGGTGATGAGGATCATGATAGCAAGTCAACAGCCTGTCCACGCACACGCATACACACATTGTGTGTGTGTGTGTGTGTGATTGGTTGATTTCCCCCGTCTCAACGGAGACCCCATTGGTCTAAACTAACGGATCGTTCAGCGATCTAAAACAGAGACCACGTCGAGTATAAACACTTGTATTTGTCCGCAAAAGGACTTCTTCGTCTCTGTCCCCCGCCCAAATAAAAAAAAAAATCGACTTTCTTTTTAAGTACGCCGCCAGCTTCACCGCTCCACTGGTCGATGAATTATGAACGCCATCGTAAAGCCGTCTCATCAATTGACGGAATAACAGATGGCGAGTCTGGGTACTACTTTGTCTCCACAAAAAAAAAATAATAATAATAATAGAAATCCTCCCCCATCTTCGATCCTGAAGAAAATAGTCAAATAAATAGGAGCTATTTACAAACTCATTATATCACACTCCTCTATCATCATCACTCTTATTATGTTTTTGGTACACACTTTTAAAAGTGTGTACCAAAAACTAGACATTTGCTGATGTCCTCAAGCAGGCAGCTTGAACCAGACCATGGACCAGAACCAGACCAGGACCAGAACCAGACCAGGACCAGAACCAGACCAGGACCAGAACTCACCCAGCATGGAGGAGCTCTGGGGGTCGTGGGCCCCGTAGATCAGGGTGACGGGGATGCGGAGGATCTGCCCTGTGGCCGGGCTGCTGGCCGAGATGATGGCGGAGGAGGAGGCGGCGCCGGCGGCGGTGGCCGGGGCCTCCACGGCAGTGACCGTGTACTTGGAGAAACTGGGGAAGCCGCCGGTGTGCGACTCCTTCTCCTGTACCACCACGCTGGGCGAGGAAGAGGTCACCTGAAGGGGAGGAGGAGGAAGAGGAGCAAAATGGACCAGACGTTACAGTGACCTACAGGCCTAGCGGGAGGCATGCGGAACCACACAACCCCATGCATGGTTTTTGTGTAAATTACTTTGTATGTCACTTATGACACCCATTGCACCCACTCTGCATTTCTTCTCAAAATGTCTTCCAAAATGTCGTCATTATGGAGTTATTTCTTGCCTTTTGGGGTTGGGGGGGGGGGGGGGTGGTGGTGGTGTTTCATATGTGGCCTGTGAAGCCCTTTGAAAATGTAACAGTGATTAAGGGCTATAAATAAAATTGCCACAACTTGACCCCCCCCCCCCCCCCATCTTATCAGTGTGTAGCTGCCGGCTGCGCCCCGGCTTGCTTTCTGAAAATCTGTGTAGGATTTGATGGAACCAGAAGCCATAGGGTGTCATAGGGGTCAGAGAGTGAGTGTACATGATGTCTGACCTCCATGGCGACCAGGGAGCCGGCGGGGCCGAAGACGGTGAAGTCGGCGGTGGGGTGAGCGCCGGACAGCAGCAGCTCCGTCTGGTCCGAGTAGAGGCCCGGCTCCACGGCCAGCCGGACGGACCCGCGGTCCCCCCCGGGGGGGGAGGAGGTTGTGGCAGTGGTCCGCAGTCCGACCGCCACCAGCAGCTGGGTCATGGACACACTCAGCATGCGTGTCTGCTGCTCGCTGGCGGGCTGGGGCTCCACGGTGCACGAGTACAGACCTGGCATACAACGATTGGGGGGAGTGAATACAGAACTGGTTGGTGGTGGACTACGTTAAGAAGGTAGTGTGTGTGTGTGTGTGTGTGTTAGTCTGATTGCAAGATGACTCAAAAAGTGATTGGACAAAACAAATCTAACCAAAACTGATTAGACTACTTATGGGCCAAGGAACAGTTGATTAGATGTTGAACTGTAGAGCTATGTATAGCTATTTTGTGTGGCGGAGGCATGTGCTCTACTGAGGGCCCTCTAGTTCTCACTGTATATATAGTAACGTTTACTTACAAAGGTTTGACAGTTAAGTCAATAGTGAGCAGAAATTAGTTAGATTTAGATTTTTTCTGCTCCCTCCTCTACGTTTCTACACAAATGATAATGGGGTTTTTTCACGCAACTGTGATTGATAGGCAAGATAGATTCCCCGAACCAATCAGGGAAGAGATGCCCTGATTGGTCTTAAATCTATCTCCCACTGAGGCAGGTGAAGGCAACTGAAAACATATTTTCTCACAGTGCATTTCACTCACACATACAAATAGGAAGTCCTACCTACAGCACTTATCACTAGGGATGCTTTGATCGATCGGCCGTCGATCATTATTGGCCGATATTCACTGTAAACCGATTGATCGGAGTGTGAAGCAGAAATGCCAGCAGCATTGCTGAAAGCTACTGGTAAATACAGATAGATGATATTGGGCTCCTAGATCGTTTATTTTATTCTGGGTGGGAAGAAAAAAATATATAAAGAATGTGTGCTTCATCTCTTAGTGGTGCTTCACATCGCCGCTTTTAACAAACAACAAACAAATGAGACGTACCGGCTGAACTGCCCGTGGGAAGATTTTGAGAACATTGACAAGTTTTCGCTGTCTACCGTTCTGTTTTTAGAGACCGCCATGTGAAATGACTCAGACTGTTACGCTCTGTGTGTGTGTGTGTGGTATTCTGCTTGCTCACTGACTGCAGGTTGGATTTGATTGGTAGTCACGTGAGATGATATTATTGTGATATATATTATATTTCTGCAATGCATTTCAGAATAGTTACTTTTATTGCTCTAAATAGTAATTAAATATATAATACTACACAATATATGAAACTTTAAATGGAAGGTCCCCATAGCCCCAACCCACTATGTTGGTGATCCAAAAACCCTGATCGTAGCATCCTACTCATCCCAATATGTTAACACTCATATACAGCACATCATACTGTTCGTTTACAGGACAGAATTTTTCTTTCCCAAACTTTTTTATGGCAGGAAAAAACTAATGTTTGGGAACATTAGTTTAACACCACCCAGCTCCATCCTCCAAGTTGGCTCCGAGGTCATTTTTAACAGCGTGTATCTGGTGGAGCTCTGACCCCCGACACCCAATACAAAGCAGGTTTTGTTTGGGAGAAGGGAGAGGGAACGGGACGAGACAAGCTAGACTTGCCGCCCGCCCCCGCCCCCCCCCCCCCCCCGCCGTTGGATGTGGTGCGTGGGGTGCCTACCCAATCACAGGCCCAGGGCCTCGAGCTCAAACTCCCCCCGAATCAATTGAAGCCCGGGCTCTGGAGCCACAGGCAGCCTCATTAGTTCACTACATCACTTTTTATAGCCCGCGCTAAACGCATTCCAGCGGCACCCGCAGGCATCGAATGCACAGCCCGGCGGCAAAGGTTGTTCTGTTGTTGTTGTTGTAGTTTGCCTCACACCGGGGCGTAGACACAGAGGAAAATACACCAAGAGCTGGGGTTAAGACTGACTCTCAGAGCGGGACGGATGCAGAGGAGGATGTGATGGCTAACTAAGGTGAATGCACCGTGACGCCATTTTGCCACAGTTACGGGGGTTAAAAGAGAGAACGAAAGAGACAGAGACAGCAACAGAGAGAGGAAGCAGACAGCAAGACAGAGGGACAGAGAGGGACTGAGCGAGAGAGAGAGAGAGAGAGAGAGAGAGAGAAAGAGCGAGAGAGCGGGACTGAGCGAAAGACAGAGGGACAGAGAGAGAGAGAGAGAGAGAGAGCGAGAGAAGGGAGGGTAGTGGTGCAGTGAGGACCAGTCTATGCGGCGCTGGTTCTCAGTTTAACGACAGCTGTGCCGTAGCAGTGTTCCGTGCGTGTTTTCCGGGGTGTTTATTGGTCCACGAGGACCTCCTTCATCTTTGGCAGGGATTGTAAATCACACTTAAAAAAGGGACCTTTGACATTAAGGGGTTTGTTTTATAGTAAATAACTGAATTACTTTAAAAGCATGGAGACAATACAGTCATTAATCTTCTACGGATCAAATTCTGTGCTATTTGTGAGATGCTTGGAAGCCACTGATCACTAACGTCAAATCAAGTACGCTCATATCCATATATGATGCCAACAGATCTACAGTATATTACCGCTCACACACAAAAAGGACAAACGGCAATTTGCCTGCTGTGCTGAGTCAGCACTCTGCAGTAAAAAAAATATATAGTTTGGAGAACAAACGGCGGCCGTTAATAGCGATCGGGCGACTAGCGCGGCACACTGAGGATTTACAACGTGGAACGAAAAAAAAAGGGAGACACGGCTTCGAGGACAACGGTGGAGAACCAACACAGCAGGGGAACCGGGGGGCTGCGACCGGCGGGCAGCGGACCCCACCAGGGAGGGGCCGTGTGTGGAACGTAGGGAGGATGTACTGTAACGCAATCCACCAAAAGTCAATCTCTGCAGATGGGACGTGAGATGTATCACGAAATCCACGCGTGGAACCATGGCAGTGGAAGACCCCCTGTGGTGTGTGTGTGTGTGTGTGTGTGTGTGTGGTGTGTGTGTGTGTGTGTGTGTGTGTGTAAGACGTCCCCCCTGAAAGAGTATTTTTTTCAATTCATAAAAAGCTGGTTTTAAAAGGTGACCTATTGCAGGTGATGCGGCACGATTCAGATTTAGAGTATCCATCCTCTGTTGTAGTAGTAGTAGTAGTGAGAAGTAATACAAAAAACAACAATAAAATAATTCAAAAAACAACAATAAAACAACACACCCATCCATCCATCACTACCGCTTATCCGTGGTCGGGTCGCGGAGGTAGCAGCTTCAGCAGGGGACTCCAAACTTCCCTCTCCCTGTCAACGTCGACTAGCTCTCACTAACGTCAAATCAAGTACGCTCATATCCATATATGATGCCAACAGATCTACAGTATATTACCGCTCACACACAAAAAGGAGAAACGGCAATTTTCCCGAGGCGTTCCCAGGCCAGCGTGGAGATGTAATCACCCCACCTGTACCTCGGTCTGCCTCGGGGTCTCTTCCCAGTTGGATGTGCCTGGAAAACCTCCCACGGGAGGCGACCAGGAAGCATCCTTACTAGATGCCTGAATTGCATTTTTATTTTTTTACTTCTTTTATTCTATTCTGTTTTATTCAATTTTTATCTTATTTTTGTAACTGCCGTCTGTCATAAGATTTTCACTCACTGCTTTATACTTGTGTAAACTGTGAAGTGACAGTAAACTTGACTTGAACCACCTCAACTGGCTCTACTCCGAGTCTCTCACGAGTGACTGAGCTTCTCAGCCTATCCCTCAGGGAGATACCAGCCACCCTCCTGAGGAAACTCATTTCGGCCCCTTGTATTCGCGATCTCGTCCCCGTCGGTCATAAAAAACCCCACAATAATAATAAAATAATATTAATATATATTCCCCAATGGGTGCACAGGCCAGGAGAAGTTCCCCAGTCTGCATACTTGTGTGTTGGAATCCCCTGGAATGAACTCGGAACCGACCACGAGAGCTAATTCACATCTGAATTATATATGGGAGAGAGAGGAACTACTTCACACTTTAGTTAAGGTGACATTTCAAAAAATAAAAAATAAATAAATAAAAAAAAAATAAAAAAACTTTACCTCCCAAACAAAGTCACAAAGAAATCCATCGCCGTTCAACAACATGGCGGCGGCGGCGGTCGACTCATCCTTACCGGTGTCGCTGTCGAAGGCGGCGTGCGTGGCGAACACCCGCTCGGCGGGGAAGTCCACGGCGTCGCTGGTGAAGCTGACGTGGCAGCTGACCGAGGTCTCCGGACGCAGGAGGGGGACGGCGTCCGTCTGAGATGGCGAGCACGACCCTGCGGGAGGGGCGGAGGAATTCTATAAATATCACACGCTGCCCCCGTCACGGGATTACATTTAATTAAATGTCAATCAGATCACTGATGTGTGCTCGAGACGCTGAGGTCAGAGGGGGCATTGTGATGACAAACGGGGTGTGTGTGTGTGTGTGTGTGTGTGTGTGTGTGTGTGTGTGTGTGTGTGTGTGTGTGTGTTGATGTCTAATTACACCAGGAGGCTGATCAGGTGTTCAGTATATACCTATGAGGTTGTTGCCCTGCTCTCTGGTCGTGACCAGCACCTTGGTGGCCTTGTTGCTTCTAACGGGGCCCGGGTGGGCCGTTACAAACGTCCTGGTAGCCGCTTCCACCACCACCTGGTGAGACACACACACACACACACAGACACTTTGATAGAGCAGTCGGTGCACGCATGTGGACCGTTCTAGAGCGTAGAAACCGGCATCCCAACACACCCCTCATGCTCGCATTGGAAAATAAACTCTCTCTGGTTGGTCTGTGAATATGAACAAATGGGATGACATTTAACTTCTCTATGTTCCAATGCCAACTGAACCACACACACACACACACACACACAAACCCACCCCCCCCTTCCCCGACAACAATTAACCCTTTTTGGTATGTTTTAAAATGATTACTTGAAATGGTTTTTCTACTGCTCTTGTGTGAAAGAGTGCACGGCGACGATTGCTATACAATTTTGTTAACAATGACAATAAAGGCATTCTACGACTACTCACCTGACAAAGGACAGTATGTCTAAACACTATGCGTTATTATACTGTACAGTGTGGAACTTGCTTCCGACCCCTCAGTGAAGGATTTCTATCACGGTAGCGATTTGTCTCTCTAGAGCACTGATTTTCAACCACTGTGCCGCGGCACACTAGTGTGCGTGTCCAAAAAAGTATTATTATAGTTACTGCAAATCATTTGCCATGGTTGTGTGTATGTGCCTGCCATGTAGTGACTGGCGGAGAAATTAAATATCGTATATTTCCGGAGTTTAAGTCACGCTTTTTTTTTGGTTGCCGTCTGGCTGGTCCTGCGACTTATACTCCGAAGCAACTTATTTTGTAGGGATGCTCTGATGGATCGGCCCATAATCACTTTAAACCGATCGATCGGAGCTCTCAAAAATGGCCGATCAGATGATATTGGTTGATTTGACGAGTAAATAATATACGTTATATATATAATTTTGTCAATGCATTTCAGAATAGTTACTTTTATTGCTCTATGTAGTCATTTTGTAACACTTTTGGTTGGTGGTGTGCCGAAGGATTTTTTTTAAATGTAAAAAATGGGCCTTGGCTCAAAAAAGGTTTAAAAACACAGCAAGGTGTACGAAGAAAAACCTCTGCTTGCTCAAAGCTCATCCTGACGCCACTCTTGGTCTTCTCCTACCATACCTCTATGTAGGTGCGCAGGACGCCGGGGATCTCGTAGTACACGGTGGCCACGCCCGCCTCTCGGGCCACGGCCACGCCCGACCGGGCGTCCACCTGGAGGACCCCGTCCACCGATGAGCTCCAGGTGCCCGTAGAGCCTGAGTGGGAGAAGGGATGGTAAACGGACCGCATCTATATGCCATTCATACAACAAGAGTTGGCCGATGCCTCTATTGGTGTGCAGACGGGCTTGGCTAGGAGGTTAGCCAAGCCCAAACTGCTAGGAGAAGCAGTTAGGGCTTGGCTAGGAGGTTCACCGGGACAAAGAGGCCACTTGCCACTCCATTACTCAAGCCCCCCTGGGTAATGGAGTGGCCATCAGTGAGAAAGAGGAGAGTGGAAGATTGTAGTCTTCTGAAAAAGCCTCTACACTCACTACTGCATAATAATCATCACAATCACACAGAGACAGAGACAGAGACTGAGACAGAGGGAGAGAGCCAGAGAGACACAACTTGAAATTGCAACAAAATACGAAATACTCTAAATGGCAAACACAGGTAGATCACATCCTAGGGCTCTTTCCTTGAGTGTATGGGTGGTGGCTGGTTTAACCTGTGGGCCTTTATTACCAAGGACCCACAGGTGTGCAGCCTCACCCAACAGCCATACTATAATCAGTCTGACTGAGGCCAGATGAGGCTGCTCAACCAGACTCTCATTAGTCTGACTGGGGCCAGGTGAGGCTGCTTCAACCAGACTCATTAGTCTGACTGGGGCCAGGTGAGGCTGCTTCAACCAGTCTAATCAGTCTGACTGGGGCCAGGTGAGGCTGCTTCAACCAGAGTCTTATAAGGCTGACTGGGGCCAGGTGAGGCTGCTGCAACCAACCACCAACACAACCGGCCAACTTAGAAAGCGTGCTTCATGTCATGGCCACTCCCACTGCATCTCACCTGCTTGTACGTGTGAAACTAAAGCTCCTCTCGTACCTTCTGGGCTCATGAGCTGGGTG
Source organism: Muraenolepis orangiensis (assembly GCA_027704905.1). Lineage (NCBI taxonomy): Eukaryota > Metazoa > Chordata > Actinopteri > Gadiformes > Muraenolepididae > Muraenolepis > Muraenolepis orangiensis. Next base: position 6,805,054 of record CM051013.1, on the reverse strand, counting down.
GCGAAGCACACCACGTCGCCCACCAACAGCGCCTGTGCCTCCCGTGGCCCGATGGCATGCGCTACGGGCAGGGCCAGGTAGTCGGCCACACCCATCTGCTCCCGGTCCCACACGGCCAGCAGCGTCAGGCCCACGTTCACCGTCCGCACCGTCAGGGTGTTGTTGGAGGGGCCCGCGCCCACCTGCACCAGGTCGTCTCTGTGGGGGGGGATGGGGGATGGGGGATGAGTGTGAGTGAGTGAGTGAGTGAGTGAGTGAGTGAGAGTGAGAGAGAGAACCCCATTAACGGATATGGACGTCCCCCTCTGGGCAAGGGGCAATTTAACTTGTGGCCCCCCTTGGGGCAATGCTTCAAGAGTGCCCAGAAGGGGGGAATACTACATGGATCAGCTCTTTCATCCCCGTTTGACTTCTTTCCTCGTCTTGGACGCCAACTGCGGAGAAGTCTCCCTCTCCCTCTAAACTCCCTCTCTTTGCTCCCTCTCCCCCTCTCCCTCGATATATCTTTATATCTATATAGATACTGTATAAAAGAGTCACCTAGGACAGTGGTTCCAATGCTGCACAGCGATGCCTACTGGACCACCGTTGCCATGATTAATCACACCTTGCCAACGCTGAACAACAGTGGAAATGCTTTCCCGTTTCCCTGACTTGTTTTGGTTTTTTTTGGCAGCGTGTTGGGTATCGAATGACGTCTCCAGAATCATTTCAATTTGGCCCGGAGTCAGTGAGTCCTAATTCTGGTCTTGCCACGTCCCCCAGTGTGGTGATATTTTATTTATAGTTTGTTTGTTAGTTCGTTTTCCGGTCCAGATGCGTCACGGCAAACTGGGGTATATTTATTTTCCAGAGTATTTTGTTTCTTTCTATATCCCCCGGTGATGCTCCACACAGACCCCCACACGGGGTCAACACACGGGGGGGGGGGGGGTGATACAGTGCTCCAATTATAGGACCCTGAGCTCCAAATGCCTCTGAATTTGTTACCCTTTTTTCCCTTAAAACAGTCCAGTAATGGAATCAGTTCATTGGGCAGCGATGATGAAGGATTGTCCCCACAATGGCGCCCGAAACCCACTCACAAGGTAGTCCCATTGGTTGAGATCATTTGGGGGTGGGGAATCGACGTGGGACCCACCCGACAGATTGATGTCATTCCGAACTCCCTTGGTCCAATTCCGACACCAATTCCTCGAGCACAGCACTGGCGGCGATATCTCTCCGAAATGACCCATATTTGAATCGGAATTAACATACTTTGTGGTGGGGGTAATAAGCAGAACATACCACTTAATAAGGCCAGGTCAACTCAAACAGCAGCGGGTTTTATGTGGCTCTCTGACCGATGTGCGCCGGAGACGCAGACCCGCTCCAACCAAGCAGTGTGTTAAATCTTCAGGCGGAAGGGTTTGTGGGCTGTCATAACTCATTTTGTCAAGAGTTTGAGAGCGATAGTGTCGAGACGGTAGTGGAAGCAAGACAGGGTGAGGCTGCACTTACACAGCACTCAGGAGAGGCCTTGTACAGCGAGGCAGATGGATAGATATTTATATATAGATGTATATGTATATATATCTATATAGATAGAGATAGAGATATAGAGCAAGATAATAGCATTGCAACCTTGGAGCACTCGTCAAACCAGAGGACCTCTCTCTTTCTCTCTCTCCAACGCTCCGATCTCCTCATCACTCAATTGCTCCATTACCATTTTAGGGCCTATCTAGGATGCCGGATCACTATTCAATGGATTCATGTAATTGTGTACGGCATTCAATAACCCCGCTTGACAAAATCCATTCATTGGACCCTTCATTAATTACATAAAGAAAAATATATATATAATAAACTCAACGCATACGGATGGGCCTAGCCAAGACGTGGCGCAGTTCTTATCTCATGAGGAGTACCTGTTGGTGGAGAAGGTGAGGCGGGAGCCGGAGCTGTGCAGCATCTCGCCGGTGTTGGCGTGGAAGTGGACCGTGAAGGTGAGCGCCATGCCCAGGGGCACGGCGGCCAGAGTCTCCCGGGAGGCTGTGTGTAGAGCCGGGCTTGTGCTGAAGCGTACGTAGGACACGGGCACCACCTGGGGGGAGAGGAAAAAATCTAAGCGGGGGCGAGATGCATCTAGAGCTTGAGCTTTTGGACCGCGCCAAGGTGGGCGTCCGGATGTTGTTAGCGAAAGAGAAACGGTAGTACAGTAGCTATATCTCAGCGTTACCCCAGCCACCGCCGCACACAAACGGATGAAGGAAGTCCATTGAGATGGATTTTTATCATTGAGATGGATTTTTTAATAATAGAGGCTTTCTTCAGCGGTTGCTAACCTTGAGGGCGAGGACGAGGGTTTGATTGACACCAAACGCCTCCTGGGAGGTGACCAGCAGGGAGGAGGAGCCTGTGAGGGAGCCGGAGGAGAGCGAGCCCTTGTCGTCCACCTGCGCCACCGCCGCGTTGTCGGGGCACTCCAGCATCCGGTAGGAGAGACCACTCACGCCATCCCTATTCACCGCAGGAGACACACACACACAGAAACAAAAGAAAAGTGTGACTGGTGACATTCCACTTCCTGCTTTGTATTCTATAAAAGGCACGTCTCAAGCAGGTCGCCTCAGAATTTCCATGCAATTGTCGACAGACACATTAACAATGTAAAGCCAGACCACCGGAGGCTCACCTGTTCGTCTGCAGTTTGAGGACCGAGTTCGGGGCCATCAGTATCTCCTCCGCCTTCACTTCCGGATTAACCATGTGCAGCTGGTCATAGACCTTGATCACAGACACAAGAGTCCCACCGCCTCATTACCACCGTTACCATGGGGGCATGTCAAGTAGGAAAGGGTAATTCATTCGCCTCTCGTCTAAAACGAAATCCCCTCCATCTTATCGGGGCAACTGGGCCATAATTCCTGTGGCTCCCACGCAAACCTCTTGACATCTTTACTGCCTGCGGTTGGTGCAGGAGGCAGAGGGAGAGTAATAGAGGGCGCCCCCCTTGTCCCCGTGTGAACCCCACAGTGGGAATGTGATTACCACGGCGACGGTGACGCCGGTGCCTTACCTGGACCTGCACCTCGTCACTCAGCTCCTGAGCGCGTCCCGCCAGCTGTCCGGTCTGGGGGTCGGTGACTCTGAGCAGCACTTTGAGTCCGGTGCGTCCCCTGGTCCTCCCGGTCACACTCATGGCAAAGTTATACTCGGAGGAAAGGTGGATGTTGGCCTGGTCGTGGGGATGGGTAGGACATTATAAGGATGACGAAAAATGGCATTCATTAAATGAAGGCCAACCGGGGGGCGGGGGAGTAAAAGAACAACGTCTAATGTGATTTTCTTTCATCATATTGTGCACAGATCACATCATCGTTTTTTCCGGGAATAATCCAATAGAAGGATGGCTTGAAGGTACGGCGCAAGCCAAATATAGAAAACTGCTGATCTGCAACTGGCAGCGGTACAGGACCACGTGACCATCCTGGAGTCTGGAGAGGGAAGACCAAGTAGGGTGGGTGGGTGGATAGTCCTACCTCGCTGTGGCGTGATTGGATGTCCAGGATGTCTCTCTTGGTGGTGGACCACTGGAAGACGAGGCCCGGGAAAGCATTGCCGAAGGAGAAGGGCGTCTGGCTGGTGGTCAAACCCATCACATACACAGGCATCTGGGGGGGGGGGGGGGGGGGGGGAAGAGGACACGAGACATAGCAACATGTAAAGGCTGTAAGGATATTCGATAAGCCCCGGTTAGTCGACGCGCATTCACTAACATGACATTCATACCTGTGCCCCGGTCTTCATTCTTGTAATGGGCGCTCGGATCCTAATGCCTGTTAATTGGACCACTTCAACTTCCACCCGATCCTAGAAGATAAAACAGAGCATCATTTCATCTGGGAAAATGACAGCGGCATTCCACCCAACAGAAAAAATGAATACAAAAAAAACAATACACATTAAATACAAATAAATATATACAAATGACAAATACAGAATAAAACAAATACAAAAATACAACACAAATACCAAAGACAGCCACCACACGGCCAGTTTGGTTTACCTGAGAGACCACGATCAGCTTCCCGGTCTCGGCGTCGACGGCCTGGACCAGCCCGGTCACGGTGACGTTGCCCAGGGCCAGGCCCTTGACGTGACCCGTCCCCCCTACGGAGGCGATCTGCTCGTCGGCCATGGAGAACAGGATATTGGACTGAGGCTGGGGCCCGCCCTCAGACGTGATCTGCAGTGCAACACAGAAGGTGGGGGTGGGGGAGGTAAACTGGGTTTGATTGGGAATTGAGGACAGAGAAACTGAACCAATCGGTGGGGGCTCCAGCAGTTGTACTCATCATCTCTCATTAATGCTGCCTGCTCCGATAATTAACCCTAAGCAATTATATTTTTTGGTGTGGGAGGTAGGCTCCCAGAGGACATGTGACGGAATTGAAAGGATGGGCTCTGTGTGTGTGGTGTGTGTGTGGTGTGTGTGGTGTGGTGGGGGTGTGTGTGGTGGTGGTGGTGTGTGTGTGTGTGTGGTGTGTGTGTGTGTGTGTGTGTGTGTGTGTGTGGTCGTTGAGAGAGGACCTGGCTGTTAAAGTGAGAGACCATGCAGAGAGCTTGGTTAATTCAGAGAGTGAACAGAGATGTGTCCAAAGAGTGAGAGCTGGATGTTTGTTTACCCGGCCAGCGCCCAATAACAGCCAATTTAGGGGAGACACACTGCGCTGGCAGCCGCTCAGCTCAGACACAGCAGTGGGGGTGTGTGTGGGGGTGTGTGTGGGGGGAGGGAGACACCGGCTGTTCCTGCGAAAACACCAGGGATGGCCATGCAAACACACGCACCTGCATCGTCGCGCCAATTAACAAAGTAATTTTCCTCGGGATGAGCTTGAACGGCGGAAACACCTGGAAAATATATATATTTTTAAAAACAATGGCAAAACATATGACTTCAAATACAAAATATTCAAACTGTTTTCAGCAGTGACAATTAGAAGCAGACAAGTGCAAAAACTAAAAGTCTTAAAATGTTGACTCGATACCTCGATCTGCTGAGGGGCTGAGGCAATTTTCCTGCTGTTTTTGTCCACCACCACAGCGGAGACGGTGGTCTGGCCCACGGAGAGACCTTTGACCAGGAAGACGGCCGTGTCCCGCTCAGACACCTCGGCTCTGAACAGAACAACAGGCACAGATATTCAGAGGCGTACACAGAGTCCTACACGGTACACAGAATGAGATTGCAAGAATGCAAATATTTGGTTTTATTTTTTTTCTTTATTTGCAACCCTATTTGGTTTATTTTTGGGCCCTGGTAACCTAAAAATGTTTTTTTATTTAATCAATTAATTGCTGGATTGATCTCCAGACCTTTGAATCCACCCACTCCACTAAATTAACAGATTGTGGTCTGAAACAGCAATCTGTCATTTGAAAACGGGTTTATCCAATCAGCACCACGGGCGGGACTAACGATTAGCCAATCTTCGCCATGGGCAGGACTAACACCGTTGTCAAACTTTGAACCCTGAAGTCAGGCCTTTAACACAAATCTTCCCAGAATAAAGGTACCGGGTCTATATGGAAGCATTACCCTAGGCTGCTGAATAATCATCTTGAATTTGATATGTCCCCAGTTGATTAACAAATATATATTTTACAAAGACGGGGCATGTCTTCTTAATATCATCGACATAGTAGTTTGTTTTAACTCCACTCTTAAAACCCAGACAATACCAGTATGCTGCCATGGCCATGCATCGTTGGTCTCTAGTGATCGGTTCGGGGAAAATCCAATTCCGCTGAAGTTGGGAATGGAGCGTAACGAGTTGCCAATTCGGTCTGATATCAGGCAAAGATTAATCAGCAATGAATCCCTAGTTACAGCCTCCTGTTCCTAAAACCCTGATGCTATTAACTTGTGGAGGTAGTGTTTTCCTGAGACTCACTGCAGGGACACGATACCAGAGGCGGCCTTGAGCTTCAGATTCATGAAGTTGAAGTATTTGGCAGGAAAGGGCTTCTTGTCATCGTCCAGCACCCGCACATGAGCTCTCACGGATTTACCGATCTCCACCTGGAACATGGCAGATCATAATCAATCATCTCTTTAGGATTTTTCAAAGCTCACATACCGCAAATTGACACTGACCTTGTCCACCACACGAACGTACACCTCCAAGATGTCGGACACATGCACCGCTGCCGTGGTTGGCGCCGGGAAGGCCAGGCAGAGGTCATGCACCATGACCTTCACTGTGCCGGCACGCAATGGCACCACCTGAGCAACGGACACACACACACACACACACACACACACACACACACACACACACAATGGTGACGACATCCAGAGCAGTGTTGCATGGTGCCTCTTAGGACTTGCGTCTCGTTAGCTCTATTTCTTGTTTGCCAGGGCTTGTTTATTAGCTTTTGCTTATTGCCTCTGTGTGTCTATTGGCTTCACTATTTGCAGCAGCCCCTGTTCTGATGTACTTGTGTAAAATCTAGGGAGCCAACTTATTGTACTTTTTACCTGAGCACTGATTCTGCTCTTGGAGGCTTGTTGGGAAGGGAATGCACTTATGACTTCTGGTGACTAGTAGTTCTCTTGCCTACCTACTGTATGTTGAATGACCTTTGTTGTAAGTCCCTTAAGAAAAAAGCGTCTGCTGAATGAATGTAATGAAATGTCATTGTGAAAGTCTAGCGTTTTTTTCCCCGTTTTCTCCCAGACGGCGTACCTGGGCCGCTCCGTCCACACCGTGGAACGCCACCTCGGCTACGCCTTTGCGGCTGACGTTGACAAAGAAGTGACCGGAGCCCTCGCGCAAGGACAGGTCCGCCTGCGACACAAACACACACACACACACACACACACACACACACACACACACACACAGCTCAAACAATCACCAAAGTGAAGAGCTCACTGGCATTAATAGTAAAATGAATCCACTTGTGACATCAAGGAGGAAAGTCTGAAATGTGGCTGCACACTCACACCCTTTACAATCCTCTTGTAGGGCTGACCGGCTGCTATTTAACCCCTGCAACCCCTGCATGCAGCTCCCAACATCAGGCCAGATTAGGATTAGGGGCCCACGACGGGGTAGGTAAACATTAAGTAGGACGTGTCAGGCTGGCTGTTAGAATATTCGCCCCCCCACCCCCCCGTGTCTCTAAATCACGCAAAACTGCAATTCATCGTGATTTCCACGTGTGGCACTTACCCGCACGTCGGGGTGGTTGTATATCGTGACCGCGTTGGGAGTAACCGTCACATCTTCCACCAAGAGGAGCTCCAGTGTGGCCGAGACAGGGGTCAAGGGGTCAAACTGTGGGGAAGATAAGACATCAGGAAGGTTGAGCCGGTGGGTGCCCTTGGGCTAGAGACTCTTCCAGAGTCTGTAGTCTCATCAATCGGATGCGCGCGCTCGCTCTCTCTCTCTCTCTCTCTCTCTCTGGAAATGTTCCATTTTACACTTAAACAATCTATCTATGAAAACCAAAGAATGTTGACGCTGCGTTCTGTTAATTATCACGCCGTGAGACATCCATGAGATGCAGCACTGATGGCTCCGGTGGCGCTGAGCAGTGAGACAGCTTCTCCCAGGAACATCTGGTTGTCATTTGTGCCCGGAGGTTTACTGCTTCTGCCGATGGAAGTTCCGTTTCTCTCGCTCCCTCACCGGACTGAGGACCTTAGCGGCGTCCAGATGTGGCTGCTGGTAACCCAGGGCCTTGGCGGTGATGGCGGCGATCCCGGTCTGGTGGTGGACCAGAACCGTCTGACGACCTGCCACGACAGACACAAGAGGTCATAGGAGCATCATCCGTGTTGGTGACAAATACTGGCAAATACTGAAAACGGATCCCTTTTCCAAAGAAAAGAGACGGTACCGGTACATTAATCATGTAGCAGACATGTCCATTCAAAGCTACTTACAATAAGTACAGTCAACATAGGTAGGAAAGAGAACTTATAGACACCAGAAATCATGACCGCATTTACCCAACAAGCTACAAGAGCAAAAAGTACAATACGTTGGCTCCTTTAATTTGACAGGTTACGATACACAGGCTACGGGTCAAGATGTCACATCGCAAAACCACTGAGGTTGAACGGGCCGACCCACTGAAGCGGTAGTAGATCAACATATCATTTAACCGGCTCACCGTGAAGCTTCATTTGGCTGTGGCCGTCCTCGTACAGCTGCAGCTCCATGGGCATGCTGGGCTCGATGCTGGCCAGGGATGCTTTGGTTGACTCCCACTCCACACTCAGAGAGCTAAAGTTGTCGAACCTCCGTCCCTGGCGGTCGAAAGCGGCTAGGTCCAGAACTGGGTTGTGATAGTTTGAGACGGGCACCTGAAGGGCAGGAATTGCAGGTAGGGAAAACAAATAATAATAAATTAAATGTCTTTGTTATTTAACATTTACAAAAAAAACTATTATTTTTTTTCGTTCAAAGCGGTATGAACAAAAAAATAAAACCTTTTCATTGTTTAATAGCTGACATTTTTCATATATGTATTTTCATTATTGTCATATTGTTTCATTCATTATTTTCATTTTTCTTTACAGATCAATTTCGATCCAAACACAGCCCATCTACAGACAGAAAGCCTTACCACTTGTTTGTTCTGCTGTAGCAGAGGACAGGTAAGGTCCAGCGGTGCACTGGTGTACACAGGCACCAGGGTGAGGCGAGAGGGCGGGGCGCACACAAACTTGACCACCGCCGGCTCCACCGCAGGGAAGGGGTTGGTTAGACTAGGCCGGTTCCCCACAGACAACTCCAAGACCTGAAGCAGACACGGTGAGACACATTGAACTACATCGGAGAGCAAATCAAAACAACAACAACATTTTTTAGAAATTGATCACGTGATTGGTGTCAAAACACGCTGAGATGAGGGGGATCGGAAACATTAGGATATTGGTTGAAATGTTCAGCCTACAGTGGTTCACTGCAAAGTAAACTGTGATCCAAGGCTATGTTCCATTCTCTTTTAACCCATTTTCCCGGGTCTCTCTCTCCTCTCCCCAAGGTGAGCCTACCTACGAGTGCACTCGCCGTCAGTTGAATAATAGACACACACACGCCAACGGCGAATACACCAAGCTTCATTTCATGGTGTCCTTCACAGCAAAAGATTGTGAACTATAAAACGTAAAAGCGTGAACGGTTAAGAGGTCAGAGCGCAGAGTCCACGGTGCGGTACAGAGGGTTGCTTTGCCATTTGCAGTGAACTGTATGAAGATTCTAATTTCAGATGTCTCGCTCTATGCGGTGGACCCCCTGAAGCGTGACCATGGGTAGTGAAGCGCTGCTGCTGGCAGAACACTAGGCGACACCTCTGCCCAGGGAACCACTAGGCCCCGCGGGGTTCAATCACAACTACACAACTAATCACCCAGACTTGGGAAATCAATGCAAATAATGAAATACAATAGAATAAATACAAGCAAAAGCAAAAGGCGACATTATTATTATTATCCATTATTTCTTGCCATCAGCACACCTAGAAGGAGAGGATTGTCGTGCTGACGCCACGGCTGATTGTGAACTGGTTCATTCATACGGCCGCTTGTGAACGCTTGATGC
>CM051013.1:6752949-6790449 GCA_027704905.1 Muraenolepis orangiensis | reverse complement strand
CGCCACAACACGGATGCGGCGGCAGGGCAAACAGCATCACTTTGTTGTTCCAATTTAGCTGGAGACGGAAACTTGAGGTTGAACGCAAACTCACTTGATCCACAACGGCGCCGAGCGTGGCATGGATGAGCGTTTGGCCGTCTCTCTGTGCTTTGACGTGGTGGTATGAGCCATTTACGGAAGACTCCAGGACTTCAAAGTACTCCCCGGGGAACACAGCTTCGATGCGGACATTCTGCACAAACGGACGGAATGAAATGTAAAAAGTACTTTACTCATTACCAGAATGATTTGCCAGAGAAGAAAGCAACCACTCGTACACAACGTCGTCATACACTGGGCAAAGTGTCTATGAATTCATTCATTTAATTATTTACATTTAGGACAACAACTAGATGCATATCCTCACACAAGACATTCAAATGCATGGAGCCAAGGCACACTGCACACAGCAGGGATTGAGATCCATGTCTGATCATTAATCATACGTACAAACATATCAAAGCAGCAGCGTATGCGTGACATACTCACGTCAGACAGGAAGATCTTATTCCCAGACTTGTCATAAACCTCAATGACAATATGGTAGGTTCTGCCCGTTTCCAGAACCCAACTTTCCCCCGGATGGACCTTAAAACCTACGAGGGTAAATAAAGAAGACAAGGAAAATCAGAAACTTTCCCAAACAGCTACTACCATACAATCTCAGAGAGAGAGAGAGAGAGAGAGAGAGAGAGAGAGAGAGAGAGAGAGAGAGAGAGAGAGAGAGAGAGAGAGAGAGAGAGAGAGAGAGAGAGAGAGAGAGAGAGAGAGAGAGAGAGAGAGAGAGAGAGAGAGAGAGAGAGAGAGAGAGAGAGAGAGAGAGAGAGAGAGAGAGAGAGAGAGAGAGAGAGAGAGAGAGAGAGAGAGAGAGAGAGAGAGAGAGAGAGAGAGAGAGAGAGAGAGAGAGAGAGAGAGAGAGAGAGAGAGAGAGAGAGAGAGAGAGAGAGAGAGAGAACTAACCTAAGTATCCGGGTTCCACAACGTACAAAGTGCTGTTGGGCAGGCGTGACACTCCTTGCATGCGAAGACCTGACACCGCTTCAGTTAAAGGAAAAGCCAAGCTAGCTAGCGACACGTTCCCCGACACACGACATGCCATCAAACCCAATCAAAGAGATGTGGCTACCGCAACACGGCGGGGCGTGTTACATCACAGCCGACACCGCTCAGCCATAAGGACAAGCACCGCGGAGAAGAAAGACAGAAAGTAATTGTCAACTGCACAGTGGTTAATTCACGTAATTAGATTCTTGGCGCGAAAAATACCCAACGACAAAATGCAGTCATCAGTCATCAGGACGCCGTGGACCAGAAAAATGAACATAATGGCGGGCGCCCAGCTGGGATTAACTGGCGATTTCTCCGCAAGGATACTCTTGTGGTCGAGGACCACGTTGATGTGTCCCAGCTGGAGGCCAGTGACCGTGGAGCTGGCCCGGTCCAGGCTGGCCACAGAGAGCTTTGGGGTGCCGTCGCTGTTCTGCAGGTGGAGCTCGTACTGGTCACAGGGCATGGAGAGCTCTGGGGAAATGATGAGAGGGAGCTCAGCATCACATTAGGGCGATGGACCCTTACATGAGGGCGATGGGCCCTTACATGAGGGCGATGGGCCCTTACAATAGGGCGATGGGCCCTTACATGAGGGCGATGGGCCCTTACATGAGGGCGATGGGCCCTATCATTAGGGCGATGGGCCCTTACATTAGGGCGATGGGCCCTTACATGAGGGCGATGGGCCCTAACATTAGGGCGATGGGCCCTTACAATAGGGCGATGGGCCCTTACATGAGGGCGATGGGCCCTTACATGAGGGCGATGGGCCCTAACATTAGGGCGATGGGCCCTTACATTAGGGCGATGGGCCCTTACATTAGGGCGATGGGCCCTTACATTAGGGCAAGCCCCACAGAGGCTGCTTGAGAGGCAGAGCCAAGAGTAGAGTGTACATATATGCAGCTTGTATAAATTGGTGGGAATAGTAATGAAATATGAATGGAACTGGTGTTTTCTTTATAATCATTAATTCATTTGGTGTCCTTTTTACTTGACATGTTTGATTATCGATTGATTATATATATTTTCTGCCAAATACAATGAATAATAAATAACATAATAAATTGCATACATACATACAAACAAACATATATAAATATGAAGCTTGTATTAATGGGTGGGAATATTAATGAAATATAATTAGAATTATATAATGTTTTCTAATCATTCATTAATATTATTGTATTACTTGCTAATATGTAATCCAATTTATGACAATGAAATCAATGCATTGCTTTATCACTAACCCAAACATTTCATTATTGGTTCACAGAGGACAGCATTATCAAGATCAACTTCCTGTTAGGTAGACATAACCGACGACCCTGGAAGACTACTGCACCACAAACTACTTAACAACAGTACAGTACAGAACGTAAACTGTTTCGCTTCCAACACAGGGTGGCCAGCTCAGATTAAGACAAAAAGGAATTTGGTTGGTTATTCGGCACAGAGAGGTGTGTCGGACCTGTGATTTTGCCCTGCCGGATCTTCTGGACCTTGTACTTGATGGAGGTGCCCGCCAGCAGGTAGACATCATGTGCAGGGCTGAGCAGGATGTTCTCCAGAATTAACAGTTTCACCTCCGCTGCGCCCACATCCTGTGGCACGGAAACCATAGCACACAGAACTGAAACACCCCCTTGACAACAGAACACAGCCCCCACTGCTAGTTTGAATTCATTCCACACACAGTCAAATCTAAAGTGGTTCCCGTTTCATATTTAGTATCTTTCTGTTTAAATCTAAAAACAGAACATGCTTATGGTTTGAAACACTTTGTAACAGAAGACAAGGCGTATGTATTTAACTCTTATAACAAAAGGTTCAGCCATCTTTTTAAACGATAAATGGACTGCATTTCTATAGCAGTTTTAACCAAAGCCCTTTACAAGTTATGCCTCACGTTCACCCATTCATACACCAACGGCGGTGTCAGCCATGCAAGGAGACAGCCAGCTTGTCAGGAGCAGTTAGGGTGTCTTGCTCAGGAACACAACGAAACTTGACTAGTAGGAACCGGGGATCGAACCAGCAACCTTCCGGTTCCCAGACAACCCACTCTTAGAGTTGGTCTTCTGGGTTTCCTTTGAGTCCAGTAATATGGGAGCGAGCGCTCACTGCTCAGGGAAGTTACGGGCACCGCTCCATCAGAGCTTACCCCGTCCTAACAATAGACAGGGTCCTGTAGAGTGTCTACGGTCCCCATAAGAGTTCCAGGAGTTTCTCAGGATTATTTGATTGGCACCTGGTGGCTTACCTTGTAGAGAGACTCCTGTATCTTGGCTTTTAATTTGGCGTGCCCGGTTTTCAGTCCCGACACCAAAATAATGTCTCCCTGTTTGCCGGCACGCTCCATCTCGTTGATGTACCCCGGGGGAGTGTATGTGGACTCTGAGAACTTTAGAACCCTTGGGAAGGAACAAAGAAGAGAAAAAAAATAAGAAAGAAAAATAAGAAAATTGGAGTGGGCACTCAATTCGGTCCGCTGCTGTTGCAACAGGACAGCTACAATAATTAATCACAGACTTAAAAAGGAGAGGAGAATCGAGCATAACGAAACATTTTGGATGGCAAAACGTTATGAATTCATTCATCGTCTACATTTTGTTTGTGGAGTTGATGAACTAATATGACGTCGGGCTGAAATACTTTCTTACCGCAACGAATTAGAAGAGTCCGAGTATCCATCCAGGTCGGCATCTTTCACTATGGTCCAGTCGAACACGAGCCCGGCTAGGGTGCTGAAGGTGTTCCCTGAACACAAATAAGCACAACACAACAGTTGACATGAAAAATTTGACATGAAAACAGATGGACAAAATACCAATGGCATCAAATCTAGTAAACAGAGCGGCATGTGCTTTGGCCCGTACCTCTCAACCCATACCTCGGTAAGCTCCTTAGATAGGTATATTTTATTATACTTTACTGAAGGGCCCGTATGGTCTAATATCAGCAGCTGCTTGAAATACTGATCAAACAAACTGACACTCCAAAAAGTCACTCGGCAGCCAAAGTAATCAAATCAAAAGCCTTGGGGTCATAAACAGAACAGGTTACAAGCTATTGGACGGGTTACAAGCTATTAGAAGGCGAAGGAACGCGCCACAGCCTTGTGCGGAAACTACTTGAACCGGACAAACCACTCCGCCGCAGGGAGCGAGAATCACCTTTCCCGCCTCACTCATCGACTCTCAAAGCCTCCAGCGCGCTAAGCAAACAACACGCCACACTCAAGGAGCATGTGGCTATTGTTTCTTTAAGCTTTAAAGTGTCAAAGCGCGTGGAAAACCGTTAAGGCCGGCAATAACGTCTCTCTCCTCGAGCTAGACAATAATTCCACTGGAAGATGAGTCGGGAGGCTTTGCGTCGTCGACAGGCCCTGTCGTCGTCGACGTACCCTCCGAGTCGCCTGCATGGATCTTCAGTTCCAGCGGCGAGTCCTCCAGATGCAGCTCTCGGGTGGTCGACACGATCTTGATCTCGCTGATGATGTCTACGATGGCGTCGCAGCGCAGCACCTGCCCGGTGACTGGACAACGGGAGCACAGACGTGAGACACGGGCCGCATAGCGATGAACTGATGCAGCACTTCAAATTAATACTAAGGACGGTTGAATAAAGATAAGGGTGCGAGAGCTTGTTCTAAAAGCTCCACTGGCTTTTCAAAATAATTTTTTTTTTTTTTTTGGTTTGCATTGCATTGGGAAACATAACAAATGAATGCTTTGCCTTGCTTTGAGGGGACAATTTGAGAAGCATCTAAGCAGAGACTTCCTGTGTTATAAATCTTATCATACATCAGATTTTATCACCAGGCAACAACATACAAGGCCTGAGGCAGTCTTTCACAAGCCAAGTAAACCATTGCCAAATAAAGGGAGGCTATTTCACAATCAAACATAAAATAAGGGAACAACTTTCCACAAATAAGCGCCAAAGAAAACGTTCAACAACACATTTAACAAAATCGTATCGGTACACCAGCGGTTATTAAACAGTAGTAACTTATTTAAGTCAGATAACATTGACTTCCTGCATACCGTCACTTTGTCATATATGTATACGGTCTGTATTTACCAACGTCCTCGGCCAGGATGATGCTGGTCAGTCTGGTGGGCTGGGTGGAGATGGCCTGGAGTACCGCACTCTGGGAACAGTCTCTGGAGACGTCTCCGCCCACGGCCTTGATGCTGGCCACCTCTGGTCTGGTGGACGACCTTGAATACAATTCATATAATAAAAGGTACTGAAGTGAGAGTAACTAAAGGGTGATTGTGGCTGGTACACATCAAGATGAATGAATGAAGGTGCATGAAGAGGACAGTGAGGGATCTCTCATGTACAGTAAGATCAAAACAGAGGTTAAAGTGTTTGTATTGTGTTGAAGTTCAATGTGTTGCTTCTTACTCACCATCTGTAGCAACCCTGTGTCGCTTCTAATGTGAAGTTTATTCTGGTACTGCGGGCCAGCGGCAGTAACACTTTGGGGATGTTGAGTTTCGAGGCACAAGTGACATAGATACATGACAACAACACGCTCAGAAACACTGACCACCTCCAGGCACACTTCGCCATTGTTGTGCACTTCGGGCAACGGAAAACTACTCGACTAGTAAAAACAAAATAAAGTCCCAATCGGGCACTCACTAACTCCTAGAGGGTTCTTAAAACAGGGACCTCCAGTCAGCGAGGTAGTAGTGTGGTACCAAAGTGCTCTCTCCAGCTGCCGTAGTCCAACACCCACGTTGTCATCGCACTTAGTTTCACTTCATGACAGAAACCACTGTACTATGTCTTTATGGCTGCTCAAAGAACATCCCCCCGTCGCTTCGGAGTATCTTCAGGACCCATTGTTTATTTCTTCTTGTGTGTTGTAGTCATTACAAATGGCTAAATGTTAGCTTAAGTCACGTTAGAATGCTGCACGTTTGAAGGGAATACCCGCCATTAACAAGGGTGGGAGGTCCCAACCGTTGACGCCGGGGTGACGTCACTAGGACCGCCGGCTCGTGACGCGCCTTCTTAAAGACATGGCCTCACATGCATAAGGTACAGCGTACTATGCACAGTGACATGTTATAGCTAGCTGTACGATGTGCTCAAAACTATTATTATATTTAAATTACAAAAACATACAAAATGTACATATTTACAAAATTGCAGGAGCCCTGGGCTAGTAATATGCCATGTGACCTGCAGGTTTAGACTATAAATAGATTTATGTATAATATAACACAAAACAATGCAATACAATACAATGCAATAGAGTCGAATAGAAACCACAGTATCCCATCCATGTGAGTGTTGTGTATAAGTCTTGAGGCAAATGCTGTTGTAGTGTACTGGAATGAATTCGATGAACAGTCATCCTACAAAGGCAGTCAGCCAAACTGCATTCGATTAGATTAGATTCGATTCGATTATATTCAAATGTATTGTCATTTCACAGCACAAGTGCAGTACAGCGAAAATAATTTAGCATCTAACCAGAGTGCAAATGTTGCAGTAAAGTGCATGGTAATATCATTTACAGTTTAAATGTACAGGTTAAAAGAGGTATTAAAATGGGATATGAGCATAATAATAGGTATATATATGTATATATATGTATATATACATATATATACAGGTAATTGAGTATTTAACAGGTAGTGATCAGGGGTATGCAGTTATTGAAAGCAGGATAAATATATATAAATGTAAATGTATATACAAGAGAGCATATATAAATGTATGGCATATATAAATGTATATACAGGAGCAGGGATATGCAGTTCTATCAACAGTTTGAGATTTAAATATATATGGCAGGTACACAGTAAACAGGTGTCTTAATAATAACTATGTAACCTATAGAGAGGTAGGTATACTTGTGATAAAGTTTTTTTTACAGTTGTGTTGTGTGTGTGTTTATGTGTTGGATACAAACTTAGAGTGTAATAGCGCATGTTAAACCGACATTGTCCGTTTTTTATTAAATGATTTGACCTTTAGGCTTTACATCGACTTTTTTCCAAATACAAATTAATTGTATAACATCCCACGTCTATCTTCAGATTCTGTACCGATGTTCCCCTCTAGGTGTCACTGACAACTACCTTATCGTCTCTTCCTAAACGAACTCTTAATAAGGTTAAGGTTGTTTTTTTTGACATTTCTATATGATCTCATCTCTTATATGATATCATTTTTATATTAATAATTGTATGATGATGTTTCAGAAAACATAAGAATGCTACAATGGTTTTAGTAGGCTACATTTCACACATTGATGGAGATTATTATTATTATTATTTTTTTTTTAATTAAGCAATAACAACATACCTTTATCGTAGATAAATTGTATTGCATGGCAGACAACAGTAATATTACTTTCGCAAACACATAACATTGAAAGCTCTCTTGTGTCCTCTAAAGTCAAACAATTTTAGCTCGGTTCGTCCCATGTGATTTTACACTTGCTTTGGTTTGGTGAGATTTAATATAGATATAAAAAAAAAGCTGTCCTTGCATGACCAGGCCATGAGTACAGCTCATTGTTTTCTTAATAGCGGGATAGTGTGGGGTACAAACCTTAATTCATTGTTGTTTGTGTGGGCATGTACTGTATCTGGAAAATGTGATGTTGCTTAATGTGCTAAATGTGTAAAAAAACAATAAATGAATGACTTGTTTTGCCGGTCCAGCTCCCACAGGATCTGTCTTGACAATTTGTGCAATAATAGGCTATAGGGAATTCATTCCAAGAGCAAAACCCTGCTCTGTAGAGTCATTTCTGCATAGACACGTCTGTGATTTCCTTAGCATACGTCTGGCAGTGTTCACGGGAGCCCCGAACCAGTTCCAGGAAGAAAAAGGAAGTTCTGAAATGTCTGGAAAGTTTCTTTCTCTTTCTTTTTCTTTTTTTTAACTTCACTTTACCAATGCTCATGGCAGTCTAGAAAGTCCCAACCTTGGAACACACACATAAAACACCCCGGCTATTAGTGGAAAGGAAAGAAATGCAAAAATGTATTGTGTGGAATATCCAGATTATGCCAAGAGCACAGGTCACACGCCATACATGAGAGACAATTGCTCTGTTTTGCAAAATACGTAAAACCTGAAACTTTAATAACAGAACATTTGAGCATAAATGCCCCCATTCAGCATGAAATGGCACATTAGCCCAGAGCTTCTCAACCTTAGGAGAACTTCTAGGGGTGGTGATGTAGATCCCAGGGGCTACGCAGAGAGACAAACAAATACAAACAAGTAAATCAAATAAAAACAGTGCACAGAAGATTCAAGATTGAAGATCTTTATTGTCATATGCACAACCATTACAGGAAGTAGTCGTTGGCAATTCTTGATTTCCAGCCCCCCCCCCCCCCCCCCATAAGAAGTATACACAATAAAAACATAAAAACACAATATCAATATCAAAATTGAAAAAAGGAGAAATATAAATATACAGTATTTGTCAACTATGAATTGCAACAATTGCGTTGTTGTACCTGATTATAAAGTGTTTAAATAACTCAACTATAACAATACTATTATACTAATAAAAAAAGAACAATCCAAAAATGTACAATGAAAAAACATGTGTGTGGGAAAGGAAAAACACAGATGTTAATTTGAAGTCATTCTCTAAGATATAAGCAAACATACAGCAGCATTATCATACCCATTGTGAACTGCTTTATGTTGTTTGGGTTCCATGCTGGGAACAGTCACAGCTGCTTCAGCACTTCCGCTCATCTCGCGCGCATCGGCACTGGCAGCCTCATCTTTCCAGGTGAGAAGAGGAGAGGCCTCCATCACGCTTGGCTCGGTCCAAAAGAAGGGGTTACAGAGCGGCGTTCTGCGACGCATGTTTAAATCTCAGCACACCGGCCACTCTGAGCGGCTGTCCCATTGATCTGTGTTTAAACGAATTATAATGAGCTTCTGCAGCGCCAGTGCTAGTGTGTGGGACGTGCAGGGTCCCCTAGGTGTGAGGCACCGTGAAACACAGTGATGAGGGTAGACGTAATAACTGGCCTAACGGTGCAATGAGCACCAGGACTTTCCAGTGTTGTGCTAGGAAAATAAAGATTAGGTCGACTTTTGACTACAGTTACATTTGGATAAATTAAAGTAAGCCGAAATGAAGTTGACTTGACTTGACTTGAATATAGTGAAAGTGAGATGAAAGTTTTTGATTGTGTCGTAGGCCTTTATAGAATAAGTCAAGTAAACTTTAAACGCTTTTTTATAGTATGGTCTGTAATTTAATCATAAACATTCCTGTGATGTTATTACTAGGATTCCTGTTTATAAATTTTTCACTTTTGGTGCTAAACGGTTTGGAAGTTTCCACATCTAAATGAGGTTTGTCTAAAGGAGAGAAACACCATTTTCTCCTCACTGTTCCTATATAGTTCGATAACGATTGGAGCTCTCAGCAGACATGTTAAGTTAAGTTAAGTTAAGTGTAAGAGCCTGGAAAGTCTTTACGAGGACGCACGCTGTGAGGCACTTTCATGACGTCCACCTTTCATTTTTTCTGGTGTGACCTCCTGGGGAGGTTGGCTGTGGCCAACCTTTTTTACTGGTTGGGTGTACTTGACTGGGTCACTTCCTCTTTTTTTCAGTGAGCTGACCAATACAGTCAGTAACCTGATTGGACACATGTGCGAAACCATCATGCAGAAGAGCTCATTTTTATTGCCCGATTATGGACAGGTCACATCTATGGCCCCGAGGCTGCCAGCCAGACAAATAATATTAATGATCATTCTGCCGATACGTGTTACTGACCTGCACTGTATGCTAGGCCTTCTACTATACTAGATGGGCATTTCATGGTATATGATAGTACTATTATTTGTATATTATTGGGTAAATCGAATCAATAAATATCTCTCAGGAGGAGGTACGGTATTTTTACATTTAATTGAGGTACTTTGATCAATATAATTGACATTGAACAACCATTCAACGTACAACCTTATAGAGAACCTTGGTATTATAGCAGATAATACACTTCAGGGCTTACACAATCCTCTTCAAAATAAATGTGCCCGACTTGAAATAGCCCTTAATTTCCCTTTAAGTCCTTTTATTTTGTTTTGTTTTGAATGCGGCTGATTTTCCAATACTTTTGATTTCCCAAGTCACAGACATTAATTGGGAGCTAGATAACAGCACAGTAATACCACTGTTCCAGCAATCAGTGTGGTGAGAATGTCTGTCCACCTGTTCAAATAAACAAGAGGATGAGGAGGACAGTGGTGAGGCACAGAAAACCCTAATATAAGCTCCACCTGCGTCACAGAGAACTGTGCAGACAATGAAGTCACTCGTCAGAAGTTTACAATGTAAACTACTGGCCAGTGACTTCATTCTGTAGTTTGTATTCTGCGTGGCCTCCATTTAAACTCTAGAGATGGACGTGCCATGCAGAATACATCATATATATAGAATGTTAAACTGCAGTTACAATGAGGACAATTGACTTTATTTTAGTCAAGTCACTAAACATATTGCCATTAATATTAATATTGCCATTGTACTCATTACAGCTACTGCACTGTTCTGCACTGTACTGCACTGTATTCATGATGCTGCTGCACTACTGGCACTTTAAACGTTTTTAAATATTTGTGCACACCACATGTACCATCTAGCAGTCACCTTGCTGTCCTTCATTTGTATTGTATATATTATTTTGATTATGATGGTATTGTTTGTTTTGGAGATTTATACTGCGGGAGGGAATGGGGAGAGTAAGCATTCCTATGTTACAAATGGCAAATAAATATCTTGTATCTTGCATCTTGTATGGAAGGATGTGGAGTCATACAGTGGTTAGGTGGATCAGGAAGACGCAGGCGGAGTGCATGGGAAAATACAACTGGCAGAAGTTACCCTTCAAACATGCATGAGTGAGGAATCACAACGGGGTGGAACGCAATTACTTGGCACCAATTAGTGTGTGTCAGGTTCCGTTACATCGTGGCGAGGAGAGCCGTGACCGTGAGGAAGGTACTAAGAATGAGAACAAGGATGGGGTCCACTACAGGAGATGAACAAAGTGATGCTGACCTTTAGCCACACAATCGCAGCCTGTTTCATGTGGAGGTTTCCAGTGCTGTCTCTATGACTTAGAGTTGTGTATTCAGATTATTCTGCAGTTGTATTCATTTATGTGTTGTGGAATCAGTTTGCAACCAGCATAAATTAGTATTGTATTGCTTAATTGTAATTTTCACTGCTATATGCAGAACAAGGCTTTTGCATTGGGTGGTCCCTCTTTGCTGTTCAACAGGTCCACCTCAGTCCAATGGAATTGTTTCAACATGTGGCCAGCGGTTCGGTCAGTTATGTAACACGTATCAAATGTGCAACCTTGTTGTTGGAAGAAGAAGAGAAAAGATGACGTCTAATTGAATGTTCTTCCCTGCTGTTTTTTTATTTGTCTTTCATTTTTGCAGCAAACTCTTGTCACGGGTACATTATCCCCACGATCGTGTCTGACAGCGTCTTACAGCCTGTGTTTGAGGTCTGTTGGCCACCGTGACAGAGCAGCAGCCGGCCACCACTTGGGGGGGGGGGGGGGGGGGGGGGGGATTAAGCCTGGCTTTAGGGCCATTTAGCTCATGTGTCCAGAGCACTGGAAGGGAGCCCAGATGGCTTTACATCACTGGCCAGATTGAAATCACACCTAACCTGGGGGACGGGGAAATCCAATGCCGCTATAGGCCTCTGTAATACTTGACAAGTCACAGAGGGGTGGATGAGGACACGTGGACACGTCTGGTTGACAACCACAAGCTTGTTCACTCCGACAGATATATATAACGGTGTCCAAGATTATTTTTCGTATTAGTTATATAAGCAGGCTTTAGAGCTTTCCCTGTAAGACCCAAATATAGAAAAACCAAAAAAAAAAATTATTTGACCTTTCAGATGTTGTTTTAGGAGGCCTTTGATGCAGAAATTAAAGAGTTTAAAAAAAAAAAATGTTTATGTACGTTTTTAGAGAAATGTTGTAATATTGCAACATTGGGCTTAGTTGGGAGCAGAATTTCTGTATTTGTACTCACGTTGTCTGAACAATTCAGAACAACTAAGGGTTCATTTGCAGGGTTGATTGCTTCCTTAGCCCCATAACAGTATATAACATTAATAGTAATCACACATTAGTCATATTTTTATTATTATTTATTTAATTTTTATTTTTACTGCAACAAGCCAGCTATTTTGACTACCACATTCACCCAGTGTTGTATAATTGCAACAATTATATAACAAGCTCTAAATGAAATTTGATGCATCTATTCCACAATAACTACATATGTACATGCTATATGGACATTGTAATAACAACCCAAAAAAATATAAAAGACATATTACTTACTTGAATCTGATGAATCCAGTCCAATGAAACAAATAGTTGTTGTTCGAAGGAAACCTTGAGAGGTTGTGTGAGTTCATGGCCAGAAGGCGTGACTTGTAAACAAATGTAAGATCCAATAGCATTGTGAGACTGAACAATAGGACCCAATGACTATGTAAATGTGGTAAAAAAATAAGATAAAATATAACAGATTGTTTTTTAGGATGGTTAAAGGTAACGTTGTAATTTTACAACAAGGGGTGTTACAGGGTTTTAATGGTGCTGTGGGTAAGATTGTAGAAGAGTTGTGAAGAGAGCAGACAAGTGCAGGAGAGCAAGATTTCAAAACTAAACAACCAACCAAACGCCCTCATTCCCTCTCTGCTCCCTCCCTCCCTATGTTTCTCCACCATTGAGAAGTGTGTTTCACCCACCTGTGATTGACAGGCAACATGGATTCCCCTGAACCAATCAGGGAGGAGATGCCCCTATTGGTCAGAAGCTGGCCGGGAGCTGTCTAAAATCAAAAGTCTAAATGGTCTCACGTGGGGTCAACACAAAATAAATATTCTCATAGAGCATTCAACTCACTAATAACTGATGTATTTCAAACAAATGACCCTCAAATAATAGCTCTTAAATCTACAGCCCCTTTATGCTTGCACTCTGGTTAAATGCCAACTTATTTCCTTAATTTCCCTCAGGATAAATAAAGTTATCTTGAATCTTGAATTTCCGCTGTACTGTACTTGTGCTGTGCAATGACAATCTATTTGAATCTAATAGTAATCTAATGTAATCTTTAATAGTTTGAATCCATCTCCAAAAAGGTGTGATTATTATTAGGGACTATTACTATCTACAGAAGACTATTAAGATAAGAATGCTGAAGACCAGATGAACGCACACTTCCGGATGTTGGCGTGTCTGTTCCAGCCACCAGAAGTTTAAAGAGCGCAGTGGGACTTCCCAGGATGTTGTTTTATTATGCTGGGTTGACAAAACACTCTGCAGGTGATCGATCAGTTTAGGTCAGACTGGATTATAATCAGAATAAAGTTCCACACTGCAAGTTGGAGCAGAACACATGGATTTAGAATTATTGACTTATTGACTTTCAGTCAAGGGGGAAAACAGCACTATAGGCCTATACTGTATAGGGCTGTAAGTTATAATGTTTACAAAGAGACTAGACTCTATAATTCCTCTACCTCGGGTCGTGAGAGGGACAGTGGAGACTCTGTGACCTGAGGCCAACGTACTTATTTTTATTTTTTATTTTTGGTCAACGCACTGTAATCATCTCATTGTACTTTGCACTGTAAATTCTATTTCAAATCCGAATTCACTTTCACTTTTCACTTTCACATGTCACTTTTTCAGTTGAGTTATTTATTAATATATTATTACTGCCAATTTGCACTATACGTATTGTTGTGTATTGTATATACCTACGTATTACTGTTATAATACTGTAAATTATCTTCATTTATCAATACATTTAGACTTCATTTAGAATTATTTGAACTATTTTTGGTTATAATAGTTTTATTTTAGTTAGTTGTTTGTTTTTTAGCTTAGGTATTAGTATTCTTGTGTGTGCATTTATTCCCCCTGTGTCAACTGTTGCACCTTAATTTCCCTCGGGATTAATAAAGTTTTCTGAATCTGAATCTGAATCTGAAAGAAAGTAGACTCAGAACCATTCCAACATCTTCACAGAGAAGAGGCCATGCATGTTGGTCCAAGAGATAAACCAATACAATACATAAAAGATTATTATTTTCTAACAAGAAAAGCAATCATCTGTCATTGTATATTCCTAAAACAATGGAGGCCAACAGTTTCTCTTTCCATTCATTCTCTGTGTGACCCGGTGACCCCAAACACCAGGCTTTAGAAAGGTCTGACAGACATCACATCCTGGTCATGTGATTTTCAGACTCACTGAATGCATTTGATAAGCCTCATATGAGGACTAAAAACTGTTGAAAACATTAACCCAACTCGTTCGAATGTTGTTCATCGCGGCAGCACGAGGAGACGATATACGTAAGGCTGAGGATCATTTGTTATAGCGTTATCCCAGTCTACCGCCACACAATTTCCGGTCCCTTACTTCACATGAGCTATGGTTACGCCAGTTAACAGCGAGAATGATACGAACCGTGCCATGCGTGGCACGAAAAAAAACAATTACTGCTACGATAAGGAGAATAAATAATAAGTTTTGAAGAATACATATCCGAAACATGTAATGGACACCGCTAAAACCGATGTTCCTGAAAGTCCCGCCCCCTCCATCTCGCTCTCGCCAATAACGCTCATTTGGAGCATCCCGTTCCAGGAGTACGCCTGAGAAGCGAGGTTAATTACACGGGCTCCAAGTGTTGTCCCGCCCACCACCACCACGGAGCAGCGGTGGTCGCGGTAGCACTCCTCCACACTCACTGACTCCACCGCACTCCGCTCTCTGCTGCGCACCCAGCTCGTACTGGGACACTTTGGGGTTCATCAAAGTTTCCACCCATCGACGCGCAGAGACCGACCCACGTCCACATCAACCGGGAACGAAAGGTGAGCTCAGGAGGTCGTTGAAAAATGAAGTTAATAGGATTCAGATTCAGATTTGGTTTATTTGTCACGTGTATAAGGTTGCATACAGTGTATAATGTACAGTGGAATATTATAGCCAGCTCCGAAGATGTGCTAACAACAATTTACAAATTTGAAAGAACTACAAAGTACATACTAAATAATTACACAAATGAACATATTTACGTAATTGCAGTGTGAATGAATAGGAATATAGCAGTATAGTATAGCAGTGTTTTTTATTATTATAACATTATGATAGTCTACTGATATGAGTCATAGAACTACAGCATGTACTATGTCAGCTCTATTGAGTCATAATCACATTTTCCTTTCAATTGATTTAGCCTTATTCACTACAAAGAGTTTCAACCATGTTTTTGATATACGTCAAGAAGCAATATATAAGTGTGGGAACTGGTCAACTAAAGTTGGTAAAGTCCATTAAGACATGTGGATAGTTATCTATCGGCTATATTATATATATAACACAGCACGTAGTAATGCTGGAAATTACCAATGTTTCAATGTTTTTCTTAAATATATTTACATTTAGCTGAAAAAAGTATAGCATTTAGTTATAGTTGGAGATATCTATTGAAAAATATGTGTACAATGTAAACATGGTTCACAGTCCCACTGCTCCAATCTGTGCACCGGCATATCAATTACATTACATTACAAGTCATTTAGCAAGACACTTTTGTCCAAAGCGACTTGCAATAAGGTCATTCAGCATACAGTAGGTAGGCAAGAGAACTACTAGTCACCAGAAGTCATGCATTGCATTTCCATCTCAATCCCCCAAGAGCAGAACCCGCGCTCAATAAGTTAGCTCCGTTTGACAGGGGAAACGCTACTACACAACAGTACTAATATCTCTGAAGTGATGCTCTACGGGACGCGTGTAGTGCTGACGCATGGTGATGGCGTGGTGGCGAAACGTGAGGGGGCCTAAGTGGCTTCACACCAGATTGCAAAACGCAATGCGGTGACATAGTGTCCTGTTGTCACGCAGAGAAAGAGAGAGCAGCAGCAGGAACAAGCCCAAATAGAAACCACCTGTTCTCCGATAACTTCTGACATCAGATCAGGCGGTTCAGATTATGTCACATGTGTTTATTGGCTGTTCCTTCACCTCTCTTTGTCTCGCTCTGACCCTCATTGTTCAAAGAAGCCTCAGAACTTGCTAATGCTGCAGATGTGTGAATGTCATCCACGTGCACCGAGATGTATGTGCGCTAGTGGGTATGATCTTCAAATCTGCAACACGTCCACCACATCGGGGAAACCAGGTCAAATGGACACACCCATGGGCCTTGTTCTCTATTCGTTCTGCACTGTAAATATTGAGTCTTGTGTTTATATTGGTGCTGTGTTTCACCACACTATGAGTGCCCAATATTCCATATGCCTTTAATTATAATAAACCATGGCTTGAAAAATGAGCAGAAGGAAGGAAAAGTGGTGAATACAGGTTCGACAGTTTGTTCAAATAAGACAACTCTGATTTTTTCCACTTTTCACAGGCGTGCCGTTAATCATCTGATGAAGTGAGGAGGACTTCTGTTCTGTTAATAGGTTGAATTGTACAAAATGGACATTCAGAGGGTGGCATTGTGTTTATCTTACGTGATATTGTACCTGGATGTCTGCCTGAGCCAGAAGGACTGCACTGCCGTGGATTGTCCTGTTTTGCAGAATTGCATCAAGGAAGTGCTGGAAGCGGGTGCCTGCTGTGCTACGTGCGTACGCAAGGGATGCACCTGTGAAGGTTACCAGTACTATGACTGCATCCACGCCGGCTTCCGCCAGGGGAAAGTTCCACAGGGAGAGTCCTACTTTGTGGATTTCGGAAGCACCGAGTGCTCCTGTCCACACGGAGGTGGAAAGATCGGCTGTCACTTCATCCCATGTCCGGAAGTTCCACCCAACTGCATTGACGTAACGGCGCCCGAAGACGGATGTCCCGAATGTGGACAAATCGGGTGTGTCCATGGCAACAAGAAGTACAAGGCGGGCCACCGTTTCCAGATGGACCCATGCCAGATGTGCTACTGCCCTAACCATGGAGGCCACCTGGCGTGTTCGCCCATCCCTGGATGTGATACTCATGTGATCCCCTCCATGGAGAACAATGACCCTTTACGAGAGATCAAGCGCCAGCCTCGCAACAAGCAGACCAACCCTCCGGAGAAGGTTTCCAAGCTGCCACTGGGCGACTCTCTACCACTGTACAAGCAGGACCCACCTGGCTTTGGCACAGACAAGTATGACCATACCCTGATAGAAGCTACCTCTTCCTTGCCCCTGGACCGGAACCAAACCCCAGAATCTACTGCGTCACCGTCGACGCAGCCCGAGGTTGACTTGGTTTCCTCCCCCTCTCGGGGCCACATGAGGAGAGAGGGGCAGGGAGGGACCCCGGGAAGTCCCGACCAGGAGAGGAAGTATAAGGTCGAGGCTCATCATCAGCTGCTGCGACAGAACATTGAACAAATCGCCACGGGAGGTCGCAAAGAAGCGATGACCTTGGCGGCAGTGGTGACCGCCACGCAGAGGGTGACCACGGAGAATCCAAGGCCGAAGGACACGGCGCCCTCCGCCCCACCCCGTGATAAAGAAGGCGAACACGGCGGCCATCACAGGCACACGCCGAGCGGCAACTCTAGCGGACATGTTGCTCCGCACGAGGCTCAAGGCCACGAGGGACCAACAGGGGCCCATAGGGAGGAGCAGCCGCCCTATCAGACGGTCCGGATGAGTCCCACCAGAAGACCACCGGTCAGGATACAGGAGGAAGGAGACAAGCCAATACGCCAGGCCCAGACCCTCCACAACTACCAGACTCCGACTGCAGAGGGGGAAACAGACAGTAAGTAAATCAAAATCGAATTCTTTATTGGTCACACACAGTGAAATGTGTTTCTCTGCATTTAAACCATCCTAGGAATTGAAGCAGTGGGCAGCAATGGTATATACAGCGCCGTGGAGCAGTGTAGGGGTCTGCTGCCTTGCTCAAGGGCACCGTGGCAGCGCCCAGGAGGAGAACTGGGACCCTTTTCCAAGTACCAGTTCTCATTCCGGGGACTTGAACTAGCGACCCTCTGGTTCCCAAGCCAAGTCCCAACAGACTGAGCTACTGCCGCCCCCCTCAGACAAGCTGTTACCGCATTTCTCTTGCTAAAATCCATCATATAATAGGTTATAGAACGGCTGAACCGGAACGGCTAATCTGGGATTAGCGCGCGATGGTTTGTCATACATAGATGAACTCTATCAGAAAACACCATCCTCTTACGCCTCCGACATCCTGTGTTTTGACAGGGAATTCATAAACACTGGGCTCACACTGGCATGGGTCCTGTAAAAACAATGGTTCATGGGGAGTGTGAGAGATAGCATCCTAGATAGCATCTATCCCACTTTTCTCAGAGGAGCTCCAAGGACATCCAGTACGTGTACTAGTCTCACAGTGTTGGATTTAAGATTGCCCCTGTAGTCCAAGGAGAAGCGGCCATGCTGTGATGGCCATATTTATGGGCTGTGTTTGCACCCTTCATATTACATTACATTACATTAATTTAGCACTTGCTTTTGTCCAAAGCCACTTACAACAATTGTATTAAATATAGGTAGGCAAGAGAACTACTAGTCACCAGAAGTCATAAGAGCATTTATGATTTACATTAAACAGGGGCAATGGACTGTATTTATATAGCACTTTTCTAACCAGTGCCGCCCGCCACTCAAAGCGCTTTACAAGTCATGCCTCACACTCACCCATTCATACACCGATGGCAGAGTCAGCCGTGCAAGGAGACAGCCAGCACGTCGGGAGCAGTTAGGGTTAGGGTGTCTTGCTCAGGGACACCTCAACACTTGGCAACCTTCCGGTTGTCAGACGACCGCTCTTCCTCCTGAGCTACTGCTACCCTAAATAGTGAAGCCGAGTCATATTGATCGTTCAGCATGTGTTGATCAGCATGTGTTGTCGGAGATCCATCTCAGAGCACAACACACTACTCCTAAGGTGGAACAAACGTTACATAGATGACAGACAGGCAAGATGACTTACACTGCATTGACAATGTCCACATTTCCATGTTTGGACTCATATAGTTTTCCGTAACGTTGGGTCACAACAAAATTCTTGAATATGTTCTAGGGATATTTGTCGTTTAGGTTGTACATACAATGTAGCATGTGTTTGTCAATGTAGTAGTCTCTTGCTAACAGTGCTGTGCTCTGCTGTATGATTGGAGAGTTAAAAAAACCTTGACCTTGAGCAAATCTGTCATTTGTTGATTTTTGTGTTTCACATGTGTGTGAGCAGGTTGTGTGGCACGCCGTAAGCCATGGACATGTCCACCCCATAACTAGTTAACCTCCTTTACTACTCCATGACTTGTGTTGAGACCTGTCAGAACTGTCCTCTCCTTTCAGCACCGGGGCCTCCACAGGAATGCATAGTATGTGTCAAGTGCCAATGACAAGCTACCATGTGGAGACCCAGTGGAGCCTGTCAGCCTGTACATTAAATAACATAACATTTTTAACCCTACAAACTGAATTACTCGTTTGTGTCTTGAGCAGGGACAATGCTTTAGGCCCAGGTCAGGTTTGGGCGACTGTGAACCTCTGTGGATTCCTATTCGGGTATTTACCTTCGAGTTCATCTGTAAATCAGAGCTTTGTGTTTTGACTTGAGTAGCAGGAGCTGTTTATTTCAAGGCCTCTCTGTGTATATCCAGTTGTTTGGAAGCTGGCTGCCTGGCTGTTCTCCACGTCCCGACGCAACGTGACCTTGTAGAGGGTTCAGAGGTCAAGGTCGCTTGGCGCCAGGGAGGAGAACATTTCCAGGGAACATTTCCGGGACGTGTTTTAAATGGCGGCCAGGAAGTGTGTTAGGCGATAGAGCGCTTGATTAATGCCCGTTATCGATATAATTAGAGGAGCATGCCGGGGGCACGCTTTAGAAAAAGGAAAGGAGGATGCAATGAATCGCGAAAGAGGCAATTATCACCGCCTGAAAACAAATTTGAAACACAGCTCGGGGTGAGCGCTTGTTTGCTTTCTTCTTCTCCTTCTCCTCATTCTCAAGTCAACAGTTTGCCCTCATTTGACTTTCTTGCGTTAGCCGCAACAGAGGTTGTATGTGTGTGTGTGTGTGTGTGTGTGTGTGTAAGTGTGTGTGTGGGGGAGGGGGCTTTCTTGTGTGAGGGGGCCCAGGCCCCCGGTGTAGGATTTCTCTTGGGGGGTGGGGGGGGCGGGGGGGCCGTACCTGGGAGCCGCATAATACCCGTGTGATGAATGAGAGCACTGTTGTGGCTTGATTGCCAGACTGGCTCCCTCGCCGGTCTCCCTTGTGAGCCAGCATGATTACCCGGGCGGTCCCCGCGTGCTCGCCAGCTTTCCAATCCCAACGCGCACGCACGCACACACACACACACACACACACACGTACACACGTACACACGTACACACACACAGGCCACGGGCATGGTACATGGTAGAAGCACGCTCGCTCATTGCAGTGTCAAACCCAAGGCCCGTTAGCGTATCCTGTAGCCCGGATAGCCTCCATTAGGTCTACTCTTAAGCTCCTGGGGACACGGAGTGGCAGCAGGGCCCAAATTAAGGCACTTTTTAAGGCTCTGTTTCAGAAATCGTCGGAAAATATGAGTCGGAGTGAAACGGAAGAAAGAGCTTTGTAGACGTTTTTTTTAAATGTATTATTATTTTATCGTCATCACGGTCGGTCACGACACGCAACATGCAAGCATGTGTGACCGGACGGAAGAGATGTGTAATTTTCCCGAGGATGATGGAGCGCTAACTCCAGAGCCGGCCGCGTGTCGGTGTCTCTGTGAAGTGGTCGCAGACATTTCTCACTTGCACAACATGCTCTTATCGCACACCACCAAGCGAATCACACATGCGACTTATACTTATAAATATATAAAAACCCAGAGGCATAAAACCACCTCATAAACACCACTGCTCACGGCAACCGCTTCACACACACACACACACACAATTTGTATGTTTATATCTGATTGAATATAGTCAATTTCAGAACAGATATTCATATTTTAAACTGTTGGTGTGTCATCGTCGACAGACCTAGCCTCCCGAGGCCAGTCTAAATCCCGCGGCCTCACCTTGGGTTTAGTCTCAGGATCTAGTTTGGAACCAGCCTGACTTGGCTCCGATAATGAAAACCGGGAGATACGTTTTTTTGGCATAAAACGAATGGCAAGTTACTTAACTCGTAGAATACTACGCACAAATAAAGGCGGAGTGATTTGTTTCTGTAAATCTGTATCTGTGTCTCTAATTCACAACTCATTGTGATGATCATTTGCGAAGATTAGCGAATATTTGTAAAATCTCCACATATTCGCGTGGATCCTTTAGAGACCGTTCTATTTATAGTTTACATATTTGTGTTATATGATCGCAAGATGTTTTTTTAACGGCAAAAATGGTAAATGGTAGCGGTAGCAGACGTGGGCTAAAGGCGTTTTTATTAGGGATCGGGCCCTGGGCTGAAGCTCATCCAATCGGCTTGTGAAGTAAGGTCAACTGACCACGCCCCTCAAACAAACACTACCAACGCTTTCCAGACCCCGATGAGCGTAGCTATTGAATGCGGTGCGGCCGTGCGAGGCTGCGATGACAGACGACTCCACTCAGACCACAAACGCTCCTCCGAGCCGCGCGCCGTCGTCGTCGCAGTCTGCTCGCACCACCACCACGTGTGACATCTTCTTCCGTCACCATATCCTGGTTATTCCACCGCAGGGGAAGGGATGACAACAACAACAACACAGGTGCTGGAGGTCACTGTGAGCAACCATCACCGCAGAGCGAAAACCTCGAAATCTCGAAAAAACGGACGCCGTTAACCTTAACCACAACCTCAACCCCAGAGTTGAGCCAGATGGGGGTCGCATGTTCCATCTGTTGGCTCCACACCGCGGGGCCTGTCCAGTCGTGCCGGACAAAGTGAAGTCATCGAAGCCCTCCCTGTGATGACACAGCCAGCTGCTGCTGAGCAGGCGAACCACGCTGTTGATATAGGGGGTGGGTTGGGGGGTGGGTTTGATCATGTGATCCATGAGAGTATGACTGTGTTACGTATGTATGTGTGGTGTTAATACGGTATGACGTAAGCTGAGGGAGCTGACACATGCAGTGTAGACATCACACACACACACACACACACACACACACACACACACACACCACACACACACACACACACACACACACACAGGACCTAAGTCGCTAGCATTGCTACACACACACCATTTTCTGTTTTGATCCATTAAATATGTTCTTATTCAAGGTTTTGTTTTTCAGGCTTTGTCATTCATTCTAGAAGTCATATTTAGTTTTAGTTGTTGTTTTGCAGAATTAAGTCACGCATTTGAAGGTAACTTCAAACTTGCCGAAACAATTTCACATTACACTACACACACGCACGCACACACACGCATACTACACACACACACACACGCATTCACAAAGTTATTTACGGTGTTGATACAAAGGTGTTCCTATTTGTGTTTATAAATGCTAGTGGGCCTCATCTGTTCAGGCCCACCTGTATTGCAATTTATTGCCATAGTCAGGAGGGGAGAGAGACACACACACACACACACACCCAGCACCCCCACCACGGCTGACAAGTCGTGAGCTGCCCCCCTTCCCTGTTTATGTGTCTAGCACCTGATGTTCAAGCGAGGTGATGATGTCACTGATGGTTTCTTTTTCGGATGTGCCTGGCGTGTCTGTGGATAATGTTAGTGGGGCATACAGGTGTAATAACAGACCTGGGAGAGGGAGAGAGAGGAGAGGGAGAGGGAGAGGGAGAGGGAGAGAGAGGGAGAGGGAGAGAGGGGGAGAGAGAGAGGTAAGATAGCTACTCCAGCTAACTAATTAAATGTCAGCGCCCCAGCCCTACCCCCTTCCACCCACCACGATGGATCAGCTTGGCTAATTATTGCACTTTCATTCAGAAGAGTGATCGTGTTGTTCTGGCTTAATTGTAAGGCCTGTCAACCACTTGACACCGGGTCAGATGTGCTCTGTGAGTTTTGGTCCCTTTCGGGAACTCATTTATTAATGTCTGGGAGACCTAGATATCTCATGTAATAGATTTCGTTGGACATTTTTTACATTTTTCACCTCCCCTCTCTCTCTCTCTCCCCACACACACTGTATCTCTCTGGGATGGGCCTCACTAGCCGTGTATACAGGCTGCCACCTGGATCCACGCACCAAAAGGAGTGTGATGTTACACGCAATCAGAGAGTGCTGAGTCCACCTGGAGGAAATGAATAGGGGGGGGGGGGGGGGGGGAAACCAAAGGAAGATGAATCATTGTGTTCCGTGTGTCTTATCATAACGCCGGCACACTCCAATCCAAACGGTTCAAAGAGACTCGTTAAACTGCCTGACTGACTGACTGGGACACATATCTTTGCATCAAAGCGTCACTGTGTCTTTTGAGCTTTCAAATGTTTCCAGCCATTCATGAAGCTATAAATTATGTAGCTTGTGTGGTAGTCACCCCATCACTCTGCCGAAACATGGAGTTGGTGTTGGTGCTCTGAAAAGGTATGTCGAGAGAGAGAGAGAGAGAGAGAGAGAGAGAGAGAGAGAGAGAGAGAGAGAGAGAGAGAGAGAGAGAGAGAGAGAGAGAGAGAGAGAGAGAGAGAGAGAGAGAGAGAGAGAGAGAGAGAGAGAGAGAGAGAGAGAGAGAGAGAGAGAGAGAGAGAGAGAGAGAGAGGGGGAGAGAGAGAGAGAGATGAATGATGACAGAAGATGATACATGACATGTTTAGCACATGGTAGAGGTTTGGAAGTTGAAATGCTGTGGTGACCTCAAAGACTCATTCCACATCTTCCTTAGCGTTTTTTGCGGTGACTTTTTTGAGAGAAGGAAACATTTTTTTCCATTCCGGCCCTCCCTCATCTTCTGGCCCTCTCCTCATTTCACCTCTAACCGCGTCTTTGATTGCCAAACTTCAAGTGACTTAAAGCCAACAAGAAACACTTGACTCAATCCTGTTTATTTTTCAATACAGTTTCAATACAAAAGTTTCTTTTAACAGCAAAACAGGTGTCATGTCGTGAGTGTCATGTTTGCCACCTGTGTTTATAAGTCATTCTGTTCACCTGTGTGAGTTAGTCATTATGTTCACCTGTGTGGGTTAGTCATTATGTTCACCTGTCTTAATTGGTAATTCTGTTCACCTGTGTTAATTAGTCATTCTGTTTACTGTGTTGATTAGTCATTCTGTTCACCTGTGTTGATTAGTCATTTTGTTTACTGTGTTAATTAGTCATTCTGTTTACTGTGTTGATTAGTCATTCTGTTCACCTGTGTTGATTAGTCATTTTGTTTACTGTGTTAATTAGTCATTCTGTTCACCTGTGTTGATTAGTCATTTTGTTTACTGTGTTAATTAGTCATTCTGTTCACCTGTGTTAATTAGTCATTCTGTTCACCTGTGTTCACTTCCGTGTAGTTGCAAGTTCCCTAGTTTTTTGCTCCAGTTTGCCACTTCCTTTTTTGACGTCGCTGTGTTTCTGGCTTTGTGAAGTAAAGCTTCTTTTCTCCCCGACCCCGAGTCGGGTCTCATCTCACGGCAGCAAGCCGTGACACGATCATACCTTTGATTTACTATAAAACGTTCAAGTAAGTCAAAGGTAATCAAACATAAATACAACTCCTAGCAAAACACCCAAAACACCCAAAAAGCTTTCATGTTGTTGTGTGTTTCAGAGCCAAGAGTCAATTGTAAGTCTCCTAGAGACTCCTAGCTTTTACTCACCTTACGTATATATAATACAGTGTGATAGAAAAGGAAAGACAGCACATGCCTAGAGAGCTACAAATCAATGCAATGGAATGCAGTGACCTGTGGCTGGACCGTGTGTTGTCCCCAGAATGTTTTTCACTGTAAATCACATGTACGTTTGTTCCATTCCTGGGTTGGCGTGGGAATGAAGTGATACGGTGTCACTCTCATTTCTCACTGGCTAGAATGTTGAACAGGGGCTGCGTGTTTATACCCCCCCGAACCGAAAGCTTCCAGGTTTGAAACCCTTATTGTCAACATTGTCTGCCTATATGCATCGTCTTAGCCCTACCTGCCAGCTTAATCCTGCCTGGATTGTAATCGTAATTCAGTATAAATCGCAGTTGATAGAAAAGCATCTGCTAAATAAGTAAATTGTGAGTTCAAAATAGTTATTTGGTGACTTCAAAGAAATCAGTTTTTCAACGCCTTCTTCCAATCATCTCAATTAAGTCACCCAAGCCACTTCAGTTCTCTCTAAATGTATTTTTGAAGAGGAGAGGCTGAGATAGGCTGAGATTTAGCCGTCGCTAAAGATGTTGTAATCCTTCTCTGTCAACACATCTCACACCTCGGCGAGTTCTGCCCCGCTCCAAAGAATCCCCCAGCGGTTCCATCCGGTCTTATTAAGTGGGAACCCCAGCTAACTTGCGACGTTGACGTTCTTCTGAGACCGTAACCGACCATATGCTCAAGATGGATCGGCCTCATTTCTTAGTGTTGATGTTTGATTGTTGTGTGTGTGTGTGTGTGTGTGTGTGTCTTTAGATGCAGTGTCTGCCAAGGAGCTGGTGAGCGCGTGCTGTGAGACCGGAGAGAAATGGGCCACCGCTAATGGTCACTGCGACCACACGGGACTCCCCTGGGAGGAGACCACGCACTCCGTCTGCCGGTAATATAGCAGTCCACCATCCATCATGAAGCACGCTGTCCTATACTGCGCCTAGTTTGGCCAGTTTGAAAAGATTAAAAAAAACTTGCAGTGGTATTGCAGTTGTAATGTTTGTGCCCGTATCTAGGCTTATTATAACCAACTTCTGAATCTGGCTTGGAATGACATCATGACGACGGCGTCTCACACTGTATTCCCATGATCCTCACGATTCAAGATTCAAGATGGTTTTTTTATTGCCATTTGCAGCAATTACAATGGAACGCTTACTCCCCATTCCCACAGAACGAATTTCCTACAACAATACTATACAATACTATACTATACTAAACAATACTATACTATAAACAACAATATATACTACCCATGATATGCTATACTTCAAACAACACTATATACTATACTATGTACTGTACTTTATACTATAAACAACACTATATACTAAACAGTGTACTATACTATATACTATAATCAACACTACTCAATAATCTATCAATACTGTACACAATAAAAATAACAATTATATGAATGATGGATGATATATATATATACATATGGTGAATTGTGAAAAAAAGCATTTTAAAGTGCCAGTAGTGCAGCAGCATCATGCGTCATACAGTGCAGACCAGTGCAGTAACTGCGATGAGTCCAGCGGTAACTGTGATGAATCTTCGCGGCTAAAATAGTTGAGCTCTCTTACTTGTCTTATGGCGTGTAAGTTAAAGTTAAACTTGACGACTTCTTGTGTTCTTTCCGACTAACGGTTTGTGTCCTCCTGTGTGCTCTGCCAGGACGGCCCAGAGACAATGCTGTCTGGGCACTCTGAGAGGGCGGAGGTGTTTGGCCGGCGTTAATGCGGCTACCAGCGGGGCCCCGTGTGGGGACAGTGGTGATGGATGTGGAGGAGACTCGTACGCGGTGAGTGTTGCCCGTGGACCCGAGCCCACACCCCCGGTGTGTCGCTTAGGTGAATTAAAAACAAACAAACTAGAGTTACTTTTTTTAATTTTTTTGTGAAATGCAAATTCAGAGTCTTCGAATTAGCTCTTTATTGGCTCTTTATTATCCCATTAGTCATGTCGATTGAAAGCAATGGTGTATAAAGTACCGGTGCCAAACAATTAAGTTGTCAGAAGAGAACCAGAGTTATATTGTGCAGTGGAGAGGGGCGGGGGGTGGTGTGGGTTGTCTCCTCTGATCACATGATCTCCTCTGATCACATGATCTTGTTAAGTCTCAGCAGAGGCGCTTCGGAGAACAAAGTAACCCAGAAAGGCTCCCGCTGCCTTTTGGAGCTGCACTTCAGTAATGGACCACAGATGTGTGTTCAAAGTGTGCTCAAACTGAGTGTACAAGTTTGATCGGTGTGTGTGTGTGTGTGTGTGTGTGTATTTGTGCATGTGTGTGTGTGTGTGTGTGTGACATCAGCAGAGTGTTAGTAGTGATATCCATGGTTACCGGGGGTCAGTGAGGCCCTGGAAGTCGTGTGTGTGATGACTGGATCTAGTGAGCCTCGGTCAACGCTCATCCTCGGTCGTCTGATGGCGGTGTTAAAGGCTTATCCTGCTACCCCCTCGGCTGTGTTAGGTCATTACAGTCTCACGTCGGCTAATTACCGCTAAGTGATGACCGCCAACCGTTTTAAGTACTGCTGCTAATCCACGGCACACACACATGCACGCACGCACGCACACACACACACACACACACACACACACACACACACACACACACACACACACACACACACACACACACACACACACACACACACTCTAGTGTACGCGGCGCCTCGCTAAGCACACTAGGAGGACTAATTTAAAAGAAGACGTTCTCCTACCCCTACTACACAATCCCCCACCTCCTTCTCCTCCTCCTCTTCCTCTCACACCTCCTCCTCCTTCCCCTTACCCTCCTCCTCCTCCACCTCCTCCTCCTCACCACCTTCTCCTTTTCCTGCTCCAATTCCTCCTCCTCCTCCTCCTCCCCCACTTTATCCTCCTCCACCTCTTCCTCCCCCACCTCCTCCTCCTGCACCTCCTCCATCTCCTCCTCCCCCACATCCTCCTCCTCCTCCACTTCTCCCCCCCCTTCTCCTCTACCTCCTCCTCCTCCTCCTCCTCCTCCTCCTCCTCCTCCTCCTCCTCCTCCTCCTCCTCCTCCTCCTCCTCCTCCTCCTCCTCCTCCTCCTCCTCTACCTCCTCCTCCTCCTCCTTGTGACGTCACTGTGATCTGACCGACAGGAGTGCTGCAGTTGCTGCACGCTGGGCCTGCGCTTCCGCAGCGAGGGCCACGGCTGTGAGGCCCCCCCGGCCCTAGGGCCCAGCTGCAGCCAGAGCTTCCTGGCCTGCTGCCGTCGTGAGGGAGTGGCGGAGGAGGGCAGAGAGCAGGGTGGAGGAGAGGACGGCGACGGCTGGCGCCCCGTCAGAGAGAGACCCCTGCTGGACCCCACCGCCCTGCCGGAGAAAGGTGCTTTATACACGCTGCGCATGCATGCATGCATGTATGCATGTATGCGCACACACTCGTACACACACACACACGCACACACTCGTACACACACACCTACATACATACTTTACATGCATGCACACACGCACACACACACACATACACACCGGACAATTTCGAAACTTACCGGTCATGTTTCAATAACAGTCTATGTTACAAATGCAACTATAATGTACACCTAGATTGACGAAAGAATGACAACGACCTCAAATCAGTTTGAATATTTAATGAACAACGAAAAGCGATTAAGCCAAACAAACAGGAATGATTGAGCAAAACCTCAGTAGCCGCTAAAATGTAGGCTATTACAAAACACCTGGAACATCTGTAGCCCGTTTTAACAAAAGGCTACATGATATCAAATTTAATTTTTTTCCTAAGTCCTTTGCTGCCGAGCTGAAATTAAACGGGTCCAAGGTGTCTTTGCAGCTTGCAATACGCATAAGCCGCGTCACTCTCCCCTCCGCCAGACGACTCCGCAGTGATGTCCTCACATGATTCTGCAGGGAAAAGCCCCTCTCTGTTGGCACGCTTGACACAGGCAGAACACAGGCAATTTTAGCCAGTAGCCCAGTCAGGGTACAGCTCGCTGAACTCCTAAATGAGCACTTTGCAAGCTGTCGCAAAAGTTAAACCCCCATAGCCGTGGAGCGCTGTTATCACTGCCTCTGCATCTCGTCGGGCGCGCTTGACATCAATGAGAGGAGTGGCAGCTGATTCACTCGCTTCATGGCCATAATGGCCAATGAAGTTTTGTATAAGCATTATTACCGGACATTTTGACCGGCAGGTTTTGAATTTAGGTTTTTTTTTTTTTTTAATCAATTTTACCAGCTAAAAACCGGTAATTACCGGCTAACGGGAACCCTGACACACACATACATACACTAATACATAAAACCACACACACACACACACACACACACACACACACACACACACACACACACACACACACACACACACATACACAAGCATGCATTCACACAAGCATGCACACACACAAACACACACACACACAACCATTTTATTAAAGTTTACATCTCTCATTTTAAAAGTCCCAGTTGCTCGCCCACTCGCCATGCATGGCAACACAACCAGAAGGCGTATTGCGATTCTGCACTCGTAAAGTGTTCGACCGCATTTCTCTTCATATTTTGTACTAAATTGCTTTGGCACAATTGAGGGAAATATTCTTGTGGCCTTTTGACACCATGCATTACAATGAAGCACTTGACGCCTCAATGAAATGCAAGGCATGGGGGGGGGGGGGGGGGGGTTAGACGGCATTGAATCTGTATGACGACGACCATCGTCTTCTCTTCTGTTCTGCTCCTCAAGTGTCTGAGAGCCCCTTCCCTAAGGAGGCCTTCTCCATCCGTGAGGAGGCGGAGGAGAAGCAGCAGGACGAGGTGGAGAACACGGTGGAGGGCCCGCTCCGGGTGGAGGATATGGACGAGTGTGCGGTGTACCGGGACAGCCTCTGTGAGCAGCGCTGCGTCAACACGCTCGGCTCCTTCAGATGCGAATGCTTCGCCGGCTTCTCGCTGCAGCCGGACGGGGTCAGGTGTTCGCCGGGTATGAACGAGACCTTAGGGGTACCACAGTGGGATGGACCCTTTTGTGTGTGTGTGTAGACTACTGGGACTACTGTTTTTGATCGATGTGTGTCCAACTATGCATTGGTAGCGTTTGTTCATAGTGGTTTAGAATATAGTCACGTTTATTTGCGGTTTAATTAACTATAATTATTCTCGTATTAGTTAATCTTGTAACTATTGTAATAATTTTTATTGTAATAATTGTTATTATACAAACTATGCTAATAGTTCTCATAATGTGAAACTGTTCTCATAAATGTTATTCTAGTGACTATTCTCAT
Source organism: Muraenolepis orangiensis (assembly GCA_027704905.1). Taxonomy (NCBI): domain Eukaryota; kingdom Metazoa; phylum Chordata; class Actinopteri; order Gadiformes; family Muraenolepididae; genus Muraenolepis; species Muraenolepis orangiensis. The sequence continues at coordinate 6,760,228 of CM051013.1, read as the reverse complement.
AAATGTTATTTTAGTGACTATTCTTATCATAGTTATTCTAGTAACTATTTTCATAATAGTTATTCTAGTGACTATTGTCATAATATTTATTTCAGTTACTATTTTCATAATAGTTATTCTAGTAACAATTATATTAGTAGTGTTTCCAGTGACTATTCTCATAATAGTTATTCTAGTGACTATTCTCATAATAGTTATTCTAGTGTCTTTTCTCATAATAGTTATTGTAGTGACTATTCTCATAATAATTATTCTAGTAACTATTCTCATAATAGTTATTCTAGTGACTATTCTCATAAAAGTTGTACTAGTGACTTTTCTCATAATAGTTATTCTAGTGACTATTGTCATAATAGTTATTCCAGTAACTATTATATTAATAGTTATTCTAGTACTATTGTCATTATAGTTATTATAGTAACTGGTCAATTACAATGTCATATTTCCTGAGCTGAGAGTGACGCAATTAGAAATCAAAGATGAGGAGAATGAATTTGACGAAATCCAGTCCAATTGAGCAAGTGCGTCAGTGTCATTAAGACATATCGTCTATTTTAAACAAGAGACACCTGATAGATCGATGTATATAGGAGTAAGTATACTAGGACACTTCCATAAAGGGGTGTAAAGTTAAAGAGGTGTTGAATGAGAGATAAAACCCAGCCGTTGGCGTTCAATTAACGACAGAGCGCCACAACAAGCCTCAGCACGATGCTACTGTCAGAGCTCCGATCGGAGCTAATTAAAAGCTTACCAATAAATGTTTGTCTTTAGGCAATGCTTTTCTTTCTTCCCCCCCCCCCCCCCCCCCCCGTCACACCTTCACCGCTGTCACAACGTTTCATCTTCAACCCCCGACAGCAAGAAACACACACACACACACACACACACACACACACACACACACACACACCAAGGCATTGGCACAAGGTTTAAACAAGCCCACTGAGGCAGAAAGAGGTGTCTAGGAGAGAGAGAGAGAGAGAGAGAGAGAGAGGAGGAGAGAGAGAGGAGAGAGAGAGAGGAGAGAGAGAGAGAGAGAGAGAGAGAGACTCTGATTACAGTGTTATTCGTGTCTCTCCCCTGTGATGAGTTTATTCCCTTCGCCCCACAGAGACACCGCCGCGCCATGAGGAGGAGACGGAGGAGGAGGAGACGGAGGAGGAGAACGCCTTGGAGGAGCACGGCAAAGGAGCGACAGGAGGAGGAGTGGTGGAGGAGCCGACCACAACCCTACCTCCTCTTACTCCACCTCCTCCCACCTCCACAACAACCACCACCATCACCACCACCACCACCACCACCACCGCTGTCCCGCTTAACCCCTGCAAAGGTGAGACCGGTAGGGGAAGTGACGGGATCTCAGAGGGTGGGGAAGATCACAGGACGGCACTTTCGTTCAACCACCGTGTCTGTAATCAGAGGCCCTGCGAGGAGAATCCCGAGGCAGGAAAAGCACACAGGGGGGGGGGGGGGGGGGCAACAGAGGGGGGGGGGGGGCAACAGAGGCCAAGCCCCCAGCATGGGGCCTGGCATGTCATTACGTTATTTTTAAAAACCTTTGCCAGCGTGTGTTTGCTTTTTTCTTCCCCCTGGCTTTGTAATTGTTTGGCGAAGGCCAGATCCTAAGCGGGTGAGATCGTATCAAAGGTGGCTTTGTTGTCGCAAAGGTTATCCCGGCGTTCTGGTGTTGTGCGGGGCTCGCTGGGAGGCTCGCTGGGACCACACCGTCCTGAGCACCACCGCCGTGTGGGGCCCACGGCAGGAAATACAGTGGCACCGGGTCAGGATTAGATCGGGGAAAAACAGGACGTCATGCTTTAAACTGCCAAACAGAAACTTGTGTTTATCTCGCACACACGCGCGCACGCACACACACGCACGCAAGCACGCACGCACGCACGCACGCGCGCACACACACACACACAGGATGATGGACGCCTCTCTCTCAAAACACGTATCCACCCGGCTGAATCCTGCTATGGGAAGCAGAGATAAGTTGTTCCTCTGACGACTTTTGTTTTTCTGTTTTGTCAGGAAACCACCCCTGTGCACAGCAGTGCGCCCCAGTGGGAGGAAGGGTGCAGTGCGCCTGTTTCCCCGGTTTCTCTCTGAACCGTGACGGACATTCTTGTGAGGGTGAGAGAAATCGTAATCCTGGATGTACAGGCTATTTGTCCTTGAAGGAACAGCTCGGGGGCAGAACATCGGACAATTTCACGAGGATTCTGAGGATTGTAGCGTGAAATCCATGGCATAAAAATGTCTGTCTGTTACTAATTCTCTGTTACTAAGTCCTCGACTGTGTCTCTTTTCAAGTCTGACACTGTAACTTGAACTTCATTAACTACCTCATAAACCGAGTAAAAAGAGGTGTATTAATGAGAGATTTGAATACATTTATAAATGAGTTACCTATACCTACTGTAGTTAGCGTGCCTCTAACACTCTGGTAGGTGAGTGACACACATGCAGTTGTTATCGTGAGACTAGTAGCACCACTTCATCGCGTTATAATACTTAACATACTATCTTGCACTCTTGTGTCCTTTTCTTCTTGTGTCTCAGACGTGAACGAGTGCCTGTCGGCCGAGGCCTGCCAGCCCGCCGAGCGCTGCGTGAACACAGCAGGGAGCTACGAGTGTCAGAGGCAGACCACATGTCCCCCGGGCTATCAACTCAACCACCATGTGTGTGAAGGTAGGAGTCCCGCCGTCTGCTGCTGCTGCTGCTGCTGCTGCTGCTGCTGCTGCTGCTGCACCTCCTTGGGTGAGGCAGCACCACCGACAACATACACCCCACACAACCCCACACTGTGGTGTAGGCCGGGGATGGTAGCGATGGACAGCACTGTATCGGAAGTAACGTGTGTGCTTGTTTAAGTCAGAAGAAGAGATCAAGTAGAGGTAAAGCGTTATTTATCCGGCGACGGAGGAAAGCTGCCAGCCGGCCGGCAGTTAAGTCAGATTGAATCTAACACTTAACTCGCAAATGAATGATGATGATGATGATGAAAAAACATGCAAACATGAGAAGAAGAAGATGATGATGATGATGATGATGATGATGACAGACTGCGTCAGTTGCATTTGTCTTATTACTCCAGTTAAAATAATAGGTAAAGGAATGGAACAAACGTCGGCACATCTTGGCTTTCATCAGCGATGCGTTGGCCGGGAACCACCTAACACTAGGCTGGAGAGAGTGTTTCAAAGTCCCCCATGAGGTGAAGGGTTCAACACACAGACCAGGGCCTGATGGAGGCCTTGGAGCTTTTAAAAGCTTCAAACTGGAGGAATCCTTCACTGTCAATGTGGAATAAACCGCTTACTTTCCTTCACCCGGGCGTGAAATCCAAAAACGATGCTAATTCGGGAAATTGTGAATAATAATACGCATTGTGATCATTTAATTCAACCGTGTCATCTGGGCAAAAAAATCCATTTCTGTTTTCCCAAACGATGACGGTGGTGTGAGTTCATGAAAGGATCAGAGCTGTACCCCCGAGGTCTGACTCAGAAAATCAAACTAAATGCAAATGAAAAGAGAGAGAGAGAGAGAGAGAGGCAGGTGTGGAAGTGAGGTAATCACACTGTTGAGATGTTTGGAGGAACCATCCGATCCGTCACCCTCCAGAAGCCCCCCCCCCCCCCTCTAGAACCACGTCAAGACGTCTTCAATTAACAGCGACAACGTTATTTCACAAGCCAGCGATCGGACATCGGAGCGGAACTAACCGCTCTCAACGCCGGGGAGCGGGAGTCTTCCCCGCGGGTGCCGTTGTCTAGCGACTAGCGCACAACAACAACAACAACAGCAACATCTAGACGAGATGCGGCCGTTGGTCTCCGCTAGAGATTGCGTGAGCTGCGGTGACGTAATGCAGTTAACAATCAGTTCTGGTAATTATCAGTGGTCATTCAGAATCCCATTAGAAGGAATGGTACCTATTCAACGGTTTCAAGGGAATTCAAGTCCTCGCTTCCCGGAATCTCACAAGACCAGGAAAGTGAACGGTCCGTATTACCGGACTTGTCTCGGCCCTGCTGCTTCTCACAGCAGGCTGACATTTCCAGTTTGACCTCCCTGACCTTTACACTCGGGGCTCGACTGCACTCTGATTCGTCAGGAGTCCATTACCTTCACTGTGGGGTTCAGACAGCTGGTAATCTCGCTCGCTCTCTTCCCAGCGATACACTGTCTTCTGCCCTGCATCTTCCCTCCTCCTCTTCCATCTTCCTCCTTCTCTTCCTCCTCCCTCCGCTCTGCCTTTCAGGACTGTCAGTCCTCACTCTGTCTCCCTGTGGCAAGTGTGTGTGTGTGTGTGTGTGTATGTTTTTGCAGCCAAGCCTTCACTTGTTAAACATGGCTCCGAAACCTTTACCCCCAGTCCCCCACCCCACCCCAACCCACGCATAGACACACACACACACACACACACACACACACACACACACACCCTCACCTCACAATTATGTGTTTGGTTTTGATATGATACTCTTGCAGATTGGTGGTGGGATTCTTTAGGCTAATGTTCACGCATAGGCATACAGTACGTTTGTGTATAGTGTATATTAGCAACAGTGGTGGTTGGTTGTTTTGGCGGTTGAGAGTGTAAAACTAGAGCTTTGGCATTTAAATCTGAATATTCGGAAAAATAAAGGAGGGATTAATAGAACATGTATATACACAACGTATAGAGAACTTCAGATCAGTGGTGTCATTTTCCATTTGTCCACAGTGCCACCCAGTGGTGACTATAAACGATTACATCCGACTTTGTCGGCATTTTCTATATTTTCATCACCATCACCACAACCTTCATAGCCTGTATCTTTTGCATATTCTTTCTCCTTCCTCCTCCTCCTCCTCCTCCTCCTCCTCCTCCTTCTCAGACACCAACGAGTGCTTGGTGAAGAGCCACACCTGTGGCCCTGGCTTCGACTGCGTCAACACGGAGGGTTCCTTTAGGTGTGCGGCGAGGCCCCAGTGCTCCGCGGGCTTCAGCCGTGACACACAGGGCAACTGTATCGGTAAGGAAGACACGCCATAATGTCGCCACAAACCACAGTGCTGTCCTATTCCCCACGCTGTCGAACACGGAAACACCAACACGTTTACACGGACAATGCGAGGGAACTTCACTGGTGACGAATACCCACCTATTTACAACCGTTTGTTGCCCTAGCTTTATCGGTATCCACGCGAATAACGAAAAAGCGGTGCTGCCTCTGGAACCCCGGGCTGATCAGTTGGCGTTTAAAGACACCGCACAGTTAGGGATCAATATCACCATGTAAACACAATCAGAAGAGAGAGGTGAGTCCAATCCATAAGTCGTGTAAACACATGCACAGTCACACACACACACAGCGAGAGAGAGAAGAGGGAGAAAGAGGGAGAGAGAGAGCAATAGAGAGGGAGAGAGAGAAAGAGGGAGAGAGAGGGGGGGGGGGAAGAGAGAGGGAGAGAGAGCAATAGAGAGGGAGAGAGAGAAAGAGAGAGAGAGAGGGGAGAGAGAGAGAAAGAGGTGTGAGCCTAGCAGGGTGCTGTGGTGACACAAGGGGTTAAATGCCACACAGAGAGCAGATCAAGAGAGGCTGCAGCTGAAGGTCTGCAGTGAGGAGGATGAAAGCCAAGCTCCTCGGTCCTGTTCCAGGACGGAGGAGCCATGCTGTGGAATTAGCCCCCGGGGACCGGAACTGGGGGCAAGCCGAGGCAGCACCGCGCCACTGTAAAACTAGTGTAAAACACACACTCTGAGGAAAGGGAGAAATAGTGAAAAATCCCTCTGGAGCGGGATCACACACACACACACACACACACACACACACACACCACACACACAGTTACACAGTAGATTACACACACACACACACACACACACACACACACACACACACACACACATACACACAAAAACAGACGTAAAGTACATGCATACACTACAGACACATGCACATAAACAGACACACACACACACACACACAAGAAACAAACAAACAGACAAACATATACAACACAGATACACACACACAAGCATACGCCCACACACCCAAAGACACTCACACACACACAACAAACAATGTAAAAGCAAACTAGTTTCATGCTGAGGATTTTTAATTTGTGGTTCCTCTTCCTGTTCTCCGTCAGACGTAGATGAGTGCACGGGCCTGAGCCAGCCGTGCAGCCCGGGGTTCTCCTGCCTCAACACCGTGGGCTCCTACACCTGCCAGAGGAAGATGCTCATGTGTAGCCGTGGTTACCACACCAGCCCCGATGGAGACAGATGCATTGGTAGGATGAGCGCATAGTACAGAGGACGAAGCTCCATGGAGCTATGGGAAGGGCGACTCGATGCATGCTGGGTAGTCTAACGGGCAGGGTGTTTGAGCCCTAGCCCAAAGGTTCAGTCGTTGATGCCGTGTCAATAAAAGTTTGGCTCTGATAGTCGCTTTTGACAAATGTCACTTGATGACATAGCAACTTAACAGTGGGGTCTGATCGGTTGGATACTTCTGTGGAGTGTGTGTGGTTGGTGGCAGGTTAAAGCAGCCTCACCTGACCCCAGTCAGACTGATAAGAGTCTGGGTAAAGCAGCCTCACCTGGCCCCAGTCAGACTGATAAGAGTCTGGGTAAAGCAGCCTCACCTGGCCCCAGTCAGACTGATAAGAGTCTGGGTAAAGCAGCCTCACCTGGCCCCAGTCAGACTGATAAGAGTCTGGGTAAAGCAGCCTCACCTGGCCCTAGTCAGACTGATTAGAGTCTGGCTGAAGCAGCCTCACCTGACCCCCAGTCAGACTGTTTAGAGTCTGGTTAAAGCAGCCTCACCTGGCCCCAGATTAGACTCAGGGGCTGGTGAGGCTGCACACTTGTATGTATTTGGTAATCAAGGACCCACAGGTGTGCAGCCTTACCAAACCACCAGATGAGGCTGCTTCAACCAGCCACCAACACACACACACACACACACACACACACACACACACACTCCACAACTTCAGTAATGCGTGTATTCTGATTTCACAAACTGTGATTGTGTGTGATGCCAGTTGTGGTGTGTGTGTGTCCTTGGATGTGATCATCCAATCGTCTCCCCCCCCCCCCCCCACCCCCCCAGATGTGGACGAGTGTCAGAACAACGCGCATCGCTGTGGCGAGGGCCAGCTGTGCCACAACCTGCCGGGCTCCTACCGCTGTGACTGTCAGCCCGGCTACCAGTTTGACTCCTTCAGACGCACGTGTGTCGGTACGGTCAGGCAGAAGCCAAGCGGTGGC
>CM051013.1:6737949-6747949 GCA_027704905.1 Muraenolepis orangiensis | reverse complement strand
CCAGGTGAGGCTGCTTCAACCAGACACCAACCACACACACTCCACAGAGGGGTTCAGTATGTTGTATTAGGGTTAGTACTAAGTGCATTTGTCTTTGTGCATATGGATGTGTGTTGTCCACAATGTAGATTTTGTCCTGAATTCATTAATTATTATGAATGCTTTTGTTGTTTGTCATTTATTTTTGTCTTGTTTGTCTTTCGCCGTTTTGACCAAAGCAAAGTAAGCGTGTATTGCTCCGTCTGCGGATCAACCCAATCCCTAACCTTACGGCCCTCTCCCAGGCGCTGCGAGAGGACGGGCTGTCCCAGCCCCCTGGACTGCCAGACCAGCCCTCTGAGGATCACATACTACTTCCTCAGCTTCCCGTCCAACATCCTGGTCCCGGCGCAGATCTTCCGCATCGGCCCCTCCCCCGCCTACACCGGGGACGAGGTGGTCGTCTCCGTCACCGGGGGCAACGAGGAGAACTACTTCGGCACGCGGAAGCTCAACAGCTACACGGGCGGCGTGTACCTGCAGCGGCCGCCGCCGGGGCCCCGGGACTTCCTGGTCCACGTGGAGATGAAGCTGTGGCGGCGGGGCGCCCTCACCGCCTTCCAGGCCCGCATCTACGTCTTCATCACGGAGGAGCCGCTCTGACGTGGCGGCGTTCCCCCTGGGGGGGGTTCACAGAACTTTAGCGTCGGGCGGGGCGAGATGACTCATCCGACGCTCGACCCGAGATCTGGGTGCCTGGGTGTGTGGTGTGACATGAGCGTCTTAACATCCTAACTCCTTTCTTCTCTTTTGTTTTTGTTATGGTTCAGTGTTCCAAGTTCATGTCAATTCTTCTCGCCTCAAGCCTGTCAACCACCCTTTGATAACACCCATAACCTCATAACACCCGGTGTTATGAGGTTATTAAATTGTGAAAGGTGAAATGTTTTGAAGAGAAAAGAGCGACGAACAAAACAGCTTCCTAATCCCATAGATTATTTTTCCGGCTATTTAGTTCACGACACATTTGAGTGGACGAGATGAGTTCCATTTAGTTAGTTAGTTAGTTAGTTGGTTAGTTAAATATCTGTCTATAGTCTACCTGATAACCACCTCTCCCGTCCACTTTAACTGGTATGTTGTCATCCTATGTTGTTGTGTTATTCTCACACTGTCGTACTGTGGGGCCTTCTCTGGCGGGCTGCTACAGTGGTGCTTCCATTGTTTTCTACAAAAGTATTTTTTTAGTATTTTTTAACCTTCTGCTTATTACTTGCCGCTGTACTCATTTTTGTCTCGAAAGTATTAATGCTGGTAATTTTAATGCGATACCTTATGAAATATATTAGAATTTCTATATATGAGCATATATAAATATATATATATGAAAAGATGTATCATATTTTTTTCTGTGGGCTTCGTAAGCTACCATATATTTTTATTAAAACATTTAAAACGGTGGCTTTTGTGTCTGTTTGGCTTACAAGAACACAATAGTTGTATTTTGATATCTCAGGAGAAAGATTACCAAAGAAATGGTTGGTGCTTGGGTGCTTGAGGATCAATTTATTGGGTAGGCAACCTGAAAATTAGGAAAATTGAATGAAAAATATAAATTTGTCATGTCTGGACCGTGTCCGTGTCTCCTTATCTATGAACCTGTGAGGTGGTGGTTACACTATACGAAGGGTGCGTGTGGGGGCCTGTCCTCCTGTAAATATACATGCCTATTTACATACCTGCTCACACGCTGCTGTGCGCAACCATTTCTGCAAAACGTTTTTTGTGACACCACATTTAATAGTCATAATCACTACGTTTAAACATTCAATAAAAATATACAAACATGCAATGTGTGTGTGTGTGTGTGTGTGTGTGTGTGTGTGTGTGTGTGTGTGTGTGTGTGTGTGTGTGTGTGTGTGGTGTGTGTGTGTGTGTGTGTGTGTGTGTGTGTGTGTGTGTGTGTGTGTGTGTGTGGTGTGTGTGTGTGTGTGTGGTGTGTGTGTGTGTGTGTGTGTGCTACTTACTGTAACTCCATCAGGTCATTTCTAGAGGGTTTATCTGAACAGAAGAAGAGTTACACTACCATCTACAGGCTGCATGCGGTATTACATCTAGGATTTCTTTCCGAAGCATTCTTGATTTCTTGACGGTCCGAAGCAACGGTATTAACTGAAATCGTTTTTAATATAAATAAATAATTGTTATAGCCTTTTGCTGTGGCTAAAGTATTTCTGCCCAAGCCCTGTACGACATTAAATCAGTAGCGGTATTAGACATTCTAAAGAAATATATATACTATTAATTTCTCACCAGTCCAAATGTTTATTCTTGATATCATACTAGTGGAAATGCTCATTGTAGATATCTGTAACTTAATTACTGTACAACTTTTACTATTTACGCCTATTCAAATTCAATTACAGATTGGCCTATGCAAAATTACATTTTGAACTGCTATTATTGCAACTAGACATGATGTAACCTCATTTTGACTAGTTAATTTAATGAATCTAATAAATGATATATTCAACTAAATTCTCACAAATTGTTAATTATTTATATCAAAAATAAAATTCTAACTAATTGAAATATATGCGGTTGAAATCCACAATTCAGTTATTACTAGAACCAATGTTCATTTCAATAAATACATCTACAATTGGTCTTACATTCAGATATGATTAATGGAATTTTAGACATCCCAAATAAAATTCTGTTGAGTCAAAATAGCTTTGGACAGATGACAAAGGTAAGCTTTAAACCCAAGGAATGGCAAGTTTAAATGATCAATGGGGATGCTCTTGAGCAAAGCATCAGTAGTGTGCCACAGAGTGTGTGTGTGTGAGTGTGTGTGTGTGTGTGTGTGTGTGTGTGTGTGTGTGTGTGTGTGTGTGTGTGTGTGTGTGTGTGTGTGTGTGTGTGCGTGCGTGCGTGCGTGCCTGTGTGTGTGCGTGTGCGTGTGCGTGTGTGCGTGTGTGTGTGCGTGTGCGTGTGCGTGTGTGTGTGTACGTGCGTGCCTGTGTGTGTGTGTGTGTGTGTGTGTACATAGCCCCTCTTGCTGTGTTGCTGTGCAAAAAAAAGAAAAGCAAAATGCATTCTTTGGAGAGCTAAGACCTTGATAAAACTCAGGTGCTGACAATGGCTCACAATGCGGTGTATTGTAGAGAAGCCTCCGGTCATCTGCTCCCCTTCAGCAAGAATTACTCTGGAGACAATCAGATACTCCAAGACTCCGAGTGAGAGCCGGAGCTCCGGGGGAGAAGAGGCTCATTGCTGTGCTTCACGTTCTCTCTCTCTCTCCGTGTACTGTGTACTGTATGTTGCAGCGAAGGTGGGGGCAGGCGGCTGGTGATGGGTGGGTGGTTTTTGGTGGGGGGGGGGGGGGGGGGGGTTGGGTCTGGCTGGGTGGGTGTGTGTGTGTGTGTGCAGGATGGGGGGTTGAGGTGGTGGGTGGGTGGGTGTGTGGGTGGGTGGGTGGTGGAGGCGTAGGTGGTGCTGCTGCAGACACGCTTGTCTTTGATAGCTCAGGTGGTCATCACCTCAGGGGGAAAGAGTGTTAATGGGCATTCTCAGAGGCAGACAAGCATGGACTAGTGGCCCCCTCTCCCCGGCTGCCATAAACAGGGGGAAGTATGCTTCATTAGATCAGGGCTGAGGCTAACTACCTGCTCCCCGGGTCCCAGGGTGTAGCGGCAAGTGGTGGGGCGCGGACGGCTTTCCGGAGACCCGGCCCAAGGTGTTTGATTGGTCGGGTCAGCGAAGAGGTCCTAAAGGGATCAGGGAGGGAGGACGTTGATTGGTCCGTGTGTGTGTGACGGACAGCTCTGCTGTGAGGAACAGCCACATTGCCGTGTGACATAGCACATTGCAGAGGCGGGAACGATCCATGGTGACATACGTTAATTACAGGAGAGAGCGGTCAGTCTGAACCACTGTATGTGTATATATCTGTATATCTATATCTACCGCCACTGTATGTCTATATATAGATAGATCGATAGATCTACCATCACTGTATGTCGATATATCTATATCTACCAGGACAAGACCTGCTGGATTCACAGCTCCACTTGTACAAAAATAGGAATCTCTCTCTTAGTCCAAAGAAATGTCATATTTGTAGCTGGCGGCTGTCATTTGGCAGCTCCAAGAGCCAGATAGAGATAGTGAAGGAGTGATCAAGGGTAAAACACATGCAGATAGTGAAGGAGTGAAGAAGGGTGAAATATATAGCCACAGTGAAGGAGTGAACGAGGGTAAAACACATAGAGATAGTGAAGGGGTCAACAAGGGTAAAATAGAAAGAGATAGTAAAGGAGTGAACAAGAGTAAAAGAGAGAGAGATAGTGAACAAGTGTAAAAGAGAGAGAGATAGTGAAGGAGTGAACAAGGGTAAATCAAAGGTATTTGCCCGGGAGGAGAATCAGAGAAGGTATGCGAGGCCGCCTGTCACTCCAGGGTGCCTGAGCGCTAGGCTAGCTGCTATCATGCTATCGCAGTAGTAGCAGTACAGAGACCAAGCCATTACCTTGTTGTCCTTTTACAGCTCGGTTATGTTGTACATTTGGGGATATTTATTGAATGCATTCTAGGCTCTCCAAAGCACCCTGGGTGGGGAATATTTACTGGAGACAGAGTGGCTTGTTGGCTTGGCAACTGGTCCTCTGACCAATCAGAGCCCGGCATAGGACGGAGGGGGGGGGGGGGCTGATGAGTTGCCTTGTTAACTTCATTTTGACAGGACGTGCAATTGCCAGACATTTGTGGCATGTGTGACTTTTGACACGGAGATCCGCGGCTCTCCACTTTACTGACTGTACTGTACTGACACGCAGAACCAGCGCGCAGCACGCTGCATTGTCCATGATGCAAGATGCTCTCATTAGAGTGTAAGATATTGATACTGCAGGGGTCATGATCTCTCTCACACACACACACGCACACACACACACACACACTACACACACACACACTACACACACACGCACACACACACACACACACACGCACACACACACACACACACACACACACACACACACGCACACACACACACACACACACACACACACACACACACACACACACACGCACACACACACACACACACACACACACACACACACACACACACACACACACACACACACACACACACACACACACACGCACACACACACACAGCTTATATCTTAAAATCAATAATCTACAGTCAAAAATAGTGACTTCATAATCTCTTCCACATATTGTGTAAGAGAAATATTATTTCAACAAAACATTTCATTTCAATGACCTGCAGCTCAACAGCCTTCTCCATCTCTCTGTTCCCTCTGTAATTGCCTGACGGTGAACTTAGCATCGATTTCTCTGCTTGTGATTTCCACCAAAAAAAGAGGCCTCCCATATTTAAGTGGTTCAATTTCACAATATTCAGCAAATGAATTTGCAAGATGCAACAGGCACCGCGCTGCTGCTCTCCATGGCTGCTGTCTGCATACCAATGGGACCGCAGTCTAACTATTTCTCACTTCATCTCTTGCACCCCTGCGGCGGCAACAGAAAAGCCTGTGTTCTCTATCCAAAGAAAAATGTGAAAAACAAACATTTTCATGAACAAAAAGAATATCTTAAAAAATGTTCTTTGTGTGCGCGTGTGTGTGTGTGTGTGTGTGTGTGTGTGTGTGTGTGTGTGTGTGTGTGTGTGTGTGTGTGTGTGTGTGTGTGTGTGTGTGTGTGTGTAGGCATGTTTGTGCACAAGGTTGTTATGACCGACTTTTTAATTCCGCACTTAGCAGAAGTTCCAAAGCCAGCTGCTTCTGGTAAAGCCCAGCTCAGAAGTAGAAGAGGAGGATGATGATGATGATGATGATGATGATGATGATGATGATGATGATGATGATGAAGAAGAAGATGAAGAAGATGAAGAAGAAGAAGAAGAAGAAGAAGAAGAAGAAGAAGAAGAAGAAGAAGAAGAAGAAGAAGAAGAAGAAGAAGAAGAAGAAGAAGAAGAAGAAGAAGAAGGTTGTGTTTTAATAGAGAGATCAATGGCTGTGTGGTGTGAACCCCGGTGTACTCATGCTACAGTGAGCTAGCCCCCCCCCCCCCCTCCCGCCCCCCCCACCTGATGGAGACTCAATATGCTTATTCATAAACACAAGCGGCAATCAACATAAATCATGTCACCGCTCACCCCTCAGTTACACGATGCGCTCCAAGAGATGTTTTTCCCCTAACGACAGCTCGATGTGTGGTTACTTCTCTCTAATTGTGTTACTTGTCACTGATGCACACTTTTATGAGTCAGACGCTCCACACCCAGACAATGGTCTTATCAGAGAGAGAGAGAGAGGAAGAGAGAAGGAGAGAGAGAGAGGGGGAGAGAGAGAGAGAGAGAGAGAGAGAGAGAGAGGAGAGAGAGAGAGAGAGAGAGAGAGAGAGAGAGAGAGAGAGAGAGAGAGAGAGAGAGAGAGAGAGAGTAGAGAGAGAGAGAGAGAGAGAGAAGGAGAAGGAGAGAGAGAGAGAGAAGGAGAAGGAGAGAGAGAGAGGGGGAGACAGAGAGAGAGAGAAGGAGAAGGAGAGAGAGAGAGGAGGAGAGAGAGAGAGAGAGAGAGAGAGAGAGAGAGAGAGAGAGAGAGAGAGAGAGAGAGAGAGAGAGAGAGAGAGAGAGAGAGAGAGAGAGAGAGAGAGAGAGAGAGAGAGAGAGAGAGAGGAGAAGGAGAGAGGTAGAGGGAGAGAGAGAGAGAGAGAGAGAGAGAGAAGGAGAAGGAGAGAGGTAGAGGGAGTGAGGGTGAGTGAGATGGAGAGAGACAGACAGACAGAGAGAGAGACAGAGACAAAGGGAGGGAGGAAGACAGAGAGAGAGAGAGAGAGAGAGAGAGAGAGAGAGAGAGAGAGAGAGAGAGAGAGAGAGAGAGAGAGAGAGAGAGAGAGAGAGACACACACACACACACACACACACATTCTCCCCCTCAAGTCTTCACATAAACACTAAGCGTTCCGCCTAGGGAGCTGCTCAGGTGAACACCGAACGTTTTGTGAAGACGAGATCCTGTGATTCCTTGATTAATGAAGCGTACACCTGACAACAGACCAAACCGCCGCCATGTTGTTGACGCAGCGTCTCTCCGTCTGGCGGCGATGGAGCGTCTGTTCTGAGCGCTTGACGGGAGCTGTATTAGTGTCTGACATATACCTGGTGATAGCATCAGGTGACTCTTTCACTCAGGGATCTTTCGCGATGAGGTCATGGGTTTGGCGTTGAAGCCTGCAACTACTGTTGATCGCGTGACCCGTGGTGGATGCACAAAAGCCAGTGGTTCAAAAGTGCGCATGCACACACACACATGCATGCAGGTTTGCATGTGCACACACACATGCACACGCCGACACTCACACACATGCGCGCGCACACACACACACACACACACACACACACACACACACACACACACACACACACACACACACACACACACATATGAACCATAGTGATGGATGGAAACATACACACAAAACTCTCTCTCTCTCTCTCTCTCTCTCTCTCTCTCTCTCTCTGTCTCTCTCTCTCTTTCTCTTTCTCTCACACACACATTTGACCTCGTGGGCATGAACCATGTATTGAGGCAGCAAGTTGGTATACTGGTCAAGCATATAATGCTCATCTGGTCTAAAATCTAATCGTGTGAGATGATGGTAGTTTGTCATTCTCTCTCAGCTCTAAAAATCACAGTATAAAAGTGGATACAAGTGTCTGCTCAAGCTAAGCATTTTCTGATTTCAAGCATGAAGACCGGTAAATACATTGTGTTTGAGTGTGTGTGTGTGTGTGTGTGTGTGTGTGTATGGTTCGTGGCTGGTTTAAGCAGCAGTCAGACTGATTAGAGTCTGGGGCTGCTGGGTGAGGCTGCACACCTGGGGGTCCTTGGTAATCCAGGCCCACAGGTTAAACCAGCCAGGGCCGCCACCACACACTTAGGAGGAGAAGCACTAGCATGTACCATTTGCTTGTTCAAACGGTCTCAACCTCACAATAAACAGGATGACTCATCCCCCTGTGTCCTTGTCGTCGGGGGGGAGCCCAAAGTGGCCACTTCAGTGGAATGTGGCAGGGGAGACCGCCACATCTGGACCTGGGGACCACTCCGCAAGCACCATCTGCTCTGCATGTTAACCACTACAAACTTTACAATAAACTGCTCACCCTGTGTCCTTGTTGTCGGGGAGGAGCCCAAAAGTGCCAGCTTTGGGCTCTGCCACAAAGTGGTTTCACTTTCTGTTCGTACATGTGACAATCGTTGTTTTAAGTCGCTATGGCTAAGAGTAAGGATGCAGGAACACACACACCAAATCCAGCTGAGAACGTCTCCTCCCTTGGCCCTATGTGTGTGTGTATATATGTGTGTGTGTGTGTGTGTGTGTGTGTGTGTGTGTGTGTGTGTGTGTGTGTGTGTGTGTGTGTGTGTGTGTGTGTGTGTGTGTGTGTGTGTGTGTGTGTGTGTGTGTGTGTGTGTGTGTGTGTGTGTGTTTGTGGGGTCAAGCTTTCCCATCACCGGCTTCTCAGCCGCGTCTAAACCTCTGACCTATTAAGAGTTTTATGATAAAAGGGGAAGAAGAAGAAGAAGAAGAAGAAGAAGGAAAAGACGAAAATTCCTGAGATAAAAGCGGAGAAAATGACATGCGGTGAATGCGTTCATTGTTTGGTTCTCTTTGTTGTTTCACATCATAAAGCTTCTGGAATGCGGCGGCTGCATTGGCGTTGGAGCCCCCCCCCCCCCCCCCCCCCCCTCCTCTCACCCCCCCCCCCCCCCCCACCCCCGCCCTTGTCTCCCCCCCTTTGTCCCTCCCCCCTCCCCCACCCCCCTCTCTCCATCCACTCAGACGCTTTGTTGTGTGCTCACTGAGAGCCAGGGGACACATGCGTGCCCGTACAGATGTGCGTACACATGCCTGCAAGCAGGCGAGCATGCATCCAGGTGCACGCTCACCCACCCTCACACACATACAGGTATCACACACGTGGGCAGGCACACACACACACACACACACACGCACACACAACCACTTTCACACGTCGGCTTCCTACTATGGGTGGGATAACCGGTAGTAGGATACTCTGCAACACTTGAGATTAAAACACACAAGTTGTGACTGTCACTGGTCGACAATCGCCCTCTTCATCTTACTCTGTCTCTGTCTCTGTCTCTCTCTCTCTCTCTCTCTCTCTCTCTCTCTCTCTCTCTCTCTCTCTCTCTCTCTCTCTCTCTCTCTCTCTCTCTCTCTCTCTCTCTCTCTCTGTCTCTCTCCCTGTCTTGGTTTCTCCTACTTGGTTTCTCTGTCTGTCGCTCTCATTATGTTTCTCTCTATCTCTCTGTCTCTGCTCGTCTCTCTGTCTCTCTGTCTGTCTCTTTCATTCTATCTCTCTGTGTCTGTCTCTCTCTGTCTGTCTGTCTCTCTGGCTGTCTCTCTCATTCTATCTATGTATCTGTCTCTCTCTCTCTCTCTCTCTCTCTCTCTCTCTCTCTCTCTCTCTCTCTCTCTCTCTCTCTCTCTCTCTCTCTCTCTCTCTCTCTCTCTCTCTCTCTCTCTCTCTCTCTCCCCCCCCTCTCCCAACCCCCTCTATTTCTATATATTTTTGTCTTCAACATAAATCTCTGTCTCTCACATTCCATGTTGGCCTCATCAAACACACACCCTGGCTGTACACAACACAGGAAACATTCAATATCACACACACACACACACACACACACACACACACACACACACACACACACACACACACACACACACACACACACACACACCGGATCACGCTGCAAGCTGTACTTTAATATTCCGACTACGCTAGTGCTGTGATGAACACAATTAGCGCTATTTCACGATGAAGATATGTCTTTGATATTTTTTTGGAAGCTTTGTTGTAAGACGCAAATAGGAGAAACGGGTGGAGGGAGGAAAGAAAAGAAGAAGCAAAATCAACCCACAAACCCGAGACAGCACAAGGAGCTTATTGATGTGG
>CM051013.1:6730449-6732949 GCA_027704905.1 Muraenolepis orangiensis | reverse complement strand
CGGTGACGCCTCTCTGTCAGTGAGGACCTCTCAGGTGGAATTAGTGTCAGAGTTGGCAGGAGGAGCTCTCACCAGGTGATAAAGGAGGTGTTGATGCGGACGCATCTGGTCTGGCTACTGGTGCTGCGATGCGCAGCGCTGCAGACAGCCTCCGCTGCACTGTGATATGTTATTAGAGGGTCGGGGGGAGAGAGAGAGGACGAGAGAGAGGGAGAGGGAGAGGGAGAGGGAGAGGGAGAGGGAGAGGGAGAGGGAGAGGGAGAGGGAGAGGGAGAGGGGTGGTGGTGTTTGAGGTGAATCATCCTAAATGCTATTCGATTCATTGGCTAGAGCTTCATAACAACACAAAAAACTTTAATAAAATGTATTATTTGGAAAGAAAACAGTGCAGTCGTTGATTCCTTCCTTTCTTCCAGCCTTCCTTTCTGTTTCTTTCTTTCTTCCTTTCTTTCTACTCTGTCCTTCTACTCTTTCTTTCTTCTATCTTCTGAGATATGTCTTACAGCCCCGAAGGGACTTGAAGCCATTTTTCATGTAATTACAGGAAACCTGCCTGACTGGCTTTGAGGCAGCTCGTGAAAGGAGGGATCTGGGTGTTCTCACACGGCACTGTACATCTCGCCTATACTCTGTTTGCAGAAACTGTTTCACTTTCATTCAATTGTGTCACTTTTTGTGGGCACATGCTTCTCACGGGGCCTCAGAAAACCCCTGTTTGTTTGAACAGCGCAAAGTGCGAAGGCAAACAGTCTGTTTCCATACATGCAGCTCTCTCTCTCTCTCTCTCTCTCTCTCCTCTCTCTCTCTCTCTGTTGTCTTCTATAAGGTGAACAATTAACACACATCCGGTGTTACAAAGTGTAACACAAGGAACCATAACTCTTTGATTGATTTTATCTCTTTGATTTGAAATACTGTTTATTTTTTTCTCAAGACAGGTATACAGGCAGATGCACCTCTTATCTATATCTATATATATCCTCCTATCTTGACTGGTGATCCTCTGCAGTTGGCCTCACTACGATGTATTAGGCCTACTCTCCCATCTGTGGTATCGTGCACTGTGGCAGACGGCACTGCCACGTGCCGTTAAAATGGCTTCTTTAGGGCTCCCCTCGATGACAAGGACACACTGGGATGAGGAATGAGGAATCTGGTTTTATTGCAGGGTTTGTTGTTGTAATAGCGTGGAGGAATAAGTGGAGCAGATGGTCCATGCTGCCACTCCCCCTCGAGTGTGTGTGGTGGTGGTGGTGGTGGTGGTTGGTTTTAACCTGTGGGTCCTTGATTACCAAGGACCCACAGGTGGGCAGCCTCACCCAGCAGCCCCAGACTCCGATCAGTCTGACTCGGGCCAGGGTGAGGCTGCTTCAACCAGCCTCCAACCACCACACACTCCACGTGCAAATATGCTTTTGTGTAGATCCAAAAATCACGGTGAGAACAAGAGATCTCCCCTGAGACAGATGTGATTCCTTACCGCAGAAACGCAACAGTTGGACGTGAGTATCTTACTGCCTGTAACACGTAAACAATGTTGTTGTTCAGTGTCTGAACGTTGTGTCGTCTATGTACAGTACGTTCAGCAGGGAGGCCGTGGACGTGTATGAGGGCGGGCTGTCCCATCGATGTTCAGATTCAGGTTTTAGATTTGGCTTAATTGTCACATGTATATGGTACAGTTTACAATGTACAGTGACATGTTATTGCCAGCTCCAAAGATGTGGTCAAAATGACAAGTTACAATAATTACAAGTGAATGACCAAAAACCTAAACGCATATTACATGTACATATTTGCATAATTGCAGTATAAATATATTACATTGCATTTCATTACAGTCATTTTGCTTTTGTTCAAAGCGACTTAGTCAGTAATGTGTTTCATCAAAGGAAGGTAAGAGAACAACTCGACGCCAGAAGTCACAACTGCATTTCATTCCTTACACGTCTCCAATAACTGAACCAGTGCTCAGGTAAAAGTACAATCATTTTGCAAACAATAGAACAATATCTGACTAACTAACAAGCAGACAGTCTACTTAGTAGTACGCTAGTTAAGCTAGTAAAGCTAGTAAAGCTACTAAAAAGTGATAAGAGGACGGGCTAAGTAGTAAGAATACGGTGTAGTGTTTCCTGAAGAGAGGTGAGTTTTCAGCCATTGTACATTCAACAGTATAAACAGTATAACAGTATGAAAATATAGAAATATAAAGTGTCAATTGAGGGTAAGGTGTTAAGTGTGTCGCGTAGTGCCGATCGTCCAGTGGCTGTGGAAGTAAGGGTGTAAAGTGTAGTGTCGTGGTCTTGGGCTCTCGTGGTTCTTGTTTGAATGTGTGCCACCGAGCTGCCCGGGAGCACATGGATGACCTGTAGTTTTAACAAAAAGGGGTTTTATTTTACCCAAATAATGCAAAAATAGGTAGTGGGAAATAGTCCGTTGTCTGTTGGGAACCGGAAGGGTCGTCGGTTCAAGTCCCCTCATGGGCACTGCCGAGGTG
>CM051013.1:6670449-6722949 GCA_027704905.1 Muraenolepis orangiensis | reverse complement strand
TTCCCTCCCAGCATCTTGGATCCCATGCTCCCCACCCCCGTCCCCCCTACCCCTCACCCCCACCCCCGTCCCCCCCACCCCTTACCCCCACCTCCGGGTGAGGAATCCGTCTCACTAACGACTTGTGGTCTCAGCCATCGTTAACATCTCCTGGAGACCAGGCCTGCATTTTCCCCGCCCCGCTTTCAGTTGTTGTAGCAACTGGCGGCCCAGGAGTGAATGAAGCAGATGTGCGAGTCATCTATCACCTGACAGGACCACCCCCAACACACACACACACAAACCCCCCCCCCCACACACACACACACACACACACACACACACACACACACACACACACACACACACACACACACACACACACACACACACACACACACACTCCTCCCAGACTTGAGCAAGCCATCAGGCTTGACAGTCTGCCCGGACCCAGCCTCATCAATTACAAACAGTACCCTACCATTAAAATGCACAAACACTCTTTTCCCACCGCACCGCCACCACCACCACCACCTTTTCCTCCTCCACCACCCCCACCTCCTCCTCGTCCTCCACCACAACACCCACCACCTCCTCCTCCTCCACAAACACCACCAACTCCACCACCAACTCCACCACCTTCACCACCACCACCTCTTCCTTCTTCACCACCACCACCTTCTCCACCTCCTTCTCCACCACCACCACAACCCATCACATCCTCCTCCTCCACCACAACCACCACCACCACCACCACCACCTCCTCCTCCTCCTCCTCCTCCACCTCCACAACCACCACCACCTCCTCTACATCCACCACCACCTCCTCCTCCACCTCCACAACCACCACCACCTCCTCTACATCCACCACCACCTCCTCCTCCACCTCCACCACCACAATCCTCCTCCACAAACCTCCTCCGCAACCACCGCCACCTCCCCCACCTCCTCCTCCTCCACCACCACAACCACCACTACGTCCTCCACCACCACCACCACCACCACCACCTCCTCCTCCTCCACCACCACAACCACCACTACGTCCTCCACCACCACCGCCACCTCCCCCACCTCCTCCTCCTCCACCACCACAACCACCACTACGTCCTCCACCACCACCACCACCACCACCACCACCACCTCCTCCTGCTCCTCCACCACCACCACAACCCTACTTCCTCCTCCTCCTCCACTACAAGCACCACCACCCTCTCCCCGGGTCCACCCGAGATGGGCCCTTAATTAAGCATGAATAACTCGTGGTCCTCTCTTTCCCCCCTCCCTCCCTCTGTGTGTTGGTAGGAGAAGGCCATTGGAAAGGTGTTTGTCTCTGAGGCTGACGGGGACTATCTGTGCACTTGTGGCTCCTCTCGTCTGATGATTTACAGGAAGGCGACATCACCGTAAAACCATTTATTGAATATCCGACAATGTTATGTTTGCCTTGTGGACGTCCATCCAGCTTCAAAAAAAAAAGCCATTGAAAGTCAATGAGTGATCCAGCGTGATGAGGCAATACAATTAATAGGTCATAATTTTAACTATTCCCGCGCTATCGCTGTGTTTCAAGGAGTGTACCTGGTTGTTGTCCAGATAAGGCAGCCTCACCTGGGCCCCGAGTCAGACTGATCGGAGTCTGAGGCTGCGCCATCTGCTCTGGTCATCTAACTAACTACAAAACTCTACTACTCTACTACAATACACGGATGTCCTCATCACCCTGTGTCCCTGTGTCATCGGACACAGGAGCTCTAGAGAAGCCATTTTGATGGCATGTGGCAGCGATGCATAGATTATGGCACAGGGTCTCGACGCATGGCCTGCACTACACTGCAGATAAACCATGTTACTTGCATAGGAACAAAAATTATAAATAAGAAAGACAATCAAACTCTCAGGACACGTTGCAGGTGATAATCTGTTTCTGTATTCCATCAGTAGTAGTCATGAAAGGCAGTAAAGACACAGCAGTTTTGACACACATTTGAACATATTACAGAACAGTCGTTCCATCACATACAATATACAACTATGGTCAGTGACAGCAGGAGGGACCAACGGAAACGTTATTATTAGCTTAGGGGGATTAACAGCAGGAGGGGGGGGGGGGGGGGGAGGGGTCACCGCCACACACGTTTTAAGAGATATAAATAAGACATCCATATAAAAATAGCATTTCACAAAATATAATCTATTAACCACTATGTACCAAAAGAGGAAGGAGGTGTGCCCAGTGTGTGTGTGTTAGTGACCGACGAACGCTGGGTCTTGTTAAACGAGGGATGGGGGGGTTTGGGTTGAAGGGGTTACAGTCCTTGACCTCAGATCGATACGTTTTCTAGACTAGCAGCAAACAAAGAGGAAGAGGTGTGTGTGTGTGTGTGTGTGTGTGTGGGGGGGGGGGCAACTCAGGAGAAGAAGTTCTCCAGACAGGAAGTCAGCGTCCGCTTCAAGCCAACCCCCGGGGGGGGCCCAGTGTATAATTGAAAGGTATACTTTGTGATTAAATAATTGCCTTCATTACCAAATTACTTATGTTAATTGTTTTCTGTATTGTGGCCTATACTTGGGATATTTCAATTAATTGATCATTCATATAAATCAGCACCTCCCATATGAGTTTGTAATCTTGACACACATAATCCAGTATCGCATTTTTAATAACAAACGTATCAAAAAAGGTTTTATTTTCAGATCCAGAGTTTTCACCTGTCAGTATCCTACAAAGTATACCCTTCACAACCACATCCTGTCATCAATGTTCTTCAATAACAGACAAAATCAGCAGTCTTTTTAATGAATAAATTAATATTAACTTTTTTTGTTGTTGTTCGTTCCTAAATACAGTGTGTTAAATATATCCGAATGCTGTGGATGTTTGTTTTTTTAATCTGGCAAAAAATGTCCGCCATTGGTACCATCAGCAGCTCGAACACGTCCAAACGATCACATCCTGCCAGTTATTTGGATTGGCAGATAAACTGTTTCCTCAAGACACCTCCCTGGCGTCTTAATGAGTCACCGTCCAGGTCCCAAACCCCCTCCCAAACGTTCGATTCACGATTCACGATTCATGATTCATGATTCATGATTCATTGTCCTGCTCAAACCAAGGAAGGGAGAGGAACACACCGACGTCCACGCAGGGTGACGACTTGATGCGAGAGGGGATTTGTGTGCAAAACAAAACAAAACAAAAGATGCTCTTTTTTCCTCTTTCCACTTTCCGCGGAAACAGTGAGTTCTGGTTTTCTACGGCCGGCGCTGTGTTAACCCAGCCCGCGGTACCGTGTGCATACAAGCTCCTTAAAAACGTACATCCTCCTCACTTAAAACTCCCAGAGACATGAAAACCAAACACACACACAAACACACACACACACACACACAAACACCGACATACATATGCTTGCATTCCTGCATTCCTACATGCACACGCACGCATACAAACTTGCACGCTCCTTACACACGACACTACACACACACACACACACACAGGCATACACACGCGCACACACACACACACGCATGTCGTCCTCAATAAATACTCTCTCCCAGGTGTCCACCTCTGTCCTCTCACTCCCAGGTGTCTACTTCTGTCCTTTCTCTCTCACAGGTGTACAACTCTGTCCCCTCTCTCTATCCCCACTTCCAGGTGTCCACCTCTATCCTCTCCCCCAGGTGTCCACCTCTATCCTCTCCCCCAGGTGTCCACCTCTGTCCCCTCAATCCTAGGTGTCTACCTCTGTCCTCTCTCTCTCCCAGCTGTTCACCTCTATCCTCTCCCCCAGGTGTCCAACTCTGTCCTCTCTCTCTCCCAGCTGTTCACCTCTATCCTCTCCCCCAGGTGTCTACCTCTGTCCTCTCTCTCTCCCAGCTGTTCACCTCTATCCTCTCCCCCAGGTGTCTACCTCTGTCCTCTCTCTCTCCCAGCTGTTCACCTCTATCCTCTCCCCCAGGTGTCCACCTTCGTCCCCTCACTCCCAGGTGTCCACCTCTGTCCCCTCACTTGCAGGTGTTCACCTCTATCCTCTCCCCCAGGTGTCCACCTCTGTCCTCTCTCTCTCCCAGCTGTTCACCTCTGTCCTCTCCCCCAGGTGTCCACCTTCGTCCCCTCACTCCCAGGTGTCCACCTTCGTCCCCTCACTCCCAGGTGTCCACCTTCGTCCCCTCACTTGCAGGTGTACACCTCTGTCCTCTCGCTGCAGGTGTTGCACTTGACGTAGCAGCACCACAGGAACTTGCAGTTGCACTGCCAGACGCGCGAGTACTGGTGCGTGTTGTAGCCCCGGCCGCAGCACATCAGGTCGCAGCCGCTGACCTGCTGCGTGGACGTCTTGTTGCACACGCGGCCCTGGGTGCCCAGGCTGCCGGTGGCATGGTCCGCCTCGCAGTAGTTGGGCGACTTGTCGATGTACACCAGGTCCGTGTCCACGGGCTTGCGGTAGGAGTGCGGCTTCTTGATCTTGAGGAACTTCGGCCGCTTGTGGCGGCTGGCCTTGACGGGCTCCACGTGGACGGCGCGGGCGTACTTCTCCTTGAGGATGTAGCCCAGCTCACGGAACTTGGGCAGCGTGGTCCAGCAGGTCTTGGTGGTGCAGGAGCCGGACACGCCGTGGCACTTGCACTCCAGACGCATGTTCTTCTCCAGCACCTGCGAGAAAGAAAATAAAAAACGACACAAGACACACGGTTGTTCAGGCAGCGGGAAGGCTGTCAATACGTCAACAGCGAATTCACCCAACGTGATTAAGAAACTGAAACTTTAGATCTGACAGCGCTCCACTTTTATTTGCGCGACGGTGACAATAAGGTTCACCGTGACAATAGAAGAGAGTCGGCTAACGTGTGTGGGATTTAAACAGGCCCACCGCATAACTGTGTGATACTGTACACACAGACACCAAAATACTGGATCGGGTTTCAGGCTGTGTGCGCGTGTGCGCGTGTGTGTGCGTGTGTGTGTGTGTGTGTGTGTGTGTGTGTGTGTGTGTGTGTGTGTGTGTGTGTCTAACAACCACACAGCACAGACAAAATGTCAGCCGAGCGTCTGGTGAGGTGTTGAGTGGGATTAATGCTAAACCACCGGACAGACGACCAAAAGCAAAGCGCCGTGTGCCCTGACCGGGGACACGGGGTCTGGCTGTGTTTCTAGCATAGAACCATGTGTCCTTGAGAAGGCAAAAAGACAAAAGGTTTTTTTACATCCAATGATATTTTCTCGGACGTCATGCTTTTTAGAAATGTAGGGGCGGCTCAAAAGTAGCTCAGGTTGTTAGGACTTAGGCTTGGGAACCGGAAAGGTTGCCGGTTCCCGAAAAACCTGGGCACTGCAGAAGGTGCCCTTCAGCAAGGCACCGGACCCCTACCACTGCTCCCCGGGCGCTGTATATACAAAAGCTGCCCACTGCTCCTTATACTAGGATGGGTGTTAAATGCAGAGAGACAAATTTCACTGTGTGTGTGTGTAGTATATGTGACCATTAAAGAGGATTCAATCCTCCACATTTAGACTTAGATTTAGATTTTGTCATCATGCTGCTTGTCACACGTCTCCTGTGACGAAGGGGAAGGAGACGGAGAGGATAAACAAGCCCCATATGAGCAGCATCTCACTCCAGGCCTTCATCCATCAGTCGTCCCTGTGACCAAAACCTCTGACAGCCTTTGTGTGGACGTCTTTGACCTATAGGCTCTGTGAGCGCTGCTCCAGCTTGCTGTCTCCTTGCTTTTGATTACCATAATTAAAGGAGGTGGTGGTGGTGGTGGTGGGTGAGGGTATTCACTATTAAAACAGAGAGCCCATTTATTAACCCGGGGAAAGCAGAGGAGGATGAAGAAAAGGCCCACACGGCCCGATACTTTGGATCCATGTGTGTATTGTCTCCGCGGGGCGGAGGGGAATGGGAGACCGGGGGAGATGGGGTGGAGGGGTGGGGTGGAGGGGTGGGGTGGGCCGATGGAGCTGTCCAGAACAGGTCCATCTAAATTTGGCCGGGCAGAAAAGACCCGACGGGCTCTGCCAAGCGTAATATGTGGAAAGGAGCCTTTTCAATAGTTGTGTGAAGCAGGCCTCCTCCGTGGAGAAAGGAGATAATTCGCCATCTTTGCATAACGTACCGCTTCATCACCCTAGTGACAAAGAAATACTCCAGAGTTCCTTGAGACTCTGTTCCCATTCACCTTGAAAGGGCAGACTGCTCTACGTAAGGTTCTTGAAATTGTTTGAGTGGCAACACACTCGTTGGGTTTCCTGGAATCAGAAATAATAACTGATCTAAAGAACCGTGGTCTGACGTCACCACCGACAACATCGCAGCGGTTCTGTTTTAGAGACGGAGAGCAAAACATGTTTTCTCGAACAATACAACAAAAAAAACGCAACGCGTCTGTTCTGTTGCTAGGCGTCACACTGATGAGGGTCGTGCTGTGAGATCACGTGAGGGAATGGGGCACAGGTAACTGTATACTGTGCAAACAGTAGAGCAGAGCATGAGGGACTGGGGGTCAATGCCTTTTAGTACCCTGCCAACTTGTTTTTCAGTGTGGGCATCGGAGTGGTAATCAAACCCTGACGTTAAAACACTCCCCGCCCCCCTCTCCCCCCTCTCCCCCATCCCCCCCATCCCCCCCCCCCCCCCCCCCCCCACACACACACACAAAACCCCTCCCGCCCCTGCCCCCGCCCCCCCCCCCTTTAAAAGCAATCCTTTATCCTGCTGCCTTTTTACTCCTGGCCTCGCTGCCCACAAGGGCTGGCAAGCTGCCCCACCTCGTACAAAAGCACGATGGAGAGCACCACTGAATCCCCACAGCGCCGGTTGAAAAAGATCAGCGCGACTCCCAGCGCGACTCCCATCGCGACTCCCAGCGCGACTCCCGGCGTGACTCCCACACGCGACACACGGCATCGAATCGTGTTTACGCGGAAGGGTCGGCCTCCGCTCTTCGACGGCGTGCGACGTGTTAGCTTGAGCGTGTGAGCGTGTGAACGTGCGAGCGTGCGCGTGCCAGCGTGCCAGCGTGCCAGCGTGCCAGCGTGCCAGCGTGGATCACGTACCTTGCGGCCCACCTCGTTGTTGTGGAGGTTCATGAGTGTGCGGGCGTTCTGCTTGACCTCCCGGGCATCTATGAACACCTTGGAGAAGCCCAGGCCGTAGCCCACGTCTGCAGAGCAGCCACCCCACTTCCAGCCCTGGCCCTTGCTGTAGAAGCCCTGCTTCTCCTTGTCACAGCTGCAGTCGCTCAGGTTGCCCTGGGTGCAGGCCGCCGTGATGGCGTGGGCCACGCCCGCCGCGATGATGGCGTAGGTGAACGCCGCCTCTTTGCTTCCTGTGAGAGGCGGGGGGAGAAACAAAGAAAAGGGGAGAGCACGACTTTAAAGTGAGCACAGTGATGTCTTTCAAAAACACCAGGGATGGGGCCCCAAGTGGGTGAGAAGATGTATTTAATAGAAGGCGGGTTACTCATTAACAGTGTGTGTGTGGTTGCATCAGAAGCCTGGGCTGACAGGTACGCTCAAGGGCTTGCAGTGTTCTCCGACCTGACCTGGAAACCGTCCCGCCTCTTACGCTCCAAAATGGCGGCCGGCGGGGGGCTCAGTCAATAAGGCAGCATGAATAAAAGGGTTGTGGGGAAGGAAGAAGAGCTATTGATCGGGCTGGACGCCGGAACACGCTGTACACACTCATAGAGCTACGGAAATCTGAATCGTCACTCGGAGGTTATCTCTCCCGAGAGGGCCCGCTTCGCAAATCATTGACACACACACTGAAGTGGTTTAATGATCTGTACACGATTAAAAGTTAACAGTTATCACAGTTCACGGGGAGATCCCAAGTCAGGCTCCTCATGTCAAGATCATGAGCTAATAGAAGACAAAGGACAACAATAAAACATTGGTAGAGCTGCTCTATTATCTATCACTATATATATTTAAACTGCTGCCTCTGATACCTGGGATGCCTAGGATGCAGTACGCGTCCATATGAAGTTATCAATGAACCCGACACACACACACACACACACACACACAGCACATACCCAATTGCATATTGGTGGGCTGTATTGGTAACGTATAATGTATAACCAAATAGAAAAATACACTCTCATCATCATCATCGTCACCCTCATCGTCTTCATCACCCTATGGATGTGTAAACAAGCTCCCCTCTTCGTCTATCTTCGCACAAAACAAAACAGAGCGTGGTGTTTCCCAGACTTTTGCTCCTGTACACCCGGCTGGCCGTGCGGCGCTGCCCCTCTCCTGACTCACACGCCGGTCCTCCGTCTCCCCGATCTAATTTAATAAATGAGTAATATTTGCGGCGTCAATTCTGGTGGAGGCCTTTTTCTTTTCTTCCTTCTCCTTCTTCTTCTTCTTCTTCTTCTTTTTTTAATAAAGTCAATTGGAGCCGGGCCAAGAAAGAAGGTGTGTCTGAGCAGGTCGTTCACCGCCGGCTGCAAGTGTTCAAGAGTTCTGAGTTCTGAGGTGCAGCTGCTGGGTTAAAAACTAAAGACATCAGGCCTTCCCAACCCTGTGATCCACAGGGGACGGAGCGCAAAAATCTAATAAAAACTGGGATTTCACATGAAAAAACTTAACAAATCTACTACAACTTTGGTGGGGGGTATTGCAGAGCTGTGTGTGTGTGTGTGTGTGTGTGTGTGTGTGTGTGTGTGTGTGTGTGTGTGCGTGCGTGCGTGCGTGCGTGCGTGCGTGCGTGCGTGCGTGCGTGCGTGCGTGCGTGTGTGTGTGTGTGGTACAAGACTCTTCTCGTAGGGAGCTTCTGTGGAGATGCATCACTGGATGCCTGGTTGCCTGGTGCGTTCCTACTTGTCCCGCGGTTCCGCAAAAAAAACCCAACGCTGAGGCTTTGATCAAATAAAGCGTGCGCAAAGTCTCTGACAGCCCGATACAACAACACAGTTGAAGGCATAAGGTGGTGTTCCAGGGTTCCAGGCGGTGCTCCCCGCGCAGCAGCAAGGCATGGTGGGGGTTCATCACTTTGCCCGTCGTTCTTTCACATGCGTCCAGAAGAACGCTGGCTGCAATGCCTCCCTCGCTGAAGGCCTGGGGTCAACAATGCCATTCATTTGCAACAATTCGCCTTTCCGCCGCTAATCTGATCTGTGAGACCAATCTATTGGGTACGGTTGTCCAAGTCATGGTCGTGGACTGCTCTCCCGTTGCTGTTGTGTCTCCGGTCAACAAAGTGGAAGGACAACGGAATCCTCGGGGTTGTGCCAAAACAACAGGTCCATTCATTGATATTGGAAACAAAAACAAATAACCTTTCTTCTGTTTTCCTTGTTTGCGCCATACGCATACTGGTCATCCAGAATAATGATGATAACACAACACAACACAAGCAGCAAACATACTGATCTAAACTAGGAAACCACTCCTCGACGTCGAGCTTAACACTTGTGTGAACGACGAGGGTTTTATTTATCACTAAACGGAGGGATCCCGGACCCCGCCACCATTGATCTAGTCCCTCTTTGTGACTTCCTATCCCCCCGGGGGGGCAGTTCAGTACATTCAAGGCCCCGCTCTCAGTCGCCAAACTTTTGCTCACTGTAAATTATACCCGTGGTAAAAAACTCCACCGGCTCCCAGCACCCAGCGCTCTACGGGACAAACACTGTGTGTCTCTCGAGACCCTTTTGGGAAGCAATGAAAAGCTGGCAACCCTCACAAGAGCTCTGTTACCCCGGGCTGGCTTCAGATACATGCTCAGAGAGACAAACGGGAGTAGTAACCATAGGGGCCCTGCTGTAAGGGACACTATACAGCACGATGATGAAACCCATTGATTCACAACGGGATAAACAACTGACACTACTGAATATAATACTGAAAATGAAGTGATGTTAACATTCAAATAGAAAGACCAACGAGGTATAGGGGACGATATCATCACCACACACACACACACACACACACACACATATGTTTGTACAAATATGGTTTCTGTCGTGCATTTTATTTTATAGTTTTTTATTAACTAAAAAGACGTTCAATAAAGTCCATTCTTGGTATTAGTGGGGCTCATGTATTGCTTTTAACGTACACTGATTTCACTATTTTGTTTTCTACTTACAAGCAGCCTGGGACGATTTAGGCTTTTAAAAGGGAGTTTAAAAAGGCAAACCAACGCCTTCTGAATCAGGTCAAGTGAAGTTTACACGTGGATCAACTTTTGTCTCTTAGACAAAAAAGGCGTATGTCATCCAACATGTGCAAAGCGAGCGTGTGTGTGTGTGTGACGACACAGTCATGCAACAAAACCGCAACAACAACAACAACAACAACAACAACAACAACAACAACAACAACAACAACAACAACAACAACAACAACAACAAGAATTGTAATCGAGTGTGAACTGACAAGGCAACATACCCACTTTCAACTCTTTTCCGAAGACGGTCCGCTCGCCGAGCGCGGAGCAGTTCCACCGGCCGCTCTTGAACTGCAGCTGGCACTCGTTGATGCCCATCTGAGCGCCCTCTCCGATCACGATGATGGCGTCTGGGCGACTCTGGCAGATGATCCGCTGCCGAGGGGCCAGGCCGGGGATCTTGTTACAGATGATGCTCGCACCCAGGGCCACCACCGACGAGAAGCCACTGTGGATGGAGTAACGGGATGGATGGATGGATGGATGAATGACCGGCCATCATTGTGTTGGTATTTTATACGACACATACTTATATACTTTTTTTAATAGGATTTTATAGGACATTATTTTGATGCCGAGCGTAGACCATAAGGATAGCAACATCGGTGGGAATAACTCAACACAAAAGTGGCGTTATTAATAAAAGTAGCAGTAGCACTACTTACTGTTTAATTAATTGAACTAAGTAGTTCAATTAATAAATGATCACATATACCTGTATGTCTGTCGCTCAGTAAGGAGAAGCCACCATGTTTGCCTTTTTACGCAAAACGCAGCAATAATTACGCCACTTATTAGCCACTTATTATGCAGTTGCAATAATTATGCAAACAGGTGACTTCAAAATAATGTATAAATAATAATAACAAAATAAATGTTCTAAAAACGAATATATAAAATATGCTACATTTTTATTCATCAACTTTCAGGGTGGCATTTTGGATAAACGCCAAAGATACAAAAGCAACTCACCCAATTTTTAAATAAACAATCCCTAGGCAAAGTAAAACTCTTAATATCCATCGTCGCGTTCTCCGACTCATCGTGCACACACACACACACACACACACACACACACACACACACACACACACACACACACACACACACACACACACACACACACACACACACACACACACCACCCAGGCACACACACACACACCGCACACTCACGGCCGCATGCAAATACCGCGAGGTGATGAAAAGTTCGTTTATTCCCCAAATCGAGCAACGCGGCGGCAGGTAAATCCACAAGTCACTCCGATCAAAAAGACCACGGATCAAAATGATCCAAACGAGGCCCTAAACGCCCCAAAGCCACGGAACGATATCCTCCAAAAAGGTCCCTTTACGTTGCGCCTTTGCTGCGCCCTCTTGTCATGGCGAGGGTGTCACAGGTAACCCTTAGGGGTGGATGAGTGGTGCGGTTATCTCTCTCTCTCTCTCTCGCTCTCTCTCTCTCTCTCTCTCTCTCTCTCTCTCTCTCTCTCTCTCTCTCTCTCTCTCTCTCTCTCTCTCTCGCTCTCTCTCTCTCTCTCTCTCTCTCTCCCTCTCTCTCTCGCTCTCTCTGTCTCTCTATCAGTCCCCCTGCTACCCGCAGGTCTTGTTATATATCAGCTCATCCATCTGGGGCGTGTTCTCCAGGGACTGCTGGGGCCCCGCTGTGGAATCCCGCCAGGGCTCAATCCAAACACACACACACACACACACACACACACACACACACACACACACACACACACACACACACACACACACACACACACACACACACACACACACACACACACACACACACACACACACACACACACACTCTCTCTATCTAACTGTGTGCACTTGTGTGGTGTGACTTCACCTTCGTCGATAGATTGATTAGACGGAGCTATCTTATTATTATGAATAAAGTGTGGCTATAAAATTGTATTGTGAATTGCATTTATTACAATTTAATTTAAATCTACCAGACGGTAATAATCACAAAGAAATTAGCATTAATATTATATATGTAATAATAATAATATATAATATAATATAACCTTTGTTAACTAGTTTTTTTTATTTTGGACGTCAGGTGCGCTCTGGGTGGTGGTGGTGGCTCTCAGGTCACCTGTCTGTCACTACAGCACCACCTGGTGGCCACATAAAGAATGACTCACCTTGTCCTAGTAGTGTTTCCGTAGTGAACAGCTGACTTTCGATTTGGATTTGAACACGTTCAGTAATGACATGGAAGTTGTCAATCCCCACATTAATAAAGATAGCTTAATTTACATTTTTACGTACTTGGAATACGACGATTTGATTAACGCCTCAGGTGTTTGTCAGGTAAATAATTGAGTATTGTGGAAGTATATAATTGAGTATTGCGGAAGTATTGCCATATGTATGTTTTATTACCTAACTTAAAATGTAGTATGATTCATTTGATTAAGTGTGTTTGTGTGCGTCTTTTAGGACTGGCACGATGCCGCAGAAACGCCCTGGTTGTGGAGGTGAGTCCTGTGGCGTGTATTACCTTTTAAAATATGGGAAGAATAGACTAGAATATATATATACAGTATAGAATATACCTGTCCTTCTCCCGCTAACATCTTGTCATGTTACCATCTATTCTATAGGCTGTTGTGAGTCAGATGTTGTTGTGGTTGTTTTGTTGTTGGTTATGAGACCCTGGGCGTTGAGGGTCGGGTTTGTGTGTTTGTATTGTGTGTGCGATGTAATTCGTTTAAGGAAATCTCCTAAATGCATAACCTTTTCGTGCAGTGAAACAAAGAAAAACAAGAATACCATGTAAACTACTGTGTGTAAAACAGGGCCATAATAAGTGATAACTCTAATGATGTGTGTTATTGAGAAGGCCTTCCTAAATCAGATCAGTCATACTGTAAGCCTAGTCATAAGTTTAATACGTGAGTGTCCCGCACTGGGCTCGAACTCACGAACCCCCGACATGTGAGAGGCAGATGCTCTCACAAGGGAAGCTAAAACCCAACCGGGTCTGGCTTCATCACTAGAACGTCTTTTAGGTGTCGGGGGAGTGAGGTTTACTCACTGCACAGCACCACCGGCTGGCTTCCACTACACCACTACATCCGTCTTTTGTTTTTGCCCTCAGGTGGATGTGCCTTCAGCGCTGGGGCTTCTGCAACCTGGCGGTGGTCGGACGTGAGCACCAGAGACGACCATGGAAGAGGTACTTCCTCCGACGCTCCCACCTGGAGGAGAAGATGTCACAGGGCCGGGCGAGCTCTGACTTCACCTGCAAGAGTCTGAGAGGCCACACAGGTGAGCACTGCCCCCCCCACTCGCCCTCTCCCTCTTACTAAACCAACGGTTCTGTCCATCTTTTTGTCCCTCTTGTTCGTTCATGTCTCTCTCTCTCTCTCTCTCTCTCTCTCTCTCTCTCTCTCTCTCTCTCTCTCTCTCTCTCTCTCTCTCTCTCTCTCTCTCTCTCCCTCCCCCGGTTGTCTCTCCAGGCAGGGTGGTTGGCTTGGTGTACTCAGAGGGCACCTCGACCCAGTCCTTTGACATCTGCAGCAGAAACACCACCATCTGCACCGCCTCCTCCGACGGGACAGTCCGGGCCTGGGACGTCCAAAAGGTCGCAGAACCGGTCCTGTTTCTTAATCCTTTGACACTTTCTTACACTCCCAGCACAATCATTGACCCGTTCATGTGGCAACTACAAGTCGCGTACTACATATATAGTTTATGTATTATTTAAAATATGTAATATATATAATATATACAATAGACTATCTTACCCCTGGTTATACACAGAACAAGTGCTTATAGTGAAGGCCTTGGTGATAATGAAACATTTATTATCACAATCATTATGGGGAATTACACGATAACCGCTAAATATCACATTTTGCTTTTGAAAGTAAAGAACCATTCTAAACTGTCTAACTGAGGGCTATTACATTGAAGTGTATGGACATTTAAAAGTATGGTTTCAGAGTAAAACTAGTTTTCCTTTCTCACTGATTTTCTAAACCTTCAACTTATTTGATTTTGGTTTTAAGAGCATATCTTCTCATTGTGATTAATTAAGACCAAAACCAATCACAATAAGTGTATATCTTTATTGCATGACAATACAATACCATTCAAATACGATTGAATTGAGTTATTGCCAAGCCCTATTACAGTGTAAGGGTCAGAAATATTTTAATGATAATCTGACTTCTGGGAAACCTAGACACAAATGTTTCATGTTGAGCTAATTGTCTGGTTCTTCTTTGTTTTAAGGGGGAACAATTGTGGTGCAGTCCAGTCCAAAGTCCGTTGACTGGTTTGGTCTGTGACCCGGAGCGTGGGGTAGTGATTACCGTGGACTCCGCAGGCCTCGTCAAGACCTGGGAAGCTCAAACGGGCGTGGAAGTGGCCTCCTACCCGACGGGATCTCCACACTGCTCATTACTACAGTACAACATCAACAACCGCTCCTTCCTCTCTGTAAGGGGAACCTCGCTTCACACTCCAGTACCTCCGCTTATATTGATGTCAGTGAATCATGCAGAACTAATATTCTCTCTTTCACAGGTAGGAACCAATCAAGGGTTCTTGTCCACTCTAGTCTGCCCAGCCTTGTCTTTAAGCTCCAGATTAGCCGTGTGTGACTCTTTTCCGGTCAACCTGCTGCGTGTTTCTCCCGACAAGAAGTGGGTCCTGGCCGCATCCAAAAACAACGCCAATTTCAGTCCGAAGGTATTTTCCCAAGGTCTTCTCTCATCGTCTCCCCGGTTCCCTCTGAGGACGACGTCACGCCGATGCCATGTGTGTTTCCTTTGTGTGTGTGTGGCAGGTGATCTACGCTGAGGGCTTGACCTCTGTCTCTGAGGAGGAGGAGCAGGAGGCCCGAGAGGAGCCCCAGTGCCAGTGTTTGCCGGTCACCGAGTGCCAAGCGGCTGTCTTCGTACCCACCCGACCGGCCAGGCTGGCCACCATCCATCCCCTGGCCTCCATCCATCCCCGGGGTCACCGTTCGGAGGACAAAGCCCTCACTGTGTTCGACGTCAACATGAAAAAGACAAAGTACAAGTCGGAGATTGAGGGTGAAGATTTGGGCCTGGGCGCTGATTTATTAATGTGCTCTGTGCTCATGATGAAAAAGAAAAAGAAAAAGAAAAATCCGATCCATAACAAAATATCTTATACGGTCGGTGTTGCAGGGGCACGACTTTTAACTCTTTACCATTTTAGTCCAGCAGGTGGAGTCGTCTACTTTGCCGTTGAAGTGCAGCAGAGCTACTGAGATCCTGCTGGAAGCCAAGGACGGCAGCACTCTGGTGGTGGCGGCCGACCTGGAGCTGTGGCTGTACTCCCTGCAAGGAGTCTGTCTTGCCAGCTTCAAGAACCACACCGAGCCCATCTCCTCCATCGCCGTGGTGAGGTTTTATTTCCACGCATGGGATGGTGTGGAGAAATAACCAACAAATATCCAGCATAATAATAAAAAAAGAAACGTTGAACCTGCGTTGATAATGAATTACTTGTGGCCTACAGGATAGTTTCCGTGTCGTGACGGCGTCTAGAGACCTCTCCCTACGGGTGCTCACGTGGAGGAAGGACGGGAGCAAAGGACCATGGTCCCTGGAGAGCCGCTACCACCTGCTGGGCGGCTCACACACCATGTCCAGGTACAGCGTGCTGATTTAATTCAAATAAGTGATGCAGGTGATCTCCACTAAAACATCCACGAGGAAGAAATCACTTCCGTGCACCGATTCTGCCAAAGAGAGATTTGGTGTGGGCGTCTGCCACAAAACAAAATTGGTAACAGATGGTTAAGTGAAACCAGGAGAGACACTCACTTCATCACACTTGTAGTTCACTAGTGTTCTGCTCACATGGCTCGCGTGTGTGTGTGTGTGTGTGTGTGTGTGTGTGTGTGTGTGTGTGTGTGTGTGTGTGTGTGTGTGTGTGTGTGTGTGTGTGTGTGTGTGTGTGTGTGTGTGTGTGTGTGTGTGTGTGTGTGTGTGTGTGTGTGTGTGTGTGTGTGTGTGTGTGTGTGTTCCAGGGGATTCACTCGCGTGGCCTGTGACTACTCCAGCATCGTGGCCTGTGCGGAGGGCAGAGATGGAAAGGACGTCCTCAAGGTGTACACGTTCACCTCCTGAAGCATCCCTTTTGGGGAGAAGCTTGTGATGCAGCAGTTGGCACTGTCCACGAGAAGGAGTTCTGCTCGCCAATTTATCGTTTTTGAACGGAACTGAACCGAAGAACGCGGTGCATCGTTGGCTATGCAAAATATTAGTATGTATGTGTTTTACATATGGGTAAAATATATGTATGGGATGAATAATGTCTGTTGCTTCTGTAATGGAAAAGGCATTTATATATTGTGACTAATTATGTTTGTAAATGCCTTTTGGTAAGGTAACAAGGAAAAAAGTTATGTACGGAAATGGACAAAACTTGATGGTTAGATTACTTATGGGAACAGTTGATTCGATTTTTGGCGCAGATCCACATCCGAATCCGGATCCAGGGGAGGTTTTGGTGTGACGGACGTGTGCGCTCTACTGAATGCCCTCAAGTTATTAATATGGTACAAGGCACAGAAGCGGTGTCACCCCCTTGTCATGAAGCAACTGAACATGAAGGTACACCGTATCACCGCTTATAGCCATCCTACGTGGCGGCCAGCGACGCGTCTGAGGACTCCTCGTCCTCTTTGATGGCTTTCAGTCTCATGTCCTGGAGGACAAGCCTGAGCACGACAGCCGCCGTCTCGTACACACTCCTCCCTGCCGATGAGTTATCGTCCAGCTGTTAAATGGCAGGCAGACCAGGATGTTTTAGCATAGTTATTGAAGTCATGATTTTTTTTTGTACGAGACCACACCCGCACACACTGTGAGGGGTTGTGTTCCTTACCTTCGTGAAAGCCTTGATTGTGCGACGCAGAAAGGCGTCCTCCACGTCCTCCGGTATGGACAACAAGCGAGCCATGCAGTCTAGGATGCACATCAATGTGTTCCTGGGGGCCTTGGGATGACGCAGGATTCAGAGTGATTATTTCTACTTCTTAAATATGAGTGTTTATTTTCTATTAAGCCCTCTAGTACGTAAATAGATGGCCCTCGGTAGAGAACCTCCGCCACACCAAAAAGTCGCCTTTGCCCTATTATTTCTGAACAATCCCGCTAAAGCAACAGTTCTTCACAATTTCATCCGTTCCATGTGATTAAACATTTACCCAAATTTCCTCGCAAAAAACCCTCACCAAATTGTATGTAAATATGTCCGAAAGTGAAATATTATACAATATTTGATTTTGCAAAAAATCCTGCAAAAAATGATTGATCCTTGATCTTGATCTGAATTGGGATCCTTCTTCGATGGTGGGGGTTTTAATATCATTTCTCTGACCTGGTCCAGTGTATTGAACACGGTCCGGGCATCTGTGTTGTTGGGGTCCAGGCTCTGTGCGGCCCGCAGGTCCAGGGCTGGCTCTTTGAGCTGCTCCAGCCAGGCCCACATCAGACCGGTCAGAACGAAGGGATCCCTCTCCATACAAAGCCTATCTAAGGCCCCGCCTTGGTTCAGCTCTGACTGCAAATGAGACATGACATTACATTACAGTGATTTAGCAGTCACTTTTGTCCAGAGCGACTTTCAATAAGGTCATTCAACATCACAACAGGCAAGAGAAACTACAAGTCACAAGAAATCATCAAGTGCATTTCCTTCCTAACAAGCCACCAAGAGCAGAACCCGTGCTCAAGTAAAAGTATGTTGGCTAACAATAGAGCTAAGAAGATGCAAGTGCTAAGAGGAAGGAGTCAGAGCAGTGCTTCCTGAAGAGGTGGGTTTTCAGCCTGCGATCCTGACATCAGCGGTGAGTTCACTGTGGGGCCACAGTGGTGGGATGATGAACTGCCGCGGTTGATGGGAGTTCTAGCGAAGTGTGTGTGTGGTGTATGGGCAAATAAACCTACCTGCCAGACGGAGACGGCATGCCTGTGTTGTTCTTCCCCGTCCTGGGTCAGATCCACAGCCAGCGCCTGGGCCACCAGCAGCCTCCTGGCATCCAGAGAGAGCTCAGTCTGCAGGGTGATGTAGGGCACCTCTGACTCCTCGCACTCCTCGCCCAGACACCCTGTTATGGCACTGGCTCTCGCCCCCGCCCTCTGCTCCATCTTCCACCGGAACAACAAGCTGCCGAATCCCGACGGCGCCTCATCGTGTCCCAGGGACCCTATGTGTCGGAGGCTCTCCTGCTTTCTCCTTAGCAGGAGGAGGCCGCCGTTCTCGTGGGCGAGGTTCTTCCGCTCCCAGAGGGAACCCTTTGAGTTGTAGGAGACCACGGACAGGCTGCTCTTCTTCCCCTCTCGGCCCGGGGTGGCGAGCTGCATGGGCCGGTACGGCGCACACGCCACATCGCCCTGGGACAGGGAGGTCAAAGGTTGCGCCTGCAGGTTGAGCTCTGTGCCGAGCCTCCGGAGGTCCGAGTCGCTGTAGCTGAGGCTCTTGCGGTGGTAGAAGATGGCTGGCTCGTTGAAGTGCCTTGGTAAGACGGGCAGGCCCGGGAGCCGTGGCTGCCCCCCCGGTGCGTGCTCCGTGCTCATCTTCTCGTGCAGGTCGAGGCTCAGCTCCACGTCGTGGCCGTCCGGTGCCTCCAGGACGTCCTCCTCGATGACCTGGCGGTTCTCTGCAATGTCCACCAGCAGCCGGGACACCAGCTGGACGATCTTGGGCAGGTGACGCATTTCACGGCGCTCCGGGCCATGCAGCATGTGTCTCTGGCGCGCCAGGAACTGCCTCAGGGTGACCGGCGAGGAGCGGGGCTCGGCGCCGGAGAAGATGCTCCTCAGGGGGTCGAGGAACTTGACAAACTGCCGGACGCACTGCAGCTGACCCCGTGTCTGGACGGAGTCGGGACGCTTGGCGCGCACAAACAAAATGGCCTGGTCCGCCGTCATCCTGGTGGCGTAGGCCAAGAAACAAGCTAACAACACCCCTGTAGGGGTGAGAGAGGACCACAAGTTATCCTAAACAGTTTACATTCATAGGATCCAAGTCGCACAAAATATATACTATAACATCAGCCTGTCCAGTGTGTGTGGTTGGCCTGTCGAGTGTCTGGTTAAAGCAACCTCATCTGGCCCTAGTCAGACTGATTAGAGTCTGCTTGAAGCAGCCTCACCTGGTCACAGTCAGGCTGATTCTCTAATCAGCCTGACTGAGGCCTGTCTGCGGCTAGTGACGCTGCACACCTGTGGGTCTCTAGTATCAAGGCCCACAGATTAAATCAGCCACCACACACACACACACACACACACACACACACACTCAGGAGGAGCTCTAGCATGTACCATCTGCTCTGTTCATCACCCTGGGTCCTTGTCTTCGGGAGGAGCCCTAAAGAAGCCATTTTAATGGTATGGGGCCTGCTACACAGCCCTATTACTAATTAGCATAATGATTATAAGCAAATTGCTACTGATCGAATGTCCGCACCTGTTCTTCCTAGACCGGCGTGGCAGTGGACAGCTATTTTCCCCTCCTGCATGGCAAACACCATGACCTTCATCATATCAAGGATGACGCCGTGGTTGGTCACACCATAGTCTTCCCAGCCAAAGTTGTAGAAATATACTGTAGAAGGGTAGTGGAAGGTAATTCATTTTAGTTTTCAGACCAAAACTGTTTAAAGAGAATATTGCGGCCACATGAATCAACGAGAGAAATCGATCAATACAATCGGAAAAATACAACCTGATACAACCAGGCAAATTCCAGGTATTATAATACATTTAACGAGCGTGCATGTATGCTATACTATACTCACTATCGTTTTCCATGAACACCTCCGGCCGGTAGGAGAAGCCGCTGTCAGGCTCCAGAGGGCTGCCACAGCTGGCGTGCTCCCCGGACTTCTGCAAGTTGATGACTGTTCTAATGCCGTTTCTTGAAATACAAACACACACACACACATGCCATTATTTTGGCATTAAACACAGGATGCACCTACTGCAACTACAGCTGTCAAAGGATCCTAGCAAAACAACAACAAAGAGGTCACATGTACCTTTTGAATTGATCAATGATGTTAAACTTTTCTATGATTTCCGTCGAGGGTCTGGACATGGCGAGGAGATCATCGGTGACCCTGCAACGACGGAGACATCCACACAGAATGCAAGTGGAGTTTGCAATACGTTGTGTTCAATGTGTTCTACAATAACACTGAATAATACTGCTTACCATGAGGAGTACAGGCCTCTGATGGCCTGGTCTTCCTCACTCCAGCCACTGGGGTTGTCGTACTTGCAGGCCTGACCTCCACAGCCCATAGAGCACTGCACAGGCCCGGGGATGACGTAGCGAACCGCCTCCCCCATCATAGTGTACTTGGCCCGTGGGGCTCGGACTGTGCATCACCAAGAGATGAGGAGAGAGAGTGAAGGCGATGGAGATAAATCGACCTGATGTGGACTGAGGTACACTGGGGCATGAACGTAGTCTACCATGTCCACTCTGGAATGTGTTTTATTACCTCCGCCGTCGAAGATGAGAGTTTTGTCTGCTAGTTTGTTTGTTTTTCTGTTAGCAAGGTAACTAAAAAAATGTGTGTACGGAATTTTACACAACTTGGGGGTTAGAATACTTATGGGCCCAGGAACAGTTGATTAGACATTGTATTTGATGTGATAATATCAAAGTATGAAATAAGTCTTAATGTTCTTTCAATGATACAATGGAAATCGTGGTAGAATTTGCTTTACATATTCATCTACAGTTAATATCGAAAATATTGAGACTAGCTGTGGCTTTTACAGGCAAGACAAAGACAATGACTTCGGACTTAAGAAAGTCTCGAGACGGCCCTCTGAGCGAATGTCGTCACCGGCAATCTCATTTAGACATCTCATAATCTGTGTTGGGTGCCCTGCGTCAGACGTAAGACAATTATAGTGAAAGTGGCCTGAGACAGTGTTTAACAGTATCACAGAATCATCATGGTCTATCTCTTCTGCCCCCAACCTGGTCGCTGATTACCCAGCATCCATAGGACTACCAGGTTCAAGGATAGTTTTTATCCACAGGCAGTGGGTCTACTGAACTGCTAGAAGTGCTGCCACTATCATAACATTGTCATTTACATTACACTGTCATGCTTTGCTGGACTTTCTGGACTCATCATTATTACTAATTACAGTAACTGCACTGTTGTACACTGTACTGTACTGTATTCATGATGCTGCCGCACTACTGGCACTTTAAAATGCTTTTAAAAGGGTTTTGTTTGCACATATAACACATGTACAATCACTTTATTGTTCTTTTTATGCAAATGTTTTTATTTAATTGCGTATAGTGTTCTTGTAGTATTGTGTTCTAGAATTGTATACTGCGGGAGGGAATGGGGAGTAAGCATTCCATTGTCCATTGTAGCAAATAAAATTCTTGAATCTTGAATCTTGAGTCATGTCATGTTGACCCACCGTAATCCAGCAGCATTCCGCTTCTCATCTTGATAAGGAGTGCCAAACGGCTGGCCACTCACAACAACATCCACAGTCATAGCAGAACCTACTCTCACACACACACACACACACACACACACATGTTATTATACACACATTGTTATACTGTCTATTAACCTACTCAACCTACCAGCTCAACTCCCAAAAGGGAATCATGTCGCTACGAATTCTAGAACAAACAATTCACAAATTACAAACAAAATGTATCTCTGAGGCTTATTTAAATTCCATTACATTATAGTCATTTGGCAGATGCTTTTGTCCAAAGCGACTTACAGAAAGCGCATACAACATAGATGCATGCAAGAGAACTACTAGTCAACAGAAGTCATACGTGCATTTCTTTCCTAACAAGCCTCAAAGAGCAGAGCCAGTGCTCAGGTAAGAGGACAATTAGTTGGCTATATAGGATGAACTAAAGTCTGCCCTACGATGTACAAACTAAACAGGATCCATCATCCTAATACAACAGACCCGAGACACAGGTAGGCTCTTAGGTCTACTCCTTCTAATGAGCCATCTTGCAGCATCTCATGTCGACAGTTGAGGTTAATCTAATATGATTGAACAAGGTCAACCATAACTTAACAAATGTGGTGAAATCCTCACCATCTTTCTAATGAGCGCCGGACAAGATGGCGATCTAGGCCTACCTGTATCAAAATAATGAAGGACCATGGCATTGCCACCACCTCCGGAAAGACCTCCGGAAAGACACCATGAAGGATGTTTTCTCCCTCCCAATGTCGTTTCTCAAGATCTTGTTGTTTCTCCTCAATGTGTCGGCCCTCGCTGGATCTGAGGATGCTGATCTCTCTTTAGTAGGACAGTAGCGTCACAACGCAGGT
The DNA here is from genome assembly GCA_027704905.1 of Muraenolepis orangiensis. Classification (NCBI taxonomy): domain Eukaryota; kingdom Metazoa; phylum Chordata; class Actinopteri; order Gadiformes; family Muraenolepididae; genus Muraenolepis; species Muraenolepis orangiensis. The sequence continues at coordinate 6,700,428 of CM051013.1, read as the reverse complement.
TTGAGTCCTTCTGTACACGTCCTCTTGTGGAGTCTACGAAGTTTGTGGATTTGTCTATTATTCCTCACTGCAGGGTTCTGTTCTTATGCGGCGATGCTTTAGGGCTATTCTTGACACCATGTGGATTAGGGCCGCTAATCTGATTACAAAAATAGGTTTAGAGTATCATACAGCCCTGCTAAAACCACGGCTGCAACACCACAGCAAAGTTCACTATGAAAGTATTAATACTTCAACTCAATAGTTAATATTTATTTTTATTTGTATTTGTATTGCCTCCGCCATCAATGATGGGACGTTTTGACCCGTTTGTTTTCGGTCGTTAGCGAGATAAGGCACGATCACGAGCAAGATAAAAAAGTCACAGACATAATTGGACAAAACTTGGTGTAAAATACAATTATTATTTATTATAGCATTTATGAATGCTAAACTGTTGCATTAATATCTGGATACGGATCCAGGGGACTTGTTGGTCTTATTTTGTATTATGTTATGCGACGACCATCACCGCAGCCATGTCTCCAATCTGAGTCTATGGAATGTGACAGGTTTCATGTGCTTGACGTGTAAATGACATATAAATGGCCCATGCCTTCCCCGGCATTATAGGACAACTGAGTTACTTTGCAACCTTGCCAACAAGCCATGATCCCCTGAGGGCCGAGTGTGTCTTCCATGCAAAGTGCTCTGTTGCTCTCTGTGATTCACAGGCCACTGCCATCTAGTACCTTGTAGACCTTTTGGAGTGAGTGGCCTTGTTTCCGGTGGTCCAGCCGGACAGCTCAGAGCCTGCCTGCCTGCACCTGCAGGCACCTGCTGTGATCAGGGGGTCATTTAAGAGTACCCGATGATGGATGACGATGGCGGCGGCGACCATGATCCTCCCCGATAAGGAGATCATTGGCAAGACGCCTCGTCTGAAGCCCGGATCAAGATGGTTAGCAATGACCGCCTTGTGCTGGCCTAGTTCTCCATCGCTACAATGGCCCCGCCTCTCCAACGCCAGGGCTTACCGGGGTCTAAGCTCATCCCTCTCCTCCACTGCCGGGAATGAGGACGAGCTTAGGGAAGTGAGACTGAGGTCTTGAAGCTTCTCGCCCTGCTCCAAACAGAGGCATGGCCAGAGCTCATCCTCCTCAGCTGCCTGTTCACCGCCAGAGGCAACATGGGGAGACCAGATCCATCGTTGTTGACAGGGGTTTTCATAGTCTGAGACAGTGACCCTCCCTTCAGAGAACTCTGACATACACACACACGCACACTCAATACGGAATGGTGACAATCCGTATTGCCCCCCAGGGCACCAGGGCACCTCCTCGCACTTAGAAAACCCGTACCCTCAGGTGTCGGCCGCGGACCTTATAAGCACACAGCACAGTGACACAATGAGAGGTTCTAATGACTAATTATATGTCTAATTTAAGGAATGGCAGGTGGGACAGGCCGACACGATTCACTTTTGCAAGTTTGTGTGATCAAATCTTGGGAGGAAGAAATCTGTAACACGCTTTCTGTGAAAACTCTTCAAAAAGAGTGGTCCACATTGCTTGATGTATGCATGTTGTACTCTGTATTGTATCATTTGCTGAAATTAGGAATTGTCGGCCATATTGTTTTTTAACTAGTTATAGTCAATAGCAGTCAATCGAGAAACATCAACAACTCTTACCTTGATAATGCATGAACTGTTAACATTGAGCAGCTAAGTGGGTGACATCTGAGGGTTATGTTGGTTTCACAGGATTTTCAGAAACATTTTATAAACGAAATACCTGCGTTGAGACATTATGTTGCTGTATTTAAACAAAATAAAATATTATTGCATCATCAACACACAGGCCATACACCATGCAATTCCCTTTAATTCACACTAAATAGTTACATAGTCAAATCTATGTATCTAATACATCGATTCTAAGAATTCAATTTTTGAACATTTTTAACCCCAGAAATGCACTTTGTATTACAATGAATGGCTGTACATGCAATACAACGACAGTAACGTGATAACAGACAACAGAAAACAAACCAGGAGTATTAATTCTGCTTTGCATTACTGTTGGAATATCCACTTCAACACATCTAAATGTGGATCTTCAATGAATTTAAACCCAAGATTAAACTTCCTCATCTTCATTATTCATTATTTTGTGCATGGCAAGATTGCAGATTACACAGTCTGCCTTGGATTTTATTCCCATGTGTATGTACTGCAATTTTTTACACCTTGTCGTTTCTAAAACAGAGCAAGATTGAACAAAGATACTCTATCACAACTTAAAATATTTTTCCACTGGAAAGTAGAGCTTTCCATAAGACTGGCCTGTCTATGCAGTAGAACAGGCCATAAGTAGAACAGTAGTCGCAACAAAATTGAAATTGGTACTATATGACCAAAGAACAGCCCTAGAGTCTGAAAAAGTCTGGCTGATGGAGCAAAATGTGTAATTCAGTGGACTTTTGCTGGCAAAATAATTGATCCACAAATCTATATATCCACAAATACATTTTGAGTCATGAGAGGAATCAACAAGGTGACTGACTATGAAATGACTTTAAACGTCAGAGATGGGGTTTCACTTTCCCTGACCACCATTATCTGCTTTCCTCAATTCCCATATGGAATAACATTTACATTTACATTAATAAGGAATAAGGAATAAGGAAGGTCATCTTAGGTCCTCCAAAGTCCTTAGAGAGTTAGAGATCCTGTCCAAGAGGGCCAGACACATAGCTCTTCAGACTAGGCCTCAGGTCCTTGGTGCTCATCTTACACACACAACCTTTTAATTCCTTTTCTTCTGACAGGCCCTGTCAGACAGAAAAGAACAGTACATTAGTACAAAAAACACATAAATTAAAGAATGAATAAGAAATGAGAAAAAAAGTTGCAGCGACAATGTGACGTATAGGACACCATGAATCGGTGTGCTAGAAGTATACGTCATATGTTTTAATCTCACCGTTGACTGCCCCAGATTCTGCCACTGAGCTTCTCCCCGAGAAGAAACAGTGTAAATATAAAGCCAGCACAAGCTCCAAAAAACCCAATCTTGCTCTTGAGGCTTAATTTGGCGAGGATGGGGTACACCCAAACACCGGAGACGTGGTGCGCCCAGTGGACCCTGACAACAAGCACAACAAGAATAAGCTTTGCACAAAATATTCAACTATCTTCGAAAAACACACAAAAATAGTCATCCAGGCTTCCCATGTGCTGCTTCTCAGTCCTCTTGATTATTATTATTATTACATTAATCTAAATAAACACTGAAAATGTCTGTGCTGTTTATTTAAACATAATCCTAGGAAACCCTGTGACCCCTGAATTTTCAGGGGTTCAATAAAAGTATCATCTTTTGTTATATTATTTGTTATATTATATATTATTATTTTATGATAATAATATATATGAAGAGCCAGCTTATATTGACACTACAGTAATACAACAGAAGAAGAAGTATTAGCAGACCTACCCCACCACATAGACTGCACCATAGAATAAAATCACTGTCAAACTTTTACGCCTGGAGGCATACGTGTGATTCTGAATGTACATCTGAACAAGCACCAAGGGCACGATCGCGGTGTGCTGCAAACAGAGAGAGAGAGGTTAATGCATTGATAACTTCTTTGTGGCCGATAACCTCGTGTGATCGTATGTTACTGTAATCAGCGCAAGATTCTCACCATGGCATGGTTCAACCAAAGAGGAATGATGGCATCAATGAATTTTGGGTACACCAGTTCCCGGTCCATGGTGTACAGCGACCAGAAAGAGGAAAACACAAACTGGAAGTAAAACAAAACATTAAAAGCAAGGGAAACTTAACTGCCAGCCAACTCTGACTATGACAGAAGAGGGTGTTTTTGATCAATTCAATAGTATAGTATTGTTGTAGGGAATTCATACTGCGCAGAGGGAATGGGGACTAAGCATACAGCTTGGCGTTAGGACTTACTGTTGCACATGGGAAAGCAAACATAGTGAATAAAGCGTCCCTTAATTTGACCAAAAGGGATTGGACCCCACCGCGTAACCATGTTGGAGGAAGCGTCAGGTTGACAAAGTCAGTCAGGACACACAGTCCAAAGAATATGGTCTGCAACACCTGTAAAAGTTGATATTGTTATGGTTATTTAGTCCGTAGTAGTAAAAACGTAACAATCAATCAGTAGTGTCACACAGACAGATAGACAGATGCATACCAAATTCAGGTAGGTCAAATATTTCCATTTCCCACCATAGGTGTATTTCCTGGTGTCTATACCCGACGTGGTTAAATAGGTGTGATAATACAGGGCGAAAACATACCACGCACAAATAGACACGTGGATGCAAAGACAAGAAGCCCACGACAAGGCAACCATATCGCTTTTCTGGTTAATGCAGAATAACAAAAATGAATAAAGGATAAAAAATAGAATCAACCCTCAGATGAGAGCATAGACGTAAACAGAGAGCGGCGCCGATTGGCTAACCTTCTTCTTCCTTTTAGTTTTAACGTTTGCAGGCACCAGTGTTTAGGTGCATTAGCGCCACCTACCGTGTTGAAGTGTGAACCAGAATTATCCATCCGCTTATTTTAAATCTTTTATCAGACCAGTTTCTCTCAAATGATAAAATAGTTTCCAATTTCTAACCCAATTTCCTTTTTAGATTCAGTTCTTTCATGCCAAGCTTCCTGAAAGAAGTTTTCACATAATCCTGATGTTTAGCTGCTACTGTTTTTTTCAGTCTTGTATGTCCTACCCTCAATGTGGTTGAAATATTGTCCTCTTTAGTTGCTGCCCTCACTGTGCCCACTTCTCTCTGTGTCGTCCTGGCTTTGGTTTCTGCATCCCAACTGCGCTGTCATTCTTTAATGATGTTTCTTTAGATTAGATTAGATTGGATTAGATTACAGATACAGATACAGATACAGATACCAGACTAGTAGAACAGGCCATTAGTAGAACAGTAGAGTCGCAACACAATTCAAATTGGTGCTATATGACCAAAGAACAGCCCAAGAGTCTGAAAAAGCCTGGCGGATGGTAAAAAATGCGTAATTCCGTGGACTTTTGCTGGCAAACTAATTTTCAAAACCTAATGCTGGTAAAATGGAGGGGAATTGATCAGTCAAGTATTCCTTTAAAACATATATCCACAAATACGGTTTGAGTCATGAGAGGAATCAACAAGGTGACTTTGACTATACTTTAAACGTCAGAGATGGGGTTTTACTTTCCCTGACCATCATTATCTGCTTTCCTCAATTCTCATATGGAATAAGGAAGGTCATCTTAGGTCCTCCAAAGTCCTTAGAGAGTTAGAGATCCTGTCCAAGAGGGCCAGACATGTAGCTCTTCAGACTAGGCCTCAGGTTCTTGGTGCTCATCTTACAGACTGACAACCTTTTAATCACTTTTCACTTTTCATATCTATGTATGAGATATGTGCAGAATTATAGGTGTATATATATATATATACACAGGTAAGCATACAAGTATTCAACAGGTAGTGAGCAGGGGTATGCAATTATATCAACAGGATAAATATATATAAATGTATATACAGCAGGTGGTGAGCAGGGATATGCAGTTGTATCAACAGTTGAAGATTAATATATATATACTGTTCGTACAGTAAAAATGTACATGGCTATCATACAGGTATGTAAACAATAAATATGTAAACTATTGGTAGAGGTAGGGAGTTATGACTACAGTGCAAGATTATGCCTTTTACTTCAGCGTTACTGAATGCAATGTTCCAGATGTCATGTTTCAGAGCTTGTTTTGCTAAAGCATCCACCATGTCATTTCCCTTAATCTCTCTGTGAGCTGGTATCTACAGAAATGTTATTAAAACATTCATACAGGTTTCAAGTATTTCATTTACAACTATGAGATGTAAATGACTGCAGTGACATTTATATCCACTTGAATGCTGTGGCAATTGGCATCGTCTCAACTGTATATAAGGACAGATGATCTGATGTTCTCCTTTTAGGCGTCCAAATGATCGGCTGAAGTATGTGCATTTGTCAGGTGATGATGAGTGTCAGCTGCGGGGCACACACACACACACACACACATACACACACACACACACACACACACACACACACACACACACACACACACACACACACACACACACACACATACACTCAAATTAGGATGGGTTAAATGCAGAGAAACAAATCTTACTGTGTGTGTACATATTTGACCAATAAATAGGGGCGTGGTTTTGGTAGAGCAAGATATGGCACTCGCCCAATGGGAGGTGGGGGGGGTGAGATTTGGCTGATTTCATAGAGGTAAGTCTGCTCCTAGTAGCTAGTGGAGCCTCAACCTACTTACTCCACCTAACTTTTTGGCTCACTAGCCACTGTGGCCAGTGGTTTTCCAAAGTCACTAGCCACTCGGCATTTTCACCATACAAAATCCGCAATGGGCCAATGTGTAAAGTTCTGAGTTCTGAGGTGTTGCAGGTCCATGGTGTGGGGCTTGTTGTGTGAGTGGAGGGCTGAGGGGGGTCCAGTGCTCATGAGAGTTGTAGTATATCAAGCACTATCACCTCCAATTTACATCATTATTTCAGATGCCTTTTGTAAGCTACAATGATTGTAAGCTATAACTAACAATTATTTTCATAGTTGATCGAATGATTGTTTTTCTGATGAGTCTGTGAATCGTGCGTGTATGCGTCCGTGCGTGTGTTACCTGCAATGGCTGTATGGTGGTTGGCCTCTGGGGGGCGTTAGCTGCATTCTGGGCCTCTTGCTCCATCTTGGCCAGCGCCATGTCAGCAATGAGCTGCCGGTCCTCCGCCTGGTGATCCCCTACCAGGGGCATCGAGGAGCCCACCACCTGGCAGGAGAGGGGGGGTTGGGTGGGGGAGGAGTCAGGGGTGGGGGTGCAGGGTTAGGTGGGGGTGGAGTCAGGGGTGGGGGTGCAGGGTTGGGTGGGGGTGGAGTCAGGGGTGGGGGTGCAGGGTTGGGTGGGGGTGGAGTCAGGGGTGGGGGTGCAGGGTTAGGTGGGGGTGGAGTCAGGGGTGGGGGTGCAGGGTTGGGTGGGGTGGAGTCAGGGGTGGGGGTGCAGGGTAGGGTGGGGGTGGAGTCAGGGGTGGGTGCAGGGTTGGGTGGGGAAGGTTACAACAGGGTTAGTCCCCAATAACAATCAAAGACAGGTAAATGCAGGTTTTGAGTTTTGGTTTCAGATTAAGAGGTGCTTTATTAAGCCCGAAAGAAAAAGAAAAACCTACCTCCCCCACGCCAAAAAGTCCTCTGGATCTGGATTTGGATCCGGATCTGCGCCAAAATTGAATCAACTGTTTCTTGGCCCATAAGTAATCTAACCACTAATTCCTTATATAACTGAGTTATGTTGACAAACAGACAAACAAACAGACAAACAGGGGCGAAAACACTTCTGATCCATCCGTCATTTAGCAGACGCTTTTATCCAAAGCAACTAACAATAGTGTGTTTCAACAAAGGTAGGCCAGAAGTCAAAAGTGCATTTCATCCCTAACAATTCTCCAAGAACTGAGCCAGTGCTCAGGTAAGAGTGCAATAAGTTCAGATAAAAGTACAATAAGGATAAAGTACAAGAAGTTGGCGAACAATATCTACCTAACAATCTACTTTACTTAGAAAGACGCTAGTAAAAAGTGATTAGAGGATGCGCTTGAAGGAAAGAAAAGGTGAGTTTTCAGCCTGCGGTGGAAGATGGCCAGTGACTCTGCCCTGTCCTGACATCCGTGGGAATTTTTTCTCTTTCAAATTTGGGGCCAGGATAGAGAAGAGCTGTGACCGTGTAGATCGGCCACAAAGGCCCCTAAGCGAGGGGGCAAGCAGACGGCCCGAAGAAGCAGAGCGAAGTGGATGTGCAGGTATGTATGGCTTGACCATTGCCTGGAGAATAGCACCAAGGTCTTGAACTGGATGCGAGCAGCTACAGGGAGCCAGTGTAGAGACCGAAGAAGGGTAGATGTGTGAGAGAACTTCGGGTCGGTTGAACACCAGACGAGCTGCAGCTTTCTGAATGAGCTCCCAGGGGCCTGATGGCAGATGCAGGGGCGCCAGCAAGGAGGGAGTTGCAGTCGTCCAGACGGGAGATGACAAGAGCCTGGATGAGCACCTGGATGAGCACCTGGATGAGCACCTGGATGAGCACCTGGATGAGCACGACCTGCGCAGCCTTTTCAGGGAGAAAAGGCCGAATCCTCCTGATGTTTTGTTTTTTTGCTAAATGTAAGTTTGAAGTTTTTTTTAAACATACACAATGCACATATACAGCAGCAGAATGACACAGACAAAATACAAATAAAAGAAAATAATATTAATATTAATAATAAATCACAAAACGAAGGAAACAAACCACACACATAAAACGATATATATATATATAGAAAATAAATAAATAAATAAATAGTAATAAACAGTCCACAGAGTAACAAAATATTTACCACACTATACCCACTATCCAGACGTAAGAGGCATTGTCAAAATCCCCCTGATGTTGTAGAGGAGGAATCTGCAGGAGCGTGTCCCGATGCAATGTTTGCCGAGAATGACCCTTGGTCGTCCAGGGTCACACCCATGTGGGGGGGGGGGGGTTACCTCCATGATGTAGTCCTTCTCGTCCTTGCCATGGATGGCCTTGATGGCGTAGATCTCCAGCCCACCGAAGACCTCTGAGCAGTGTGTGTGTGTGTGTGTGTGTGTGTGCGTGCGTGTGTGTAGTTGTGCTCTTGTTTCATAGCAGGGTTACATACTGAATGTAACTTCCGAATCAATGCTACGACATTTGAGAAAAATATGCCCACAATGCAGCGGAACAAACTTTGTAATTTCAAGCTGATTAAAAGCAGATCAAAAATAACAATAAGATATAGATTAATAATAGATGAAAGGAAACTATAATCTTATATCACTGTTACTGTGGTTCAAGCGGAATATACCAAAAAAAACAATCTTGCTTATGTGTTATATTGTGCAAAAAGCATTTCAAAGTGCCAGTAGTGCAGCAGCATCATGAATACAGTGAAGTACAGCGCAGAACAGTGCAGTAACTGTAATGAGTAATGAATATGAGTTCAAAAAGTCCAGCAAAGTATGACAGTTTAATGTTAATGACAATGTTATGATAGTGGCAGCACATCTAGCAGTTCAGTAGGCACACTGCCTGTGGATAACAACTATCCTTGAACCTGGTAGTCCTTCTACAGATGCTGGGTAATCAGTTGCAGTCCTTTGTGATGAAAATTGCCATCTTTTTACATCTGGTCCTAAAGATCTCCTCAATGCATTGAAGTGCGATCTTTTCTGCCGTCCTCACAACCCTCTGGATGGCTTTCTTGTCCTGTGCAGTGGTGTTGCCGTACCACACAGTGACGCCACCCATCAGGACACTCTCTACGGTGCCACGGTAGAAGTTCACTAGCCACTGTTGGCCTATTCCGCTTTTCCTAATGCACCGCAGGGCATAGAGGCGCTGATGTGCCTTCTTCAGCATGAACTCCGTGTTGCGGGTCTACGCAAGGTCATCGGAAATCTGTAGCCCTAGGAAACAGAAGCAGCTGACGACTTCCACCAGTGTCCAGCCTGATAGTGGAGTGGGTTCCCCGGTGGCTCCTGAAGTCCACAATGAGCTCCTTAGTCTTGCTGACATTCTGTGCGAGGCTGTTGTCCTCACACCATCACGTCAGCCGGACCACCTCATCTCTGTACCCTGTTTTGTCGTCCTTGCTTATCAGGCTGCTAACTGTCGTGTCGTCGGCAAACTTGACAATCTGATTATTGATGTGTGTACACATGTGTGTACTCATGTGTGTACAGCGAGTACAGCTGGGGACTGAGGCAGCAGCCTTGGGGTGCTCCGGTGTTGAGGACCAGAATTGATGAGATGTTGCTCCCAATCTTCACCACTTGAGGCCTGCCCGTCAGGAAGTCCATAATCCAGTTACAGATGGTGTTGAATGCCGAGCTGTAGTCAATGAACAGCAGTCTGGCGTAGGTGTCCCCCCTGTCTAGGTGCTCCAGGGCCGTGTGTAGTGCCAGGGAGATGGTGTCCGTCTGTATGCAAACTGGAGTGGGTCTAGGGACTCAGGGATGGAAAAGTTAATATCTGACAGTGTTTAGTAAAGTATTTTAGTATACTGCGGGAAGGGAATGGGGAGTAAGCATGAAGCTTGGTGTTAGGACTTACTGTTGCACATGGGAAAGCAAACATAGTGAATAAGGACAGAGTCCAAAAAACATGGTCTGCAACACCTGTAAAGAGTTGAAATTATCATGGTTATTTAGTCTGTTGTGATAACGTAACGCTAATGCTGGACGTCAGTCCGTCAGTCAGTCAGTCAGTCAGTCAGACCCACAGACAGACAGACAAATATACAGATGCATACCAAATTCAGGTTGTTCAAATATTTCCATTTCCCACCGGAGGTGTGTTTCCTGCCACCCAACGTGGTTAAATAGGTTCAACTCCCTGAAACACCTGGGCACTGCCAAGGTGTCCTTGAGCAAGGCACCAGACCCCTACACTGCTCCCCGGGCGCTGTATATAAAAAAGCTGCCGAATGCTCCTTATAATAGGGTGGGTTAAATGCAGAAAAACATGTATGTGACCAATAAAGACGATTCAAGATTAAGATTTAGGTCTAGACACACACACACACACACACACACAGTTACAGCAAAAAGAAAAAAATATTGGATGAAAAAAATGGATTTTTTTCACATGATTTATATGTGAATAACTATTTATATTAATACTATATCATATAAGCTCAGTAGAAGCACGGTGACAGCAGGGGCGTCGTTTTGTCTGGCCGGGTCATACCACGTGACGTTTGCTATACGTCACAATAGCTGTGACTTTTGCTCTACGTCACGTGTCCTAGTACCATTGAAACTGACTCAAAACCTTCTTTTGTAGGCTACGCGTAGACTATAAAAGAACTTTTTGAGTCAGTTTCAATCAGTTGTCATCGAGGAGCCAGGGTGCAGGAACATTCACTTCGAATAGACAGCCTAATATATAGCACAGATCAGACTACTAACTTGTGTAGTTTTGCCTCTAATGAACACAAGAATAAAATATGTGCTTGATGTATAAATAACATATCACCGTATCATTCCGTTCTTCCACAGAACTACACAGAGACACGTTGAAAGACACTTGGAAAATATATTAGATGGAGAAGTATACTATCTTGAGGAAATTGGGCGAGGGTTCGTTCGGGAGTGTGTGGGAGTGTCGCTGCAAGACTTCGACGCGCCTCTTCGCCATCAAAGCCTACAAGAACTTGAGGAACAACATCGAGAGGGAGATCCTGCCGCTCATGGTATAACAAACACTCACCAACTACAGCTCAAAGCTCTCGGTTATCTTTTAAAGTGATCACCATGCAGGCCAGCGGGTTTTTTTTTTCAAAGTGTGAGGATCAGCGCCTCCTGTGGGACGCTAGAGGGCGGCCAATGACCCTTACCATAACCCTTAAGGGTCAAGAGACATGAAGAAAAAACATGCATTAATTACCTGTAATACTCTCGCACGAGTTAGTGGTAAGAGTTACTAAGTTATTAGTTAATATAGTCTTCTAAATAAACTAAAATTAGAAAGTTAAAAAAATGGATGTCATGGAGTCAAGCAGTGCCGTTATGGCAAACCAAACACACCGTTACCATGGCAACGACCATCATAGAGGCTACTTCGAATGGACGGTCAATACATCATCGAGCACAGAAAAAAAAAACACAGCACCACCTACTAGGCATTTCATTTAAACAGGTTTAGTCCTAGACATTATCGGTTTAGCCCAGACTCTGATAAAGTAGGTGGCAAGGTAGTAGGTAACAAGCTCGTCAACTGTCGATGCTGCTGATTGGCTGCTTGCTGTCAAGTCCCGCCCATTAGACCGTAACCTCGCGCTTGTGCCATGTAATACTTTCTGATGCTGCACGCGATTAAAGGTCATTGTTGTTTTACCTCCAGTTTAACGATAGTGGTGAGACACACGTACGTTCAAACGTTTGTTTATACAATTGTTGAATGTTATGAGTCTAATTGGTCCGATTTATTGTAACTGAGGAAAGTGTCTGGTTATAGTGTCGAAGATTGTTAGCTGACAGACATAGTATGCCAACGTTAATGTTAGAGATCGTCGGCTAGTGTTCCTGAATGTGTCTGCTTTCACAGCGGCAGCTAAGTCTACCTGATGTACTTTTATTAACAGTACATGAAGTTATTTAGCACAAGTGACGTTATTCACAAACAGTGGCTGAAGTAGTAAGCACACCCAAACTCCATACTTTATTATCTAGCATGGTCATGTACTGTTTGAATGCAGTAATATGTGATGCTGTGATATTGTTGAATACAATATATCACATTGTGTGTGTGTGTGTTTTCAAAGTCTGTCTTGAACTTTGAACCCCCCCCCCCCCCCCCATGTAGGATACTATTTGTACAAGAGGTGTACTACTACTAAAACACAATCAATATAAACCCTTACTTAATCTGTATGTGTTTTCTCTCTTCTTCTGTTGAACAGACCTTACGTCATGATAATGTCCTGGCAGGTTACGCAGGGTTCGTTCAGAAAGGCCAACTCTATGGCGTCTTTGAACTCTTGGACCACGACATGATGAAGGAGCTCACGATGAACTTCTGGGGTCTGGATAGTGATGTCCTCAGGAAGCACTCCTACCAGATCCTGAGGGGACTCTACTTCCTCCACAGCAGAAATGTAAGAAGTCTCCTCTATTTCTGTCAACCAATCGAAGAATTGCAGATTATTTGCATAAGCTATTGGTACACAAAACCAGTAACATCAGCGCTACTGCTAAAACAAGTTGTGTCCGCTTTACAAATATTCTACAATGTAGAAAGAAAGAAGCGTCTAAGCCTCGTACTGTCTCTTCTGATCAGATCCTACACCGGGACATAAAACCAAGCAACCTTCTGGTTTCCAAGTCCGGTGTGGTAAAGCTGGCCGACCTGGGCTTTAGTCGGGTGTTTGACGAGACCCAAAGAGTGGACCTGACCCACGGGGTGGGCACACCGAAGTTCATGGCCCCTGAGATTCTTCTGGCAGACAATATATACTCCAAGTAAGTATATAATCAAATGTAGGCATGGGGGGGGCACATGTGTTTTTTGTTCATGTGTGGCAATTTTTTGTACCTCCGCCATCGAAGATGCTTCGATTTTTGGCGCTTTGATTTAAACCGAGTGCCCTCTAGCTGTCATTATCCTTTGGTTGAGTTTGTATCTTTGTTGTTACCTTCAGACCTTGTGACGTATGGTCCGTGGGCTGCACTATCTTGGCCATGGCCAAATCCAGGGTGTTTTTCGAGGAGGAAGATGTACTCTATCTGCTCCATGAAATTGTGTCCAAAATCGGTAAGTAGCATCTACTTCTTATTGCTAGTATTATTGTTGACAGTTGATTCCACATAAGACAAACAACAAACAAATCGTGAGGATTGAATCCTTTTTATTGGTCACATACATGTAAACATACAGTGAAATGTGTTCTCTGCATTTAACCCATCCTAGTATTAGGAGCAGCGGTCAGCTATTTATACAGCTGCCCGGGGAGCAGTTAGGGTTAGGGTGTCTTCCTCAAGGACACCTCGACAGTTTTTGCTAGGAGGAGCCGGGGATCGAACCAGCAACCTTCCGGTTGTGTGGCGACCGCTCTGCCTCCTGAGCTAGAGAATACAGAGGTCCCATGTAATCATTCAATTTGTTGTAATCACAACAGCTATTGCAGATTCAGGTACCATTCAGATTGTATTTGGTTAACTGAAATTTAGGTACTTACACTTCCACTTTCGATTATCTGCACAAGAAGCACATTTCTAGGTCGGATATGATAATAATAATAATAATAAATTATATTTATAATGCACTTTTAATTTGCGTAATAAAAGCAGCGACGTTTACACCGGCATGGCAACCAGTGGGTTTTTAAAAAAATCGAGTGAATATGGCAGCAGAAGTATCATTTGCCATGACTAATTTATCTCTTCTCTGCTAGGTCCACTGACCGTGTTTCAGGAGTCTTTGTTCAAGTACAATTGGTCTGGAGAACAACTGCCTGAGCCACAGCCGCTCTTGGAGCCACAGGAGAAGTACCAGCTACCTGACTATGACCTGGCTGACCTCATAGACGTAAGTCTGCTCCTATTAGCTAGTGGAGCCTCCACCTAAAGGTCTGCTCAATGGGGCTGGGGTCAACGTCAAAAGTTTAATATAATAGTTTTCTTGTTATTTTCTCCATTTGTAATGTCTGCAAATTAAAGAAAGGCCATTGATTGAAGTGTTTAATTCAAAGCCTTAAATAAAAAAGTGATTTGGGATTTTAGGGAGCCAAACCTGTCTCGTTAACATGTTTGGCCAGCAGTCAGAGATCCTTATTTTTCTTTCAGGCATGTCTCCAGATGGACCCTACAGACAGGCCCACCTGTTACCAGCTGCTCCATCACCCTTACTTTACCCGGGACCAGTTCCACCACAGGTAACAGACCTGGACCTAACTAGAGAAAACTAGAGAAATGGACAGAACAGAGGGGAGGGAACGAGTGTCTTGTCCCTGAATGTCAGCGCACAGTAATGTTAGCTGGGCCCATTTAGTGAGCTTTGCATATTAGCGCTAGTGGTGCTCTCCATGTATGTATTCCTAAACGGGTTACTGCTGTGCCGGTATTCTCCAGAAGGTTGAATATTTTTGTTGGTTTCTATCGTTTCCTGAATAGCTTTCTCAAAGAGCTGAATGAGATGGTCTGCAGCGATCATCGGAAAAAGAAACGAGCCCGGAGAAGGTTCAGGTCTCAGTCCTGCGCAGCTTCCCAGTGTTCCCTCTCCAGTAATTATGTGTCCCCAGTTATCTACGTAAGTCTGTCCACACACACACACACACACACACACACACACACACACACACACACACACACACACACACACACACACACTGTGTCTAAAGCAATTGAAATGGTCATTCATTTTGTATGAATGCACCAAAAGAATGACCACTCCCAGTAATCGTTTTCCCCATATGGGGGCGGCCTTACGTTGTTCAAAATACTCCAGCCAATCAGCTAACTAAAGTGACTGTGTTGCTCTCTTCGCTGAAGTGAAACAAAAGCATCTCTGAGATGAACCTTAAGTGTAAATCTCTTTAAGGTCCTTGGTCGTTGTGTTTCATATCAAATGGTTTTGATGACTTTGGGCACCGCCGTTGTTACAGAAGCGCTCTAGACTGCAGTGCTGCTCTCCTTCTTTAAGAACTTAAACTCCTCCCCCTAGTGCTGATTGGTCCGTCCACTTTTTGGGGATTTGGAAGTTGGTTTCAACAGGATGCACTCAAACCAAATCCATTAATCTTTTGTATGAATTGCCTCCTCAATAGATAGTTGAAGGCATGAGGGTGGAGGACATTTCACAGACGGACTACCTGGAGGGACAGCGAGACGGAGAGAGGAGCTGTGGTATGTCCTCACCTGAACCTGCTGGTCCTGAGTTAGCTTGTTGTGTGCCAGTAAACAATAAGTGAATGGACTGATTTACTGTTAAAGTTTTCAAATGTGTCAGAGTCTCCAGGTGTAAGTCTCTAATACTGGTCGTTAGCCAACAGTATAACATTTAGATGGTGGGGGATGGTGGGTGTTTTTGAGTTGAGGTCCTGGCAAATCCTTGTTAGTACTATTGTCATATTGTGACAGTTGATACCACATATGTGTTTAGACTATACAGAGGTTACATGTAATCATTTAATTGGTTGTAATCAAATTCCGTAAAACAATTATTGCAGATTCAGGTTTCACTCAGATTGTATTTGGTGAACTGAAAATGTAGCTAATTGAACTCTTGATTTAGATGATCTGCACAAGAAGCTTCTTTGTCACATGCCATCAATTTAAAAGCCAGGAACACTGTTTCCCCTCTGCTAGGATCCCTGACCCAAGGACAGCAGAGTCAGTTCCAGAACCTTGGTGACAAAGAGGAACTGCCTCTGCAGCTCTTGGACCAAACCCATTCCCAGCGGGTCCATTTCACCAGGAACCAGTTCAACCACAGGTAACAGACCTGGACCAAACACTAGAGAAATGGACAGAACAGAGGGGAGGGAACGAGTGTCTTGTCCCTGAATGTCAGTGCACAGTAATGTTAGCTGGGCTCATCAAGTGAGCTTAGCATATTAGCGCTAGTTGTGCTCTCCATGTATGTTTTGCTAAACGGGTTACTGTGCTTAGTTAAGATTTGCTGTGCCGGTATTCTCCAGCAGGTTGACATTTTTTCATTGTTTCTATTGTGTCCCGAATAGCTTTCAAACAGAGCCTCAGTCCTGCGCTGCTTCCCAGTGTTCCCTCTCCAGTAATTCTGTGTCACCAATTATCTACGTAAGTCTGTCCACACACACACACACACACACACACACACACACACACACACACAGTGTCAAAAGCAATTGAAATGGACATTCATTTTTGTATGAATGCACCAAAAGAATGACCACTCGCGAGAACGTCCAAATCTTCAGTCTGGTCTTCGTTGACACAGACTTTCAAAACCCAAGAAGTGGACGGGCCAATCGGAGCCAGGGGGAGAGAGAGTTTTAGTTCATAACAAGTCAACCCAGTAATCGTTTTCCCCATATGGGGGCGGCCTTACGTTGTTCAAAATACTCCAGCCAATCAGCTAACTAAAGTGACTGTGTTGCTCTCTTCGCTGAAGTGAAACAAAAGCATCTCTGAGATGAACCTTAAGTGTAAATCTCTTTAAGGTCCTTGGTCGTTGTGTTTCATATCAAATGGTTTTGACGACTTTGGGCACCGCCGTTGTTACAGAAGCGCTCTGGACTGCAGTGCTGCTCTCCTCTAAGAACTTAAACTCCTCCCCCTAGTGCTGATTGGTCCGTCCACTTTTTGGGGATTTGGAAGTTGGTTTCAACGGGATGCACTCAAACCCAAATCCGTTATTCTTTTGTTTGAATTGCCTCCGCAAAAGTATAATGACGGCATGAGGGTGGAGAACATTTCACAGACGGACTACCTGGAGGGACAGCGAGACGGAGAGAGGAGCTGTGGTATGTCCTCACCTGAACCTGCTGGTCCTGAGTTAGCTTGTTGTGTGCCAGTAAACAATAAGTGAATGGACTGATTTACTGTTAAAGTTTTCAAATGTGTCAGAGTCTCCAGGTGTAAGTCTCTAATACTGGTCGTTAGCCAACAGTATAACATTTAGATGGTGGGGGATGGTGGGTGTTTTTGAGTTGAGGTCCTGGCAAATCCTTGTTAGTACTATTGTCATATTGTGACAGTTGATACCACATATGTGTTTAGACTATACAGAGGTTACATGTAATCATTTAATTGGTTGTAATCAAATTCCGTAAAACAATTATTGCAGATTCAGGTTTCACTCAGATTGTATTTGGTGAACTGAAAATGTAGCTAATTGAACTCTTGATTTAGATGATCTGCACAAGAAGCTTCTTTGTCACATGCCATCAATTTAAAAGCCAGGAACACTGTTTCCCCTCCTCTGCTAGGACCCCTGACCCAAGGACAGCAGAGTCAGTTCCAGAACCTTGGTGACAAAGAGGAACTGCCTCTGCAGCTCTTGGACCAAACCCATTCCCAGCGGGTCCATTTCACCAGGAACCAGTTCAACCACAGGTAACAGACCTGGACCAAACGCTAGAGAAATGGACAGAACAGAGGGGAGGGAACGAGTGTCTTGTCCCTGAATGTCAGTGCACAGTAATGTTAGCTGGGCTCATCAAGTGAGCTTAGCATATTAGCGCTCTCCATGTATGTTTTGCTAAACGGGTTACTGTGCTTAGTTAAGATTTGCTGTGCCGGTATTCTCCAGCAGGTTGACATTTTTTCATTGTTTCTATTGTGTCCCGAATAGCTTTCAAACAGAGCCTCAGTCCTGCGCTGCTTCCCAGTGTTCCCTCTCCAGTAATTCTGTGTCACCAATTATCTACGTAAGTCTGTCCACACACACACACACACACACACACACACACACACACACACACACACACACACACACACACACACACACATCGTGAGGATTGAATCCTCTTTATTGGTCACATACATGAAGACATACAGTGAAACGTGTTCTCTGCATTTAACCCATCCTAGTATTAGGAGCAGTGGGCAGCTATTCATACAGCGCCCGGGGAGCAGTTAGGGTTAGGGTCTTCCTCAAGGACACCTCGACAGTTTTTGCTAGGAGGAGCCGGGGATCGAACCAGCAACCTTCCGGTTGTGAGGCGACCGCTCTACCTCCTGAGCTAGACTGCCGCCCCACACACACACACACACACACACACACACACACACACACACACTGTGTCAAAAGCAATTGAAATGGACATTCATTTTGTATGAATGCATCAAAAGAATGACCACTCGCGAGAACGTCCAAATCTTCAGTCTGGTCGTTGACACAGACTTTCAAAACCCAAGAAGTGGACGGGCCAATCGGCGCCAGGGGGAGAGAGAGTTTTAGTTCATAACAAGTCAACCCAGTAATCGTTTTCCCCATATGGGGGCGGCCTTTCGTTGTTCAAAATACTCCAGCCAATCAGCTAACTAAAGTGACTGTGTTGCTCTCTTCGCTGAAGTGAAATGAGATGAACCTTAAGTGTAAATCTCTTTAAGGTCCTTGGTGGTTGTGTTTCATATCAAATGGTTTTGATGACTTTGGGCACCGCCGTTGTTACAGAAGCGCTCTAGACTGCAGTTTGCTCTCCTTCTTTAAGAACTTAAACTCCTCCCCCTAGTGCTGATTTGTCCGTCCACTTTTTGGGGATTTGGAAGTTGGTTTCAACGGGATGCACTCAAACCTCTTCTACTTACGGCCCAAATCCATTAATCTTTTGTATGAATTGCCTCCTCAATAGTATAATGACGGCATGAGGGTGGTGGACATTTCACAGACGGACAACCTGGAGGGACAGCGAGACGGAGAGAGGAGCTGTGCTCTGTCCTCACCTGAACCTGCTGGTCCCATATTAGCTTGTAATTGGCTGGATTTCTACCGCTTTACGTTTTACAATGTGTTACAAAATAAGCATTTTTGATTTGCGATTCACACCAAAAAAGATCCTGTTCATACATATTCTGGTGATTTTATTATTATTAAATCAGTCCAAAAAAATTGTCTTATTCCTTTGAAGGGATTGTGGAGGGGGGAAAAAAAGAGGGGCTTCAGAGCAGCTCTATTAGAAGAACCCTGAAGGCTGTGAGGGGTCTCTTCACCTACTCTCTCCCCCAGGTAGGGGCAAGAGACGGGAGGCAGGCCAGTTCTACTAAAAGGGGCGGAGGTAAGAGGTAAAAAAAAAGTTGTAAGAGGAAACGGGCCTGTGTGGTCACATCTGGGAGCAGGGACCCCAGTCTGTGTCTCACCATTTCTTATTCGCTACTTATTTCGCTATTTCTTATTCTTATTCGGCGTATAGCATATAACGGCATATAACAATGTATATTTTATTTCATTGATTTCTATTTACATATTGCTCTTTTTCTGTGCCGATATATTGCATTTTATAAATTGCATTTTAATTTTAATTTTTTAACTTTATTCTATTTTTATTCTATTTTTTTATCTTATTTTTATAACTGCTGTCTGTCGTCGGGTATTGCACATAAGATGTTCACACCACTGCTTTATACTTGAAACTGTGAAGTGACAATAAACTTGACTTGACTTGACTCTAGACAGCCAAGATACAGACTGACGGACCCATGGCCACTTCTTAGAAGTTAGGGAGAGACTTCAGAGAGCTCTAATGAAATCCTATGGGCAGCGCTGGGGTTGAATGGGGTCTGTCTGTAGGCATACTTGATGGGAAAACTAACGGATGAAGCTGCACACACACACACGCACACACACACACTGCAGGCCTCGACTGATGAGCCACAGAAAGATTTATTGGCTTTCTAAAATCTTCTGAATCACGTTACGTAGGTCATTCTTAAGTGGGTAGGTAAGTACAACATAAATAGTCCTTTATTTTCCCTAAACATCACATCAAAACAGGATATGTTGTGCCCCGCCGTTATAAGATTACATGTTAATATGGTAACCGTGCACAATATAGTGCACAGAGTGCCTTGCCTGGACCATTGTGAACCATAAACATGTCTTGCGCAACAAATAACATATACATTTATAAATTACATTTTCTAGTCAAGTCTCTACTAATCCGAGTAAATCTCGGTTACAGTTGTGTGGTCAATACAGTATATGTTTCACCAGTAGATGGCAGTGTCCTTCAGAAGATATACAAGCCAACGTTGCAACTTCAGAGACTCGGATGTTGTCTAGGCCACCATAACACATTGCACAGCAATACCAGAAACAAACAATATATTCATGTATTACAGACAATTGTATAATGAAAGGGTAAATAACGTATTAGATATTGCATTTTATATATGCACTTTTATATTTTTTCTATATTTAACTTTATACAGTTTGTACTTTGTACTTGTACTCTTCTATTCTAACTGCTGTCTGTCGTCGGGTATTGCACATACGAATTTCACCCATTGCGTATACTTGTATAACTTTGATGTGACAATAAATTTGACTTGACTCGAAATGTACGTAGGTCTACAATATATTTGTGGTATAAATATTAGGATCTATTAAGGACCTGTTAATCGCACTCTAATGTACATAAAGTAAGACCTTTCAACCATATGCTGTCTGAATTGAGCAAATCATTTGGCTGCAGGACATACAGAGTAATTATATTTTTCTGGTCTTTTAAAAAAAAAGATTAGGCCCCTACACACATTTCACTGTTGACTAGCCTCGATTACCTTGGCAGACCAAATCGTAGTCTTCATTAGACTAAAACACACCACATTATCTTTCTAAGGGAATTGGCTGCCAATGCCTGGCTATTGTTATATTGTTATATTCATATTCATTCATATTTATTCTGCAATTATGTATGTATACATTTGTTTAATTATTCAGTATTTTTGTAGTTCTTGCAATTATACATGTTTCGGTACCAATAAACCAAATCGGAATCACTATCATTCAACTTGACATAAATCAGAAACATCAACAATACTGTACTGTGTTGTTTTTCAATGTTCGAATTATTCGAGCGAAATATGAACCCAAGGTCATAGTTGGTGTATGATATGATATGTAATTCCATCCCAGGTTATTATGGGCCGACTGACCGCTGGTGAGGATGCGCCCCCCTCCTCTCACTGGACCTCTGGTCTTATCTACGGCGCATCTGATTGGCTGACGCGACGATCTAAAGAGACGCTCTCTGTCCTCCGTCGATATTCACCTCCGAATGGACTCGGAGCTGCTCCTCTGTCTCGTCTAACTGCTTACTTTGTGTGTTTGCTTTATGACTTATTGGTGTCTACACTTGTTGTCTACGGCGCGGTGAATATTACCAACACCATGAAGGAAAGGAGACTCGTTATTACACAGCCTTTCGTTGCGAGATGCAAACTTGTTCTGGTCGGCGATGTCCAGTGCGGTAAAACAGCGATGCTGCAAGTCTTGTCAAAGGATTGGTACCCAGAGGTTTGTGCTTCGACAACTCAACCTTTTACAGCCTGTTGACGGATGCATTCGCGTGTTTATATCACTTTGTAGAGAAAACTGTGATCATAGGCTTTCATATCTGGTGACCTAAACAGTATAGCCATAAATAAACATAATTTAGCCGTTTCAGAGTTGATTGAGTTTTAGATTGGCGCTTAAACAAATCTATGGTTTTATGTTCCATAGCCTATTGCATTTAGACGTTCGAATACTTGTCAATAACAATGCGGTTGTTGTCCGTCCTCAGACCTACGTCCCAACAGTATTTGAAAACTACACAGCCAGTCTGGAGCTTGAAGAACAGCGGGTGGAGCTGAGTCTCTGGGACACGTCAGGTGCGTCTTGTAACCCTATAGTAGAGCTAGTGGACCTGTATCCGTCATATGTCTGAAACATAGAATCACTGTGTCTTTATTAGTCTCATATTATCTTATGAGCCATTTTAAGGTTTGTTTCTAAGAACAAACCACCACCCCCCCCCCCCCCCTTGTAGCACTGACTTCACATATATACCATATGCCGGTGCAAACCTTGTGTGTGCCAAACCCCCATCAGAAGAATGGAGTTGCTATACAGCTGTGAATGGCAGTTTATCTTAGCCATTGTCTGAGCAGCATGCCTTGCCTAAATGGTTGAAGTTGTTGCTATCCTCCCAGAGATGACTATCTGCTAGTCCTGTTTTACTGCTCCTCTGCTGGCAGACACAGCGGCAGCTGGCTTGCCTTTTTTTTAAATTGACAATCCAGACTAGCACGTCTGAAGACTCGACTTCTCAACACACCTTAACTTGTTTGATGTTTTTGGTTAGTCATTCGAAAGCCAGGTGATGATTATACATTTGGATGTGGGTGTCGCGAGTTTAAATACTTTAAATACTCAAGCAAAATATTGTATTTACATCCAAGTTGTATAACTCCATTGACAAAGACATCCGTGGTTTAGTAAGAAAGCTAAACATTTGCAAGAAATTGCAGGCTAACCACTGGTCCTGTAGCAGTTGGTTACAGCTTGTTTCATATTTCATCATAGTCAATATTAACGCGCCAACCCTTCCGTCTGGTGCATCACAAGTGACTCGGATGTACTAGATGTTCATCCTACGATAATGAATGGAAGGGTACGTTTTCCAGGCCAGGTAGCTAAAAACAATCCCCTCACCAATCTGTAAATCATGGCAAAGACTGTTTGCCCTTCAGGGGGCTTACCGTTTGAGTTATTTATTGACTATTCCCGCAGTTTGCTGAATACAAAACATCTCATGCTGTGTTTTCAGCTCAGATAACACACCCCTGCCCAGAAAAAACTAGCAGTCAGACACACTGATACGGAATAGCTAATAAGCACCTTGTGTGTCCCCGTGTACCTCATCAGAAACAAGTTCACCATTACAGCGATCGTCGCTGTCTTTGTGTGTGTCTGCCACCAAAGGAAACAGTCGTTTAAGTAAAGATCCTATAATTGCAACCTTTGTACCTCAGAAAAAACGACGAATGACGTCAGCTCAAATTGACAGGCCTGCTAATCATGTGTCTGTAGTGACTGGAGACGGCTTTGTTTCATAAAAGCCTTTGCTGGCTCTCTCTATCTGACCAGAGGAAGTTAATGGTGCCAATTGGCCATTCATAGGAGGGGGGGGGGGGAGGGGGATGCTTCACAGTTGAAAAAGGGGATTGCCTCGGACAGACAGGAGGTGAAGGTGTGAGCGTGTGGGGAACGTGTGTGTGTGTGTGTGTGTGTGTGTGTGTGTGTGTGTGTGTGTGTGTGTGTGTGTGTGTGTGTGTGTGTGTGTGTGTGTGTGTGTGTGTGTGTGTGTGTGTGTGTGTGTGTGTGTGTGTGTGTGTGTGTGTGTGTGTGTGTGTGTGTGTGTGTGTGTGTGTGTGTGTGTGTGTGTGTGTGTGTCTGCGTGTGAAGCTGACATACTGTATGTGGTAAGCCAAGAACAGAAAGAAGCTGACCTCTTGGCTGCCTTACATCAACACAGAATATAAAAAAACACTTTATTGGCTCTCCCATCGTCATCCGCATTCCATCCATCCGTTCGCAAAACATCCCCTCAGAAATATGAACAATTTTTTCCACACTGTGCTAAAGGACGATATCGTTGTGTGTTCGTAAGCCTAAGAGTCACTGCGGTCTGTTGTTGTGTAAGTAAGTAAGAGATCCATCCTGTGGTCAACGTGGTCCCCCACAAGTCTGCACCTCGAAGGTGAGCCAGACACGGCTGATCTTAGGCCAGTGTTGTTACAATGGGAAACGGGTGACCCGTTTGTCATCAAGAAACAAGCAGACTTAGAAACCTACTGGCTGGGTTTCAGTGGCTGAGCTGCATGACACCTCTTGCCTCTTGTCCCACTGTGGTTATCTGCCTCAAGCAACGTGTGTGTTCAACTGAATACGACGTGTGTGTGTGTGTGTGTGTGTGTGTGTGTGTGTGTGTGTGTGTGTGTGTGTGTGTGTGTGTGTGTGTGTGTGTGTGTGTGTGTGTGTGTGTGTGTGTGTGTGTGTGTGTGTGTGTGTGTGTGTGTGTGTGTGTGTGTGTGTGTGTGTGTGTGTGTGTGTGTGTGTGTGTGTGTGGACATGGACATGGACATGGACATGGACATGGACATGGACATGGACATGGACATTGTAGTCTCTGCCCATGTGGGCAACATCTTCTATTTAAATTAAGAATGAAATAAGTCATGTGAACAGACGGCATGAAGAATATTTTCCTGGGAAAATGTGAGCTTTTCTAATGGCAGGGCCATGTGTGACTCATCAGATATAAATATAGTTATGAATTGTGCTGCCCATTAAAACAACCTGTTGAATACATCAGGTATTCAGGCTTATTTTGTGACAATTTCATTGTTGTGGTGGACCCATCCTTCCCTAAGTATGTATTTCATCAGTTGTTTTAAGCAGGAAAACAGGGGAAGTCCCAAGGGACAGTTGGAAATGCAACTGTAGTTTCTATGCGTGTTTGTGTGTGCTGGTATGTGTGTGTGTGTGTGTGTGTGTTATAAGATTAGACTGGTGGACCAACACAATGGAGAGCGGACGTCCTGAGGTGTATTTTTAGCCCGGGACGTCCTCCGGGCCTTTCTCCTAAACACAAACACACACAAACGCCACTTACCTGTTCATTAAATAAATAGGAATGTATCCACCCTGGAATCAGGTGAAGGGGCGTGGCCTTCTGTCGTCTATTGTGGGCACTTAAATCATTTGTTACAGTGAACAATATGCTTAAAATATGTTTTACGTTTTTGAAAATCAAAAATCGTCAAAGATTAGATTAGATTATCGAAAGATTAGAACCGGCAATGACTCAGAGTGATTGGCTTCACTATTATAGTCATGGCCCCTGTTTGACGTGTTTATTGTGTTAAATCTAGGGAGCAAACTTTACCTGAGTTCTGGTTCTGCTCTTGGAGGCTTGTGAGTGTGAAGGAAATGCTCTTATGACTTCTGGTGACTAGTAGTTCTCTTGCCTACGTATTGTTGAATGCACTTATAGTAAGTCGCTTTGGACAAAAAGCACCTGCTAAATAACTGTAATGTAATGTAATTCAAGATTCAAGAGTTTTATTTGCCATATGCAAGTACAATGGAATGCTTACTCCCCATCCCTCCAGCAGTATGCATTTTCTAAAACACTTCACAATAAAAAAATAACAATGAAATGTAATGTTTTGCTGTAATAATGTGTTATAATAATGGGATGCCTGTGAATGCAAACCTGCTTGTTTTGAACAAGTGTGTGGTCTGCCTTGTTTCCCCCTCAGGCTCTCCGTACTACGACAACGTCCGACCCCTGTGCTACAGCGACTCGGACGCCGTGCTGCTGTGTTTCGACACCAGCCGACCGGACGCTGTGGACGGCTCGCTGAAGAAGGTCAGACGTCTTCCTCTCCATTGGGTCTTTTTTTTCCGGCTTCAGTTTCTTCTGTGTTTTTGTTCCCCTACTTCTTCTTTGGAATAGTATGTTGTAGTTTGTTTAGGGAGGAAATAATAACCAGATTCTGTGTGAATATATAGAATGGCAAACGGAGAC
Source organism: Muraenolepis orangiensis (assembly GCA_027704905.1). Classification (NCBI taxonomy): domain Eukaryota; kingdom Metazoa; phylum Chordata; class Actinopteri; order Gadiformes; family Muraenolepididae; genus Muraenolepis; species Muraenolepis orangiensis. The sequence continues at coordinate 6,674,780 of CM051013.1, read as the reverse complement.
TGCTAAGGAAATTGAGCTATCTAGCTAGGGACCCAACTTATGTTACTTTTTTACCTGAGCACTGGTTCTGCTTATTAGGAAGAAAATGCACTTCTGGTGACTAGTAGTTGTCTGACCTACCTACTGTATGTTGAATGACCATATTGTATGTCACTTTGGACAAAATGATGTAATGTAATGTAATGTAATGTAATTTAAAGTAATGCAATATTTGGGACAGTCTATGACTATCCATGTCAAATAAACAAATAAAATACTAAAATACATACAGTACACACATAGTAATAGTGTCCATGTGTTGTCATTGCAGTGGAAGGCAGAAATCCAGGATTTCTGCCCCAGCACACGGATCCTGCTGATTGGCTGCAAGACGGACCTGCGCACCGACGCCACCACGCTAACCGAGCTGCTGTCCAATCACAAGCGTGCGCCGGTCTCCCGCGAGCAGGTGACTTTTTTTCATCGGATTGTCATGAGCGGTCACGTGATCGGTCACTCGATACATCTGAGCTGTCTATCGCATGGCTTCAGCAGAGAAGTGCATGCTAAAAACCCACCTCTTCAGGAAGCACTACCCTGACCCTTCCTCCTAGCACTTGCTTGGTCTTGTTAGCTCTATTGTTTGCTTGTTAGCTCTATTGTTAGCAAATTGTTAGCTCTATTCTTAGCCAACTTATTGTACTTTTACCTGAGCACTGGTTCTGCTCTTGTAGGCTTGTTGTTAGGAAGGAAATGCACTTTCTGGTGAATAGTAGTTCTCTTGCCTACTTACTGTTTGTTGAATGACCTTGTTGTAAGTCGCTTTGGACAAAGGCATCTGCTGAATGACTGTAATGTAATGTAATGTAATGTAATGTAATGCTTCAAGTTCCCGCTGACTCTCTCCTCCCCTCCCCCACCGCAGGGCGTGTCCATGGCCAAGCAGCTGGGCGCCGAGGTCTACCTGGAGTGCTCCGCCTTCACGTCGGAGAAGAGTGTCCGCGGTGCTTTCCGCTCGGCGGCGCAGGCCTGCGTCAACAAGCCGCCGCCACCGCCGGCCCCCAAGGTCCCCAAGGCCGGCCCGCTGCGCCGGTTCTCCAAGAGGCTCCTCCGTCTGTCCAGCGGCGCCGGCCTGCTGGCGTCCCCCTTCAAGACCGAGGACAACGCTAAGAGCTGTGCTATCATGTAGCCTAGCCAAGAGCATTTTGGAAAGACTGCTTTTTGGTGCCAATATGCAGATCACCGGTTGCGTGTCGTCTCGGGACGCAGAGTTGAGTTGGTTGGTTTTCATTGTATTTTATTAAATTTTTTCCACATTTGGAAGCATCTTCGTGGCTCTGTAAAGAGAGCCCAGTGTGCACTTTATGAGTGGACTTCATCGTGTCAAGGATTAGGGTTGGGGATCATTGAGGAAGTATTGAGGAAGGAATCAGGAATCAGAATCAAGAGGTCTGGTAGAACCCCTGAACTCTTCTCTTATGGGAAATCAAACAAGTCGGCGTGTTAGAGGGAGAGAGGGAGAGGGGAGAGAGGGGGAGAGAGAGAGGGAGGGAGAGAGAGAGAGAGGGGGGGGGGTCTGGGGGGTGTTTGTTACAGAGAGAGAGAGTGAGGGGTCAGGATGTTTGTTACAGAGAGAGAGAGAGATCCTGTCTGGGGGATGTCTGTTACAAGGAGAGTGGAGAAAGTGCAATGAAAGTCTAAATGAAAAAGACCAAAAAATGGACGAACCCAATGTGTCAACATGCTGTGTCCTGTTAATTAACTGAATGAAGGGTTTATGTTTTTTTGGCCTTTTGGATTATGCCAAAAAAAATTGAAATGATTTAAATCTGAGCTGAAGAACAAAACAATTTACACCCAGACTTTTCAATATTGAAACTTTTACTTCAATGCTTTGATGTCAATAATGTCCCCTTCTGTTGTGGGTGAGGTCTGGCTCTATTCAACCATGTCCACATTGATTTTGAGGTCAGCCTACCAGGATGGAGCATGTAAACCGGCTGGTCCTGGTGGCAAGTTTTTTGTTCTTCTGTATCGGGGTGGGTGTGTGTGTGTGCCTGCTTCTGTATGTGCGTGCGTGCGTGCGTATGTGTGTGTGTGTGCTTGCGTGCGTGTGTGCGTGTGCACGTCACTCGTGGCTGTCTTTAACTATTCAGCGTTATTGATGTCGTTTTGGTATTCACTTTAGTCTTCTGGCGTTGGGGAGTCTTTCGGCAGCTCGTCTAACCGAGGACCCGATGATTCGTAGGTTTGCACAGAAGCCCGCTTTTCTTCAGATGTGCAGGACGCTGCAATTGAATGTGTTGCCTAGCAACACAGTGCACAGGGGCGGGCGGGGGCCGCGAGCAGCACTTCTCTCTCTGAACTAGACGGAGGGAAGATGATGGCTCCTCACGCCACACTGAAGGTTACACATTTCTCGTTTGAAATTCTCAATGTGTTTTCGATGACGCCGTGTCCGACGGGAGAGAGGCGGGGGGGGGGAGTAAGAAGGCGTTTTTGAAAAGCATCCGTTCACTCGCTGACCGCCTCACTCTGTTGACCTGTTACAGTCCTTGCTGTCCTCTCATTCATGTGCTGAATTTTTTCTGTGTATGTATATATATATTTATATTGTTCCATGTATTACTTTTTCCTTTCGAAAGGCTGGGAATAATTCCTATCCACAAAGCAAAAGTGTTAATGACCATTGATGATATGTTGATTGAATCCTGCGTTGCTTTTTATTGCCATGTGTTGCTTTCTTTTATTGTGCTAATAAAGATTTCCCATGTTTTATTTGTGAATGGACATCGTTTCCCTGTTCGCTACTTTAAACAGAGCACTTATTGTCTCAGGGATATGTGTTTTAGCACAGGTTTAAATGGAACATAATTCACTACTAACAAACATTACAACAAATCCTCGAATCTTCCTTTGGCGTGATGCATTAATACTAAGAATGATAGTAACCTCTGCATCATTGAAGGACCCCCGGTCCTATCTGGGAGAGTGTGTTAAAGTGCTTCTCTTATCGCTTGGCACAAGAATAACAAGGACACTTTGTGCTCGACAATCAGTTCCTCCATTCAATGAAAATCGGAAATGTGAAAGCAAATCCAAGGTTGCCGCAGATGCCACGGATGTCTGATCCGATATTATGTCTAACGGAAGCACAGATATCCTTCTTAACGGCTCCAAATGGTGGATTCCTAGATAATCTATGAAGCAAACACAAATTATTTCAGTGTGAGACTGGTCTACCAAGCATGGCTTGTTCTCCCGCGACCTTTACCCCTTATTTGTTAGGGCTATAATTGGATAGTTGTTGCCCGGTGGGCATGCCAAGCCTGTGGATATACTGTCTCTGACACACACACAGGCCCAAGGGAACGACCCTTCCTCCAAAATAAGCAAGTAATACAGACAAACAGACAGACACACACACACATGCACACACGTGCACACACACACACACACACTTTAACACACACACACTTAAACATACACATGCTCATGCCCACATACACACACACACACTGAATACACATGAGAGAATGTGTGTTTGTCATGTTGTATGTTATTCATGGTAAGACGATCTTGTGTAAATCCTCCTAAAAAAAATGTTACACCCGGGCATTGCTTCTATTTGTCTAGATGAGAAATAAACCCTACGCTTCAAAGAGTATTGCAATTCTATGATCTGACAGGGAGAATACAAAACATTAGACACACGCAGGTTGTGTAAAAAGGGCATTATGCCCCAGTACACTGTGGGTTTATTATATTTTAATCTGCAACTCTGATCATTCTTTATTTATTTCTGTTTGATTTCTTCATCAACCCACCTCCCCCCCACCTCCTCCTCCCACCCTGATTACGTTTGCTTTGACTTCCTCTGGTCTGATAGCAGTCGTTATCACACCGTACTCTTACAAGTGCCTTTCATAGTAGTGATGTGGACAGAGGATCCCAGTGTGCTCCACATTCCTGCGCTATCAGAGCCCCAAGAGCCCCAGAGACAAGGCTCGAAGCAACATGGGCCTTATCCTTAAAGGGCAAAGGTCAACCAAACCCTCGCTGGAGGTCATCTGTGGCTAGGTCTTGTGTATTGGCCTACCTATGTGTCTCTCCTTTGTGTCTTCGTTGTGGTCGTTAAGTTAGGTTTGTATTGGTGATAGCTGAGAGGCTTATGTCCTAAACCTAAAATTCATTCATCCAAAATTCCAATGTTATGAGTAAGTTCAGGGGGGAAAGACTCAGGGGGAAGATAAGGCAGATAAGATGTACTCGATGAATCTCAAACGGCTAATTGAAGGAATACACATTACACATCCGCAAATATTCTAACGTATCGGTGATTTATGTAAAAA
>CM051013.1:6642949-6665449 GCA_027704905.1 Muraenolepis orangiensis | reverse complement strand
GGAGGTGTGCCGCTTTCAAATATCACCGTTAAGGATGAAGTGGTAATCGTCTGCATTCATTTAGCTGCATTGGCGGTTTTTGGGTTGTTGTAATGAAATTGATTATTACAATTGTTTTGTTTTTTCTCATTTAGGAGTTTATCACCAAAGTCTAGAGATGCCAGGCTCAAGAGGGAGAAGGATATAAAAACAGAAGAAGATGAAGAAGAGAAAAAGAAGAAAGACAAGGTAACTCATATTCATAGCTAGTGTAAATTTGGATTATGATCATAAATGTATCACAATAACAGATGTCCTCAACACTTTGCTTTTATTCATTCTATTAGGCCCAACCGCTCTCGCTGGAGGAGCTCCTGGCCAAGAAGAAGGCGGAGGAGGAAGCCGAGGCAAAGGTGAAATTTCAGATACTTTACGGCGTCATCCTTTTCCTCCTTTTTTTAGGGTCTGACCCTTGACCCTAACTCCTTCTCCTACCGACCCTTCTCCTCCTCTTCAGCCCAAGTTCCTGACGAAGGCCGAGCGAGAGGCGGAGGCCATCAAGCGGCGGGAGCAGCAGACGGAGGATAGGAAGAAGACGATCGACGAGGAGAGGAAGAAGAGACGAGTGTTCCAAGACACGGGAAGGAAAATGATGGGTATGCATTGTGACCGTTTCGGTCACAGTGAACATAGTTTCCCAGGTAGGTCCGTACGACGCACATTTAGCTTCCCCTCGTGACTCGTGGGTTTTGTGTGTGCCGCAGAGGACCCCCAAGAAAGGGAGAGGCGAGAGAGGAGAGAACGGATGGAGAGGGAGAACAACGGAAACGACGAGGATGACGGGAGGCAGAAGATCAGGGAGGAGAAAGACAAAGGCAAAGAGCTCCAAGCGATCAAGGTGCGTCTTCGCTGTTTGCCTTAGTAGTCGCGGTGGTGGAGGGGGGGGGGGGGACCTGTTCGCTGCTACTAGTCTTGTGTTTTAACGCACGACGACAAGTGGAAATCCCTATGGATGTATGAGGTTGAGAAATATTAAAACCCCAGAACCCCCCCCCAAATTCTCCCCCTTCAGGAGCGCTACCTGGGCGGGCTCAAGAAGCGACGGCGCACACGGCACCTGAACGACAGGAAGTTTGTCTTCGAGTGGGACGCCTCTGAAGACACGTCCACCGACTACAACCCCATGTGAGTTGGCACGCAAGTATATACAACAACAGGGGAGGACTTGTTTGACTAGGACTGGGTTGTATTCAGGGCACACAATTAGTACCAGCCGCCACAAGCCAAATGCTGGTCAAAATATGTAAATGAATGTTACATTTGCTACCCTCACCAGACCTGTGGACAAAGAAGTACATTTTGCATCCTGGTTGTATTTGGGAACATAAAACTAAAGTGTGTATTTGTGTTCTGTTTTCATAGCTACAAGGAGAAGCACAGCGTCCAGCTGTACGGGCGAGGGTACATTGCCGGTATCGACCTGAAGCAGCAGAAGAGAGACCAGTCACACTTTTATGGGGAGCTGATGGAGAAGAGACGAACACTGGAGGAAAAGGAACAGGAAGAGTGAGTGAGCAGCTGTTATAGTTATAGTACATGTATTTTACATGTTTTTCATTTTAAAACCTTGCTAATGTTTATTATTCCTTAATTTCTCAGTTTGGCAACATCGACACCCCCTACCCAATCTCTACCCATCCATGTTCTGTTATTAAAACCCCCCCCTCGTCCCTCCCAGGGTCCGACTGAAGAAGGTGCGCAAGAAGGAAGCCAAGCAGCGCTGGGACGACCGGCACTGGTCCCAGAAGAAGCTGGAGGAGATGACGGACAGGGACTGGCGTATCTTCAGGGAGGACTACAGCATCACAACCAAGGGAGGCAAGATCCCCAACCCCATCCGCAACTGGAAGGAGTACTCGCTGCCGCCCCACATCGTGGAAGTCATCGACAGTTGTGGCTACAAGGTCTGATTCACAAGCTTTGTTCCCGCTGTGCCCGTCTCACGTTTATCAGACCATCACATTCCTCTCTTGACTTATTGCCGAGCTTTTACAAAGTGTTCTGCCATCGGATCGCTCACACTGTCTTGTTTGTTTCTTCACATTCAGGATCCCACACCTATCCAGAGACAGGCCATTCCCATTGGCTTACAGAACCGTGACATCATCGGCGTGGCCGAGACGGGTAGCGGTAAAACTGCCGCCTTCCTCATTCCTCTCCTGGTATGGATCACCACCCTGCCAAAGATTGACCGGTAGGACCCCGCCTTCTTCTGCAATGTTCCCACCTACAGACGCCAATCTTTCCCCCCCGTTCTTCTCGCTTTTGTTGTTTTGTTTCGATGTCGTTGCCATGCCTCCACACGGCGGAATGAAAATGGTGCCCCAGATCCTCCTCATATTTCCTCATGTCCTCACAGAATCGAAGACTCCGACCAGGGTCCGTACGCAGTCATCCTGGCCCCCACCCGTGAGTTGGCTCAGCAGATCGAGGAGGAAACCCTCAAGTTCGGCAAGCCTCTGGGCATCCGCACGGTGGCCGTGATCGGTGGTATCTCCCGAGAGGACCAGGGCTTCCGTCTCAGGATGGGCTGCGAGGTGAGGAGACCCACCCGTTGACCCGATGTATCTAGTGTGTTGTTGAGCTGACTGCATATTGCGTTATACAGTATATTTGGGGTCAAATGAGTTTTCTTTAGAGTTGAGTGCAGTGGCTTCCTATCTACAGATTCATCCTCATTATCTTGTGGGAGATGTATTTATTGAATCATTTGTATTCCGTGTAAAACAGCGTAGTAGAACATTTATGTTGAGATAGAATTTAAATATGTATATACAGTATATAATACCTCCGCGACCCAACCATGGATAAGTGGTAAGTGGTAGACGATGGATGGATGGATAAATAAATATAACAAGTTAAATTAAATGTAGAAGGGTGTAGGAGTGTATTATTGTTTCACTTCTTCCTGCTCCTTTTCAGACATGTCAGTATTGCATTCATTTATTTATTAATCTTTTGTTTGATGTCTGGTAAATAAAAATTGGCTGCAATTCCACTGTTATAACAGTAGGGGGCGAGTACATCTCACTATTGCGGTTCCAGGATAGAACTTTTTCTGAACGTTTTCTGAAATGCACCAAACATCAAGACGGCGTCTTAATCCAAACCCTGTCCCCCGGGGCAGATCGTGATCGCCACCCCCGGCCGTCTGATCGACGTGCTGGAGAACCGCTACCTGGTGCTGGGCCGCTGTACCTACGTGGTGCTGGACGAGGCCGACCGCATGATAGACATGGGCTTCGAGCCCGACGTCCAGAAGATCCTGGAGTACATCCCCGTGACCAATCAGAAGCCCGACACGGACGAGGCGGAGGACCCCGAGAAGATGATGATGAACTTCGAGTCTGGCAAAGGAAAATACAGACAAGTATGTGTTTTTGGTTTCTTGATTGATGAGGATGATTCTTCTACTAGTACTACTACTGCTGCTGCTGCTGCTGGCTTCTTCTTCTGATTTCTACGTGTGTGTGTGTGTGTTGTGCAGACGGTCATGTTCACCGCCACCATGCCCGCGGCTGTGGAGCGGCTGGCCAGGTCCTACCTCCGGCGCCCGGCGGTGGTCTACATCGGCTCTGCGGGCAAACCCCACGAAAGGGTGGAGCAGAAGGTCCTGCTCATGGGCGAGGGAGAGAAGAGGTACGGGAACAACAACAACAACACAAACGACGCTCACACGTCTGCTCCTACCGACCTCCTGTTATTTTCTCTGTTCTCTCATGATTCAAGATGTTTTCATTTTGCCGTGTGCAAAATTAATGCCGTATGCATTCTGGATTTCAACAAAAATACTATACTATACTATGCTACACTACACTATACTATACTATAAACTACACTGTATACTATATTATAAACAACACTATACTACAACGATACTATACACAATAAAAAGATAAATAAAGTATATATGGATGATGATGCAGTATATACAAATGATCACGAATGGTGCCAAAAGCATTTTGTAGTGCCGCAGCACCATGAACACAGTGCAGTGCAGTAACGGTGATTGGTCCAGGAGGTCCACTAAAGTATGAATATCGGTGTACTGAGCCGCCGGTGTGTGCTTGCGCGCCGTGCAGGAAGAAGCTCTTGGAGGTGTTGAACCGGGGCTTCGAGCCACCCATCATCATCTTCGTCAACCAGAAGAAGGGCTGCGACGTGCTGGCCAAGTCTCTGGAGAAGATGGGAGTAAGTCAACCCTGTTGTTTGTGTGCATTCACAGAGAGGGTGTCGCTGATAATCTTTGCCTGTTTTAAAAAAAATGTTTATTATTTTATGACTTGCTGGACATGGCACGAGTTACAGTAGCCTCCAGCATATTTTATACCATGGAGGATGCACATTTCTTTCAAAAGAAACCACCCTAATCCTAAATGCTCCTGACATGCTGGCTGTGTCTTTGGTGTATGAATGGGTGAATGTGATAATTGTAACGCGCTTTGGGTTAAAAGTAAAAAAAACACTATATAATTGCAGTCCATGACGAGTAGTAAAGGATCATATCAATGCTGTCCACATGCCTTTGTGTCGCCAGTAACTCTAATCACCCTCTTCCTCCTCCACCACCACCACACCTCTGCGTCCCAGTTCAACGCTTGCACGCTCCACGGCGGCAAGGGCCAAGAACAGCGAGAGTTTGCGCTCTCCAACCTGAAGGCCGGAGCCAAAGACATCCTGGTGGCCACTGACGTGGCCGGTCGAGGTATCGACATCCACGACGTGTCCATGGTGCTCAACTACGACATGGCCAAGAACATCGAAGGTGAGGCGGCGGTCAAGGGTTCAAGTGCTTTTTCTTTCTCGGCTGTTTGTCTCATGCGTTACTTTCATAGGATTTACATACAACATTTCTGAATGGGAAATCATTCAATTAAGGGGAATCATTTAATTAAGCTTTATTCAAGGATTGCTTTAAAAAACAAAACAATTGTTCCATTAAAAACTAATTCTCATTGGGGGTGGCGCAGCCCGCTAGTGCACTTACCATGGAGGCAAATATGCCTTTGTTGCGACCCAGGTTGGATTCCTACCCGTCGTCCTGTGCTACATGTCATTTTCCCCCTATTTTTCAACCCACTTTCCTGTCTCTCTTCACTGTCCTGTCCATAATGTCCCATACAAATATATTTAAAAGAAAAGTCGATAGTATTGAGCCCCCCCCCTCTTCACACAGTGTGCTTACATTTCCCCCTCCTCCTCCAGACTACATCCATCGTATCGGCCGTACCGGCCGCGCGGGCAAGAGTGGCATGGCCATGACCTTCCTCACCAAGGACGACGCCACGGTGTTCTACGACCTGAAGCAGGCCATCATGGAGAGCCCCGTGTCCACCTGCCCGCCGGAGCTCACCAACCACCCCGACGCCCAGCACAAGCCGGGCACCATCCTCACCAAGAAGCGCCGAGAGGAGACCATCTTCGCCTGAGAGGAGCTCGGAGACCCCCCCCCCCCCCCGCCCCGCCCCTCTTTTTTGTTTGTTTATTATTAGTATTTTTTTTTTATAGAACCTTGCGTCAACACAGATTACTCTTCTTCCCCTCCCATGTTCATCCAGTGTATCGGCACCAATGGCTACTAACTACTATGTGCTTGGGGGAGATGCCTGGGGGATGAAGGGGTGTTCTTCCTGGTGTTTTTGAAGTGGAAGGAGTAGAAGAATCCAGTAAAACAAAAATGGCTACCCAAGGATGTACTTGTTATTGGCTGTAGATGTGGATGCCCAGTGCATAAAACCCTTGTTGTCTCTCTCTTAAAGGTAAAAACGTTTTGTACAATCTCACCTCTCTGCGTTTTAATCTTCTCCTCGGTTTCAGAAGCGGCAAAAGAAACGGACCAATATGCGACCTGTAGAAATGCGTTGTTGTTTTTTTTAAATTGTTCTTTTTAACATGGTGTTTTGAGACCAATGCCTTTTCAAAATGTCTTGTGCGGAGTGAATTTCCTCACGTGGACATTTGTATGAAATGAATACACTGCCAGCGGAGCGAAGCAGTGTCTGTCTGTCTGTCACAATGTGGCTGTAGTCTGCTGGGGTAACATCGCATGGTAGTGGGATCTACAATGTCTGCAGGGGTCAAACATAGCAGAGCCTGAATCATATTCTGTGGTTGTTTAGTGTACACTAATACTGTGTTAGTATACACTAACAACCAGGGGTGGACAACAAGTCTAGTGTCTCAAGACCGTCGTGTGTGTGTGTGTGTAGGGACAAAGGATTTCGGACAGACCATTAAAAGTACATAAAATGTCATGTTTATTTCACTTTAAATTGTATTTCACTCGGCTGTGTAAATCTATTTTCTCAATAGAAAGCATTCTTTACAGCGTCAGGCAGGACATGTGGGCTCACTTGGGAGGTCGAGGGAAGATGCGTGTACCGTACGCAGTGTGGAAGGATTGGTCAATAACGTGTTTTATATTTAGTGCAGTTATTGCATTACAAAGCAACCATCCCTCCAGAAATAATAATAGTGCAATATTTTTTCTTCTACTTACACAAAATAGGATATCCAGATGTTCTAAGGCGTTTAAAGTCTTTCGTTTTGGTAGGCTTAGTATTGCATAGGGGAAGAACAATACGTAGGAAACTACATACCCCTTGTACAAATTGTGCTTCGTAAATTGAAAAAATAAATAAACTAAACTTTTCCCATTATCTATTAATTATCTAAATTGGTCCGCATTGGAAAAAACGATCTGCCAAAATATAGTTGAAATATCGCAAGGGTTAGTGAACTAAGACATGCGGGGTCATTTGATTAAATAATTTTTAACAATAAGTCAAAAAACATTGTATATAACCAGGGGGTAAGAAACACAGGGCTACTACTTTTAGAGTGTTTTTTTAAAAAGTGCATGAACTACAACTCCCACGTTTCCGTCGACCAACGGGGATGAACGTCACCCCCGTGGTCCTTCAAGGTAATAAGATGACGTCAGGATTGTTTATTTAACACTTGATTTAGATCGAGGAGCACGTGTCGTGTGGCAGGATGGGTTTGTGCAGTATTGTTATTTTTCTTTTCTTTTTTTACAAAGTGTGAAAAGCCGTTAAAGACGAGGCCATCACCACGGGACGAAAACAAGTCTAAATAAATCGATGCATTACTTAAAGATTTCCAAAAAAATAAACGATCAGAAATTCATGCAACACTTGCATAGTCTTTTTTTTCTTCTTTTTTCATTCATGCGGTTACGACATTTTTTTGTCATTTCTTCTTCTTATTGAAAATATACAGAACAATATACGAGATAAAGAAGATACCTGTAAGATGTGGAAGCGATTCAATAAATCAACCAGACCCCAACCCCCCCCCCCCACCCCCGGGGTGAGACTGCTCGTGAACCGATCAAGGGTCGGTCGGGTCAGGGGTTGGCGATGACGTCACGTCACATTTGCTACGTCATGTACGATGTCCTCGGCGGCGAAGAACACGGCGTTACACACAAGATGACTGCGCCACTATGTATCTGTGTGTGTGTGTGTGTGTGTGTGTGTGTGTGTGTGTGTGTGTGTGTGTGTGTGTGTGTGTGTGTGTGTGTGTGTGTGTGTGTGTGTGTGTGTGTGTGTGTGTGTGTGTGTGTGTGAAGTCGGCAGTTGAAACCCCATGAGTCTGGAATTGAGTAAGAGCTTCACAAAACTCTGATCACTTGTGTAAAAACAGCTGTACACGCAAAATGGGACGATGCGACATGAGACGAACATGCGGTATGTTTGGTCGGTCGGCAGGGGGCGCTGGTGAGTCGTGCGGGGACAAGACGGTACCGAGAAGACATGGATGCTACAATCAGTGACGTGTCACAACATCATCTCCACACACGATGAGACATTCTGTTGGACCTGGCGACAACAGGTAGTGGTGATGGAGGTGGTGGTGGTGGTGATGGAGGTGGTGATGGTGCAAAGTCATGCTTGTCTTACATTCGCTTTGTGATGCGCCCGGATTTTGTGAAAATGTGATGTAGTGCAAATATTCACCATGAACCACACTCCCTTCTTGGTCGAGGGCTACATTCTTCTTGTTTTTACATTAGAGGATGACACACATGAGCCATAGCAGAGACCACTGCAGCTCGGTACAGTCCTGTGTATCTCCATACAAAACAATGAACTCCAGAACGAGAGGCTCTGTCTTGCCTGAAACTATGGAAAGAGGAACCTCTTCAGATATGAATTTAAATCCATCGAACAAATGAATACAATAGCAATCAAACTAAACTGAGCTCCCATTCCTGCATATATATATATATATCTATATATATAGATATATATACACACTATTTTGAAACACATTACCGTCTTGACCCATAGTGGCGTCAATGGTGGACATAAACATATCTTTTGTCCGACCAAATAAAGATAATCTGCTTCCTATTCTTCTGACAATGTGCAAATAGTTGTTAAACGTAACCATAGTCATACATGCAATAGTAAAGATACACCGATGTCTTAGGAGTCTTAAGGCCTGTGTATTACGAGACATTCTCCGGGGGGGGGGTCAACGTTACTGAGTCTGCGTTCGGGGCCCCGTGGTGGAAGCTGAGGGCCGGAACAGGTCCACTAAAGGGCCCCCAGGGACCTCCCCATTACTAACACAGATTAAGACCGGGAGACCGAAAGATTGTGTTTGTAAAACATAGATTCTAATCCTGCTCAAAATACGACACTGGATTGACTTTCTAAAAGAGTGGGTGTAGGTATTTTTTCCGTTCTAATTGCCGGGTACTTGGTGTAAGTTTTGCCCTCACAAGGAGAGCAGGGTCTAAGCCTGTTGTTTTGTAACCAAGGGACTACGTGCCTCAAATCACAGGGGGGGGTCAGAACGTATATTTGTTAAACATCGGGGAGGTCAAGGTGAACACTGGACTCATCTGCGGGGTCCTCAGTAGTTGTCCCGGGGCCAGGGCCGGCTGTGCTGGCGGTCGTTCCTCTGGTTGTGGCCTCGCCGCGCGGCGTCCCGCTGCTGCAGCAGCAGCCGATCCTGTGCCTCGTGTCCGTTGGCGCCGTGGGCGTGGCCCGCGTGCGTGTTGCCCACGTGCCTGCGGCAGGGAGGGTACATGTCCCTGTATGTGTGCTCGTGGCACGGGGATTCAAACTCCTCTTCCTCCTCCTCTTCTTCCTCTTCTACCTCCTCCCCCTCGTCCCCTCTGGGGCCCGGGCTGCCCCTCTGCCCGCGGGACAGGGAGTCGCTGGCCTCGTCGGAGGGCATCAGACTGTCCTGCTCCAGGGGGGAGTGCACCTCGTCCACGAGCTCCGCCTCCAGTGTCACCCCTACCCCCACCCCCACAGCGTGAGGCAGCGGCTGGTTCTTGTTCTGGTTCTGCTGGGTGGCATGGGAGCCATCGAGGCATTGAGGAAGAAAAAGATTGGGGGGAGAAGGAGAAAGGAGAAACATCTTAGTATGGGTTCAGGTCTCTGTGGACATGTGGCACAGTGAAACAGAACTACAGAGACTTGAAACAAGGTTAATGTTAGACGGATGGGCAGGATATTCACTAATTAATTCTCATAATAGCTAGGTCATTATAAGTAATTTGAGGCTATTTCAGATTGGGTACGTTTAATCTGGAGACATGTGAATAATCATCTAGTTCAAGATGAGAAGTGAGATCATATTTACCGTTTGGCAGTAGTGCCGGAGTTTGGGTTTGCAAAGTGTACATGGCAAGGTTGTTTTTTTACATTTCTAAATGCACTCAAGACAATCAAGACAGCTCTGCAGAGAGATAGTGTGCTTTATCATTGGTCTAATTGGCTCATTCTATTACTAATTCTAATACTATTCTAATACTATTGGCGCCACTTCTGTTCTCAGAGGTCAGGGTGTTTGTTTGGAAAGACCGCTGTTATCGAGGTGGGGGACGAGTGTGTAATACAAACCCTACTACTCACCCGCACAGTGCAAGCGTTCATTCAATTAATTCCTGTGTTTCAGAAAACTGCAAAAATGTTTAGGATGGATGGATGGGCGGGACGACAGAAACAAAGACAAAACACCACCATGGGAGTGAGAGTCTGAGATGGAAAGAGCCGGCAAGGACAATGATAACACCAAACAGTTTATACACACACACACACACACACACACACCACATAGCTTTATCTCAACACGGCGGTGAGTACTTCCAAGTTCAACGTTTACCTTCACCGTTAACGGTTATAGACGGTGGCTTTGTGCATTCTGATCTGGTTCTACGCTCACCTGTAGGCTGGAGATGGCGGCGGGAGGGGTCATCCGGCTCTGCTCCAGTAAGGGGTTGAGAGGGCTGCTCCCCGGGAGATGAGTGGCGCGCCAGTAGACCTCCAGGTATTCGGCGAGATGCTCGCAGGCGTCCTCCAACTGGTTCTCATCCAGGATGGCGTCGAACATATCCTACGGTAGGTAGGGGAAAAGATTCACGATGCAAGGTGTTTATTATTTGCCATGTGCAACAAGTACAATTATCTAAGTGAGCATGCTTACTCCCATTCACTCTGGCATTCTGCATGTCAACAACAATACTATACTATGCTATACTAAACTATGCAATACTTTACTATAAACAACACTATACACTACCTACTGTATACTATACTATAAACTATAAACAGCGCTATACTATAACATACTATACCGTTTGAAAAGAACAATAACGTGATGGATGATGCAGTATATACACATGGTAATCTGAGCATCTGCCACTCACAGGGGGGCATTGAGAAAGTTTGTCCGCAGCCATCATCTGCACATTCAAGTGTTTGCTCTGAGACTTCCCTCTGGACTTGACCAGCCTCTGGAGCACCTGAAGGTCGGAACACATTGGAAACACACACACACACACACCACCATGTAGCTTAGCATCCAGCTGAACCAGCAGTCGTTTCTCAAACTAGTTTTACTTTTACTAATTACTAATGACCCGAGATATATTTCCACCAAGTACACCTTTCACCTGCACACAAAACACTTAAAACACATGAAAATGGTAATTCATATAAATAATGTGAACCCTAACCCTTGATTTGTGTAAACGTGAACATTACACACAGGTGGAGAAAGTACCCCTAGGGGCACGCACACCCCCATTTGAGAACCACTGACCTAAAACCATCGAGCTCACCTGGTTTAGCCGGTGAGCCCGGTCATGTGCCAGGGGGTCATTTGGCACAACGCACGCATGTGCTTGTTTAACAGTGTACCGTACCTTCGGCGAGGAGACTTTCACATAGACAATGATGGGCGCCAGGGAGGTTTTGGCGAGCTGCGCGGGGTGGTTGATGGTGTCCGCGTCCAGCACCACCAGCTGCAGCGTCTTGGCTAGCTCGAAGATCCTCTCGATCTCGCTTTGGACCTCCGCTGCACGGGACAACACACAGCCACACACAAGCTAAGCTAAGGGTGGCTACCTTATGTTCAAACCTAAACCTACTGGTGGCTACCAGAGCTACCTCATGTGTTCAATCCTAAAGGTAACTGCTGGCTACCAGGCACCGAGCATTCAATGGTTGGTTTATTGGTAAGGATCCACACCTAGGTTGGAGCGTGTGTTGGTTCGTTCCATGATGGGTCTCTTGTTGAGGACGGACCTCTTGGCCAGAGACAGGTCCGCAGTCACCCGTGTGATGGAGATTCTGCAACGGTGAAACACATGGAGAATTGTGTTGAAACAAGTGTGTGTGTGTGTGTGTGTGTGTGTGTGTGTGTGTGTGTGTGTGTGGTGTGTGTGGGGGGGGGGGGGGGGGGAGGGGGTTGTTCTTGAAGGGCAACGGAGGATGTGGAAGCCATAGGATGTTGAAGAATCGCTTTTGCAGCAGCCTGGTTCTCACTGACCTGCCCTCGAATCTGTGCTTGAGGAAATCAAAGAGCGCTTTCTGCATCATGTCGGTCACCTGGGTGTTGAGAGAGAGAGAGAGAGAGAGAGAGAGAGAGAGAGAGAGAGAGAGAGAGAGAGAGAGAGAGAGAGAGAGAGAGAGAGAGGAGAGAGAGAGAGAGAGAGAGAGAGAGAGAGAGAGAGAGAGAGAGAGGAGAGAGAGAGAGAGAGAGAGAGAGTGCTTAAAACACATGTAAACACGCATCTCAAAACAGACACACACACATACACACGTAAAAACACCTAAACAGGGGAGAGAGAGAGATGAGAGAGAGAGAGAGAGAGTAGATAGATAGATAATATAGAAGGTAGAGAGAGAGAGAGAGAGAGAGAGAGAGAGAGAGAGAGAGAGAGAGGGGAGCTGACCTCATAGCCCTTCAGCGAGGGCCCCACCAGGATCACTGGCCTCATGGAGGGAACTACATCGTAGGGCGGCACATGTTCCTGACACATACACAAACACACAGTCTGGTGGTTAGCGGTGGCTGCGGTCGCTAGGAGACGCATTGTCCAGTTGCGGCTACTAACGGGATGCTGCTTTAGAAGGACCTACCTGCTTTTGCTTCTGTTTAGCTTGTAAAAACAAACAAAACAACAAAAAACATGTCAATGCTTCCGAGACGTTTAAGATGGCAGAGGGAGGCGGTAGGTTGTAGGTAAGTACACCCATTCTGAGATTCAAGGACAAGGAATGGACCTGGTGTTGTAGTACTCACATTCCCCTGCAGAGGGCGGTGTTGTTCTCCAGTTTCCTGTAACCATGTCTCCTAGACTAGAAGAATTACCCCCCGATTTCCTGTAACATAATAGCCAAAATTGGTATTGGTATACCACCTACTATCGGGACTAGCTAGCTGCAGAGTTACATTCGTTAGATGATAAACGATAAACTTTCATACACCGTAATGCTAACTGATTTGTTCTCTTGTGTTTTTTTGCTCTTGGGATTGCTTTTAATTTTTTAAGCAAATTTATAGATATAGATATATATTGTGGTGCATTATCATGTTTCATGTTGTTGTGGGCTGGGAGGAACAGCACTTTGTTTAGTTTTTTCATAAATGTACTGTTTGTTTACCGTTGTTTTTGTTCCTGCTTGAGCCTCATAGCCTCCAGTCGTAGAGGACTAGGGATGAACGCGATGTCCGCTCCCTCCTTAACCAGCCGGCCGATCCACCAGTCATTATTGTACTTCTGTCAGGACAATGGGACAACTCAGAGAAGACAGTCGACACATTCACAATTAAAGGACACATTGGCAAGTATTAGCCAAATCCAATTGTTCAAACTAACTTTTCATTATATATAAATAGCAAGTACAATCAATAAATGTACCAATAATACATCAAAAAGTATATAATAAGTAAGGACTAGAGTCAAATATTCTATAGCATAAAATCGAACAAAGTCCTGTGACCCCAGTTGGCCCCGCGTGGCTCCCGAGCCGGTGTTTGGAAACCACCATCTGCCTTTAGTCGCTCACCTCTTTAATGTGCAGGAAGTCTTTGGCATCGAAGTTGACCGCAGCCCCTTGGACCGGACAATCCTCATCCAGCACTCCGCAGTAGCTCACATTGGTCTTCACCGCGAACGCTACAGGTTTGGACTGGACAGGCCCACGCCATGTAAACATGGACAAGATGCACACACACACACACACACACACACACACACACACACACACACACACACACACACACACACACACACACACACACACACACACACACACACACACACACACACACACACACACACACACACACACACACACACACACACACACCGTCAGTCACAGAAGTAGCTGGTTGAAGCGAAGGAACATTATTATTATTCTTATTTTATCAAGTGTCCTGATCATTGACATAGCAGTGATATGTAAGAATACATTGATCATACAATTGCACATGGCATAAAATGTTTAAATGTGGGAATATTCTAATATGCAGCATGCTGTATGGGCTTAATTGATTGATCAACATATTTTAATAGTCTTTTTGTCTTTTTGATTGTAACAAAAAAATTAAATGTTTTTGTTACAATCAAAGGATCAATCGAACAAACTAGCACCAGATAGCCGAATATCATTGCCAAACCGCCACCCCCGACCCGAAAATGATCTGAACCCCGGCTATAATGACATAATGCGGCCACGTCGCTGCTGTACGCCAATCAAACGACAGCATCGTATGCTGTCGTTTGATTGGCGTACAGCAGCGACGTGGCCGGATGGACCTCAGAGGATCTGAGGTTCAGATCCTCGCTGCAGCGCGGGTCTCTCTCTCTCTCTCTCTCTCTCTCTCTCTCTCTCTCTCTCTCTCTCTCCTCTCTCTCTCTCTCTCTCTCTCTCTCTCTCCTCTCTCTCCTCTCTCTCTCTCTCTCTCTCTCTCTCTCTCTCTCTCTCTCTCTCTCTCTCCTCTCTCTCTCTCTCTCTCTCTCTCTCTCTCTCTCTCTCTCTCTCCCTACCTTGGCTCGGTCGAGCTGCTGCTGGGCCTGGCGCTCGGCCTCACGCCGATACGCCTCGCGGTCCTCCTCCGCTGACAGCTCTGAATCAGACGGCCTACTGGTGTATGAATCCGCCGAGCCCTGGGGACGACAACGGCACCGGTCAGGAGCGGTACACACAGCCACGGTTATAGATCTGACTCGGCTCAAAGACACACCACCAGCTATCCAATGCAATTAAAAGCGTCGACAGTTCAATCATCGAGTGTTCCATCATTTTTCAAAGCAATTCGGAAGCGTCTCATGTGCCAGTTGTGTGTAATAACATTGTTGTTTCCGTCCCTATTTTCCCATTCATATATTATTCTATAGTATGTGTGTTCAATTATGTATTGGTTTCTGCATCCTGCATATCTAGCATGTATACAGATGTGCCTTCATCTGTTTACAGGTGTATGTTTGGTTAAAAAAAAACCTGCATGTGTGTGGGCGTGTGTGAATGTGTGTGGGCATGTGTGTGTATATATGTGTGTGTGTGCGTGCGTATGTGTATGCGTGTGTTTGTATTTGTGCACGAGTGTGTGTGTGCGTGTGCTCACTTGTAAGTGGATGTGTGTGAGCATGTATGTGTGTATGTGTGTGTGTGTGTGTGTGTGCGTGCGTATGTGTGTGTTTATGTGTGCGTGGGTATGTATGCGTGTGTGTGTGTGTGTGTGTGCGTGCGTGTGTGTGAGCGTGCACGCCTGCCTGCCTGCAATGGAACATAAGACAATGCTGGGCTCTCTCCACACCAGCAGTACCAAATATAGCACACAGCGGAGGATTGCTTCCTCTCCCCCCTGGCCTACATCCATCCCATCATCCCCCACAGCACAGCGCACCTCCTCCTCCTCCTCCTCCTCTGTCTCATCCAGGTTTACTGGAGGACCCGCCCCCTTATTAGGGAACACATCTGCCTCATGCCGTTTGTCATTTGGAATTACTTTTGGACACGCCTTTCTCCTGCACCTGAAGCTGCAAAAGAAGGAAATTATCTCCACTACGGCTTCTGTTTTGTAATAATTAAAACCGGTTTAATGCACAAATATGTTTGAACCTTTGCAAAATATCATGCATTGCGTGTGTGTGTGTGTGTGTGTGTGTGTGTGTTTGCGTGCATGTACAGTAAGTATGTGGGTGCGTGTGTGCATGTATGTGTGTGTGTGCATGCGTATGTGTGTGTGTGTGTGCGTGTGTGTGTGCATGTATGTGTGTGTGTGCATGCGTATGTGTGTGTGTATGTGTGTGTGTGTGTGCGTATGTGTGTGGCATGTGTGCGTGTGCGTGTGCGTGTGCGTGTGCGTGTGTGTGTGTGTGTGTGTGTGTGTCTCTCTCTCTCTATATGGACCCTCTAAAGAGACCCAGGCCTGAATCTGTCAGTCCAGAGCAGCGCTGGAGGAGCGAGAGCCTCAGCCTCAGAGACCAGCAGCAGACAGCAGGGGCAACATGAGCGGAATGGTAAGAGGGTGAGATGAAGGAAAAGCAACCACATGCCATAAGCTCACTCTATACGTCCTGTAAGGCAGTGGTTCTCACACTATTTTCACCAATAAGATATTTATTAAGATATACATGTAATAATAATAATAATTTTTAAGCAATGTGCTGTTATTGGAAAGATTTATGGAAACACTACGACTAGTAGTCAAATTGACGAAATATTATAAAAGGTGGTATTAAGATTAAATTAATTTAGTTTTACAATTGTTCAAAACCTATATTCAAACTTTTAGATATGTTCCTAGGATGCCCCGCAACCCTTTCAAAGTACCCCTAGGGGTACGCATACCCCCATTTGAGAACCACTGCTCTATGAAACACACACACACACACACACACACACACACACACACACACACACACACACACACACACACACACACACACACACACACACACACACACACCACACACACACACACACACACACACACACACACACACACACTTACAATGTGATATACGGTATGTGTTCTAAAAGCATTTACCCATTCATATCACATGAGCCTACTATACATCGCTAAACTCAACACACTCATGCAAAAGCCACAAAAAAAAAAAATTGTTAAGCCACAATAAATTATCCATCGCCTATTAGTCAGATAGCCGTCCAGGGTGTTATGTTTTAGAGGTAATCCATGCGGGTGATGGAGCGGTACCAGAGGACCAGGAGGAGATCCAAGACCAAGAGGGAGTACAAGTACACTCTACCGGAACATTTGGTCCGCCTACCCAACCCAAGCCAATGGCGCGGTTCTCACCTTAAGTGGAGAGCCCATAGTCTTCTCTCGTTGTCCAAAAGTACATCTAAAAGCCGTCCAAACACAAGACCAGGATATCTTCCAATATAACACCACTAACACCAACAATGGCTATATATATATATATATATATATATATATATATATATATACAGTTTATATATATATATATATATATATATACAGTGTATATATCCTTGTATGCTGCGCAGAATAGGAGTATAGTGTAGGTACTGCATGTTACCCAACCCTGAGGGTGTGTGTATTGTAGGACCGTGTAGGAGTGTGGAGAGAGGCAGTAACAACAGGAGGTGATGTGCAGAGGCAATACAACAGCATCACCACCCATGTGGCTCCCAGGTCTGAACAGGAACAGTTCCTATTGATAACAAAAAAAAACCCGGCTACCGCTACGTATATGGCTGGATTTCTCCGGAGGTTGTTGACACTGCGGTACAGTGTGTGTGTGGTTAGTGTGTGGTGTGTGGTGGTGTGTGTGTGTGTGTGGTGGAGTGGAGTGCAGATGCACATACACACTCACGCGTGCATACATACACACTGGCACACACGCATAAAGGGTGGCAGTAGCTCAGTCTGTTGGGACGTGGCTTGGGAACCAGAAGGTCCCAGGTTCAAGTCCCGAAACACCTGGGCACTGCCGAGGTGCCCTTGAGCAAGGCACCAGACCCCCTACACTGCTCCCCGGGCAGCTGTATATACAATAGCTGATAACCCACTGCTCCTAATACTAGGATGGGTTGAAGGCAGAGAAACACATTTGACTGTGTGTGTGTACATGTATGTAACCCATAAAGAGGATTCAATCTTCCAGATTTAGATTTAGACACACACACACACACACACACACACACACACACACACACAACACGACACACAGTATTGACAAAAATGTTTGTAATGTTTGTGGACACTATCTTTTTTATGCTCTATTCACTAAACAAAAGAAGAGAAAATGTTGGTATATTTTTCTGAAGATCAATCTCCCCTTTTGTCTTGAGTTGAGAAATGTGTCGATCACATTTCTCTGAATAGGTGCAGCACCAGGAATACAAAATGAAGGTGTGGACGCTCAGACAGCTACCCTCGTCTGGCCAGGCGATAAACCTACCAGAGTCAATTAACGACCCGACCAACAGACGAGGAAGGCGGCCAAGGAGACAGTAAAACAGCGAGCGGGGAGGTGTATACGGCGAAGCCGAGAGACGAGGTAAACAAACAGCAAGCCGTGAAGTGGGACGAAGAGTGATGACGCCAAAGCAGGCGGCGATCGGAGAGGTCGAACAGAGAGGGACGACCGCGAGAGACAGAGAGAGGAGAGACAGAGGAGAGACAGAGAGAGACAGAGCAGAGAGAGACAGAGAGAGACAGAGAGACAGAGACAGAGATAGCAGAGACCGATAGATAGAGAGAGAGACAGAGACAGAGACAGAGACAGATAGAGACAGAGAGAGGGAGTGAGACAGACAGAGACAAAGAGAGGAAAAGAGACAGAGACGGAGAGAGAGACAGACAGATAAAGGCGATCGGGAGACCGATACAGAGAGAGACAGAGAGAGGGAGTGAGACAGAGACAAGAGTGAGAGAGACAGAGACAAGAGACAGAGAGAGGGAGAGAGACAGAGACAAACAGAGAGAGGAAGAGAGACAGAGACGAGACAGAGAGAGGGAGAGAGACCGAGACAAGAGACAGAGAGAGGGAGAGAGACAGAGACGAGACAGAGAGAGGGAGAGTGACAGCACAGGACTGGGTCCAGCGGGAGTTGTCTGTACTTACTCAGTGGAGTGGTGCGGCTGCCCGGTCCTTCTCCTCTAGAGACTATGTGCTGCACCTCAGTATCCCAGGATGGACTCACACTGAAGCCCACACCCAAAAATACTCTTACTGAGTCACACACACACACACACACACACACACACACACACACACACACACACACACACACACACACACACACACACACACACACACACACACACACACACACACACACACACACACACACACACACACACACACACACACACACACACACACACACACACACACACAATTCCTTGCACATCTACAGTACACACGTATATAGGCACAGCTTTCGGCGCAACAAGCCCCCCTTGATCAAAGCTCTCTCTCTCTCTCTCTCTCTCTCTCTCTCTCTCTCTCTCTCTCTCTCTCTCTCTCTCTCTCCTCTCTCTCTCTCTCTCTCTCTCTCTCTCTCCTCTCTCTCTCTCTCTCTCTCTCTCTCCTCTCTCTCTCTCTCTCTCTCTCTCTCTCCTCTCTCTCTCTCTCTCTCTCTCTCTCTCCACCCACCCCTGATGCTTGATCGTTCGCAGACCCATGGCTTGAGGAAACTTCATCGTTAACAATCAGGTCAAACTCCAGTTCCAGAAGCAATTTATTTAGTTCGGGAGAGCAAATTCCCCCATCACTACACCCCCACACACACACACACAAAGACACACACACACACACACACACACACACACACACACACACACACACACACACACACCGGTCTGATGTCTTATACATACATCTATTGCTATGGCAGCATTCAGCTCCTTTATTCCACTGCAGAAATGAGTCATACTCCGCCGCTCCTGAGAACCCCACCCCAGCCTCCGAGAAGCGGGAATTTCCTGTGTGTTCTTATATCCTCCGTTACACCGCATGTACACATGTACACATGTACACATGCAACAGCGTTATGGCGGCCGAGGGATCTCTCCCCCCCCCCCCACGTTTCCTCCACGTTAACATTCACTCTGGCTGTTTTCTTCTCCGGTGTCCTTCTCTGTGTGTTCCCTTGATGAGCTCAACCTGGACACATGTGAAGTGTGTCTGGTTGAAGCAGCCTCATCTGGCCCCAGTCAGACTGATTAGAGTCTGGTTGAAGCAGCCTCACCTGGCCCCAGTCAGACTGATTAGAGTCTGGTTGAAGCAGCCTCACCTGGCCCCAGTCAGATTGATTAGAGGCTGGTTGAAGCAGCCTCACCTGGCCCCCAGTCAGACTGATTAGAGTCTAGTTTAAGCAGCCTCATCTGGCCCCAGTCAGGCTGATCAGAGTCTGGTTGAAGCAGCCTCATCTGGCCCCAGTCAGACTGATTAGAGTCTGGTTGAAGCAGCCTCACCTGGCCCCAGTCAGACTGATTAGAGTCTGGTTGAAGCAGCCTCACCTGGCCCCAGTCAGACTGATTAGAGTCTGGTTGAAGCAGCCTCACCTGGCCCCCAGTCAGACTGATTAGAGTCTAGTTTAAGCAGCCTCATCTGGCCCCAGTCAGGCTGATCAGAGTATGGTTGAAGCAGCCTCACCTGGCCCCAGTCAGACTGATCAGAGTCTGGTTGAAGCAGCCTGGCCTCACCTGGCCTCAGTCAGCCTCACCTGGCCCCAGTCAGATTGATAGACTTTGGTTGAAGTAGCCTCATCTGGCCCCAGTAAGAATGATAGACTCTGGTTGAAGCAGCCTCACCTGGCCCCAGTCAGACTGATGAGAGTCTGGTGGAAGCAGCCTCAGTAGGCCCCAGTCAGACTGATTAGAGTCTGGGGCTAGTGAGGCTGGTGGGTCCATGGTAATCAAGGCCCACAGGTTAAACCAGCCACCAACTACACACACACTCAGGAACTATCAAGTGTCGCTGTTAAAGAAGACTCCAGCCTGCTGGCATCCAGGAGTCTTAAACCTCAACACATGGAGGAACACTCAGAGTCGTGTACAAAGCCTTCTGAGTGGAACCTCGCCGGTTACACGTCAGCGAGTTACCTGGGTAAGTAAACCGTCTGTTTGCCTCAGTTTACTAATCATACTTCCTCATATCATAGGCACAGACACATCCTACACCTCAACAGCACAGACACACACACACACACACACACACACACACACACACACACACACACACACACACACACACACACACACACACACACACACACACACACACACACACACACACACACACACACACACACACACACACCTTAAGCCTAACATGTCTGTTGTCAGTGGAGGGACAGCGAAGAGGACAACACTGTCCACTCAATGCAGAGGACGGGCCCCTCAGTGGGGAAGTAGACTTCATAACACCATGAGTAAAGAGTGTATCGGTACTGTGTGTGTGTGTGTGTGTGTGTGTGTGTGTGTGTGTGTGTGTGTGTGTGTGTGTGTGTGTGTGTGTGTGTGTGTGTGTGTGTGTGTGTGTGTGTGTGTGTGTGTGTGTGTGTGTGTGTGTGTGTGTGTGTGTGTCTCGGAAGCCAGCCGGTAGTGCTGTGCGGTGTGTAAACCTCCCTCCACGACATCTAAAAGACGTTCTCGTAGTGAAGAAGAGAGCCTGTGGGTTTTAGCTTTCCTTGTTAAGAGCGTCAGCCTCTCATGCCGGGGGGGGGGTTGTGAGTTCGAACCCCCGTGCGGGACAATCACTGTTACGTGTGCACATCTAGGGAATCCAGGACAATGGCTTTTGTTGTTGTTGTTGTTTTGCGCCATCAACTTTTATGGATGGCGGATTGAGACACACAGGACATCCAGATGCGGGGCATCGTATTCATGGAACGTGCACGTAGGTTGATGTGGCCTTCAATATAAATAACTCTAAATCTGGAGGCCTAAATCCACTTTATTGGTCAATGTACACACACAGTGAAATTTGTTTCTTTGCATTTTACCCATCCTAGTATTAGGAGCAGTGGGTTTATGTGTCCACTACCCTTCAATACTGGCTTGATGCAACAAAACAAAATAATCGACTGACAAAGAAATCTGATCTAATTGTTTTCACATATGGCTGTTGAGATTAATGTTTGGTGACATGTAGTTATCTTGCCTACCTACTGTATGTTGAACTTATTTGTAAGTCGCTTTGGACAAAAGCGTCTGCTTAAAGGACTGTAATGTCATGTAAACACACAACATTCAATTATTATTAAATATGTCATTCATCGAATGCTGACAGTAGGCTGTATAATATAATATCCACATTTAATTAGTTTATTTTCTATTTCATTGTTTCAGTTTCAGAGAGCCAGCCTGCTTGCTTCTAGCTTCTAGCTTCCTTGACCTGAAAGCATTAATTAAAAATCGGGGCTGGATTGGGATTTCAATAGAACATACGTATTTGTTCCTTCAAGGAGCTTTACTGCCCTCTGCTGGACAAAATCACAATGGCAACCGTGGCAGACAAAAATCAACGGATCAAAGGATGCTAACCAGATACCTCTTAGTACGTTGACGTTTCTGGAAACAATAACCATTTTTCCGCAACAATAAACAATATTAGTAGCCTACCTGGCCAGTTATATGCCATGTGTTTGTTCTTCAACTCAACTGGCAAGACAAAGTTTTTGCCATTCAGATTTCTCTAACATTTGCCTTTAAGATTCCTTCTATTTAATGATGTTTGACTCAATTCTACTCTGCTGAAAATGTTGTTTGTAGTCTTACGTCAGCAAATTGTATAGCCAAATGAATGGATTAATGTAACCAGTCTTGTTCAAAGTAGATCCTTGTCCAACATCATAATCCACAATCAGCAATCAACATAAAAAAGATAACTGTCTTGTCTTAAGACATGATGGGGTCTTCAGAGGGAGTGAGACAGGAGATGGGGTCTTCAGAGGGAGTGAGAAGGGAGATGGGGTCTTCAGAGGGAGTGAGACAGGAGATGGGGTCTTCAGAGGGAGTGAGACAGGAGATGGGGTCTTCAGAGGGAGTGAGACAGGAGGGTGGAGTACCTGGCGTTTGATGAAGCTGGACGTGGTGTCCGATGAAGTGCTTCCATCCGAACGTTTGAAACGACTTTTCCTCTTAGGTAACTTCCTGGGTATCTGGAAAACACAAACACAAGGC
>CM051013.1:6630449-6637949 GCA_027704905.1 Muraenolepis orangiensis | reverse complement strand
ATCAGTTTCTAGCAGATGGCGTTGGATGTTGACAGTGCAGTGCAGGCCTTTTATGTTGGTCCCTTCACTGGTGTCAGAGTGTTACCCATCTCTGACACACTGTGTGTGTGTGTGTGTGTGTGTGTGTGTGTGTGTGTGTGTGTGTGTGTGTGTGTGTGTGTGTGTGTGTGTGTGTGTGGTGTGTGTGTGTGTGTGTGTGTGTGTGTGTGTGTGTGTGTGTGTGTGTGTGTGTGTGTGTGTGTGTGTGTGTGTGTGTGTGTGTGTGTGTGTGTGTTCTCTCACACACACCAGCAGGAAATACAAAGGGAGCACATCTCCAGGAAATGCGTTGCCATGCCGTAAACACGGGTTGTCATTTACGTGGATTCAGAAGGGAAAAAAAGAGCTTTAATGACACTCTACTACAGTCTGTGGAGAGTGGCAGGAGAAAGATGGCCATACCTTTGTCCTGATCTAACGGATCTCGGATCTTGGATCTTGATGGTGTTGTGTTTGTTTCCGTTCCGATCATTCTGACCTCCCAGAAGGAGTCTCGGCGAGCTAGACGTGACCGGTGTCGTCGCTAACCTTCCGTCTCCCCATCGCTGGCTCCGGGGTTAGTGTGTGAAGCATCGCACCTCAAGACCCCACCAAAAAGACACAACTACACCAACGGCCCCGCCTCACCCACCCCACCTCCACTCCTGTCACGTTAACATCAGTCCGGTGGGATAAATGAGTGGACCGGCCGGAGACCCGAGGGCTGCCACGCGGACCCGCTCCCCGACAGGTAAGGGCCCCATATTCAGCCTGCTTGGCGTCGTGGCTCGCAGCTAACGTTCAGACACTATGCACTATTGTTTTTAGTATTGTTCATAAGCTCGTTCCTTCAACGCAAGACGCAGAAGGACAGCAAAGAACTGTGTTCATAGAGCTCAGTTTGTCTTAACAGTTTGGTTCCACACTGTGAACGTTGTCGTAGATTCTTCAGTTTATTTCGCTTCATGACTTTACAAGTCATGCCTCACATTCACCCATTCATACACACATTCAACCACCGACGGTGGAGTCAGCCATGCTAGGAGACAGCCAGCACGTCAGGAGCAGTTAGGGTTGGGGTGTCTTGCTCAAGGACACCAACAGTTTTTGTTAGGAGGAGCCGGGGGATCGAACCAGCAACCTTCCGGTTGTGAGGCGACCGCTCTACCTCCTGAGCTATACTGCCGCCCCGTGCAGTCCATTTGTGAATTCCACACAGCTTTAAAAAAAGCTACGATTCAGGGCCGCCTCGAGTAACAAGCCACCCCAGACGGAAACCACGTCTACATATCTGGGTACCACAGGCCATACTTACGCTGCATACCTTCATGACATGCTCCTCCTCTTAACCGTCCCCTCCCTCGTCTCTCCTCTCTCCTCCCTCCTCTCTCCTCTTTCCTCCCTCCTCTCTCTTCTCTCCTCCCTTCTCTCTCCTTCCTCCTCTCTCTCCCCTTCGTTCTCCCTCTCCTCTCCTCTCTTCTCTCCCTCCTCCCTCCTCTTTCCTCTCTCCTCACTCTCCTCTCTCCTCTCTCCTCTTTCTTCCATCCTCCCTCCTCTCTCCCCTTCGTTCTCCCTCTCCTCTCTTCTCTCCCTCCTCCCTCCTCCCTCCTCTCTTCTCTCTTCCCACAGAATGTCCTGGTTTAGTGGTTTCCTAGTCGCCAGAGTGGACGACCGCAAGACCGCGTGGGGGGAGCGCAATGGCAAGAAGTCCAAGCGGAAGAGCGGCTCTTCCCTCTGCAACCCGCGCTACATGAGCTGCCTGCGGGACCCGGACTCCATGGACACGCCCCCCTCTGGTGCGCCCCTCCCCCAGCACCCCCGCGGCGGCGGGGCTATGGGTGGCGGGGGGGGAAACTTTGGCCATCGCTGCGGCTGGCAGGAGGACCACTACGGCAAGAGGGGAGGGGCGCCCTGCGAAGGCGTGGGCCTCAAGTCTGTGGACCTGGGCTTCGAGGATACGGAGCTGAAGGGTGGGAAAGGCGGATGCAACGGCGGCAGCGGCGAGGCGGGGGACGAGGGCTCGCCCCCCGGGGGAGGGGTGACCGCGACGGACTGCTGGCTGCGCGTGCTGCGCGTCTTCCAGTCCAAGAAGTTCCAGTCACGCAAGCTGGAGCGCCTGTACCAGCGCTACTTCTTCCGTCTGAACCAGAGCTCCCTGACCATGCTGATGGGCGTGTTGGTGCTGGTGTGCGGCGTGATGCTGACCTTCCACTGTGTGCACGCGCCGCCGCACCCGGCCTACGTCACCACGCTGTCGGTGGCCATGGCGCTCTTCGCCGCTCTCATGGTGGCGTGCAACCGCAACGGCTTCCGCCAGGACTACATGTGGATGGTGAACTACCTGGTGATCGGCGTGCTGGTATCCGTGCAGACGTTTGGCGTGCTGATGGTGGCGCCCCGCAGCGCCTCCGAGGGCATCTGGTGGTCCGTGTTCTTCATCTATATCATCTACACGCTGCTGCCCGTGCGCATGAGGGCCGCCGTCATCAGCGGGGCGCTGCTGTCCGCCATCCACGTGGTCGCCACCTGGCAGCTGAACCGCGAGGATGCCTTCCTCTGGAAACAGGTGAGGAGGGGGAGGGGTCCGTCTGTGTGTCTGTCTGTGTCTGTCTGTCTGTCTGTCTGTCTGTCCGTCTGTCCGTCCAATCGGGGAACGGCTCTCGGTTGTCATCTGTTGAACCGCTTTGAACCCCAAAAGGTTCTGACTCTGACTGACGGGGGATAATATTATTATTTATAATATTATTATTATTATTATTATTAGTCATCCAGTTGTATTTGATGTGCAATTACAACCGCAGGGCCGACGTGTGAAGAGCGTATGAATGCATGCATGTATTGAGCTATGAATGGAGAAACACACATTTGTTTCACACAGTCGTGTGTGTGTGTGTGCGCGTGCGTGCGTGCGTGCGTGCGTGCGTGCGTGCGTGCGTGCGTGCGTGCGTGCGTGCGTGCGTGCGTGCGTGCGTGCGTGCGAGACAACGATGATAGAAGACCGTGTCACCCTGATCGGTGTGCGGTCATACAAGCCACGCTTTGTACTTTTTTTTTTCTCCGAGGGTGGGGGGGGGGGGAGTGACGAGAGGCATTGTTGAAGTGGTCGGTGGCTGCAGTCTGTACAGCCACCGTAGCCGCGGTGAAGCAGTCGGTCTCTATTGAAACCAGATCTGGTCTGAAGTGATCGGGAGGCTGCTGTGGGAATACCGCAGGGAGCCATGAACACAGCCATGTTTGATGGGTGATTGTGGCAGCGATCCTGTGAACGGGTCTTCCGGTTGTAGTCAGAAACA
Source organism: Muraenolepis orangiensis (assembly GCA_027704905.1). Classification (NCBI taxonomy): domain Eukaryota; kingdom Metazoa; phylum Chordata; class Actinopteri; order Gadiformes; family Muraenolepididae; genus Muraenolepis; species Muraenolepis orangiensis. Next base: position 6,634,638 of record CM051013.1, on the reverse strand, counting down.
TCACCCCCCCCCCCCCCCCCCCCCCTCCCCCCTCCCTCCCTCCCTCCCGAGAGATGACTACATTTGACCTTAAAGACCATATGTACCCCAACATATCATTATTTATATACACAAAAAACATGTTAGTAAGTAGAGGGCACTCAGTAGAGCACATCCCCCCCCACCACACCGAAAAAGTCCCCTCTGATCTGGATTAGGATCCGGATGTAAGCCAAATCTAACAATTCCAGTTCCTTACTAAACGAAACTACTTAGTAAAGTTTTGTCCAATTCCGTACATAAATGCGAACAGACAAACAAGCAATAACCATAACCTCCAACGTAACCATGGTCATTGTATTTAAAAGCTGTCCATTAGTCCCAAACACAGGACAAACGCCACCGTTCCTTCAAAACAGGAACTAGATTTAATAAACACTTTCAGCACTTTGTTTTACGACGTCCACGCCGCACAATTCCTGATGCCGCTGTGGGGTTTGTTTGCGGTCGATAAGGAGGACATGTAGATATGTACGGGGCGCCGGGGGCCCCATGCTGTGTGTTCCTGAGGTCCCGCCGGGTACCACATCACACGCAGCTTTGCGGTGCCATCCATCAATCGCTTCACGCTTGTGTCAGAGAAAGTACTTCCTCTTTTCCCGGTCGCTCATTAACCCCAGGGTTCGGGTTAACCACTAATTATGTCGCTGTGAGACCTATTTTTCTCAGGAGAGGCAGACTTCTCTCTATTTTCCTTCCTTCTTCTTCTTCTTCTTCTTCTTCTTCTTCCTCTTTTCCTTTCCTTTCCTTTCCTTTCCTTTCCCTTTCCGTTCCTTTTCCGTTTCCTTTTGTTCTTCTTCGGTGCCTTTCTTGTCCCCTCGGTTAGTTAAAAGAAAAAAATGTTTTGTACGTCACAAACACTTGACATTCCCGACCGGGGGAGGTTATATTTAGATCCCCTGGGAGGTCTGCTATTGGTCCGCAGTAGCGTGCCAGAAGCCTTATGCTTGGGAGCATGTGAGTGTTTTAATACGTCATGGAGGCCCCCCGTGGCCCTCATGGGAGAGGCTCAAACAACAGTTTTCTTTGCATTCAGGTTTTCTTCACTCGGATGCACTGCAAGCGTTGTTGTTGTTGTTGTGTCCATTCAGACTATGAATGCTAATGAACGCTAAACTCTATTATCAATGCTAAGCCGTGCCTTTGCAACCCGACTGAATAACTGCCCATCTCACCTTGGTTTTTCGGCAGTGGTGGCTAATGTTACGGTTAATACTAATGTTACCGTAATGTAAATGTTACAGTGAACTGCGTTGAAGATGGAGAAGGACAGTGGTCAACACCACTGTTCATTTGTCACTGTGTAAAGAAACCATATCGTCGTGCCTTTTGCCGTTTTTAAACCTTATTTTGACTTTCTGACATTCACTTTTTTTGGTTTATCGCACGCAGTTTGATATACCGTTAATATTCGGTGTATTGTGTTTTCAATAACCACAACATGTAGTTCCTGCCTGTCATGGCTGTGATCTTCAGTCAATTAGACACACACACACACACACACACACACACACTACACACACACAACACACATACACAACAAGCCCATCTTGTGTGGCGTTGTTGACATACAGTAAAGCCTGTGGGAAATCAGCTAGCGGTTCTCAAAAATACCAACTTACCTGCTAACTGTTGCGTCATACGGAGCGGCCTTATCACGGTCTGCGTCAGAGACACAGCCCTGTGCTCGGGCAACCCCCCCCCCCCCCCCACACCCACACACACACACACACACACACTTGCACACACACAGAAAGCACACACACAGATAACACAGTTGCGCACACATACACTGCCCCAACCCCCCCCACCCACACACACACACACACAAAAGCACACACACAGACACACACACAGAAAGCACACACACAGACACACACACAGAAAAGCACACACAGACACACACAGATAAACACAGTGCGCACACACACACAGGCCCTAACACACGCACACGCACGCACACACGCGCACACACACAGCGCGCACGCACACACACAGGTGCCACCTGGTTACTGTAATCACTAAGATACCAAATCAGGATGATTTCTGTGTTTCCTGTCCAGTGTGCTGATGGGATTTGGAGCGGATCGTCATCACAGTTGTGGTGGTTCATTCAAACCCATTAGGGCAGCACAGACAGCAGCACAGACCGCAGCACAGACCGCCTGGCTGGGGACGTTATGGGGATTACAGATGAAAATCCAGTACACCTCTTATCCTCACTAGGTGGACTGCTGGGGATATCTCATTGTGTTGACGTAGTATTAGCTCACTTACGGTAAATGCCTATTTACAATCCATATGGGTGCTGAGCGCACACACACACACACACACACACACACACACACACACACACACACACACACACACACACACACACACACACACACACACACACACACACACACACACACACACACACACACACACACACACACACACACACACACACACGGAAATCTCGCGCGTGTGTGTTGATCATAGGGTTTTGGGATCGTCACATTCTAACTCGTACCCATGCTGCTATAACCTTGGGTTCACCAGGAGCAGATTGGTCTTTAGTGCTCTAGGAGAGAGAGAGAGAGAGAGGTCAGTCAGTCAGTGGGCGATCCGTGGGGAGGCAGTATAGATAAAACAGGTCACTACCTACAAGGAAGTGGGAAGTGTGCGGTCAGAGGAGGAGGAGGAGGAGGAGGAGGAGGAGGAGCAGAATCCGATATTCTCGCCACGGAGTTCCGTCCACAGGCCGGCCGATAAATAATTTGTGTGCTTAACGTGGCGGCAGCAGCATTCTAACGAGGCTGCCTGTCAGCAGCTGGGAGCCTTACTGCCATCCACACACACACACACACACACACACACACACACACACACACACACACACACACACACACACACACACACACACACACACACACACGTCGCATGCACCCCATAATACTACGATATATATATATGTATATATAATTGATACTGTATATATAGATATATAGATAGATATGATATAGTATATCTATATAGATATCTATATATATATCTGTATATACAGACAGAAACACAGTGAATATGTTGCCAGGTGTAGCTTCACTTCTGGGGCCGAGGATGACGAGGATGGAGACCACGAAGACGAGAGAAAAACAAGGCCCACAAGTGTCTCCCTCAGCGCTCGTGTTCACTTGATCCAGCGGTTGCCAAGGAAACAGCTATGACTCAAGCCCTGTTGGTATACAGCGTTGGTGACGAGCGCAATCGCAGGAAGACACATTTAGGTCAAACGTGCTTTCCCTGTTTTTAGCCGTTTTCTTGTTTAAGGAGATCATCGTCCAACAACAGGAAAACGTCTGTCGCGCGTCAAAATAACGCGCTCACGGAACCTTGTTGTTTTTCTGTCTCACCACCCCTTCCGCCCGTGAAATGGGACAGTCCGTATAATTAAACACGCTGATGACACAGGAGAGGTCATCTTGAGCGACGGCGGGGATGGGGGAAGGTGGGAAGGGGAGGAGGAGGAGGAGGAGGAGGAGGAGGAGGGGGGGGAGGATGCATCACACAGGATGTTGTTTGCCAGTTGCTCTGGTTTCAGGACAGCTTATCTCTGCTCCACTCGCAGTGACATTGGGGCGTCGCTCTTCTTCTTCTTCTTCTTCTTCTCCTTCTTTGGGCCCCCGTTGCATTGTGGGAGAAGTGTTTTTTGGCCTTGGGAAATAAAAGGCCTTGAGAAGGGAAGATTCAAAGGAATCTTGCAGCCTTGTCCCCTTTTTTCCTACATGTATGTATGTATGTATGTATGTATGTATTTCACGGTCACATCACTGATTCCATAGGATTCACACGTCGTCCGGTCGTCCCACATATCCGTTTTGGATTCTTCTTGCCTTGCCGTCATCAACCCCCGAGGTTTTATCCGCCGAAGCCTCTCTCTCTCCTCTCTCTCTCTCTCTCTCTCTCTCTCTCTCTCCTCTCTCCTCTCCTCTCTCTCTCTCTCTCTATCTCTCTCTCTCTCTCCTCTCTCTCTCTCTCTCTCTCTCTCTCTCTCCTCATCTCTCTCTCCTCTCTCTCTCCTCTCTCTCTCTCTCTCTCTCTCTCTCTCTCTCTCCTCTCTCGTCCTTGCGATGCCTCTTATAATTATTTAACACGATAACGGAATGTC
>CM051013.1:6577949-6625449 GCA_027704905.1 Muraenolepis orangiensis | reverse complement strand
TCTCATTTGTCAACGTGGCTTGGCGTGAACGCACACAGGTCTGCCAGAAATGTGAACGATAGCAACATAGTGGGGGGAGAGGGGCGGTGGTGGCTGCTGTAGTGTAAAGTACAGGTAGCAGGTGTACTGTACGACACACACACGCGCACACACGCACACACCAAACACATACACACACAGTGGTGGAGCACAATTGCATACACACAGCGCCTTAGTGTGTGTGTCCTGTGTCAACCCCAGGCTGCCTTCAGAGCCCTTGAGGAGAAGCAAGCAATCTTGTTTGTTTAAACGCTGTGAGGTCAGACACACGGCAGCGTGAGAGAGATACAGCTGCAAGAAGCTCCCATGCAATGAAGATAAAGTGTGTGTGTGTGTGTGTGTGTGTGTGTGTGTGTGTGTGTGTGTGTGTGTGTGTGTGTGTGTGTGTGTGTGTGGTGGGGGGGGGGGATATGGAAAAATGTATTATGACAATAATGATGGAGATGTTTTTACGCAACATCGCTAAATATCAGGACATGCTTACACCTGCAACATGCCATTCTAAAACAGTCCAACTGAGGGAACATTGAATATATGATGAACATTTCATGTACAGCTCTTTCTTTTAAAACCGCAAAAAAATATATAATTTTAAGAGCATATCTTCTCATCGTAATTCATCTAGAGACTATTGCACTAGGTACCACGATAAGTCTCAGTTTACCAGCACTGGCAAACTGAACCTTTTCTTCATCCGGTGTTTTGTAGACTGGCCACTGGCCTCCATCTTCACTCAGCACTCTTGATTGAGTTAGTCTTCTGAAGACTATCTGTAACAAAACCGTAAAAACACTGCGTAACTCCGCCCCTCGTACGTTCCCTTTTCCAGTTTGGCTATAGAATAGTCAGTAATAGAATAGTCTCATCTCTGGATCTGGGATCGTTTCTCTCCTGCAGGTTTTCCACCCGGTCCGACCCCACCTGTTTGTCTTGTTTTTGACAACTGGTGTGTCATATAATCCCATATGGGATGGGCTGTAAAGTTGCACAACACGAAAATAAAATATTAATTCATCCACACACACACACACACACACACACACACACACACACACACACACACACACACACACACACACACACACAGGCGCACACACACACACACACAGGCGCGCATACACATACACACGCACGCGTGTGTGTTTTTGCTTGAACAGCTAGAGCAATGTAAACAGAACCCCGCTGAAATCCCAGCCATCTGCCGATTGGTCTCTCTCTCTCTCATCTCTCTCTCGCTCTCTCGCTCGCTCGCTCGCTCGCTCTCTCTCTCGCTATCTCGCTCTCTCTCTCTCTCTCTCATCCTATCTCTCGCTCGCTCGCTCTCTCTCTCTCTCTCTTGTTTATTTCATTCTCTTGCTAACACTCCCTTTGTCACGCTCTCTCTCTCTCTCTCTCTCTCTCTCTCTCCTCTCTCTCTCTCTCTCTCTCTCTCTCTCTCGCTCTCTCTCTCTCTCTCTCTCTCTCTCTCCTTTGTGTGTCAAAGGTCTGTATGGGGAACAACAGGTGCAGAGACTACTCCTGTCTTCCTCTCATTGTCTCTCTTTCGCTCTCTTTCACTCTCTCTCTCTCTCCTTCCTCCTCGTCTCGTCCTGCTTTGGTTTTCCTTTTCATTCTATTCTCATCATATTCACTTTCCTGCCTGCCCTGGACGTTTGTCACTTCTCGATGGGCAATGGTCACATACATGTAAACACACACAGCAAAATGATGTTTCTCTGCATTTAACCCACCCTAGTATAAGGAGCAGTGGGCAGCTATTGTATAGTATATACACAGCGTCTGGGGAGCAGTGTTAGGGGTCTGGTGCCTTGCTCAAGGGCACGTCGGCAGTGCCTGGGTGTTTCGGGGGCTTGAACCGGCGACGTTCCCAAGCCAAGCCCAAACAGACTGAGCTCCTGCCGCCCCCCAATCATGAAGTTATTATTACAGTTATTATTGTGCTCTCTTGAAATGGTTGAAATAATTTGTTATTATAATAGTGATCTCAGGGGGAAATGTTGGGGAAGGAAGGAATGACAGCGAGGTGTGTGTGTGTGTGTGTCTTTCCTCCAGAAGGGGGCAGTATTTACAGATCACCTGTTGACGCTACAAAAACACTTTTTTACTCTACTTTAAAGAAAACATCCACAGGATCCCTGTGCGTGAATATTAAGAAGAGAGGCAGCACGGTTTTTTTGGTTTAAAGAAGAAGACGACATTCGTTCCATCAATATGGGAAATGAAGCTCATATTGATGGAGTCCTATTGTGAGAAGCCGGACTTGTTGTGTTCTCTTTTATTGGTGTTTGACGGGACAGATCCCCAGGGAGGCCGACGTGACCAACGCCTCACTGGGCAGCAGCCGCTGTAGTGCACAGCGCTGGTGTTGTCAAGTGGTAAACAAACTCATCCACCGTTCCCCGTTTCACACACCGCATTTGGAAACTTCGGTTGGAGACCCGGGAACGAGAAGTTGAGGCTACGTGTTTCAGCGCGTGTCCCAGACTGTATTAAGTGGCTAATGGGCCGTGAGGAGGGCAAAGGGGACGGGGATCGGATTCCACAAATAGGATTGTTTCCTGCCAGAGGAAGTGTGTGTGTGTGTGTGTGTGTGTGTGTGTGTGTGGTGTGTGTGTGTGTGTGTGTGTGTGTGTGTGTGTGTGTGTGTGTGTGTGTGTGTGTGTGTGTGTGTGTGTGTGTGTGTGTGTGTGTGTGTGTGTGTGTGTGTGTGTGTGTGTGTGTGTGTGTGTGTGTGTGTGTGTGTGTGTGTGTGTGTGTGTGTGTGTGTGTGTGTGTGTGTGTGTGTGTGTGTGTGTGTGTGCGCGCGCGCAGGTGTGTTTGGCCATATAGTACAACACAAAAACAAAGAGCTTGACTTAATGGAGTCCTGTTTCCAAGTAAACAGAAGGACTTCTGGGTAATGGTTTTGTGTCTGCAATGAAGGCATGGAGATTTATGGAAATGCTGTAACTATGCCATCCCCAATAAAAGCAATCATAAAGTTTCATATTAAATGTACATAACTAAGTGTAGTAGCTAATGATTGTTTAAATCGTTGACTAATCAATTGATAAAGAAATGACGCATGCCAAACATAGGCCCAAAGCTGTGAGGACGGCTTTGTCTGACAAACAAATCCATAATTAATATACGTTTTCGAATGTTCTGAAACAAGAGAAAACCGACCAAGTATTTGCATTCACAAAAGACATGTTGTTGATTGATGTCCATTTGCAACAAGTACAATGGAACGCTAACTCCCCATTCCCTCCATGAAATTCTAGAACAATACAAAAAAAAGACTACACAATAAAATAACAATAAAGTGATTGATGGGTGATATGTACATGTGTGTTGTACATTACAGTACAGTGCTGTAATGGTAATGAATAATGAATATGAGTCCAGAAAGTCCGGCAAAGTATGACAATGTAATGTTAATGACAATGTTATGATAGTGGCAGCACTCCTAGCAGTTCAGTAGGTGCACTGCCTGTGGATTTCATCATAATAATAATAATAATAAATGACAAAAACAGTGTCGAATCACAATGATAATCGTCGGCTGACCAATTAATGAATCATCAAATCATTTCATCATTCTAGTCGTGGTGTAACGCACATGGTTCTGATAACACCGCCGCAGCGGTTCAAAGCCATGTCCCTGCCCTTATAGCAGTCATCCAACAGAGGATCTCCTCGTCCCTCTGACCTCTGACCTCCAGGTGAGCGCCAACGTGTTGATCTTCCTGTGCACCAACATCATCGGGGTGTGCACCCACTACCCGGCCGAGGTGTCCCAGAGACAGGCCTTCCAGGAGACCCGTGGCTACATCCAGGCCCGGCTGCACCTGCAGAGAGAGAACCAGCAGCAGGTAGACCTCCACACACACACACAACACACACACACGCACACTGCATGAACACACACAAACACACACACACACACACACTGCATGAACACACACACACACTGCATGAACACACACACAAACACACACACACTGCATGAACACACACACAAACACACACACACAGCATGTACACACACATACACTCACACACAGCATGTACAGACACATGCACTCACACACAGCATGTACACACACAGCAAACACACACATACACACATCGTGTGGACGCATACCACACACACATACAGCGTGGACACACACACATGCACACGTTTTGATGCACACACACACACACACACATACACACACATTAGACCCACACACACACAGACACATGGACTCACACACACACAGTTACACACACATGCATAAGCACCTACAGACATGCATAAAGACACACACATATACACACACACACACAAACATTAACATAAATGTAAACACACATACACATGCACACACACACACACACACACCCACGGGAACACACTCGCCATATTGCAGACACCACATATGACATGTGATTCGCTGTTTTTTGTTTTTTCCCCCCTCGTTTCCAGGAACGCCTGTTGCTGTCTGTGTTGCCGAGGCACGTTGCCATGGAGATGAAGGCGGACATCAACGCCAAGAAGGAGGACATGATGTTCCACAAGATCTACATCCAGAAGCACGACAACGTCAGGTCAGCTCGGACGTCTGATGCCGGCCAGAGAGCCTCGAGTCGCATGGCCTCATGTCTGGATCACATCTTCTCAGCTCTTCTCTGCTACACACAGGATGTGCATTCAGCTGACCTCTTGACACGCTTCGGACGACGCCATTCTGTCACACGTTGCGTTTAAAAGAGACAGTCCAACGCAAGGAAGTTGTCATGTTATACACACATGTATATTTATAGGGCAATGATTCTTGCACAACACACAGGCAGGGAGACATGCAGGCATGCACACACGAGGAGACCCATACATACATACATACACACACACATGCACACACATGAACACACACACACACACACACACACACACACACACACACACACACACACACACACACACACACACACACACTTGCATGCGTACGCTCAAGGAGTAGTTTGGCAGAGCAAAGCTAATTAACACAAGTGAGGGAATACTTGGTCACCAGCAGCCAAGACAAGAGAATCCCTGAAGAGAGAGAGAGCTTCCACACACATTCAATTACAGCACTGGGCATACACACACTCAGTAACATAGTCTCTCTCTCTCTCTCTCTCTCTCTCTCACTCTCTCTCCTCACATACTCTCCTCACATACACTCTCTCTCTCTCTCACACAGATGAAGGAAGAGTGTAATCTAACGGGCTCTTTTCCCGTGGGACGGAGGTGTCTTAACACGGTTGTCGGCACCAATAACGCTGACACTTTGCTGTGAAGTGGACTGCTGGCTAACACATGGCTGCGCAAGCACGCCTTTCTGTATTCTAGGCAAATCGATGTTGGTGAAATATTTGTGTGTTATAGTGTGTGGTGGGTGGCTGGTTTGAAGCCGCCTCACCCCACCCGAGTCAGGTGAGGCTGCTTTAACCAGCCACCGACCTCAGACACTCAACTCAATTTGTATGTGTGAACAACACACTTCTTGTTGATCGTCCCTTTTGAATATGTTTTTTGTCTTTTTCCCCCCTCTTTTCCTTTCTTCTCACCCCCTCACAGTATTCTGTTTGCGGACATCGAGGGCTTCACCAGCCTGGCGTCTCAGTGCACGGCCCAGGAGCTGGTCATGACCCTCAACGAGCTCTTCGCCCGCTTCGACAAGCTGGCGTCGGTAAGACACTTGGGGTCACTTGGTCCTCCCCCTCCGTCCTCAGAACCAAGCCCCTCGTTAGGAACCCTCTGGTGCTCCATTCACACTCACAGGCCTTTAAACTCAAACTAAACTTATTCTGAAGTTCTGAAGTTTTCTTCATCTTTCACATCGCGGTCACGCGATAGGATCCCCCGTATGTGTCGGGGATACAGTCTAATCGAATCCAGTTTAAATAGATTATATTCTATAGAGATTATAATAGATTATATTCTGTGTGCTCACAATAGATCTAATTTGACCAACGTCAGATGGAATGTTATTTGATGTGAACATGACCTTAGTGACCAGTGCTTGCATCACATTCAATAACCCTTTGTTCTATATTTCTGTTTCCGGTTCCTGTTGTATTTTCTCCCCTCACCTCCATCCCTCCCGCTGGTCCCAGGAGAACCACTGTCTGCGTATTAAGATTCTGGGCGACTGTTATTACTGTGTGTCCGGGCTGCCGGAGCCCCGGGCCGACCACGCCCACTGCTGTGTGGAAATGGGCGTTGACATGATAGAGGCTATCTCGTAAGTCATGCTTGAGGGTGTGTGTCGGGTGTGCAGAATATTATTTGTGCATGTGCAGTGTTTCATGTTGTTGCCTCATCCATTGGAAGATGGACCGGAGGTTATGTTTTCACCACTGTTTGTCTGTTAGCAAGATAACAAATAAAAGTTGTGTGTTCAGAATTTGAAAAAACTTGGTGGTTAGATTAATTATGGACCAAAGAACAGTTGATTACATTTTGGCACAGATCCGGATCCAGGGGACTTTGCGGAGGTATGCGCTCTACTGAGTGCCCTCTAGTGGTTGTTGTTGGTATTGTTGTTGACACCAAACGACACTCTCTCTCTGTGTGATGCAGGCTGGTGCGTGAGGTCACGGGGGTCAACGTGAACATGCGTGTGGGGATCCACAGCGGGCGCGTGCACTGCGGCGTGCTGGGACTCAGGAAGTGGCAGTTTGACGTGTGGTCGAACGACGTCACACTGGCCAACCACATGGAGGCTGGGGGCAAAGCAGGGTGAGGGAGATAAGGGATATACTGTGTGTGTGTGTGTGTGTGTGTGTGTGTGTGTGTGTGTGTGTGTGTGTGTGTGTGTGTGTGTGTGTGTGTGTGTGTGTGTGTGTGTGTGTGTGTGTGTGTGTGTGTGTGTGTGTGTGTGTGTGGTGTGTGTGTGTGTGTGTGTGTGTGTGTGTGTGTGTGTGTGTGTGTGTGTGTGTGTGTGTGTGTGTGTGTGTCCAACATACACATTTAAAGACAAATATATATACACACAAACACGCAGGAGCACAAATATATACACATACACACTCACACACACACATTTAAACACAACAACAAAACTAAAAGAGAAGCAAACACCATAATAGTGATCACCAATCACCTGCCACAGTTTGTGTGGTAAATGACATCACATCTCATTTCAACCAATCAGAAAGAGCTCAGAGCAGCGCTTTACCAGAGATGCTGCTGCTGCTGCTGACACCTGAGATTTAGGATCCGAGTCGATGGTTGATCTTTTAATTCTGGAATTGTTCTTTTTCTTTTAAGGCGGATCCACATCACCAAAGCCACGCTGCAGTATTTGAACGGCGACTATGAGGTGGAGCCCGGCTTCGGGAGGGAGAGGAACGCCTACCTGAAGGAGAACAGCATGGAGACCTTCCTGGTCCTCGGCTGCAGTCAGAAGCGGGTCAGTGGACGGAACCCAGACGTTCAGTTATTTGACTATAACGGAACGCTGTTTCTACAGGCGTAAGATGCCTACCTGTCCGGTCACCCGGTACCGCAGCATCAGTACAAGGACTAACCAGGTTCCAGGATAGTTTTTATCCACAGGCAGTGACCGACTGAACTGCTAGGAGTGCTGCCACTATCATAACATTGTCATTAACGTTCATCATTACAGTTACTGCACTGTACTGCACTGTATTCATGATGCTGCTGCACTACTGGCACTTTAAATGCTTTTAAATCTTTTCGCATAATTCAAAATATGTAAATATCATCCGTCACTATATTGTTATTTTTATGTAATTTTTTTTGTATGTAGCATTTTTATAGTATTGTTTTAAAAAGTCATACTGCGGGAGGGAATGGGAGTGAGCATTCCATTGCACTTGATTAACAAAATGAATAAACTCTACATGTACTGTAGTTATTAGTCCAATGTTCCTCTGTCACGGAAATAACTTTTTTGTTTTTGTTTTTACGTACCGGTCCGAGCAGAAGGAGGAGAAGGCGATGATGGCGAAGATGCAGCGAACCAGGGCCAACTCCAACGAGGGCCTGATGCCTCGCTGGGTCCCGGACAGGACCTTCTCCAGGACCAAGGACTCCAAGGTCTTCAGGCAAATGGTGAGAGTCACTGAGACAGAAGGGCCGTAGGATTTGACACCGGTGGATACCATCTGCTGACAACATTTCAGCTATTTAGATATGTTTGATGAAATTACTTTTAAAATATACGTTCTTTCACCTCCTCAGGGTATCGATGAGAGCTCCAGTAAAGACAAGTAAGTACCTAATGCATCTATCTATCTGTCTATCTGTCGGTCTGTCTGTCTCGCTATCTCTATTTCTCTCTAGCCATCTCTCTCTCTCTCTCTCTCTCTCTCTCTGTCTCTCTGTCTCTCTGTCTCTCTCTCTATATCTCTGTCTCTCTCTCTATATCTCTGTCTCTCTCTCTATATCTCTGTCTCCATGTCTCTCTCCCCCAGCCGCTGTGTTCAGGAGGCCATGAACCCGGAGGACGAGGTGGACGAGTTCCTGGGCCGAGCCATCGACGCCCGCAGCATCGACCAGCTGAGGAAGGACCACGTGAAGAAGTTCCTGCTCACGTTCCAGACATCCAGCTTGGAGAAGAAGGTTGGTTCCACGCCGCCGTTGGCCACCAGGGCCCCCGACCTGTGGGCCCTGACCAACCTCACCGCATCTCTCCCTCCCCTCACAACCAACCCCGTGGGCCCTGACCAACCTCACCGCATCTCTCCCTCCCTCCCCTCACAACCAACCCCGTGGGCCCTGACCAACCTCACCGCATCTCTCCCTCCCCTCACAGTACTCCAAGAAGGTGGACGACCGCTTCGGGGGTTACGTGGCCTGCACCGTCCTCGTGTTCTGCTTCATAGCCTTCATACAGATTGTCATCTTTCCCCAGTGAGTATTTCCAACATAATATACACTGAATCCCTTGTCTAGCCAACTGTCTAGATATTCGACTTTGCGTTTGCTTTTTTTTTTCTTTCACAATGACTTATCAGTTTGACCTTGGCCCCCCCCCCGGACAGTAATTGGTTTCCACATGTTGTGGGCGCGGCCTTACGTTGTTCAAAAAGCTCTGAACCAATCCGATTTTAAAAATAACTCTGTCACGCTCTCTTCGCTCTCTTCGCTCTCTTCGCTCTTGCTGAAACCAGTTTGGAAAAAAAACAAAGTCTGTTCTGAGAAAAAGCCGTTTGTGTCGATTTCTGTTCATGTTTTGACATCGTTATTCTCGACATCGTCTATTTCAAAGTTTTGATTGCATCCTCCCCCAGACGCTGATTAGCCTCAATTTCCATTAAAAACGTATAGACGTTTACGTTTACGTCTTAAAACCTCCTAACATGATGTGTGTCAAATCTGTTCTGTCATTGCAGCACCCGGTCATGCTGGGAATCTACATCAGCATCTTCATCATCCTCGCCAACATCCTCTTCATCTGTGCCATATACTCTTGTATAAAGGTAGTGGAGCCTGTCCGTATTGATCTATATTAATCAATCTATTTTCACGTCACGTAAGGTATCCCGTCTGTTGTTTTTTGGGGGTTTCGCTCCTTAGACGTGTACATCTTGTGTCTTTATTTAGCTCTTTCCGGCTGCGATGCAAACGGTCTCCAAGAAGATCGTCCAGTCTCGCACCAACAGCACTCTGGTGGGAGTGTTCACCATCATCCTCGTCTTCATCTCTGCCTTCGTCAACATGGTACGGATGCACAACACCGGAGTGCCCAGGACATGCACACACACACACCACACACACACACACACACACACACACACACACACACACACACACACACACACACACACACACACACACACCACACACACACACACACACACACACACACACACATACGGTATATATAAACACACACAGTACAATGTAAGTACAGTACAATATATATATATATATATATCAATATATATATATCAAATATATATATATCAATATATATATATATATCTATATCTATATCTATATCTATATATATACCGTGTGTCCAACTGTGTGTGTTGGTCTTGGTTCCAGTTCGCCTGCGACACCAGAGGCCTGGCTGAATGCGTGGCGGAGAAGCTGAACACGTCCGCTGCCCTGGTGACGCCCTGTCTCATCCGGAGCCTCAACGTGTCGGCCGACGGCGGTCTGGAGATGTGTCCCAGCGGGGGGCCCTCCTGTCCCTTCCCCGAGGTGGGTGCTTTTGAGTAAAACCAAGTATCACAACAGGAGGATATTGAGGCCTTTACTACTTTATTAAAACAGTGTCATCTCTTCTCCAACCTTTATTCTGTTTACAGTGAAGGTGAAATGCATGCACGTTTACGTCTGATCGCAATATTATAAGGAACCAAAATCACCGAAGCTATATCACAGTGTTCCAGATAATTGAATTCATTTTGCTATGCCATTGCAATGTGGGTCCTCCAAAGTTGTTCCTCTGCTGACTGTGTGTGTGTGTGTGTGTGTGTGTGTGTGTGTGTGTGTGTGTGTGTGTGTGTGTGTGTGTGTGTGTGTGTGTGTGTGTGTGTGTGTGTGTGTGTGTGTGTGTGCGTGTGCGTACGTACCCAACATACACATTTGTGTGTGTGTGTGCGTGCGTACGTACCCAACATACACGTTTGAGTGTGTGTGTGTGTGTGCGTACCCAACATACACGTTTGAGTGTGTGAGTGCGTACCCAACATACACATTTGTGTGTGTGTGTGTGTGCGTGTGCGTGCCCAACATAAACATGTGTGTGTGCGTGCCCAACATAAACGTGTGTGTGTGTGTGTGTGTGTAGTATTTCAGCTACAGCGTGCTGCTCACCCTGCTGGCCTGCTCGGTCTTCCTGCAGATCAGCAGCATCGGGAAGCTGGCCCTGATGCTGCTGATCCAGTTCACCTTCCTGCTGCTGGTGGAGTGGCCACAGGTGGCGCTGTTCGACAACGCAGACCTCTTCGTCACCGCTAATGCCCTGTGAGTGCCGCTCTTTTCAGACTGACCGTTTTTTGTTTTTACGAAAGTCAGTTGCTCTTTGAATAATGAATAATGCTTTTGAAAGTTTTTTTTTGTAAAAAAAAATAAACATGTATATATACTTTGCTGCTCTTTTTTTGGTTTATTTTATTGTATATATTATTTTTATGGTGTTTTTGAGATTTATACTGCGGGAGGGAATGGGGGAGTAAGCGTTGTAGTAAGATGTCGATTTAAATTTGTTTCATAAGATTCCTATCTCTTGCTTTTTCTATCTGTGGACGTCATTTATCTGTTTATATGATTTTTTTCTTTTCTTTTCTTTTCTTTTCTAGTGATTTCAATGCGACGTCGTCATGGTGAGCGTTCTCTCTCAAATCTTACTTCAACCTGCACATTGTACAGTATTTTTTTTTGCTATTGTTATTCTAAAATGAAACTTAAAACTTAATAAATAAATGTAACTTATTTTTCACTTATAGGCCCAGCTTTAATGAAACATCGGATCAGTGGTAAGATTCCTGGTTACATTGAGCCATACAACCTTTACAGGCCTAGTTTATCTCCCATTGTATACGCCCTGCTCACCCAACAGGTTAGCCTCTTGCCTGACCTGTGACTGTCTCTCTCTCTCCTCACTCTCTCTCCTCTCTCTCCTCACTCTCTCTCCTTTCTCTCTCTCTCACTCTCTCTCTCACTCTCCTCACTCTCACTCTCTCTCCTCTCTCCTCTCTCTCTCTCCCTCACTCTCTCCTCTCACTCTCTCCTCACTCTCTCTCTCCCTCTCTCTCTCTCTCCAGCCCGTTCACTGAGGTGACCAAAGTGTCCTTGAGGGTCATGACCCCTGTGATCCTCACAGTGTTTGTCCTGGCGCTGTACCTGCACGCCCAGCAAGTCGAGTCCACCGCTCGCCTCGACTTCCTCTGGAAACTGCAGGTACCCCTTAGGTCCCCTAGAGGGCGTTCTCTCACCTTCTTTCTCTCTGGACACCACCTCTACCCCAAACACCCCAAAAAAAGATATCTCTCTAGGGTCTAATGTTTCTCAGTTTTTACCTACATTTTAGTATTTGTTCTGTTGTTTTTGTCATACATTTGTAGATTATATCTTTCACTTCTTCGAACATCCTGATATATAGTTCCTGATAGATAAGGCAGTGAAACTGTGTGTGTGTGTGTGTGTGTGTGTGTGTGTGTGTGTGTGTGTGTGTGTGTGTGTGTGTGTGTGTGTGTGTGTGTGTGTGTGTGTGTGTGTGTGTGTGTGTGTGTGTGTGTGTGTGTGTGTGTGTGTGTGTGTGTGTGTGTGTGTGTGTGTGTGTGTGTGTGTGTGTGTGTGTGTGTGTGTGTGTGTTAGGCCACGGAGGAGAAGGAGGAGATGGAGGAGCTGCAGGCCTACAACCGGCGGCTGCTCCACAACATCCTGCCCAAGGACGTGGCGGCGCACTTCCTGGCCCGCGAGCGGCGCAACGACGAGCTGTACTACCAGTCGTGCGAGTGCGTGGCCGTCATGTTCGCCTCCATCAGCAACTTCTCCGAGTTCTACGTGGAGCTGGAGGCCAACAACGAGGGCGTGGAGTGCCTCCGTCTGCTCAACGAGATCATCGCCGACTTTGACGAGGTACGGTCCGCCCCCCTCCCTGCGGTGGGTGGAATTCAAATGGGATGAGATTTGTTGTCCCGTCATGGTCTACTATTGCAAATAATTAATAACTTGTTTTGAATTGTATTTGAATTGTATTTTTCATTTTTTTAATCTATTTTATCAGTCTTATATTAATCTATATTAATCTATTAATAACTATAAAATTATTTTACTGTACATCGAATTGTATCATGTCTGTAAAGTGCCTTGGGTGTCCGGAAAAGCAATGTATGAAATCAAATGTATTATTATTATGATTATTATTATTATGATTATTATTATAATTATTATTTCATTTAAGTTAGTAAGTTAACAGAGAGATGCATTACTTTGCCATGCAGTGATCTCTGTTACATTGGAGATGAAGTTAACAGTTCACCAGTAGAGTGCATACCTCCACCACACCAAAAAGTCCCCTGGATCCGGATATAAAATATGTTCCATGGTCCCAAAATATTAGTAATCTGAAGTGAACCGTGAAGATAATTAACAACTAAGTTTTATCCAATTCCGTACATAACTTTTTGAGTTACAACAAAGTAAGATAATTACAAAAAAAGGATTTTGGGAGCTGGTTAGTTTCGTGGCTTCACATCCAGCAGTCGTGTTGTGGGCTCCATTCATGTCTGCTGTGTCCTCATCCCTGGCTATCAAGGAAAGGCTGTATTTGAGCCTTGAAGTCTAGCTGCTCTAACACCCTCCTAGAGTCTCTGTATTCACACCGCAAGGCACTTTCTTACTAAGGTCATGAAGGTGTCTGCTGCTGCTGAATGACTCAAAGTGAGAGGATGTAACCACGGGCCCCTGTGCTTGATCCTCCCCTCCCTCACCTCAGATCATCAGCGAGGAGCGCTTCTGTCAGCTGGAGAAGATCAAGACCATCGGCTCCACCTACATGGCGGCCTCGGGCCTCAACGACTCCACCTACGACCGGGAGGGCCGCTCCCACATCCTGGCGCTGGCCGACTTCTCCATGAGGCTGAGGGAGCAGATGAAGAACATCAACGAGCACTCCTTCAACAACTTCCAGATGAAGATCGGTAAACATGGGCTACTACCTGATTACTGTCTTAGCAAATACATTTAAATATAAACATTGTTAACCATGCTCAGGTTTTTTTGTTATTCATTGTAGTGGACCGGTACGGAAGAAACTATTAGCATTCTACTTTTTTATACTGTTATACATGCATTATGATTATCCACCATGAAGCTGAAGTGAACAGTGATCGTGTCACACTCCTGTGAATGAGAACCTGGGAAACGTCTCCCTGAGACACATTCCTCCGTCCTCTGTCTCGCTCCTTTCCCATGACTTTTTCTCTTATTGTTGTTGTTTTGTGGTGAGCTGCTGTGGCTATCAGCCATCTTATCACCTCTATCAGTCCTGTACAGGCATACACATCTGTTCTTCTCCTCTTGTGAGAACCACCTAAAGCGTGTGTAAACAAACCCCCCCCCCCCACATACCCATGCCTCCTATTTTCTTTACCAGTAGGGTAAACACAAGTTTACACATGTTGTTTGGTGTTTTTTTTACATCCAGGTCTTAACATTGGACCAGTAGTGGCTGGAGTAATCGGGGCTCGAAAGCCCCAGTACGACATTTGGGGAAACACGGTGAATGTGGCCAGCCGGATGGACAGTACCGGGGTCCCCGACTGCATACAGGTAGCTTCACTACTGGTCCTAGCCCTTTGTTTGATGTACTTTAATTGTGTACAAGCTAGGGAGCCAACTTATTGTACTTTTGCCAGAGCACTAGTTCTGCTCTTTAGAAGCTTGTTAGTGTGAAGGAAATTCAATGATGACTTCTGGTGACTAGTCTTCTCTTGCCTAACTACTGTATGTTGAATGACCTTGTTGTAAGTCGCTTTGCCCAAAAGCGTCTGCTACATACCTGTAATGTTATGTATTGTAGGTGCTGCTCGAGCATGTCCATATGTCCCCCCCCCCCCTCAGCAACACACACACACACACACACACACACACACACACACACACACATTTGTTTTAGGTTTGTATATCTCTAAAACAGAGGATGATGCATGGTGTGGTTTTGCCCGCAGGTTACGACCGATCTCCACCAAGTGCTGGCGGATAAAGGCTATGTGCTGGAGCACCGCGGCGTGGTGAAGGTCAAAGGGAAAGGGGAAATGACGACCTACTTCTTGAACGATGGCCCGCCCAAGAGTTAGCAGCCGTGGCGGCGGTAGCGGCGAATGTTGTTGTTTTTTCCCCGCTGCGAGGACACGGGACTGCGGGACCACCGAGAGAGGACTCGCTGAGTGGGCTGATGGCTAACAACTAGCGACACGGGACCACTGATAGAGGGCTCGCCAGGTGGGCTAATGGCTAATAACTAGCGACGCCGTCACAAAGCAAAAGACTCTAGAAGACTTTGAGCTCTTGAGGACTTTTGGAAAACACTTCTCAAGGAGAGGAATGATGTTGGTGGTTTGAAAGCCATTTTGGCCCGCATAACTATAGAACGACTAATGTATTATTATTTTTTCCATGTCTCTCACTCAGGCTTCTTAAAAGATGCAAAGTCTGTTTATTTAAATCTACGCCTTTTTAGCCTGTGTCAAAGAGAACCAACGCTGTACATAAGGCTACACTTTTATTTCACTTGGTTTGGTGCGTGGGCTTTTGGGGTCGTTTCATTTCAAGGTTTATGAACAGGTACTCACGTTTGGTTTTCAGGTGACTTTATTTATTTCAGTCTTGACGTACTGTGCAAAAAAGGTCCTTTATGAAAAAGTATAGATACATGCCTGCACAAATATCCATTATATTACACTTTATGAGTGTATGCACATGCATATTTGTGTGTGTATGAATATATGTATCAATTGAGATAGAACATTTTGACCAAAGACTAAAGTGGAAAGACATCATCCGGATACAATGATCGAACCGTGTTGCTAGGCTAGTCTGCCGAAACCTCCAACCCCAAATGCACCCAATGAATGCTTATTTATTTATACGACGTATACACGATGCGTTATTTACCATCTATCATTTGGTTAGCCAAGAGAGGATTGGGTGCCATCTTCTAGGCTGATGCTGCCCACAATTTATACACAACACAGGAGGAAGAGAACGATCCAGGTCCGTCCAGGATAACACTTCTCCCTGATCCTCAACCCCATTGGTTCCTTAACATTTGTGAGCAGCCGGTAGACGGGTGGTGTTCAGCCATAAGAGTGCAATGTCAATAAATGTCCCCTTTTAAAAAAAAAATTGTAATTTATTTTTTTGGAGCAGATAGAAATAAATGGATCAACAGAATGTTCTAGAGCCATTGGGGGGGGTCATTTCAAGGTTTCATTGGTATCCGTCGTCGAGGATTTTCTATGAAAAAGAGGATGTTGTAGAAGGAAAGGAGGAGGGAAACAACGTGTCTGATGTATATTAGGACTGCATACTGTGCTTGGAAGGGGCATAACTATTTTCACTGTGAGGTTTTTATGATACAACTACACTGCTCTCTTGCCAAACTGAACTGCTCTGACGCATGTCTGATTGTGGTATCTTGTTTTGATTTTTGCTTGTTTGTTTCAATGTTGGGTATATTTCTATCACCTCTGTATCCATCATTTGTAAATTATTATTATTATTATTATTATAATGGTTCTAAATTATTATTATTATTATCATTTATATTCCATTCAAGGGAACGAGGATCAAAAAAAGACCAGCAAGCTTGCCTGTGTAAAACGTCAGACATAAGATAGCGTGAGCTTACTGGTATACCAACTGATCAACTATCCCTGTTGGATACTGCTAGGTGCAAATGTGCAGGGCGGGAATTCAACACGCAAACACAATGGTGCATCACCGAGCATTTTATGCTCACCCAGCGAAAAAACAACAGTCAACACATACTGCATGTGGTTGCACTGTACCTATTTTTCTGTTTTCTTTCTAACACTATTGCAGTATTGTAATCTCAGTCAGGCGTAAAAGTTTACCTCTCCCTCCCCATGCCTTAAACCCTGTATAATTGATCTATTAATTAGCGTTTCCAAACGGCGGTACAGGAACACACATGCAGTGTTTATGTGGAGAGAGGGGCGGACAAGGTCGCAAGTCACATGTAAGACGTAACTCATTCATGTTTGTCCCCAATTCTGTCTTTCAGGGAAACTGGACAAAATAACTAAACATATTGCTAAGTTGTATTGCCTTAAGTTGAATATGAACACAAATTATAGGAGAACACTGAACAGCAACTGTGCCTGCTTAGCCTATATGTACTGCTGGTATATATAGAGAGAGAGGAGCAGAGTTTGTCCAATCGATTTTTCCAATCAATATTCTCATGAGAATAGTAATTATAATAATGTAGTGTTATCGGCCGTATGCATTTTGAAAGAATAACACTGAAAGGTTGTCATTCTTACATGTCAAGAGGTCACCCAGACCCATTGCCCTTCCACACCTGTTTAACAACTGGTGACAGTTGATCACGTTTGGACCAAAGCCAGCTCGCGCGGCCTTGGTGCGATAAGGCCCCCTTCTGTGCAATGATAGTTGATCTGTGGGTCTGGTGGGATGCCACACGGGCCCACCGAAAACACCCCCGTTTTGCTGTGACCGACCAACGAAGAGAGAGATTTATACAGGGCAAACACATTCACAAAAACGGACTGATAATGTGCATTGTGTGTATTCTATTTATATTGTCTATTCCATAGACTTGTGTTGATTGTTAACTCTTGGGGGGGGGGGTGTTTTGGGGGGGGAGACCGGAGGGAGGGCCGGTCAGGAACGGAGGCTGTCCCTATGCTACTGAAACAGTGTTTTTTGCTCAGGCCTAATACATCCTTCCTCTGAATTTGTTCTTTAGTTTTTTGGTTTGTATTTTTGCTGCGTTGAAGGAGTGTGAAACGGGGAGCGGGAAAAGAGAGTCGAGGACTATGTGACGGAGAGAAAATACATAAACCCCCTTGAAGAAAAAAATTAATAAAACAAAATTCAATTGCAGTTTGGATTGTATTTTATGTGTTTATGGTTACTGATCACAATATAGTCACAAGGACTTATCCATGTATTCTTCAGTTCCAACTTCTACCTTATAACATCTCTTCTCAGGGATACAATAATGAAATATAATATATATACATATGTGTAATACAATATTTTAATATCCATAGTACTAATCATAATGCAGGGTCTCAAAATGTCTAAGAGAATACAGGCCAAAGCATGCTATCTCAAGATAATCATTCAAACAAATGGAAAAAACAAACAAATATACAACCTTATATGCAGAGAATCTAATCGTGCAGATTGTTGGCCAAGCTTTAATTGTGTATAGTTCGAACAGAACTTAAAAGACTTAAAATAGGCAGAAGTCAGGGTCCGTCAATGACATGTCCCTGACAAACCTGCGAAGAAACACAAGACACGATAAGCCTCCATAAAACACACAGAAATACAAAATTGTAATTCAAAAACAACAATGAAATGTTCTTAAAAACAACCCTTTTTACGTACTTTGTCATCTCGCTGTTCTTCCAGGGAAATCGTTTGATCCGGGCCCAGGCGTCGAGGCCCTCACTCTGGGGGCCCCGCCATCCGTACTGTTGACTATCTGTCAGAGGTACGCAGTACAGCTGATTGGGGGCTGGAAGAAGAAGCAAACACACACCAGCCCAAACATGTATTTGGGCTTTACCAGGGAAACAGCATTATCGCTTGGCTTGAGTGACCTGACCAGATCTATCCGCTCCCCTGAACTCACATCTGGGTATCTGAACACGCTTGACCATCTCTTTGTATCTCTCCTGACTCCCACAGTGAGTGTCCTGGGTGCACCCGAGTTGAGGTGTTGAGCCCTCCTGTTGGCTGTTAGTCCCCACATCTGTATCACAGAGACAGACAGACAGACAGACAGACAGACAGGGGGCTGGCTGTTAAGACATGGTCCAGAAGGAGCACTTGTCTTTACAGGTGAAATACAAGAGTAAGCCTAATTTCGGCATTAGCTTGCGTTACCTAAATAGAAGTGCATCTCTTGGATACAATTCATACAATTTTAATTGGACAAAGTCACAAAGCTAGGGTCATTTGCAGGTCAAATTCAACAGCATCTAGTTAGCATAATACCACAATCTACAATCAGCAGAGTAGATAATGAACTATAGCAGAAAAAGGAATATGCAAAACCATCATTCTCTCCAGCCTAATTGGTCTTGTCTAATTTGCAATGAATGAATTGGCCTATCTTCCCTCCTAAAAGGGTTTACTGGTAATTATGTAAACTCTTCAAGTAATTGATTCTGCATGTGTCTGCCAACTGAACACGATGTTATCCTGGCCTGCATAGGTTATATATGCAGCTTACACGTTGGTAATGTCATGTGTTGATCACTTAACTTGTGTGTAGGGCGCTCCTCTGGCTTTCACCATGTTATCCCCGATGGGGTTTTGATATCCCATGTTCGTTATCCCAAAGAAAGCCATCCGTCAGTCAGTGTTCCTCTTTCACAGACAAAGAGTTGAGTTAAATAAATAAAAACACGTGAAGCGGAACCTGGAAAATGGGAGAGAGAAAAGAAAGAAAGAAAAAAAAAAATCACAGGTGACTGTAACCATAGTTACAGTGGTCAGCCCGCCCCTGAGGTGTAACCATGGTTACAGGTCCCGCCCCCGAGTTCTACGGTTCCGTCGGACACCTTTTAACACTGAGGTTTTACTTTTCACCACGTGTGCTCCTCACTCACAGTATAAATAAATAACTATGACTTGTTTGCTCAAGTAACAGTTGCTTCATTAAAAACGGACTGCTCAAAACTGTCCATGAAAAAACAATGTAGACCTAGTGTGTAACATAGCAGTACTATGTTCTTGGCATGTCTCTTTTATATATGATATATATTATTATAATGGAAATATTTCATATACTATGTCACTATTGTAAATGATTGTATGTCCCGTCAATAGGAGAGTGAAGCAATCACTATACCATATCCAATACTTCATTCTCTTCCTTTTTCCTTCCCTCCTTCCCTCCTTCCTTCCTCCCTTCCGTCCACCCTGTCATGAAACAGCAGACAGTGCTAAGTCACGTGGCGCGGTGTGGTGTGACTGACTGCTGGGCGTGGGACAAACAGCGCACAATCTGTGTTTGGGACAAAGCACTTAACGGTTAACAAACGGCGAGGATTGTTGTCGCTGTGAAAAAAAACCATACAATACACATATTGAACAATGTATTGCAACTTCCTGGTGTTTTTGCCGTTGTTGTGGTTGTTTGCAACATAGTTCACAGTGTGTACACGGTGAGTTGCAGCCGGTTTCCACTGGTGAATAACGCACGTATGCACACACACAAAACATGTTACATGTACTTGATTGTGTGAATGTTTATCCCAAAAAACAAATGCTGCATATTGTCCATTTTGTTGTATTTGACATGCCTATTAAGTATTTTCCAAAGTTGTTTGGACTGCACATTACATTACATTACATTGCATTACATTACATTACATTAAGTCGTTTAGCAGACGCTTCTATCCAAAGCAACTTACAATAGTGTCTTGGTCCTTATATAGTGCACTATTACGTAGTGCACTACGTAATAGTGGAACCCAGCTATGTACACTCACATTTCGTACTACTAACACCCAAAATGGTGACACCCAGTGCACTATATAGGGCACAGATGGACAATCACTGTCCACTTGTGTCCCTGAGTTGAGACAGAAATGAGGTGAAAGGTGTGAAATGACAGCCTGGGGGCCACAGATGGCCCCAGGAGCGCAACTTGTTTCCCTACAGGAATGACGGTTCAACTGGACTGACTAACCAGAATGTCCACACCTGTCACACCGGAGGTGAGAGACAGGTAATAGCACTGAACAGAGATAATAGGCTTGTGCAAAGGGCTTACCTCAATAACACTAACCCAGCTTGAAGGAAGCTCAAAGAGTCAGAGATACATATTCATTACAGGATTGACAGGGTTTTTAAAACAGCGTTTGGCACAGATATAAAATATATATATATAAAAGATAGACAGATAAAAACAGCTGTGTTGTGAACACAGCTCTTGGGTCGGCTATGGTTTATTAATAATAATAATAATAATAATAATAATAATTATAATAATAATAATAATAATAATACATTTTATTTGTGGGGCGCCTTTCAAGACACCCAAGGACACCTTACTGTCCTTACTTAAAATTAAAACAGTGGACTTCACGAAGTGTCGACAGGGTTTAAAACAAGACAAACTTACCTTTAACCGTGTCGCTTCAATAGTGTGGGAATTAAGTCAAGTAAATAAACTGTAACTCTGCCAATAGCCCAACTAGTTCCATCACATACAACGTTTACTCCCCATGCCCTCCCGCAGTATGAAGCTCCAAAACAATACCATAGAAATACAAATAATATATACAACAACAATGAACAAAAAACGGACGGCAAAGTGACTGATAAATGGTCATTGTCCTCAGATGTTCCATCTAACAAACAAATCATGGGACCAGAATGTAAAAAGCACTCACAGTATATAATTATATATATATATGAAAAAGATATGCTTGATATATATATATATATATCAAGCATATTTGTTACATATTATTTTCATATATATAAAAAAAAAAAAGTGAAATGCTTGATATCGGAAGTATATATCTATAGATCTATATATCTATAGATATATAGATCTATAGATATAGATCTATATATGTCAAGCATATTCTTCTTAGCATATTCGTCTATAAAAAAAAGGTCTATAAAAGGTCTGGGTAAGCAAGCCCCGCCCACTGACGGTTCAACGCGAGGAGTCTCCCGTCTGCGCGGCGCAGGCGCGTCCTTGTCTTCTGTTGTGCGTGCGTGACGTCACCGGACGCCATGACGAGGGCGCACGCAGACTGAGGCATGGGGAGTGGAGCGAGCGCTGGTGAGTTCCCCTCTGCACCAATAACAACACTCAGTTCTGCCTTGTCATTCGGACAGGGAAGTGGCTGCTCTCTGGATACACGCACACATACACACACGCACACACCTTGCTTGTCAGTACTAGTCGTTAGTCATTTGTTGGTGTTGTTGGTTCCTCTTCGTGTTACCAGAAACATCTGAGCCCTCTGATCGGTCGCGCAACACCCCTGTGTGTAAGTATAATGCTGTTTTATTTATTTTTTTGCAAGAAATGTGCGCTGCCTTATGGTGGCTTTACTGTGTATGTGGGTGTGTGTGTGCGCATGGTGGTGCCATGTGCATGAGTGGATTAGTTGAGCAGAACACGGCTGTCAAAACACGGCCAGCCTAAGCTGGGTGACACGGTGGGGTTTAACCCCACCATGGTTGGTCGAACATGCATGACGAAAACGTACACACACACATGCATGCATGCGTGCGTGCGCGTGTGTGTGTGTGTGTGTACGTTTTTAGAAGAAGCTCGGATCGATACAGCACCGTGCATCGTTTAGATCAGGACTAACCAACTGTTAAAACAGATGCATGTTAACATTCACTGTGACCACAATGTTGTCGCCGGGTTGTTCACGGTCACCATATGTGCCGTACTAAGGTTTAGTCACTTAAACACCGGGATGAGGGCAAAAGGGATTTTACTAATTTGTGTGTGTAGTGTGTGTGTGTGTGTGTGTGTGTGTGTGTGTGTGTGTGTGTGTGTGTGTGTGTGTGTGTGTGTGTGTGTGTGTGTGTGTGTGTGTGTGTGTGTGTGTGTGTGTGTGTGTGTGTGTGTGTGTGTGTGTGTGTGTGTGTGTGTGTGTGTGTGTGTGTGTGTGTGTGTGTGTGTGTGTGTGGGGATAAGTACTTGGTAGTAGTCTAGTAGTCTTTACTTAGTAAAAGTAAATATAGTTACTGCAGATTACCATCTGATAGAATTGCACGTATAGTGTGTTGAACCCCATTAAGGAAGGTTATCTTTTTATACTTGTATGGTGCTTACCACTTTCATAATACACTGTTTACCACTTTCATAATACACTGCTTACCACTTTCATAATACACTGTTTACCACTTTCATAATACACTGTTTACCACTTCCATAATACACTGCTTACCACTTCCATAATACACTGACCACGAACCGCCATGATAAACCAAATATCCTGATAAACCAGTTGCTTTTCTTTTGTGTGTGTGTGAATATATATATATATATATAATATATATATATATATATATATATATATATATATATATATATATATATATATATATAGAGCCTGCATGGTGTTTGACATTGTTCTGTTCAATATTAAGCATTATAAGTTAACGGTGTTCACATAGCACTAAACATGGCTGCTTTCTTTTTCTAGTGCTCCCTGCAGAGAACATGAGCCTCCCCCTCTCTCGCTCCGAGGTGTTTGGGGAGCTGCGTAAGGAGCTGCATGAGGATGAGGAGTTCAGGCAGTCAGACGCGCACGTCTTCATCATCATGGGAGCATCGGTGAGTCCGACGGTGGCTGACTGAAGTAGTGACTAACGTTATCGATAATATAATACCATGGCATTTTGACGCAATGTAGGACTCTTATGTATGCACACACACACACACACACACACACACACACACACACACACACACACACACACACACACACACACACACACACACACACACACACACACACACACACACACACACACACACACACACCGCGGCAACCTTGAGTTTGATATCAACTTGAGATAGGATCCTATCACCTATTGCACACAAGAATTTCACATCACTGCTTTATACTAAACTGTAAACTGTGACGTGACAATAAACTTGACTTGACTTGACTTGACTTGACTATCAAGCAAGTTATGTAATAGCTACACAGAGCAAGCATATAATTGCACATGTTGGTGGGAAGTGTGGCAACAGATTTCATTGGGCTTGTGCAAACACTAGGTGTAGATTCTAAAGTTCTCCAAGCGAAGGCCTACAGACGGGAACTAGACCCTGGCCGTTATGCACATTACAGTTTCGTTGTTGCACTTGTTTTGTCCAGACTGGAACTTTCCGAAAACACATACTTTCCCCCTTGGTTCCTCATACCATGAAGGTCTCTCATTCCACGTTTATCTCCTTCTCCATCGCTTGGCTTCCCCGGCTCCAGTTGCCCTCGCACCTCCGATGTCTGGGTGGTGTTTTTTTAATTGCCATGCTAGTGTTGATTCTTGAAGGTGTCGGTGTGATTATAATTTTTTTTGTGTTGTAAAAAACAAATCTTGCTTGGTATTTTGGCCTTGATTGTAAAACTAAATGTAGTGCTCAAACCCACATACCCACGTTTCTATGAGAGGATATGGTAGTTCCCCAGCAAACATGGACCTATTTTATGGTTATACTCTGGCTAGTCTATATTATTAGGTATAGGTATTCTTGACTTATATTATGTTATAATATTATATAAGAATATTATATTAGAATATATATAGATAATTATTTATATTTGTCTTGTCTGATGTTCCTGCTGTGTTTTTGTTACACAACTGATTTATTTTAGTTTTTGCTTTTGAATCGGTTTTTACACACATTTTAAAGAAAACATATTTTACATTTTTGAAAAAAGTAGGCATACTTCTACATCTAAAATGTCAAATATGTTTTATGTTGCCTACTCGAGGTGGTAAAGCATACGAAGGCTATGACCGCGTGTCAAGCCCTGTTGGTTAGAATCATGAACCGACTTCTGTCCCCAATGAATCAAAACCACATGTTTGTGGTGTTTACTTGGATGGATTGGATGATTCATTCAAACCCATGTGCCCATGTGTCAGGTCATCAGTTAGGAAATTACCATCCATAGTCTCGTTTCATGATTTAAAAGAAACACGGGCACCATTGTCCTCCACCAAGAGTTATTTGAAGTGATTTGGACCTCTTCACACATGTGAAATTAGTTGTTTAAAAGGTTATCGGCATTTTTTTTTTAATAGTTTTATTCATTTGGGAATACATGGGCTTAAATGCCTCTCCGGGAACCATCACCTTATCGTGGTGGAGAGGTTTGGGTGTCCCTGTGAACCTGAGAGCTGTGTTGTCTGGAGCCTAGTGCTCCTGGTAGGGTCTCCCATGGCAGATTGGTCTCAGGGGAGGGGCCAGACTAAGAATGGTTCAAAGACTTCAATGGACAAACAAACTAGAAGTGAGGATACCCTGCCCGGAGGAAGCCCGGGGCCCCTTTCCGGAGCTAGGCCTGGAAAGAGGGCCCGTAAGCGAGCGCCTGGTGGCCGGGTTAGCCACGGAGCCCGGTCGGGCATTGCCCGAAAAAGCAACGTGGCCACTTCTCCTTCCCGCGGACCCACCACCTACGGGAAGAACCACTGGGGTCGGGTGCACTGCCAGTTAGGCGGCAGTGAAGGCAGGGGGCATCGACGGACCAAACCCAGCCAACAGAGACTGGCTTTGGGGACGTGGAATGTCACTTCTCTGGGGGGGAAGGAGCCTGAGCTGGTGCGGGAGGTGGAGCGCTACCAATTAGATCTGGTGGGGCTTACCTCTACGCACAGCACTGGCTCTGGAACTAAACTCCTGGATAGGGGTTGGACTCTTTCCTTCTCTGGAGTTGCTCAGGGTGTGAGGCGCCGGGCGGGTGTGGGGATACTCACAAGTCCCCGGCTGAGTGCCGCTTTGTTGGAGTTTACCCCGGTGGACGAGAGGGTCGCCTCCCTACGCCTTAGGGTCATGGGAGGGAAAACTCTGACTGTTGTTTGTGCCTATGCACCAAACAACAGTTCGGAATATCCCGCCTTCTTGCACACCCTGGATAGAGTCCTGCATGGGGCTCCTGAAGGGGACTCTATAGTCCTCCTGGGAGACTTCAACGCACACGTGGGTAACGATGGGGAAACTTGGAGGGGCGTGTTGGGGATGAACGGCGTGGGGTTTTGTTATTGGATTTCTGTGCTAGTCATGGATTGGGGATGAACGGCGTGGGGTTTTGTTATTGGATTTCTGTGCTAGTCATGGATTGGCCATGGATTGGTGTAGTGCAGGTGAACTGGGAACGTCTGGTGGATGCCCCTGTCCGGGAGACCTTCAACTCACACCTCCTGTGGAATTTTTCGGGCATCTCTGTGGAGGCTGGGGGCATTGAGCCAGAGTGGTCATTGTTCAAAGCTTCTATTGCTGAAGCTGCGGTTGAGAGTTGTGGCCTCAAGGTCATTGGTGCCTCAAGGGGCGGCAACCCTCGGACTTCGTGGTGGACACAGGTGGTCAGGGAAGCCGTCCGGCTGAAGAAGGAGGCCTTCCGGGCTATGTTAGCCTGTGAGACTCCGGACTCAGTTGCGAGGTATCGACAGGCCAAGAGGACGGCAGCCTCGGCTGTAGCGGAGGCAAAGCAGCGGGTGTGGGAGGAATTCGGAGAAGCCATGGAGAAGGACTTTCAGTCGGCACCAAAGCATTTCTGGCAAACAATCCGGCGCCTCAGGAGGGGGAAGCGTGGGTCCATCCAAGCTGTGTACAGTAAGGGTGGGACATTGCTGACCTCAACTGAGGAGGTGATCGGGCGGTGGAAAGAACACTTTGAGGAACTTCTTAACCCAACTACACCCTCAATGGTAGAGACAGAGCTGGAGGATGAAGGACGGCAAACATCAATCTCCCTGGAGGAAGTCACTGCGGTAGTCAAACATCTCCGCAGTGGCAAAGCCCCAGGGGTTGATGAGATCCGTCCAGAAATGCTAAAGGCTCTGGGTGTTGAGGGGCTGTCATGGATGACATGTCTTTTCAACATTGCGTGGAAGTCTGGGACAGTGCCTGAGGAGTGGCAAACGGGGGTGGTGGTACCCCTGTTCAAAAAGGGTGACCAGAGGGTGTGTGCCAATTACAGGGGTATCACATTACTCAGCCTCCCTGGGAAAGTCTACTCCAAGGTGCTGGAAAGGAGGGTTCGGCCGATAGTCGAACCTCAGATTGAAGAGGAACAATGCGGATTCCGCCCTGGTCGTGGAACAACGGACCAGCTTTTCACTCTTGCAAGGATCCTGGAGGGGGCTTGGGAGTATGCCCATCCGGTCTACATGTGTTTTGTAGATTTGGAGAAGGCATATGATCGGGTCCCTCGGGAAATACTGTGGGGGGTGCTGCGGGAGTATGGGGTGCGGGGGTCACTGTTGAGGGCCATCCAATCTCTCTACTCCCAAAGCAAGAGCTGTGTCCGGATTCTCGGTACAAAGTCAGGCCTGTTCTCAGTGGGTGTTGGCCTCCGCCAGGGCTGCGCTTTGTCACCCATCCTGTTTGTGATTTTCATGGACAGGATTTCAAGGCGTAGTCATGGAGGGGAGGGGTTTCAGTATGGTGGGCTCAGGATTGAATCGCTGCTGTTTGCAGATGATGTGGTCCTGTTTGCGTCATCAGTATGTGACCTTCAGCACTCACTGGATCGGTTTGCAGCAGAATGTGAAGCGGCTGGGATGAGGATCAGCACCTCCAAATCTGAGGCCATGGTTCTTAGCAGGAAACCGGTGGATTGTCTACTCCAAGTAGGGAGGGAGTCCTTATCCCAAGTGAAGGAGTTCAAGTATCTCGGGGTCTTGTTCTCGAGTGAGGGGAGGATGGAGCGTGGGATTGACAGGAGAATAGGTGCAGCGGGAGCGGTGCACTTTGGCGCACCGTTGTAACCAAAAGAGAGCTGAGCCAGAAGGCAAAGCTCTCGATCTACCGATCAGTCTTCGTTCCTACCCTCACCTATGGCCTTGAGCAATGGGTAATGACCGAAAGGACGAGATCGCGAATACAAGCGGCCGAAATGAGTTTCCTCAGGAGGGTGGCTGGTATCTCCCTGAGGGATAGGGTGAGAAGCTCAGTCACTCGTGAGAGACTCTGAGTACAGCCGCTGCTCCTTCGCGTAGAAAGGAGCCAGTTGAGGTGGTTCGGGCATCTAGTAAGGATGCTTCCTGGTCGCCTCCCGAGGGAGGTTTTCCAGGCACATCCAACTGGGAAGAGACCACGGGGCAGACCGAGGTACAGGTGGGGTGATTACATCTCCACACTGGCCTGGGAACGCCTCGGGATCCCCCAGTCAGAGCTAGTCGATGTTGCCAGGGAGAGGGAAGTTTGGAGTCCCCTGCTGGAACTGCTACCTCCGCGACCCGATTTCGGATAAGCGGGAGAAGATGGATGGATGGATGGGCTTAAATGGGTCAACGCAATTAGTTAGTCACCTGTCTCACAGAGGCATGTTCTAATCTAGATCAAGTACTACGGTGATCACACATTGCCACCACGGCAGCCCATGTGTCATAATGTGTTGTCTTTGTCACTCTGACCCTATTGTTCTGCAGGGCGACCTGGCCAAGAAGAAAATCTACCCCACTCTATGGTGAGTCACACCTGTAGCCATAGGCGTCAATTACTCTGGGGATATGTCCCCGTCACTTTCTGAAATGGCAGATTTTTTAATTTTTTTGGCCCCATCACTTTTTTTAAAGCATAATAATTTCTCTAAAAAGCAGCTTGCGCCCAGAAGAGAAGAAGAAAATGCTTTTGAAAAAAGGTTTATTTGCACAATAAGAAAGCAAACAAACAAACAATGCAATGTAAATCTAGAATAAACAAATGTCCACAAGCAGTAACGTAAGCTACACAGGTACCCACCACACAAACAACACATTTTTTTTCACATTTTTCCAACACACAGTTACTACTTGCGTGTAGCAGTTCTGCTCCTGTGACCTTTTTAGGGCAATAGTTGAATGATGTCTCACTCTCACTCTCTCACTCTCTCACTCTCTCCCCCTCCCCCTCCCCCTCCCCCTCTCTCACTCGCTCCCTCGCTCACTCTCTCACTCTCACTCTCTCTCACTCTCACTCTCTCACTCTCACTCTCACTCTCTCTCACTCTCTCCCTCTCCCCCTCCCCTGACCTGTTGTCGTCGTGTTGTTCTGCCAGGTGGTTGTTCAAAGACGGCCTCCTCCCAGAGCAGACTTATTTCGTGGGCTTCGCCCGCTCAGAGCTGACGGTGGAGGCCATCCGTGCCGCCTGTATGCCGTACCTCAAGGTATAAACACCACTTCCTCTCTACAAAACCCTCTCCTCGTTCTCCTCCTCCCCAGGAGTCTCCTCTTATCTGTGGTGTGTGTGTACCGTGTGTTTTGTCTTCATATAAACATAAACAGGCTATCACAAACCGGTTATCCCTTTCCTCTGTGACCGTCGTCCCTGGGGGACGGGCTTATCATCTCAGGGCTTATTATTGTAAGGGAGAGGGTGGGACTTCAAGTAACATGGTTTAGTGGCAAGAGAGGGAAGGACTTCTGGTAGAGAGATATCCATTTATGTTGCAAGTTTCTGTAAACACCCCCCACCCCCCCCCCCCCCCCCAAAAAAAACCAAACCTCAAACATCTTTATTCTCCTTCTCTTTGTTGTTGTTCTTCTTGTCGTGTTCCTATTCTTCTCCCTCCGAGGAGACCGTTAAGACTGGCGCGCACAGCTCGCAGGAAGTAAGGGAACGAGAAATTGTGGCCGCACTTCATGACTTCCTGTCCGTTCCAGGCGGGGGACGGCGACACGGTGCGGCTGGAGGCGTTCTTCCGCCTCAACACGTACATCAGCGGGCGCTACACCGACGAGGGCTCCTTCGCCAAGCTCCAGGCGCACATCCAGTCTCTCCCGGGCGGCACCGACGCCAACCGCCTCTTCTACCTGGCGCTGCCGCCCACAGTCTACCACGACGTCAGCAAGAACATCAAGCACCACTGTATGAGCCCCAAGTCAGTGCACTCCTCCTTTTTTTTATCTACTCGACTGTTTGTTGTTTTAGCAGGAATATAGCAGTGAGGAGCAGGGATACAGGTAGATGGATGGGTGAAGCAGTTTATTGCAGACTTTTGTTCTTGAAGACAGAACAGAGCAGATGGTACACACTGACGCTCTTTGTGAGTGAGTGAGTGAGTGAGTGAGAGAGTGAGAGTGAGAGTGAGTGGCTCAGCCTGGTGAGGCTGCCTCAAGCAGCTTCAAACCAGACACATTATCATTAAAGGAGCAGACATGCATCTCTGTGGACACCAAAAGTTGAACTTTCGTCCGGAAGTGGAACACCCTAGTGGAACACCCTAGCTATTACACTGTTTAGCCCCCTATAAATATCTCCAACTTACAGTGGTTGTGTGTCTGGGGCTGCTGCTTCGATTCCTGTCCCTGTGTCATTTTGTCATCTTTATCTTGAGGTTTGTGGTTCTCTAATCAAATGATCCCCCTTTAATGAAATTCATCTGGCTCTCTCTGTGTGTGCTAATCAGTCCACTAATGGCCTTATTAATGTCACGTGATCTCAGGAAGACCATTATTGTGTGTGATACAGAGGCTGGAACAGAGTCATTGTGGAGAAGCCGTTTGGGCGGGACCTGGCGAGCTCTGAGGAGCTGTCTGCTCACCTCTCCTCGCTGTTCACCGAGGACCAGATCTACCGCATCGACCACTACCTGGGCAAGGAGATGGTGCAGAACCTCATGGTGCTCAGGTGAGCTAAGGGGGGGAAAACGAGAACTAAACACACAGTTCAGAGAATATTTTGACATTCACTCAAGTCAAGTCAATTTGAAACTGAAACTGTGGTTAAGGGCTATAAAAAGAGCTTCACAGCCACATATATTTATGACCTGAAAAAAAGAAGGAAGAAGTAATCTTGAGAAGGAACCCAGATTGGGTGATCTCTCTTTCCAAGGAGGGTTAGGAGTGCAATGGGTAGTACAATACTATTATTATTTTTTTTAAATATGAATAGGATTATTATTTTTTCATTTAAATTAAAATTTTTAAACAATATTTTTATAAATTTAAAAAATGTTAGTTACCAGACACGACATACCTTACACAAACTTATATAAAAAAAATGACAAGAAAGGAAGTAATAAAAAAAAAAATAATAATAAAATATATATTATAAGAATGACATCCCATGAAATAAAAACAATTGGGCAGCTGCATCATTATCCTAACAAGTGTACATAGTCACAACAGATTAAGAGGAACTTTACTCTCTCTTTAACCAGATCCCTCTCATGGGTTCCAATTGTTCTGATTTCTTAGCATGTTTGACACATTAACATTCCCTAACAGTCGGGTAAACGGGCCCCAAACCCTATCAAAGGTTTCATTTTTCCTTTTCAGAATATATGTTATCTTCTCCATAACGTACAGTCCACAATGACTCATTTCCCTCAGCCATTGGCCACCTGTGGCCTCGGAATGTTCTTCCATGACGAGGCAATCGGAATAGGATTGGTTTTACACTGAAATATTTGACACACATCTGCTTGACAAAGATGCATGATTTGAAAAATATGTTGAACTAGAGTTAGACATTAGTTTCTCTTCATTCATTCATTCATTCATTAGTTTCTTCATGTTAGGCTAGGCTAGGGCCCTCAATGCTGAGAGGAGCTGGTTGTGCATGTGCTGTTCTTCCTGCGTTAGTTAACACATGCTTAACAGTTACACTCCCGTTGAT
The DNA here is from genome assembly GCA_027704905.1 of Muraenolepis orangiensis. Taxonomy (NCBI): domain Eukaryota; kingdom Metazoa; phylum Chordata; class Actinopteri; order Gadiformes; family Muraenolepididae; genus Muraenolepis; species Muraenolepis orangiensis. Next base: position 6,594,369 of record CM051013.1, on the reverse strand, counting down.
TCACATTTTGAAACCTTGCAGTGATGTATCCATCAAACGTTTTGTGCGTCTAACCATTGTGACCACTGTGTGTGTTTCAGGTTCGGCAATCGCATCTTTGGGCCCATCTGGAACCGCGACAGCTTGGCCTGCGTTGTCCTCACCTTCAAAGAGCCCTTCGGCACCCAGGGTCGCGGCGGCTACTTTGATGATTTCGGCATCATCCGGTGAGGAGGATGGAATCCAAATAACCCCACAGACGTCCCGCATTGTCCTGTTAGAGCCGCCGTGGATCGGTGCTGTCGTGTTCCTCATGTAAATTACCTTCTCCTCTTTTGTCCCCGACACCTGTCCTATTTGTTCCATGTGTTCCCTTTGCTGTTGCCGCCAGTGATGTCATGCAAAACCATTTGCTTCAAATCCTCTGCCTGGTTGCCATGGAGAAGCCAGCTTCCACCAGCTCCGACGACGTCAGGGATGAAAAGGTGCGACGCCGCCACGACGATGTTGAACCACACGACCGAGAATCGTGAACGTGTCACCAGATCGAATGGATCCTGCTCATTTGCTCCTCATAATAACCAAAACACCAATTATTTTTTTTCTCATTTGCGCCCCCTGCAGGTGAAGGTGCTGAAGTGCATCGCCCCGGTCTGCATGTCGGACGTCGTGCTGGGCCAGTACCAGGGGGACCCCGAGGGGGAGGGGGACGCAAAGCTGAGCTACCTGGACGACCCCACGGTCCCCAGGGGCTCCACCCAGGCCACGTTCGCCACCGCCGTGCTCTATGTGCGCAACGAGAGATGGGACGGTACGGCACACGCCTGTCTTCACGCCTTACTGGTACGCCTTAACGTGTACCAGTCTGGAAGTCCATAGTAGCTGGTTCTGGGGCTTGTCGTGGTGTCTGGAGTTCTGTATTCATACCGTTTGGAATAGGAAACCAGTGCTCTGAATGTGCCATCTAATCGACTTAGATAATTGACTTAGCGCTATAATAAAGCTATTGTTGAGTTGTGACGCTTTTATTTGTTTGTCTTTCATGATAAGTTAATTGCAAAGGCCAAAATCGCAATTTCGATTAACGAGTGATGCAAGAAATGCATCGATGCGTTTCTTTTTGTTCTTCTTTATTTTGTAAATAATTTTTTCTTGACTCCTCTTCCTTTGGTGTACCTTCTCCCCTCCGATGAAGGCGTTCCTTTCATCCTGCGCTGCGGCAAGGCGCTGAACGAGCGGAAGGCGGAGGTGCGGCTGCAGTTCGGCGACGTCCCCGGGGACATCTTCGGCAGCCAGTGTCGGAGGAACGAGCTGGTGGTGCGCGTGCAGCCCAACGAGGCCGTCTACGCCAAGATGATGAGCAAGAAGCCCGGCGTGTACTTCAGCCCCGAGGAGACGGAGCTCGACCTCACCTACAAGAGCCGCTACAAGGTGGGGACGACCGGCGCTGGGGTTGTTGTTTCCTGAAGAGGTTTTTTTTGGTTTTCCGTTTTTAATCATTTTGTTTTTGCTACCGAATGAAATCTGAATTGCGTGTGGTTCTCAGGACGTGAAGCTCCCAGACGCCTATGAGCGGCTCATCCTGGACGTGTTCTGCGGGAGCCAGATGCACTTTGTGCGCAGGTGAGTTGTGAAGGCGATTTTAACATTTAAAAAAAGGGGGTTTATTATACCCAAAACATACTAAAACAGGCACTGGAAAATAAGTGCCCAAAAAAGGAAAAACAAGGTTATAATAAAAAGAACGATGGGTGAATGACATGGAACATAAAACATGCAAGCAGAAACCAGGTACTGTCCTACCACAATGTTTGCTATACTATGTATAATAAATGGGATAAACTAAATGAAACACGAGGGGATGAACACTAACCAAAATATATTAAAGCCTCACAGGGAGTTCAGTCCCTGTGAGGCTTTAATATATTTTGTCCAGTAGAGGGAGCCATTCGTTCATTTAGTTGTATAGTGGCGTGCCATTGTATACAAAACAAGAACGATTTTTTTTTTAAATGCTACTCTTCATTGCATGATTTTGTTAGAGGAAGGGTGTATTGATGTTTTACCAATTTATTTTTTTAATTCAGTGATGAGTTGAGGGAAGCATGGAGGATCTTCACCCCTCTCCTCCATCAGATCGAGAAGGAGAAACCCACACCCCTCCCTTACAGATATGGAAGGTAAGCAAATGCCTTTTACACTGCTTTTACAATTGCTCCATCCACAAAGAACGACATAGACGTAAAGTATTTTTGAATAAAAAATATTGACTCTTCTTCACCACTCCTTCCTCCCCCCCACCAGTCGCGGCCCGCCGGAGGCAGACGAGCTCTCCAAGAAGGTGGGCTTCCGTTACGAGGGCACCTACCGCTGGGTCAACCCCCACAGACTGTGAGCCGGGCGGAGGGTGTGCTTCCAGGAGAGGGGAAACGGCAGTGAGCTACCATGAGTGAAAGCTTGTGAGAATGGAGCAGTGTCATTGTAGCAGGGGAAGAATTATCTTTATTATTATCAAACACACATTCTCTCAGGTGAGATAGCCGTGTCGTTTGTTAGAGATTGCGTTGAGGGTAGATTTTGTGCCTCTCAAATATAGCATTACTATATTGTTTACTATTCATGGCTATTTTACTATTACTTCAGATGAATGTCACGATTAGTCTTATAGCATCACTTTGTGGTGATGTCAATACCTAGGTCAACATTTTAGACCAAGTTCGTTTTTGAAAGGCAATAATTGTATACATAAACTACTTAAGTGACTCCCGTGCAGCTACCTCTAGGAGTAGAGAAGGGGAGGACACATCCAGAAAGCACTTAACAGAGCCGTGATCTGTGGACGTTCACCACTTTACCAAACATAGGTAACCAAGCAGACCAGAAACAAGATTGTCCACCAGCTGTTAATATTGACATTGTATAAATAAGGTGCTTTGGCTACATTTTAAAATCCTACATAGCAGATTATTTTTTATTTTGCATATTTAGTCTCCTGCTTCTGCTGCTTGAGACCAATGAAAACAAAAGGCTTTGCGACACATCCGTTGTCTAATAGCTTTCCAGCTCTCCCTCTCTCTCCTTTAGCACCCTCAGTAGGGTCCATTCCCTCTTGTTTACATTTCTTATAAAGCTAATTTAAGTTGCTGATGTTCCATTCCAGAAATTCTAGGGTTTGTATTGCTGGTGTACAGTTTTGATTGCACTGAATTCATTTACTTTCAATAAACAAGGGTTTCATGTGCTGTGCCGGGTGCTTTTTGTACAAAGCCGTTTCGGTGCCTATAGGGGAATGGGTTTGAATACATCAATACTGTAAGCGTCACAGAAGCAAACTATTGAAAAAAGCTTAATCATTCAACTTAAGTCCCTTATTTCCAGTGAAAATAGACAGTACAGTGGTACAGTATGTATGAAGTCCTACTGCATCACATTTACTGGAAGTTGACATCTGTTAATGTAATGGGAAGGACAGCGGGTGTTATTCAACTCATTTTACTTGGTCACTGAGGTGTTAATCACAGGATGCATTTTATTGTATTAGTATACAGGTATTCCACTTCAGTCAGCTTGTGATTCATTACCATATAGGTCCACATTAAGTCCCTGTGTGGACATGAATGCTTTGCATTAATTAAGACTACTTAATTGGTCTAATTATTTGCGCACTGCTTGCATGCATTGCTACATGTCCATCTATGTACGAGTGTCACCACATTCCAGATCATACAACTCGGTAATTCACGAATCAAAGATCAGTCAAGACATTTTATTTTGACACGTTCGAAGCCAAAGATTTTATTTATTTTTTTGCAACAATGCATTTGAAAAAGGCACTTCATATCTGTAGGTTGTAACGTTAATGTAAAGTTAAAAGACATACAGTCCGGACCTTTCCGCTCACAAATGCACTCAAGACGACCCTTTGATATACAACGAAAAACGCATACTTCACCAGTAATAGTGTGACAACCGAAATTAGGTATACAAACTGAATCGGTCAGGCCTCTGGCAGGGAAACAATAATGCCATACAAGACCTCTGTACCACAACTCTGCCAGTTAGACACAACTCGGTTAGATTCGAGAAGAACGTCCGTTCTTCAGAACAGAAGAAGAACCGTTCAGGATACGTGCCTGGGTTATGTAGCTAGCGACTTCCTAGCCATGTTTCGGTTATATGTATGCTGTATGTACACAGTCAGCCGTGGACATCAACACAAATTTAAAACATGCTTTGATTTCTCCTTCATGATTAAGACTCGAGCCAAAGTACCACAAAAATTAAAATGTTACCGCTATGACCCGTCAACTGGCTGCACTGTGAAGTGATGATGGACCAAAAGCACTTGGAAAAGTTGATACAAAAAGTGTATGTGGGCATAATATATATATATTGGCAGGAGAAAGTCGTGGAGTTTCAGCTTAATATACTCCCGACTGATGCAACCAAACCCCTGACGAGGAAACATTACTCATTATTACGCCGACTGCGCTTGATTCCAAGCTTTTAAGTGGTTCAAACCCAATTGATCTTGCAACCGTTTTAACCAAAGAGGCACTTGAAGTGGTTCTGATGTTACATGTGCTCCGGGTGGTTCTGCAGACAGCTAATGAACTCTGTGACCGGGTGGCCCTGGAAGCAGATTTTATACACCGCGTTGAACAGTGGGAACCTAGAGAGAGGAGACGGTACCGTTAAGAACTAAAGTCCTGAAACAAAGACTTTAAAATGGGGTGAAATGCGCTATCAGCGTTGGGCTATCTGTAACGGGCCCTCCGCTTACTTTTCGATGAGGTTCTTGTGCTTCAGGATGAGGTTGACCTCAGCCGCGGTTGCAGGTCCTTGCAGCTTCTGACCGTTGAGCATTTCCTTCTCCAGCTCCTCGATGGACTGAACAATACAAAAACACAAATATATACAATATAAAATCCCCTCGCTCTACTTCTCCTTCGCTCTGCTACCGTGTAAAGGGTCTGCTGTAGGGATGGTAAGTTTAATCGATTTGCATTGGTACATTGGCATAAAAGTTCATGATACGATTGCCTGGAGAAGAGATCTATAGTTTCTTAAATCGTTGCATCGGTAAAATCTGATTTATTTTGGGACCCCAAAAAAAAATGATAAAAAGCATCTGGGCGGGATTTCTAAATCACTAAAAAAGAAAACCGCCAGGCGCACTGCACTGCTCTTTAGCCCGATCACACCGGACGTGAAAAAATTGCCGTTCTAAACTGGTTTTTATTGCTATGCAACCACAGAATCAGCGGTCAGTCTAACAATTGTTAACAAAGCTAAGCGCTTACTAACCACTAAGCTGAAAATAGACCTACTTGCCGCACTCCAGTTACAGTAAGTATCAACCTGATAAGCAACACAAATATGAATCGTATCCCATTGTGATAGTAGTTGCATCATATGTATCTTAATGTCCGGGGAGCATTGGCAATGCATCGAGATACGCATTGCATCGCCCTTAGTGGTGAGATGGACATCCCTACTCTTCTGACAAGCGTAAAACACGTTTAACTACGTTAAATAGAGCCATTCCCATACACATAGGAGCTGTTCTTCTTCAAAAACCCAGAAGGATTAAGTGCTCTGACCAACAGTGCCAACTTTGCACAAACTGAATATTTAGATTTAATCATTTCAAATGATCTTAAAAGGTCACACGTATTTTAGTATATTTCAGATCGGTGGGTAACACTGACCTTGATATTATAAAACAAGGACACGGGACAATAACCGCTAACCCCGCCATCCCCGAGGCCTCACCTTGCCCGTCCTGGCGAAGGCCTCGGCCACCTTGCGGTTGCGTCCGCCGTAGCAGGTGGTGATGAGGTCGGCCACGCCGCAGCTCTCCAGGAAGGTGACCGAGGAGACGGGCCCGGCGGTGCAGAAGATGCGGGCGAAGGCGATCATCTCCATCAAGCCCAGCCGGATCACCGCCGCCTTGGTGTTGTCGCCGAAGCCCAGGCCGTCGCAGAAGCCCGCGCCCACCGCCACGATGTTCTGGCGATGTCACGACACGTAAGAAACAAGAGTTATAGAAAATAAAAACGGGTAAATGACTTTCGGTAGTTTTCAAGGGGGGGGGGGAGACATCGACGAGGCCCACCTTCAGGGCTCCGCAGATCTCTACCACGTCAGCCTCCTCGACCACGGTGACCCGGAAGTTACTGGTCTGCATGAGCTCCTTCAGGAGAGCCCCGTTCTGCTCGTTCTTACAGCCTGGACCGAAAGAAAACAGAAAAGACATTATGACCCAGAAGATGATAACCAATAAAGACACGATCAACTTCATCAAACCAAGAATGAAGGAAAGGAGGTTTACATATTGTTGTACGGCCCTGATTTGACATTGATGTTATCAATGTCCATCAATTATCATCAATTATCCAAAAGTCTTAAACATCTGACGTCTGGATGCTTTCCCGCTGCTTTCAAGACTGCCAGAGTCACCCCCCCTCCTGAAGAAACCAACACTCGACCCCTCTGAACTCGAAAAATCATATGTTGTCCCTTATATCACTCTGTTTATTGACCTCAGGGTTCTAGTAGAGAATGCAAATGTAGTTCTCCCTATCACCCTTTTGTTCAATTGTCCTGAGGGGTCTTGTCTTGTCCTTATCCTGTTTGACCAACTGTAATGTTTATCTCACAGCGGGGGACAGTGGCTATTGCAGCCTACAGCTGTTGAAGGGGGGTTGGCATACAACTATTGAGCTAGATCAAAGGCTTGGCCGCTCCTGGTTTAACACCTCTGGCTTTCCCTCCTGCACGGGAGTTCCTCTGTTCCTGTGCTGGAGATGGGGATGGTGGAGCCAGATGGACAAGACTTGCATCATTGAAGTGAAAGACAGTGTCTTAGGGGCAGTCCTAAGAAGGAATAAATACTGAGTGTTGCCAGCATTGCAGTGGACTTCCCTATCCTCACCTCATAGGATTCGGGGCTCCCGACAAAGCTTTGTCTGTCTGTCTGTCTGTCTGTCTGTAAATTTGTCTGTTTGGCCACTTGTCTACTTGTATTTGTTCATTGTGTTCTGCTTGCTTGATAAATCTTCAAACTTAATTAAGTTCATGTGTGACAGTTCTTATTGATTGATAATTCGCCTTCTTATTCGCATAGATTTCCACCACATTATCCAAAACTCTTGAACGTGCCGTCTTTAACCAATTGTCCTTGTATCTCCACCAGAACTGCCTCTTGGATCCCCACCAATCTGGTTTTAAGGCAGGTCACTTGACAGAAACTGCCCTTCTGGCAGTGACTGAGTCGCTCCATGTTGCTAGAGCGAATTCTCTCTCCTCGGTCCTGATACTCCTGGACCTGTCTGCAGTATTCGACACTGAACCACCAGATTCTGCTCTCCGCCCTTGAGGGGTCTCGGGCTCTGCTCTCTCCTTGTTTGCATCCTACCTGACGGGTCGTGTCCTCTTCTCTTCTCCCTCTACACAACGTCCCTTGGTGCTGTTATCCACTCCCATGACTTATCCTACCACTGCTATGCTGACGACACCCAACTGGTCTTGTCGTTTCCCCCCTCGGACACGCAAGTGGAAACACGCATTGCCGCGTGCTTAGCAGACATCTCAAAGTGGATGTCGATGCACCACCTAAAGCTCAACCTGGACAAGACTGAGCTAGTGTTCTTCCCGGCAAAGGGCTGTCCGCACCGAGACCCCACTGTCACCATTGATGATGCTGTGGTGACACCTACTCGGACCGCAAGGAATCTGGGTGTGACCCTGGACGACCAACTGTCGTCCTCGGCAAACATTGCATCGGGACACGCTCCTGCAGATTCCTCCTCTACAACATCAGGAGGATTCGGCCTTTTCTCACTGAAAAGGCTGGGCAGGTGCTCATCCAGGTGCTCATCCAGGCTCTCGTCATCTCCCGGCTGGACTACTGTAACTCCCTCCTTGCTGGCGCCCCGGCATTTGCCATCAGGCCCCTGGAGCTCATTCAGAAAGCTGCAGCTCGCCTGGTGTTCAACCGCCCCAAGTTCTCCCACACATCTACCCTCCTTCGGACTCTACACTGGCTACCTGTAGCTGCTCGCATTAAGTTCAAGACGTTGGTGCTAGCCTACAAGGCAGTAAAAGGTACTGCTCCATCCTACCTCCAGGCAATGGTTAAGTCCTACATCCCAACCCGTCCACTTCTTCGGGCCGCCTGCTTGCCCCCTCACTTAGGGGCCCGTGTGGCCGATCTACGCGGTCACGGCTCTTCTCTGTCCTGTGGCCCCAATTTGGTGGAACAAACTCCCCACGGAGGTCACGACTGCAGAGTCACTGCCCATCTTCCGCCGCAGGCTGAAAACCCATCTCTTCAGGACACACTTCCCGGATCCTTCCTCGTAGCTCCAAGTCAATTATCTAAGTAGATTACATATATATATATATAATAACTAATGTAATGTAATCAATGCAGCAAACTCAAGAAAATACTTTTGTATGTGATGCAACTAATGGTTTTGTGGATTTGGAGGAGGCATATGACCGGGTCCCCCTGGGAAATACTGTGGGGGGTGTGCTGCGGAAGTATGTAAGGTGCGGGGGTCACTTCTGAGGGCCATCCAATCACGGTATTCCCAAAGCAAGAGCTGTGTCCGGATTCTCGGTAGTAATAATAATAATAATAATAATAATAATAATGCCGGCTTTTATATAGCGCTTTTATCCAAAGCGCTTTACAAGTCATGTAAAGTCCTCACATTACCCATTAATACACCGACGGCGGAGTCAGCCATGCAAGGAGACAGCCAGCACGTCAGGAGCAGTTGGGGTTAGGGTGTCTTGCTCAAGGACACCGACAGTTTTTGCTAGGAGGAGCCGGGGGATCGAACCAGCGTCCTTTCGGTTGTGAGGCGACCGCTGTACCTCCTGAGCTATACTGCCGCCCAGTCAGTCGGGCCTGTTCTCAGTGGGTGTTTGCCTCTGCCAGGGCTGCGCTTTGTCACCCATCCTGTTTGTGATTTTCAAGGACAGGATTTCAAGGCGTAATCATGGAGGGAAGGGGTTGCAGTATGGTGGGCTCAGTATTGCATCGCTGCCGTTTGCAGATAATTTCACCTTCAACCTTCAGCACTCACTGGATCGGTTTGCAGCAGAGTGTGAAGCGGCTGGGATGAGGATCAGCACCTCTAAATCTGAGGCCATAGATCTCAGGAGGAAACCGGTGGATTGTCCACTCCAATTAGGGAGTGAGTCCTTACCCCAAGTGAAGGAGTTCAAGTATCTCGGGTCGTGTTCTCGAGTGAGGGGACGATGGAGCGTGAGATTGACCAGAGAATAGGTGCAGCGGGAGTGGTATTGGGTGCCCTTTCCCGCACCGTTGTGAACATAAGAGAGCTGAGCCAGAAGGCAAAGCTCCAGCCAGTCTTCGTTCCTACCCTCACATATGGTCATGGGTAATGACGGAAAGGACGAGAACGCAAATAAAATCGGCCGAAATAATTTTTTTCAGGAGGGTGGCTGGCATCTCCCTTAGGGATAGGGTGAGAAGCTCGGTCACTAGTGAGAGACTCGGAGTAGAGCCGCTGTTCTTTTGCGTGGCAAGGAGCCAGATAAGATGGTTCGGGCATCTAGTAAGGATGCTTCCTAGTTGCCTCACGAGGGAGGTTTTCCAGCCACATCCAGCTGTCACTTTATTGTTCTTCTATTGTTATTTGTATTGTGTACAGTATTGTTATAGTATAGTGTTGAATAGTATAAGTATAGTAAACAGTGTAAAATTGTAGAAATCCATACTGCGGGAGGGAATGGGGAGTAAGCATCCCATTTACATTTACATTCCATTGTACTTGTTGCATTTGGCAAATAAAAATCTTGAATCTTGACGAGCACCCAGGACTACTTTGGTCGCTACGCTGACCGCGTTAGGAACTTAGAAGAAAATCGTTTCTCTTTTCTTTGCAAAATCTGCAAGAACGGCGGTGGCCGGTGCTCACCGATGGTGGTCTCGCAGAACTTCTCGTCGGCGACCTCGTTGGCGATGTTGGCGCCCATCAGCACGCTCATGGTGATGCCCAGCTTCTCATGGATCACCTCCGAGATGAGCTTCAGGCCGTCGGGGCCCTCGTCCACGCCCTGCAGCACAACACACCGCCAGAAGAACAATTTTAATAAGACACGTAAATGGACATATTGACACTAGAGGGCACTCTGGAGGGGATACCTTAGCCACACCAAAAAAAAGTTCTGGACGATTCCCCAAATCCACTGTTCCTTAATTACCCCTTGGTGGTTAGATAAGTAATCTGACCACCAAGTTTGGTCCAATTCCGCACAAAACGTTTTGAGTTATCTTGCGAACAAACAGACAGACAGGGGCGGAAACATAAACCCCTCCCATCGTCGGTGGTGGAGGTAAAGATAAAGAGTGGTGACTTAGAATGAACTGTGGTCCGTTTGGCTGCGTGCCCGACCTTCACTCTGCGTGCCCGACCTTCACTCGGCCGGGTTATGATTCACTCAGACAGTAAATGTCCATTTCAACCTTGCGTTGATTGGGTTTTTTTTGTTCCTGTGCTCTAGCACAGGTTTAAAAACAAACAAACAACAACACAATTGTAAAATACAATCACACACAATGGGATCAAGTATCAAAAATACTTTAGTTCTAAATGAAGGGACAGGTAAATGGAGGAAGTTCAGGCTTTCTCAAGACCAACATAGTAATGCGGTACCAGCATGGTTGGTACACTTTCAAAATAAGGATAGGAGCGAGTCTAAATGGTAAAGAGGTCCATCAGACAAACTCCAAACTACTAACAACCGGTGATCAATGATTGGCCAGAGCCTAATTATCACACCGCACTGTGACCTCTGACCGGCGGCTCACTCAGATAAAGCAGCTCACACACCTTGATGAGGGACATTCCGAGCGCGTCGCTCTTTATCTTCCCCTTCATGGCGTCGCACGCTCGGCCGATAAACTGGTGGGGGATCACAAACACCAGGATGTCCGCATCAATGGAGGCCTCCAGCAAGTCAGCCACAGCCAACTGAAAAGAGAAAGCGAAGCATTGAGCATTGAAGGGGGTTAACTGGAGATAAAACAGCACTGCCTGCCGTTCACATCACAGGTACGTTTACATCACAGGTACGTATACATCACAGGTACGTTTACATCACAGGTACGTTTACATCACAGGTACGAATACATCATGTGCAAATCATTTAATTGATGAAGGAAATTGACATTTCTATGCTTTCAAGAATGGCAGGTAATAAAATAAAGAAACAGATTCCCAAATTGTGCAAAAATAAAACAAAAAAAATGGATAATAGGGTTATGATAATACATTAATGTATGCAAAACAACAAAGGATTCATATATTATTTTTTCCCCATTATATATATATATATATATATATATATATAATACAGTGATTGTTAAGATCTCTCTACCATACTCTTTAAAGACACATATGTCGCCCAAGAACTAAATGCAAGCCAAGCTTTTTCATCCTCGAATGTTGGCTCGTCCGATCAGTGTGAAGCAGAGTTCACCAAGCGTTGGATTGTTCCCCCACCACCCCCACTAATGGCCAACGTGTGCTGCTTTGGAGTGTGATGAGGTGCTTTACTCACTACATTGGACGGAAGTTTGTGCCCAGGGAGGTACTTCACATTTTCATGGTCGGTGTTGATGATCTCCGTGAGTTTACGGTCATTCACCATCTCCTCGAACACCCACATTTTCACAGTGGAGTCAAACTTCGCATTAGTAGCGGCATTGCTTCCAATGATTTTGGCAATGGCAGAACCCCTTAAAAAGGTGAATAATAGATAAGACTTGAATGGCTGCAACTCTGATAAATGTTTAAACATTGTCATTGTCATTGTCATTGTGCATGCATACATACATACGTGTAGGTGTACACCCACACACCCACAGTGGATATCTAATAACTAAGCCTACATGGCAGAACCCCTTACAAGTGACAAATAGATAGGACTTGAATGGCTGCAAGGGCATACTCTGATAAATGTTGCAACAGTGAAACTGAAGTGTCCTTGTGCATGCATGTGCATGCATACATACATGTGTGTAGGTGTACACCCACAGTGAATATAGAATAACTAGGCCTACAAATAAAGCATTAAGAGCTGGTTAGCATGTTCGGTGGCGTGTGGCAGTATCCCACAGACGTGGTGGTGGTGTCTTCAATCATCGGGGTGTGTCGTTATGTAACGTGTAAACCAGAGCCGTGATCCGCGCACGCAAATATAGCCTCGCCATTTAACATGAAACGGGTCGGGATGAGATAGAGGGCGGGACTTTCATTTACTGTTACACGGGTTTAACGGCGAGAGAAGGAGGGACTTCCAGGTACAGTTACACGGGTTTAGCGGCGAGAGAGAGGGAGAAGGACATCTTCTAGATGGGACATCAGTTTCCGTTACATGTTTCGGATATTGCTTTGCCGCATGTGTTCATCAAACCCCATATTTACGTTATTCTCGTCACGTTCTTATCATTCTCGCTTATATCCGGATTCGCTTATTTCCGGATCCTCTCAGCCTACACGCCATTCCTCCCCATCTCGCACCGTGTAGCACGACGACTACACATCACGAGTCACTCGGTGAAAAGAAAAAAAGCCACAAGAAGGCACTCAGTCTAAGCATGTGATAATAATAATAATACTATGTAGTAATAATAATAAGATAACGGTAACCTCCGAACGAAGCAATACACGTTAAAAGCGCTCAACTCTTCACAGAAAACGAGTGTTGCTAGCGAGTGTTTGGGCACAGCAATAACAAACACGGTGCCGATCCCATATGGTGGTGGTGGTGGTGATAACCTCGCATTTACTTTGAGGCGAATCAACAAACAATATATCATTACATATGAACACACACACACTTACCAATTTCCAGAGCCAATGATACACACTTTCTTCGGAGCTGCCATAGTGGTGGATGATTGCAATGAATGAGTGACAGACTACTGAGTGCCTTGCTCCACGGACTCAGAGCGGCTGGCGGTGAGAAGACCGACCGCAGTGTGCCTGTGTGCAGACCAATGGCGAGGAGCTCTGCGCTGATTGGCCGACGTGCTGACCACCGCCCACTGAGCAGGGCCAAGTCTGGAACCCAGTCACCTCATCTAGCACCATGATGGGCGAGCAAAAGGTCACTAGGGTGAAAGTAACAAGACCCACCAAAAAGGCCAGACTGAACTCTTGTGTGCAGTCGCGACACTCTATGTGACGTGGTGCTGGTCACTTTACAATTTTGTGACGTCTTTCCCTCACACGGAGTGGTCCGGAATAGGGATGTCCCCTTAGACTAAACATGCACATTGGAAAGGGGGGGGGATTCAATGAGCAATAAAAAAGAGCATTGTGTTCTTTGACATCCAAACAAAGGGCCCATGTTGTGTTACAGGAATAGATTCAGCTGTTTTCATTCCCCCATAAGAAGCCAAACATGCTCTTGAACTACTGTCTGTTTGAATGCCTGTTTCAACCCCTACCTACTCATGGTAGGCCGGCTGTTTGACCCCGGTTGACCCATGTACAAACGATTATTATATTACAAAGTATCAGACATTATATAGTTTAATTGAAATTCACAGAAGTTGCCATGGCATCCCCGCCTGCACCCCCCAGCTAATATTAATCACAGTTAGATTTTTAATTAAGGTCAGCCTGTCATTTAATTAACACAGATCCTTCTACCAATATGCTATTAACAGGTAGGCTTTGCGATGAATTCAAATATGACATAAAATAATAGGACATTCAGAACTAAATACATACATTGTTTATATTCTGTTGCCACCAGTACAATAATAGACAGATTAGCACATTACAAACAATGAGATCCACAGCCATTAGAATATTTACATTGATTTTTAGAGTTGACGTACTGTTGTGCTCAACAATAGCAGATGCACGCACACGCACACACACACACACACACACACACACACACACACACACACACACACACACACACACACACACACACACACACACACACCTCATACAAAAAACAATAGACATACAGACTTCAGCAGATATGCATGCCAATATAACTGCTCACTGACTAACTGCAAATGAAAAACACAACAGTGCAACGTGTCACGCAAGCAAGGAGAAACCTCAACACATTCAGTGTCACCTCTTCAGACTAAATAGATTTTCTTTCCAACAACATACATCTCATAGCCTTTCCTATGTGCCAAGGTGTAAATCCCTTTAAACTAGCCTGTCGGAAAGATAACGCGAAGATGTGGTCTGCATTTTCAATGTAGAATGTCATTTGAATTTCTTACGCCCTGTCCTCTGCAAGAGATGACAAGAATATAACTCTAAACTCTTATGCAATGTTTGTATTGATTGTCACAAAGGCCTCCTCAGGGAAACCAAATCAATACCATTGAAATAGATTGTTTTAATCAACTGGACTAAGTTTTCTTGTTTTCCTTTCATTCTATTCATTTTCGACGACTGCACTTCCACCGTTTATCAGTTATGATTTATATATGTAATATGTCCATGCCAGGAGGCAATTTCAAATAATTTGTCAACCATGATTATATATTTTTCTTCATGCTTACAGTTTCTCTGCCTTGCAAGATGAGGTAGTTTATTGACAAAATAGGCCAAGACTGCCATTAAAAAAAACAATACTGAAATTATTTTGGATGACGTGAACACAACTAAATAAATAAAACAAAAAAGACATTTCTAAAAGCACTAACAAACTAAAAAAGCAGCATGCAGCATCGAAACCAAAAACCGTCTAATAATACTATAATAAACATTTCCACAAAAAGACACGCGGGAAACCGACACTTCTAGTATCACAGTCTTCATTCAGGCTGTGAATCATTTTGCTTAGAATTATTCTCATAGTATAATTTGAATTGCTCCTGTATGGTGTCTACAGAGGCCTATGCAGTCGCAACATGAGAAGTACCGGTGTATCTATCCAGAAATCCCGCTGTAAGGTAGTAGCATTAGCTCATAGCGTCGACCCTTGAGCAGGCCTGGTCAAACACATTGGTACGGTATGGATCAGTGGAAGTTGGCCACGTGACACTTGCCGTCGTCCATGCTGAGCACCGCCCCGTGGTTGTGGTTGTTGTTGTTGTTGCTGTGATGCTTGTCCTTCTTGTCCGAGCAGCGACACAACTTGGACTTCAGCACCTAGAGGAGGAGAAACAAGACAAGAAAAAAATGTTGGAACTCGTCGCCCGTCGAGAAAAAAGGAAACCCTTCGCGGGTTCGACTCGGAGAAGAGTCACAGAAAAGATAGTCGGGAGATAAGCTTGCTAGAGGGTAGATTGAGAAGGTGGTTAGAAGATGGATTGAGAAAATAGTTGGATGGAAAGGATAGTGTAACTTTGGCTTGAGTCTCTCATGTTGGGACATTATCAGGGAATCACTGATGAATGCTCTTCCTTCATTGTTCATATCGGCTCCGTTCATAAGACACTCACCTCATAGATGTAGTCAAACAGCTCCAGAATAGTCAGTATACTCGCTCCAATGAACAGTCCCATTTGTCCACCAATGTCACCTACAGATAGGAACCCATAAACGCGTATAGAGAGATACTGTATAATCCAAGTTCACTCCGATAACGAGCTCCATCGGCAAGTGAAAGCAAGATATATATTTTATGGCGTACCTAGAAGTCCGGCCACTTCGTAGGCCTTCTTCTGCTCTATGGTCTCATAGTTCAGAGCCTCGAAGAAGATGTCCAACACCAGAAGGTTCTCACTGTTGGAAGAAAAGAAATCATCATAATTCTAAATGGCAACTTTTTAGTATTTTGTCCCCATATGCCTCTTGTATGTTATTATCTATATTTGAGAACATACAGTAATGGGCATGAATTCCAGGAGATTGGAGTTGTGCAAGAGGCAGCCCTTACCCAATGTACTGCTCTGACTTGTTATACTTCTTGGCCAGGTACTTAGCGGAGGCCTTGCTGGGGATCTTGACAAAGGACAGCTCCTTGCTGTAGCGCGTCATGTTGCAGGGAGTCTCACACACACAGAAGTCATTGTCACGCTCCACCAGGAAGTCTGCAGACAGACAGACAGACAGACAGACAACCACTTCTGCTTTAGAATTGAAGAGATCACAAGGCCATTCACTGCATGACTGGGTGCGTGTGTGCAAGGGTGTGGTGTGTGTGTGTGTGTGGTGTGTGTGTGTGGTGTGTGTGTGTGTGGTGTGTGTGTGTGTGTGTGTGTGTGTGTGTGTGTGTGTGTGTGTGTGTGTGTGTGTGTGTGTGTGTGTGTGTGTGTGTGTTGAGCACCGCATGTCTCTTCCATACCAAGAGCTGGGTCAGCACATTCTTTATACAGCTCAGGGGTGCAGTACGGTGCGTCCCCTGTATCATACAAATCATATTCATTTATGATCATTATGGCATATTTTGTTGTTTCAGTTATTTGTGTAAA
>CM051013.1:6472949-6565449 GCA_027704905.1 Muraenolepis orangiensis | reverse complement strand
ACACACACCATACACACACACACACACACACACACACACGAACCATACACAAACCACACACACACACACACCACACTCCTCCTCCTCGCTTCTGCTTCCTGCAGAATCTGGGAGCAGCGCAGGGGAAGAAGATTTAAACTGGAGAGATAACCATAAAATGTATTTTTCCTTTCATTGACTGGCCGTATGTTGTGCACAGATGGGCAGCGGTTCACCAGGGCCCGAATAAACGTCTGCTTTACTGCGGTGGGCTAATTCTTGGTATTTTCCGAGCTCTCCTCGCAAACAGATAATAAGTTAGATTTGGACAGGGACTCTAATTGAGTTTAAAAAGATCCCCGTAAAGACGAGAGCTGGATGAGAAGCTGGTCCAGCAACACAAGGCTAGTTCTAGTTCCTCCTTCTCTCCGTCTTACTGAACGAGGACAAGCCTGTTGATTATCAAAATAGGACACGCTTATTTGCATGCTAATGTTACGAAATGGTGAAAATAATCGAACGTGGTGTGTGTGTGTGTGTGTGGAGGGTTGTCAAACGCGTGTTTGCATGAGCGTGTGCGTGCGTGCGTGCGTGTGTGCGTGCATGTGTGCGTGCGTGCGTGTGCGTGTGCGTGCGTGTACATGTGGAGCGATACTGTTGATATGAAGAGTCATACCCCCCCCCCCCCCCCCCCCCCTTCATGGGTCATATCACCCCGCGAGTACGGCTGAGTAACGCTGACAAGTGCTGGCTGAAGGCGGGTCGGTCCTTTGAAAGTCCCTCTCGTACGCCAAGGGAACGCCATGCAGATGAGTGGGAATAACACGGAACTGTTGCAGTGAGAGAGGTAAAGTGTAATATCACATCCGGCTCCGGCGACAATTCGATTGACCTTTGGCGCCAACGATGTTTAATTAGTTTGACAAAACTATTATTATTATTGAATTCAAACAGCGGTGCATAATAAAGGGGAACCATTATGGATGACCAGGCTCATCGCTCGGTTACAAATGGCTCGGAAATTGATTTCCAGTCATAAATGGGGTGGCTTTTATCAACGGTTTCTCCAAAATTAGCTTTTAGCGAGGCTACAGATCCATATTCAATTATGCTTGGTAGACTTGTAACCCATGGGAGAAAGACGTTTATTTTAAGTTCTTAGTTTTAATTTTCTTTGGGGTCTATTTTCACGCGTTTCGTGGATGAGTTCTCTGAGTTTGCGGCTGACCTTGTAACATATTCTGACAGTGTTTTGCTTGTTGGGGATTTTAACATGTTAATAACCCGTCTGATCCTCTCGCGCAGGTTTTTCTTTCTATAACCGATGTGCTTGGCTTTAAACAGCTTGTCCAGCACCCTACCCACAATGGTGGAAACACGCTGGATCTGGTCTTGGTGTTGATATCTCAGAACTGGCCATCTCACCTTACACCTCAGCTTTATCTGACCACTTCCTGCTTACTTTCAAGGTGACGGTATCTTGCCCCCGCGATGAGTGCCTACCTATGAGTCTACCTATAGCTGCCGTCGCATCACCCCTGCAACTACTGCATCCATGGCAGCTAAGTTACCTTTCTCACTCGCTCCTCTCTCTGACTTTAGTGGCTCTGTGGGTAGCCTAACTGAAGACACTGCCTTATCTGCAGCCATTGACTCTGCTGCTAATGGGGCCTAACCGACAGTGCAGCGTGTGAGTGCGGGGAGCCTGAGCAGACTGCCAACCACGTGATCACCACCTGTCCCCTGCATAGACCACCTTCAGAGGAGGGCCTCTTCCGAGTGGGACCTGAGACGAGGGCATGGCTACATGACACAAAGCTGGATATATGAAGACGATACACGAAAGAGACTCTGCTGCTCCTCTTTCTGTTAAAAAGCGAACCACAAAACGGCCAGCGCCTTGGTTCAATGAGGAGACTCGCACCCTCAAACAAAGCTGCAGAAGACTAGAACGCTTCCAGTTAATGCGAGGTCAGATTTCCAGGTGCTACTACTTACGTATAAAATCCTACACGGATTAGCACCCTCATCCCTGAAGGACCTTATTGTTCCCTATTGTCCTTCTCGGCCCCTCCGGTCTTCAGGAGCCGGCCTTCTATCAATCCCAAAAGTCATAAAGAAATCAGCAGGGAATAGAGCGTTCTCCTACCGTGCGCCCTATTTGTGGAACAGTCTGCCACCTGTAATCAGGGAAGCAGACTCTGTTGAAATATTCAAATCTAAACTTAAAACCTACCTTTTTACATTGTCGTTTGGCACCTAGGAGTGGCCCTCAGCTCTCATTACAGCTAAATCGACCCGTTAGCCAGCACTAGCCTGCCCCTGCTGCCGAGAGGTTCTCTACATGTTCCATGTCCATCCTACCCCATCTAACCATACCGCAGTCTGCTTCTGTTTTCCAGTGTGCTGCTGTGATCCCCACCTGAAGGATACCGACCAGCACCACACACTAATTATATTCTCATTTTAATATTTGTATATTGTGTATATTATGTGTATGTTATTATTTATTTATTTTTGCACTTCACTATACTGTACATTACTATAAGTCACTTATGGCACTCATTGCACTCCTGAACCATCCCTGGAAGGAGGGATCCCCTTCCACTCTGCGTTCCTTCTCAAGATTTCTTTCTACGTAATTAAGTTTTTTTTTCTTGCCCTTAGGGGGGGCTAGGGTTTGGGTTTGTGTTGTAAACATGTGGCATGTGAAGCCCTTTGAGACTGTTACTGTGATTAATGGCTATACAAATAAAATTGACTTCAATTTATTATTTTCTCATGTTAAACAAGTCTTACGCCGTCGGAAGCGACGGCTAAGGTTATATCCCCGAACGGCCTCCAATCCGC
The DNA here is from genome assembly GCA_027704905.1 of Muraenolepis orangiensis. Lineage (NCBI taxonomy): Eukaryota > Metazoa > Chordata > Actinopteri > Gadiformes > Muraenolepididae > Muraenolepis > Muraenolepis orangiensis. Next base: position 6,562,620 of record CM051013.1, on the reverse strand, counting down.
AATTCAAAACCATGATAGGTGACATACTCAGGTCCAGACTTAACTTCAGGTCAATCGGACAATGTTAGAATCCAAAAATTCTGAAAATCAAAATGGTTCATCCTCCTTGGGTCATAAATGGGTATCCCAAATATCAGAATCAAATTATAAATTGTGTTTGAGTTATCGTGTTCCATAATCACATTCCACATATATCCCTGAGCATTTTTTTCTGGGATATAAATATCCCTTTGGTTTTTTTAGTGTGTGCACCTCGGTGTAGAAGGTTGTGCGTCAGACTTTTAAGAAGCCTGGGGTTGCCATGACGACCTTGGAAAAGGACCCAAAGATGGATGAGCTGACCATCATCAGCTGCCTTCAGAGGGAGAGAGAGCGAGAGGGAGAGAGAGAGAGGGAGAGAGAGAGAGAGAGAGAGAGAGGAGGGAGAGAGAGAGAGGGAGAGAGAGAGAGAGCAAGAGAGAGAGTCTCAATGTTGTCTGCAGAGTGATCCCAATCAGAACAGCACTCTTGACCTGAATAGCAGTTTCAAGGTGAGTGCTCTGGTCTCTCTCGTAGGGCCGCGGTGGCTGAGAGACGACGCGAGAGTCAAACTGAAGTGAGATGGAGAACATTTGGCTGCCCACTTTTGGCATTTCTGTGAAAATATGCTCACTAAACGTCAGACACTGTCCTTTTCGTACAATAGACACTGATTATCATTAATATAGGTTGTTTTTTCATAGTTTACGTTTTCATAAATGTTCTTTTGCAATCATGAATGTACTTCACCATGGCGAGTGTACTGTTTTAATTAACCTTCTAAATGCCAATAAATACCATTTATTGCGAGTAGCAGCGGCCTTGGCAACATTTTCGATTGAGTCTGACAAATAAACCTATAAAACTGAAGAACTACTCCACATGTAGAAGGGTTGTTTATTGTATTTGTGTATTAAACACGTGATTTGATCACGTGTTATGCCATCACACACGTCACGTCATGTGAAATTCGGGGGGCACAGAACATTTTCAGCCGGCAAACGGGCGGGTAACTTCCAACCGCTAACTTTTCACACACCGTGGAGTGTTATCTTCTTCATCACTAATTCTGTCCTCCCTGAAGTGACCCTAATTGGCAGGTAAAAAAAACTAAAACAAAAACGGTTCAAACAGACCCAATTTACATTCTCTGTGTGTCGAAGTGTAGTCATAGAGCAATCAAAGGCTATAATGCTAATTATCCCAAGGGAATGGTGTTTTTCCGTGGCCTTTTTACACAATGATAATCAGTAATATACAGTAGGTGGTCGTTGTTTTTTTGTAGTCATGAATAGCTTATCATAAATGTACTTCTCCAAGCATGCATGTATGTCCTTGACTTGTGTACTGTTTTAATAACCCTCTGTTTTTTTAATTAACCCTCTGATAGCATGTATTGAGAGCAGCGGCAGTCAGTGCCATTGTTCGGTGTTTCCAATTAATAGCGGATTAGGAATCAGCGGGTTTTTTTCTTTCAACTGAACTCTAGTTGGGCAGGATTTAGGATTTAGGATTTAGGATTTAGGATTTAGGTGTTAAGACATGTCTATTAAAGAACAACAGGCAAACCAATCAATTGCAGAAGTTTGTGTTGTGGTGGAGTCTGTGCAAGACTCCTTGTGTTTGTGTGCAGTGGATGATGTGGACGATGGTGTGTGTGTGTGTGTGTGTGTGTGTGTGTGTGTGTGTGTGTGTGTGTGTGTGTGTGTGTGTGTGTGTGTGTGTGTGTGTGTGTGTGTGTGTGTGTGTGTGTGTGTGTGTGTGTGGGATTCTTGGACAGCTGAAAGGCAGACAAGGCACTTGTTCGTTAGCATCCCACTGTTGAGCCACGCACGCCATAATTAGGACCTCAGGGCTGCCTGGAGGAGGCGCTGCCATCAACCCCTTTGTTGTTTTGTTGTGTTTCAAGAAGGGCACGTCGTCCCCTTCCTTACAGTAACAAGCAGAGACACACACACCTACCACCCTCCAGTGGGAGGGTGGAAGGGTGTGTGTGTGTCTTTGTGTGTGTGTGTCTTTGTGTGTGTGTCTGTGTGTGTGTGTGTGTGTGTGTGTGTGTGTGTGTGTGTGTCTTTGTGTGTGTGTGTCTTTGTGTGTGTGTCTGTGTGTGTGTGTGTGTGTCTGTGTGTGTGAGTGTCTGTGTGTGTGTGTGTGTGTGTGTGTGTGTGTGTGTGTGTGTGTGTGTGTGTCTGTGTGTGTGTGTGTCTGTGTGTGTGAGTGTCTGTGTGTGTGTGTGTGTGTGTGTGTGTGTGTGTGTGTGTGTGTGTGTGTGTGTGTGTGTGTGTGGCTACCCCTCCCCTGTAGGGCCTGTCAGCAGCATCGGTGGTGGAGCAAGAGGCAGAAGAAATGTCTAGCAGGGGGAGAATAACAAGCTAGCGCCGCTAGCACCTTAAACAGGTGTGTCCCTGTCAGCCGAAGGGCACTGGAACAGAGAGAGGGAGAGAGAGAGAGAGAAAGGAAAGGAAAGGAAAGGAAAGGAAAGAGAGAGAGAGAGAGAGAGAGAGAGAGAGAGAGAGAGAGAGAGAGAGAGAGAGAGAGAGAGAGAGAGAGAGAGAGAGAGCAAGCAAAGAGAGAGAGAGAGAGAGAGAGGGAGGAAAAAAGAGAGCAAGCAAATATGTGGTAGAAAGTACATAAAGAGAGTGAGAGGGAGAGAGAGAGAGAGAGAGAGAGAGAGAGAGAGAGAGAGAGAGAGAGAGAGAGAGAGAGAGAGAGAGAGAGAGAGAACAACGAGAAGTCGATCCTGAGAGGCCCTTAACTTCAGCCTGCCCAGGATAGGGGGGAGGGAGTGAAAAAAAACCCGCTGTAATAAAATCCATTTGGGGAGACCAAACAAAAACAAAACAACAGCCATTAGGAGAAACTCCCTTTGCTGTTCTTGTTATTCCCTCCACACGTATCCAGCCAGGTACCCGGAGCTCTTCGCTTCACGAGGGGTGTGTGTGGGTGGGTGTGTGTGTGTGTGTGTGTGTGTGTGTGTGTGTGTGTGTGTGTGTGTGTGTGTGTGTGTGTGTGTGTGTGTGTGTGTGTGTGTGTGTGTGTGTGTCAGTCCAGCGCCGTTAACGTCTACTCAACCCTTTTCCTTCCCCTCGCTGGGCCGTGACGGACGAGCGCCAATCTCTCCGCATCGCAGAGATGAGTGTCGTATTGTGATTCCCTAAACACGTTAGCCCCCGGAATGAATCCAATCAGAGAGAGAGAGAGAGAGAGAGAGAGAGAGAGAGAGAGAGAGAGAGAGAGAGAGAGAGAGAGAGAGAGAGAGAGAGAGAGAGAGAGAGAGAGAGAGAGAGAGAGAGATCACTTTAGGCACTTATCCCATTTGTATTATAGTATTTCATCTCTGGGACGGATGTCGGTGGGATTAATGGTGCGTTCGTTTTGTGTGTGTTTGTCTCTCGTCGGAAGGTGTTAGTAGTGGATGGATGATGTGAGTGATGTTGAAATGTCTAAATATGGAGGATTGAATCCTCTTTATTGGTCACATACATGTGTACACACACACACACAGACACACACACACACACACACACACAGACACACACACACAGACACACACACACACACACACACACACACACACACACACACACCATACACACACACCATACACACACACACACACACACACGACCATACACAAACCACACACACACACACACCACACTCCTCCTCCTCGCTTCTGCACACACAGTTAAATGTGTTTCTCTGCATTTAACCCATCTTAGTATATAGAGCTAGCTATTTTAGCTATAGTGTAAGGGGTCTGGTGCCTTGCTCACGGGCACCTCGGGCAGTGCCCCCAGGTGTTTCAGGGACTTGAACCGGTTCCCAAGCCAAGCCCTAACAGACCTAGCCATCCTGCGGCTCATGTACATTTAAACGAAGGTTGTCACACCAAACGGCAATCATAACACACACACACGCACACGCACACACACACACACACACACACACACACACACACACACACACACACACACACACACACACACACAGCGCTCACTGGATTCGCACAACACAAGGCGTCTTACAGCAGACGAGAAGAGTTTCAATCCAAAACCGTGAACCGGCTTTGAAACCGATTCGGTTCTACTGCATCTCAGCGCGCATTGTACTGTAGTTAAATGGACTGTACTGACACATCTCCCTGCTCGGGCACTAATACGCTTCAATAGATGAACTACCCCATTGCTTCAGACTGAATATCAGTCATAAGGAAAAGTTTTAGGACACTAATAACAGGCATTCAAGACGCTAGAGCAAACGATGCATACAAAGTGACAGTTAACTGTATCCTCTGAGAGACATGCTCTCCACTTGAGCAGAGGACCGGTCTGTGAGAGAGAGAGAGAGAGAGAGAGAGAGAGAGAGAGAGAGAGAGAGAGAGAGAGAGAGAGAGAGAGAGAGAGAGAGAGAGAGAGAGAGAGAGAGAGAGAGAGAGAGAGAGACATCCTGCACGGGCTGCTCACCGAGGACATTTCAACAGGAACAGATCTGGAGGCTGCGGTGGGAATTCAACTCGTGACCAAACAAGCCCTCTGCTTTCACACTTTCACACATTTTCCCTTTGTAAATGTCTTAGTGTGAATTTATCTTGCTCTCTTTCTTCCTTCCTTTTCTTTCCGTCGTTCTCTCTCTCTCTCTCTCTTTTTCTTTCTTTTTTTTTCTTTCCGTCGTTCTCGTCTATCTTTCTTTCTCGCTCTCATTCGTCTGTCTCTCAATCAATCTTTCCTCCTTTCTTTCTCTCTATCGTTCCTTATTTCTCTCTTTCTTTCTCTCTTTTCTTTCCCTCCATCTTGTCTTTCTTTCTTTGTCTATATTTCCTTCTATCTTTTCTTCTTTCTTTCTTTCTCTCCGTCTTTCTCTCCGTCTTTTGTTCTTTCCAAATCTAGCATTCTCAAATAGGAAAATACCCCCCAAAACAATTAGTATTGAAGTATACAACGTGAATTACCTACCTTTTTCGAACGCACTATTATAAGTCGCTTTGGACAAAAGTGTCTGCTAAATGACTGCAATGTAATGTAATGTAATGTAATGTAATGAATCACACAGACATAAGAGCATGTGTTGCTGTGTGAGACTGATCCCGAGTCAGTTTCAGAAAATGCTTTTGGGAGCTATATTCTCAATCATCAACAGAAGCAAGCAGGGGTACAAGGGACAGAGGGATATTCTAGTGTGCTGTGGTGGTGTGGACACCGATTTATACATAAAGGACAAGACTCGACGTTTTCCATCCGACAGTTCAAAGGGAGAATGATCAAAAGCATGCAACCGGGATACAACCGTGCCAAGAGAAGCTCTGCCGTTGCTAACTGATTAGCTCCTAGACACTGATCGAAATGCCAGTCTAGGGGTTGCACTTAAAGCATCTTGGTGCATGCCGAACATGCTAATGACCAGCCGTCCTCTCAGAGGATCTGCTGAATTCCACACCACACTGCAATAACAGTTTACGTGTGCTTGAGTGTGTGTGGGTGTGTGTGTGTGTGTGTATGTGTGTGTGTGTTGAATGAAAAGTGCAACCATTCATTCACCTACACTCCTCTCCTGTGTGTGCCCACAATTAGACCTAACACTCATATTATGGTTTGAAACGCAGCAGAGCTGTTTGTTTCATAAAGAGAGAGAGAGAGAGAGAGAGAGAGAGAGAGAGAGAGAGAGAGAGAGAGAGAGAGAGAGAGAGAGAGAGAGAGAGAGAGAGAGAGAGAGAGAGAGAGAGAGAGAGAGAGAGAGAGGCAGAGAGAGGGAGAGAGTGTGAGAGAGAGATGCTGTATGTCTGAATGGTCCAACACCTCCAGCCTGGCTGGCTAGTGAGCTGCCTTCTCGCTCCTCACCCCGACTCCCATCTGTTCTCTCCCATCGCAAGTTGCCCTGCATCGGTGTGTCCTTGACGCCCCCCACCTCGCTTCCCTTGTACACACGCTCAAGATGATGTAGTCAGACCAGGTCTACAGGTCAGACTGCCTTGTTGACTATAAGAAGACATCTGTATATGTCATGAATGATTATGTTCTCAATCAAGTATACTTGACTTTTGTCTAAGTGTCTGCTTCACTCTGTATATACAGTTTGTATGTATTTGAATCTTCTCTCCTTCCTTCTCTCTCTCAGCTTTCTCTCCGTTTCCCTCTGGCTCTGTGTGTGTATCTCTCTCTCTCTCTCTCTCTCTCTCTCTCTCTCTCCTCTCTCTCTCTCTCTCTCTCTCTCTCTCTCTCTCTCTCTCTCTCTCTCTCTCTCTCTCTCTCTCTCTCTCTCTCTCTCTCTCTCTCTCTCTCTCTCTCTCCTTCCCATCTGTCACTTTGGCGCATTGTGCCCTGGTTGTAATGTGGGTGACTTTGAAAGCTCACTTAAAAGGTTCAGACTGCGCTTGTCTGCTCTGATTCTGTTCTGTCTGGATTTATTGTTGAACGTGTCTCGTCAAGTCAAACGCTGTGCAATAAGACCGGATAACACGCATTTGTGTGAGCGTTTGTTATCTCTATATTTCCCAAAGCATGCAAGACAGAGATCACAGGGTGAACATGTGAGCGCACACACACACACACACACACACACACACACACACACACACACACACACACACACACACACACACACACACACACACACACACACACACACACACACACACACACACACACACACACACACACACACACACACACACACACACACACACACACACACACACACAGCAGAGACCTCAGCTTCCCCTGTGTGTCAACTCAGGTCACGCCAGGAGCGAGGGAGCACAGTGGTCCAAACCTCCGGCATCGCGCCTCTCTCTCTCTCTCTCTCTCTCTCTCTCTCTCTCTCTCTCCTCTCTCTCTCTCCTCTCTCTCTCTCTCTCTCTCTCTCTCTCTCTCTCCCAAGCCCATCTCATCGTCTGAGTCTCAGTCTCTCGTCCTCCACCAGCCAGCGGCCTCACAAACCACCCGAGCCCTCCAGTCGCCTGCAACGGTCTGGAGGATGAATAAACCATCGGCGGGGAGAAGCAGACACAGCGGTGCTGGTAATGCTCCCCCCCTCCCCCCCCGTCCCGGGATATTTGCAGCACCGCTTGCTTTGTCCACCTCTTTTCTACCCTGCTTCCACCCAGTCCTGAATCTCTTTGCGGTCCTCGGGTCTATGGCAAATGGAGACCAACACAAACTGATCTGTCCGGTGGCCAGCTGGAGCACGCCAGAGGACGGTCTGTTATCGGTTGTTACGGAACTACAGGGGGGCTAGAATCTCTCATCTGTGAGGGGGTTTAGTCAGGTGTGTGTGTGTGTGTGTGTGAGGGAGAGGGGAGGGGAGGGCAGGGGGCATTACAAAAGGAATGATTCGACCATTTGTGTGTTAAATTAAGAGCCAGGTATTGCTTCACCGCGTGTTATTAACTATCGACCGATAACGATAGGAACCTTTATCCCATGGTTCCTATCGTGGGGAGAGGATGTAATCACACACACACACACACACACACACACACACACACACACACACACACACACACACACACACACACACACACACACACACACACACACACACACACACACACACACACACTGAGACACCCACCTTACATCAAGCGATGGTGTGGTTGGGGGCTGGTTTAAGCAGCCTCATCTGGCTGCACACCTGTTAGTCCTTGGTTAAATTCAAGAACCAACAGGTTAAACCAGCCACCACCACCACCACCACCACCTCCACACACACTCGAGGGGGAAAGCGCTAGCATGTACCATCTGCTCTGTTCACCATACCTATCTACAACCTCCGCAATGGACCAGTTTCCTCATCCCCCTGTGTCCTGTGTCCTCGGGAGGAACCCTGAAGTAGGCAGCGTCAGACAGCTATAGCTTGAGCTCTTTTTCCCCCTAAGCACATCCTGAGGATCATAGGGAGACCCCTGCAGTGTTTCACTCATCCGGCCGATGCTGCTGACCAGCACTGTTTATGTTTTTGTTTACAGGATTAATCTCCGTTAGCAACGTTGTGTGTGTGTGTGTGTGTATGCAGTTAGCCACGCTGTCTGTGTGTGTGTGTGTGTGTGTTCAGTTAGCCGCTGTATGTGTGTGTGTGTGTGTGTGTGTGTGTGTGTGCAGTAAGCCGATGTGTGTGTGTGTGTGTATGTGTGTGTGTGTGTGTGTGTTTGTGTGCAGTAAGCCGATGTGTGTGTGTGTATTCACCGGCTAAACTTGGAGGCACAGCGGCTGGCAGGCGGGGGGGGGGCTAATATCGCGGTTCAAATAGCCATTAGCCGGTGGTCAGATGTGGTCAGCACAAAACATGACACCTTGTCCAGCCACCTGGGAACGAGTGGGACCGTTTTAATCTGGTGGAGTGAAGAAGGTGTCCATCACGTTTCAGCTGTTACTGTGGACCTTTAGGATCTGGTGCCTGGGGGTTGAGGAGGAGGAGGAGGAGGTGGAGGAAGAGGAGAAGGAGGTGGAGGAGGTGTAAGTGGAGTAGGTTGAGGAGGAGGAGGAGCTGGAAGAGGTGGAGGCGGAGGTGGAGGATATGGGGGAGGAGGTGGAGGAGGTGAAGGAGGTGGGGGAGGAGGTGGGGGAGGTGGAGGAGGTGTAGTAGGAGGTGGAGGAGGTGGTGGAGGATATGGGGGAGGAGGTGGAGGAGGAGGTGGAGGATGTGGAGGAGAAGGTGGAGGAGGTGGATGAGAAGGGGGAGGAGGAGTTGGTGAAGAAGGGGAAGAGGGTGGAGGAGGTGGAGAAGAAGGTGGAGGAGGTGGTGGAGGTGGTGGAGAAGGAGGTGGATGAGGTGAGGGAGGAGGAGGAGGTGGAGGAGGTGGTGGTGGAGGAGGTGAGGGAGGAGGAGTTGGAGGAGGAGGTGGAGGAGGTAGAGGAGGTGGTGGAAGAGGTGGAAGAGGTGGAGGAGGTGGAGTAGGAGGTGGAGGAGGTGGGGGAGGTGGAGGAGGAGGTGTAGGAAGTGGAGGAGGTGAAGGAGGAGGAGGAGGAGATGGAGGAGGTGGAGGAGGTGAAGGAGGAGTTGGGGGAGGTGGAGGAGGTGTAATAGGAGGTGGAGGAGATGGAGAAGGTGGGGGAGGTGGTGGAAGTAGAGGAGGAGGTGGAGGAGATTGGGGAGGTGGAGGAGGTGGAGGAGGTGGAGAAGGTGGTGGAGGAGATGAAGGAGGTGGAGGAGGAGGTGGAGGAGGAGGTGTAGGAGGTGGAGGAGGAAGTGGAGGAGGAGGAGAAGATGGAGGAGGTGGAGGAGGTGAAGGAGGAGGTGGAGAAGGTGGGGGAAGTAGAGGAGGAGGTGTAGGAAGTGGAGAAGGTGAAGGAGGAGGTGGATGAGGTGGGGGAGGTTTAGGAGGTGGAGGAGGAGTTTGGGGAGGTGGAGGAGGTGTAGTAGGTGGAGAAGGTGGGGGAGGTGGTGGAAGTAGAGGAGGAGGTGTAGGAAGTGGAGGAGGTGAAGGAGGAGGTGGATGAGGTGGGGGAGGTTAGGAGGTGGAGGAGGAGTTTGGGGAGGTGGAGGAGGTGTAGTAGGAGGTGGAGGAGGTGGAGAAGGTGGGGGAGGTGGTGGAAGTAGAGGAGGAGGTGGAGGAGATTGAGGAGGTGGAGGAGGTGGAGGAGGTGGAGAAGGTGGTGGAGGAGATGAAGGAGGTGGAGGAGGAGGTGGAGGAGGAGGTGTAGGAGGTGGAGGAGGAAGTGGAGGAGGAGGAGAAGATGGAGGAGGTGGAGGAGGTGAAGGAGGAGGTGGAGAAGGTGGGGGAAGTAGAGGAGGAGGTGTAGGAAGTGGAGAAGGTGAAGGAGGAGGTGGATGAGGTGGGGGAGGTTTAGGAGGTGGAGGAGGAGTTGGGGAGGTGGAGGAGGTGTAGTAGGAGGTGGAGGAGGTGGAGAAGGTGGGGGAGGTGGTGGAAGTAGAGGAGGAGGTGTAGGAAGTGGAGGAGGTGAAGGAGGAGGTGGATGAGGTGGGGGAGGTTTAGGAGGTGGAGGAGGAGTTTGGGGAGGTGGAGGAGGTGTAGTAGGAGGTGGAGGAGGTGGAGAAGGTGGGGGAGGTGGTGGAAGTAGAGGAGGAGGTGGAGGAGATTGAGGAGGTGGAGGAGGTGGAGGAGGTGGAGAAGGTGGTGGAGGAGATGAAGGAGGTGGAGGAGGAGGTGGATGAGGTGAGGGAGGAGGAGGAGAAGGAGGAGGTGGAGGTGGGGGAGGTGGAGGAGGTAGAGGTGGAGGTGGAGGAGGAGGTGAAGGAGAAGATGGAAGAGGAGTTGGAGGAGGAGGTGGAGGAGCTTGTGGAGTAGGTGGAGGTGAAGGAGGTGGAGGAGGAGGTGGAGACAGTGGAGAAGGTGGTGGGGTAGAAGGAGGTGGAGGAGGAGGTGGAGGAGATGGAGATGGAGATGGAGGTGGAGGAGGTGGAGGAGGAGGTGGGGGCTGGGATTGAGGAGGGCTGCCACAGCACAGGGGAGAGTGTGTTGAACTAAAGTCCATAGATTAATATGACGTGGGGTGAAAGAAAATGAAAGCAAGGAGGTGGGGGGAGGTGGGAGGTGGGGGGGGGGTCAGAGCGGAGCGGGGGTGTGAGAGGAAGAGAAAGAGCCTGGCATGAAAACATAATGAGGTTGCCGTGGCCCAAGGGGCTGTGGGGACGTGAGTGGTGCGCGTGATGCACTCGTCCCGGAGAGACGGGGGGAAGTAGGTTAAATAAGGCAAAAGGGGGGAGGGGACACGCAGAAACGCCACTCATAAGCTAATATGTATGTATGTGCTGTGTGTGTGTGTGTGTGTGTGTTTGTGTGTGTGTGCGTTTCCCACATACAGAGCAGAACGCCTAGTCCTCCTACGTAATGGAGGTGAGGCTGACCCACAAGACCCCCCATCCTTTCCGGCACGCCAGTGGCTCGGAAAATTACATGTCAGAGGAGAAGCGGATGTGTCACGTGACGTTTGATTTGGGGAGGGGTGTGTGCGTGTGCGTGTGCGTGTGTGTGTGTGTGTCAACATAGTGTTGACACCGATGGCTCCATCCTTTTATTAACACTCGGGCTGCACGGTGTGCACCGTGATACTCGGCAGGTGGTCAGAGGGCAGAAATAATTACTGTTGTACGGGAGCAGCACACCGAGACCTCCGACGTGTCCTCTTAAATCCCTCGTGTCGGCTTGTCAGACACTGACAAACACAAAACAGGCCGGGCGGGGGTAATTTGTGAGGGGGGGGTGGCGGGGGGGGGGGGGGCACTGGAGGTACAGCCTTTCATTCATTATTTCTTTCTTTCTTTCTTTCTGCCTGCTTTCTTCTCCCCACTGTAATGCTTTAGACCCACACGGGACAAGCCTGACTTCACACACACACACACACACACACACACACACACACACACACACACACACACACACACACACACACACACACACACACACACACACACACACACACACACACACACACACACACACACACACACACACACACACACACACACACACACACACACACACACACACACACACACCCCAGGGGGGTGCAGCCAGAAACAGGTAAGGTATATATTTAGTGCGCTATCCTCGATTGACTCCATCAGAGGGGGGCAACACTTTGGGGACGACTGCAACAACACATTGGTCACACCCGGTTGTCAGTACATCTCGCTGAATATGATGCAAGCTTAGCGATAGCAGGTCATTGTTGATTCTGTGGCCCGAGGTGTGTGTGTGTGTGTGTGTGTGTGTGTGTCGATACGATGTTCTTTTTTGCAGTGTAAATGAGCCCGCTTTGTCATCCTCTCTCTCTCTCTCTCACCCTGGGTGGGCATTTTATATCTGAATAGCATTTTGACAACAACAACCACAACTACATAAATGACCTAACTCTAAAGAACGAAGAGGAATGGAGTATAGCTGTATACAAGTGCATGAAGAGAATGTAGAACCCAGAGTAAAATAGTTCGTTTTTTTTGCTCCGTGAAGAATCCTCCTCTGGACTGGATGTTATCTCGTTTCACACGCCATGTGCTCTCTTCTCTTTCTACTGCCAATTTGTGGTCTGCACCACACTGGCCCTCCGCCCGGAGGCCTATGTGTGAAAGTGTGAGCCTCCCCGGGAACCTTCTCTGTCCTTTATTTCGTCTGCGTTGATGGTTGGCGAGACCATGGCAACGAGGGTACGGAGGGTATCTAGGATAATGACACGGTCCCCGGAACATTCTGAATGCACCGTCAATTTCCTGAATGCAGATGTGGGACTACACCTCACACAATAGAGAACCAGACGAACGTCCGCAAGCTAACCAGAAGAAGAAGTGGCCGGCTCATTTTCGCCGCTAAATCTGTATCCCCCCCCCCCACCCACCCCCACCCACCCACCACACTGCAAAATACATTTTTCATCACTGCACTGCTTCTATTTTGTCATGTCTCAAGAAAGGATTTGCAATTGGTACACGCTTCCTTTTTTTCCCCGTTCACATTTATCAAGCGCTGAACAATGAAACAATGAGAAGAGAGACTCACACAATACATGCGGATCAAAGACAACCCTCAGAGGAAGGACAGCGCACTGATGTAAGTAACAATGGAAGTGAAGACAGGAAGTACAAAGGGCCCTGGGTCTCTCCACGGTAATCGCTGCCACGAAGCGTGTTTCGGCCTCAACACAATAGCACGCTACGAGCACCGCGCGCTAGTCGCTAGTCACAGACACAGGGGACTTCTGTTCTTTACTTCCTGCCCAGTGGAGAACGGGAGACAGACATTACTGATTTAACCAGTAGTGATGCAATGTTCAGACACACACACACACACACACACACACACACACACACACACACACACACACACCTCTCTCTCTCTCTCTCACACACACACACACACACACACAAAATGAACCGACACTGGTATCCTCCATGGTCAAGCCTAACCCAAGTATATATAGTGTGTCGCTTACCGATAATCAGTAAAGTCTGTGGCGGTACGGGGCATGTTTAATGGCTCCACTAAAAAAGACACCTAGGCGCTCGATAGAGGAATACAACCGAGCGCGATGGACAGATTCAATCCAGAGACACGTGGGAATCACCCACGTCACGCTGTGCGTAGTGTCAGAGTCATGAGCGCGTCTGACCCCAGAACATTTCGCTCCGTTTCCGTTGCTCCGTTGTTGTCGTTTTTCAGACTCACCAAGGCCCCTCTCTCCGTGACGACCAGAGGAGGAGCGCCATAAAGAAGAAAAACACAGGGTTCAGCACAACCAAGCTTCGCCCCCAAAAAAGCATAACGGCACGCTTTCCTTCTCGGCGAACACAAAATGAGCCGTGCCTTGCTAGCTCAATTCCGCTGCTGGTTGTCGTTTATTAAAGTGTTGGTGCAACCACCTACAGCACAAACAAGGTTTATTACTACTATTTAATTATTAAAACTATTTTTATTACTATTACTACTATTTACAAACCTGTAATTACGTCAAAACGCTCTCTCGCGCTCTCTCTCTCTCTCTCTCTCTCTCTCTCTCTCTCTCTCTCCTCTCTCTCTCTCCTCTCTCTCTCTCTCTCTCTCTCTCTCTCTCTCTCTCTCTCTCCTCTCTCTCTCTCTCTCTCTCCTCTCTCTCTCTCTCTCTCTCCCCCAGTTTTGTGCTGTGGTGATGTCCTGTTTAACCTGTGCACTTTGACTACTCCGATGCGCCACAGGTGTGGCCAGGTGAGGCTGCTTGAACCAGCCACCAACCGCACACACACACACACACACACACACACACACACACACACACACACACACACACACACACACACACACACACACACACACACACACACACACACACACACACACACACACACACACACATACATACACATACACACACTCCACAATGATAACATAGCGTGATTCATATGCATATCATGTCATTATATACAGTATGTTTCAATATGTTGCAATGTGTAAATTGGGTTTACTCTGAATATGAAATGCCTCCCTGTGTGTCTTTAGCAAACCCATACCCTTATTTAATAACATTAGAATATATAAATCAATGTAATGTATACGTTATGTAAGCTTAATATTCACGATACCTCCACTGGAAAAGCGGGCTGGTGGCCAAGACATGTCTCCCACACCTCACACCTCACACCTCTCCCCTTCAGAACAGAATAATCCACCCAATGTCATTCGTGAGCAACTGACGGCACACACTTTTGGCCCTCTTGGTCGATACGATAAGATTTAAAGCCCGCGTCGGGGAACGCGTGGATCGGTGTGGATCGGTGAGATTGGAGCTCCATAGTCGTACATTGCAAGCGACGACATGGACACAACCATGAGGAACCGTTCCCCCGTGCGGAGGTTAGGGAGAGAACCCTGTGATTTACGTCCATTTGGACCCCCTACTCCTCTGCCTCATTTCAAACTGCCTTCCGTGTTTCACCGTTTCACCACCCAGTCCGGGCTTTAATGAGGAAGATCTAAAATGGAGGAGTACTCAGAGGAGAAGATGAAACTCAAACCTATTGAGGGCGGGACGTACAGCAGGTAACAGCTGCAAGCCATGTGGAAGATGCAGGGCCATTATTGAACCAATTGTGTGGGAAGAAAATTGATTTATTTTGGTGAATAGCGAGTAGCTATGGGCTCGCCCCTCATCTGTTAACTGCCAGATAACAACCACAAAAAACATAGCAAACAAATTTAGAAGTAAATATTGGAAGTGGGTAGGCCTACACCGTCTGTGTCTGTGTGCTGAATGAACACAAATGAAGTTATTGAAAAACTAAAGAAAAAATGAATATCGGAATGCTATTGTCGCTATTGAAACATCAACAGAACAATGTCCCGGGCGTCTGTGGGGAACACATTACAGTCCACGGGTGGACTGCACAGGTGTGTGCGCACGTGAGCGAGCACGTCCTGCTCGAGGCATGCTACCATAGCAACTGAGTTCATTGACGGGTCAGGCCAGATAATGGCTTTAGGAGCTCTCTGCATATGTATGTCAAACTTGGCTGACTGCGTTTACACACTACAAACCCTGACAGATGTTGTCCTTACCCCCCCCCCCCCCTCCCGGGGTCCTAACACAACCATCGGGTTAACAGCAGCCACCAACGGCGCTGCTGTTAACCCGATGGTTAACATTTCGACCTTAGACAGACGACACCTGGGAACGTCTGTACCTGAACTACACAAGGCCTCCTGTCAGGTGTCCTTACAAATACAGGAAGGGGTATGTTTAGTGACAATCAATTCTGGTGAACATCTTGTGAATGGTACTTTCCAATAGGTCAAGGTCTATATAGGTCTATATAAGTCTATATAGGTCAAGGTCTATAAGGCCTCAAATCTGGCCTGTCACCCTCACTGGATAAACACCAATTTGCCTACCGTGAGAACGAGAGCGCGGAGGATGCCATTTCCTCAGCTCTTCACTCCGCTCTCTCCCACCTGGATGAGAGCTACACGCACGTGAGAATGCTGTTCATAGACTTACACTTACAGCTCAGCATTTAACACCATCATCTTCAAAACTTGGTGACCTCACGAAAACCAAGAACCTTGACATTAACCCCTCAGTTTGAAACTGGTTATTAGACTTCCTAACCAACAGACCCCAGTCAGTCAGGTTAGACCATCTCACCTTTTCCACCCTCACCCTAAACACCGGCGTTCCACAAGGATGTGTGCTGAGCCCTCTCCTCTACTCCCTCTTCACCCACGACTGCACTCCTGTACATGGTACAACCACCATCATCAAGTTTGCCGATGACACAACGGTGGTGGGCCTCATCAAAAACAACAATGAGGCAGCCTACAGGGAGGAGGTCCAGCACCTGATGGTGTGGTGCGCTGACAACACCCTGGCCCTCAACACCAAGAAGACCAAGGAGCTCATCGTCGACTTCAGGAAGACCAGAGCTGGTGCACACGCCCCCATCCTCATCAATGGTGCGGAGGTTGAGCGCGTCTCCAGCTTCAAATTACTGGGGGTCCACATCTCCGAGGACCTCTTCTGGTCCCTCAATACTGCCTCACTGGTAAAGAAGGCTAACCAGCGTCTCTTCTTCCTGAGGAGACTGAGGAAAGCCCACCTGTCACCTCAGATTCAGGTGAACTTTTATCGGTGTGCTATTGAAAGCATCCTCACCAACTGCATCACAGTGTGGTACGGCAACTGCATCGTAGGACTACCCCTCCCTGCAATAAACACTACCCACCACAAACGGTGTCTGAGGAAGGCACAAAAAATAGTGAATGACCCCTCTCACCCCAACCA
The DNA here is from genome assembly GCA_027704905.1 of Muraenolepis orangiensis. Taxonomy (NCBI): domain Eukaryota; kingdom Metazoa; phylum Chordata; class Actinopteri; order Gadiformes; family Muraenolepididae; genus Muraenolepis; species Muraenolepis orangiensis. Next base: position 6,546,400 of record CM051013.1, on the reverse strand, counting down.
TGGACTGTTTGCCGTCCTCACCTCCGGGAGGCGCTATAGAAACCTCTGTTCCAAGTCACAGCTTCTTCCCCTCATCTGTCATCTCCCTGAACTCTGCACCACGAAGACAGCCCCCACCCAGCCCCCTGCTGTCCCGTCCCCCACTGCTGCTGCACCTCTGCTGTCCCCCCCGGCTGCCCCCCCCCTCTGCTGTCCCCCCCGGCTGCCCCCCCCCCTCTGCTGCCCTCCTGCCCCACACCTCCGCTCAACACCTATAATAAACACCACCAATGTCTTTGACTAACTGTAAAAAAAGAAAAGAAAAAAAACCCTGTAAAAACTAACTGTATCACAACTACCTACCTCTCTATACGTATATATTTAAATCTCAACTGTTGATGACTGCTCCTACTCCTGTATATACATTTATATATGCCATATATTTATATATATATGTATATATATTTACATTTATATATATTTATCCTGCTTTCAATAACTGCATACCCTGTTAATAACTGCATACCCTGTTAAATACTCACTTACCTGTATATATATACACCTATTATTACGCTCATATTCCATTTAATACCTAGTAGACTTTCTTTTAACCTGGAAATTTAAACTGTCAATGATATTACCATGCACTTTACTGCAACATTTGCACTCTGGTTAGATGCTACATTATTTTCGCTGTACTCTACTTGTGCTGTGCAATGACAATACATTTGAATCTAATCTAATCTAATATAACAACACATATTTGTGGAGTGTATGTGTGGTTGGTGGCTGGTTTAAGCAGCCTCACCTAGCCTGAATTGGACCGATTGGCTGGTGAGGCTGCACACCTGTGGGTCGTTGTTAATCAAGGCTCACAGGTTCCATCTGCACACCATGATTCAAACTCAAGTAGCCATACTAATGGCTAGTGGCAGCGTCGTCTGCTACAATATTATATTAAGACTATACATTGCATTAGATAACATTTCAATGATTCAGCCGGCGCTTTTGTCCAAAGCCACTTGCGATAAGTGCATTCAACATCGGTAGGCATGAGAACGACTAGTCACCAAAAGTCATAAGAGCATTCCCTTTCTCACAAGCCTCCCAAGAGCAGAACCAGTGCTCATGTAAAATGTACAATAAGTTGGCTCCCTAGGTTGTACACACAATAAGTTCATAAAACAGGGGCCTTGACTTGAATAGTGAAGCCAATAGACACACAGAGCTAATCAGCAAAAGCTTGTGGGTCAGTGCAAACTTACAACTTTGAAGTCCTCTGCTCTGCACTCCAGGCCTCTGAAGTGACAGGAGAGCAGCATTTCGCTGATGTCGTGGCCCGTTCGGTCGTAGAACTCGCGCATGTTGAACGGCCGTGGCTTGAAGTTGTGGAAGTCCGCCTTGAGCTTCAGGGACTCCAGAACACTCTCCTCCACCAGGTGTACGTCCCTGATCTCGTACCTGCCACAGGTAAGGAGCAAGACGAAAGGGGGAAAATGGTTTTACCGACAGAGAGAGAGATAGAAAAGAGGGAGGAATTACACTTTCAATATGTTTCTTCAATGAGTCACAGACTTCTGTTTTAGCTGTTGTCGCCGACGCGGATACGGATCAAATAAATCGGACAAGATAATGACCTTGTTTTTTCGGCGGCTTTGTGTGTGCTCCTTGCAGCGCGATGGAGTGAGTGCCCTTGTGTTTACTTTAGGAGTGTGTGAAGGCCACAGAGCAATGACTGTTCCATGGTGTCAAATAGCGCAAGGACAAGGCTTAAACATCCAAATGATGATGCTGATTCCTCTCTGGCTGTCCAGTTATGGAAGCATTGGATCCAAAACACACACCAAATCTATATACATATAAGTTATAGAATGTAATATTAAATACATCATTTAAATGTAATATAATATATATCATTTAAATATAATATACATATATATACTGTGTGTATATATACATATATACATATATATATATATATATATATACTTTAAAATAAATATAATTTAAATATACAAAATTGATATAACTATTATTAAAAAATATATAATTTCATTCAACATGCTTTTTACATATCATGTTTACAACGACTACGCCTAAATAGTCCATGTCCTTTATTCTATATGTGATGTCTGTTCATCCGTACAGAGTCTCTACTTCTCTAGATCAGACCCAGCAGAGAGGCTCAGCAGGAGTCACTCAGCTCACAGACACACACTGGAAAACCACAGGCATTTGGTATGTTTACTTCCATTGACTTCACCTGACTGCATCTGACCATGAGGTCCACTACAGTCCAGCGTTGAACAATTGGAACCACACACACACACACACACACACACACACACACACACACACACACACACACACACACACACACACACACACACACACACACACACACACACACACACACACACACACACACACTCCAGCCTTCTCTCCCATTGTGCTATTATTAACATGGAAACCATTTTAATAGGCTCTCCAAAAAGCAGCTGAATAGGGTTTTTTCAGGAAACACTTACTTTCCCGAGAGGCGTGGGGATATTTCTGTATGAATTTCACCGTGAGTATTATGGACTATTAATGTGGGTTCAATGAACACACACACACACACACACACACACACACACACACAAACCTTCCTTGCGAGCATGGGTGCATGTCAGAGAGCACTAAAGCCCAACCCCTTGGTGATATATGTAAAGCTTTATGGCACCACAACATATTTCACAAAACCCGGATCTCTAAGAGTTCCCGACGGAATGTAATTTCGTTGCAATCGTTAAAATGTTTATGGGATGGGAACGTTGTTGAATTCTAAACAGGTGTGTGTGCGTGTGTGTGTGTGTGTGTATTTCAGTGTACCACAGTGTAAACATCAGACTATATAAGAATATATCATTATAGTGGTAAATAACATGACGTTATCGTTAAACAAAACAATCATTAAACGTAACATGCATACTATACTACTATACTAAAGACCATGAGTTGGAGACCATGACAGGATGCAGGAGAGACCTCTGCTACACATTTGTACATTTCAGATCCCATGTTATGGATCTCTCTGTCTTTGTCCACCACAGATGCCTCATATATGACTAGCTTCAGAGGCTGGTTGGTCCATGGGCCGTGGTTGTCACCCTTAAATTACATAACTCATGGATGCACATCCATTTGTGTTGCCCTTTTAACATGCATCTTCAAGGGGTTAATGCACGCATAAATTAATCCTAATGCTGTTTATTTTAAGCCATAATTGATTTAACCTCTGTGCAAGCTCTCACGGCTTATACATAGTTTCTAATATATTAAAGCTGATCAGTCATTATAAAGCAGATGCTACTCGTTGGAGACATTTAGGGGAATCCCATTCTCGCTAGAGTCTGCCTCACTCGTGTGGATACATGCTGCTGTATTATAGCCCCACTGTCATCAATCCTGAGCCCAGCTCAGCACCAATGTGATGACAGTTGACTTCATCTTCAGAATCCATCGATGCTTCAGACGAAATTACGCTTTAACGACACTGAATGAATTGGACGTGTATTGGATGTGCAGCTGCGAAGGCCGATACAACCCCTTGAGGGAATGGCCGAGGAGAACACGGTGGTTGATGATTGTCGATGATGATCGGTATTGATCGGTCGACGTCAGTACTACTAAATGGAGATCCGAGGGTAAGCGTATATATATGTATGGTGGGGGGGGCTTACCTCTGATTGAGGAGCGCCAGCAGCTCCCCTGCGTGGTACAGGTCGTTCTGCGTCACGCGTCCGAAGCGGAACGAGTTCAGGTTGCAGAAGGTGACGGCGGGGAACACCATCATGGGGGCCGCCACCTCGTCCAGCTTGGTGACGTGCGGGTACTCCAGGTACAGGTGGATGCGGTCCACGCACACGTACAGCAGGAACGCCAGAGAGCTGAGGAAGAACGTCAGCCATACGCAGCGTTTTACGCACACGCGCTCGTAGGTGAAGATGTGGGAGATGCCGTGCAAGGTGGAGCTGTGGGCGAACACCTCCAGAGAGGGAGGTCGATGGAGGTCCATCTCCTCGGAGTCTCCTTTGAGGTCCATTTTCACGTCTACTACGTAGCGAATTCTTCTCTAAACACTCGCAGGTCAATACAAAAATTAATCCAGAACTGACACGTACATGCATGTCTTTGAACTACATAGTTTCGCCATTCTTGTGAACTCAACATGGGAAGTTATCCGAATTTTAAAGCGGACTTCAAACACCTGTGGCATAGCCCCACCACACACACACACACACACACACACACACACACACAGCTACTGGCTATTTATCCACACGGGCATCGAACGTGTGGACGCCCGCTAAGGGTGTGTATAACTGTACCTCAACCATCATAGCGACTCACTCATTCCGTGGATGTCCACGTTTCAATGTTGTCCCGAGTGCACCTTTAAAAGCCTCAATCGCATCGCTATCGTATCAAAAACAATGATGTTTAACGACGAATTGTTGTTATTGTGACAACAAAAAAAACGTCCTCATCCATGTCTTCCCGTGCAGCGGGTCGGCGGCGGCGTCGCTCCCCGTGACCTTAATTGAACCTTAATTGAATTCCTTAATTGGCAGTCGAGAAAAGGGGCAGAAAAAGTAGTTTTTCGATCGTGTCTATTGGATTGTGGCTGTGGTTTGAAACCAAATGACCCTTGGCTATAAGCGACCCCTTGCTGAGCGTAGATCAAATAAAAACACACAACTATTAGATCTTAAAAAAATAAATGCCCATGCACGGTCGCCGCTCGATGCCGTTGCGACGGTAACCGTATATACACGCTGATCTCCGGTGGACCGCTGATCCGTACACTTCTGGTTTATCTTGAGACGACGACGACGCTGCTGCTGCTGCTGCTGTGCTCCTTACATCGTGAGCGCGTCTGTGCCAGGCTGCACAGACGAGCGAGGAGCGAGGAGTGCCAACGCGCCTGTTTGCGTGAGTGTGTGTGTGTGTGTGTGTGTGTGTGTGTGTGTGTGTGTGTGTGTGTGTGTCCAGTGTGTGCGTGTGTGTGTGTGTGTGTGTGTGTGTGTGTGTGTGTGTGTGTGTGTGTGTGTGTGTGTGTGTGTGTGTGTGTGTGTGTGTGTGTGTGTGTGTGTGTGTGTGTGGAGTAGAGTCTGCCTGGCATTCGCTCTGGGTTGTTATTATAGGCTATAGTATAGTGATGTTCCGCTCACCCGTGGAATAGCCCATGTGGGCAATAGAGGGGGCTTGGGATGAATTTGATTACCGTGGCGAGAAGGAAGGGGATTACACATTTATACGCACTCGGTTTACAGAAGATTATTTGCAAGTTCGTAGATTTCTCTACATACACTCAAGGAAAATAAATGAGAAATACTTTTTGGATGGGCAAAAAGCAGCGGGGTTGAGGGAGGGGGGGGGGGGTGGATTTGAAACAGCAACATTAAAAATATAGATTTATATATTTTATATAGATCAACTATAGGCCTAAATAAACTAAAAGAAATGCATAAATAATGTCATTACAACATAGCAGTGTTTGGTCCTGCATGCCTGCATGTTGAGCAGTTATCTAACTGTTATCTCAGTAAAAGTAAAAAGTAATAAAAAAACACATCAACGCTGTCCGTGGTCCTGATGTGGCGGGTTGTGGTACACGGTGTGTGTGTGTGTGTGTGTGTGTGTGTGTGTGTGTGTGTGTGTGTGTGTGTGTGTGTGTGTGTGTGTGTGTGTGTGTGTGTGTGTGTGTGTGTGTGTGTGTGTGTGTGTGTGTGTGTGTGTGTGTGTGTGCGTGTGTGTGTGTGTGCGTGCGTGTGTGTCTCCTCTCCGGGGCGCCAGGGGGCGCCAGAACGCAGTATAACACCTGGTGTGTCGCTCCGACAAAAACAACAACACAGGCGAGCCGAGGAGGAATAACAATGGCGTCGCCCGCAAGCAGCACGCTAGCACATTTCTGTCGCCTGACGGGACACACAAGTGTTCGCTCCGTGGCGGTCAAACGCCCGCCTGCAACTGCAGCGCTACCAGCCCGAAGGTGGTATATATCTAGATCCACTGGGAACAGTGAGTGAATGATCTTTTATATGTCACTTTTGAGAGAGCCTTAACCCCCTCCCGTCCCGTCCCGTCCCGTGTGGGTCAGCACGGTAACAACACGGGCGTATTTTCTCGTATAGTTTCACAGCATTCCCATCATAGTTATGAGCTCACATGTTTTTCCCTTCATCCTTTTTAATAATGTCACTGGATCCAACACAAGAAAACACACGATTGGTGTCACTTTAACGACGTGTTCTCTTCACAACAACAACAGCAGCAGCCAGGAGGGAGGGAGGGAGTTGGGGGAGAGATTCCGTTAACGCAGTTCACCAAAGAGTCCTGTGTGTGTAGACAAGTTATCGTCCATATATATAGAATATATATATATAGAAGGCTACTATTTAGGCTACTGTGTTTGCATTATACACTAAAAGCTATATTTATATTTAATTATGCCATCATGTTTTTTTGCATGGAAAGGGCCGACCATAAAGTTAGGAAAAATATTTAAACCATTAAAACTATGCTCACTTTACTCATAAAGTAAACAATTAACATCCGCAGAGGCAAAAAAGACATGCATTGTTTGTGTGGTGTGTCGTCAGCCGCAGGTATACAGTTCAGACTGGACGAGCGGACGGCCCACAGCAGCCTGGACCTCTTCAAGAAGGACACGGGTGTCATCTATCGCATGCTGGGCCTGGACCCCACCCGGGTCCAAGACAACCCCGAGCGCTTCCGCGACTGGGCCGTGGTGTTCGGCAGCCAGGAGATCACGGGCGGCCGCCACTACTGGGAAGTGACCGTCGAGAGGTCCCAAGAGTTCCGCTTGGGCGTGGCCGAGGCCCAGATGGCCCGGGACGACTGCGTGGGCACCAACGCCACGTCCTGGGTGTTCGGCTACGCCCAGCGGAAGTGGTCCGCCATGACCGGCAACAAGATGGTTCCCGTGCGGCTGGTCGGGAAGCCCGAGCGCGTCGGCGTGCTGCTGGACTACGAGGCCGGCCTGCTGGCGCTGGTGGACACGGAGAGGCGGACGATCGTCCACAGCATCAGGGGCCGCTTCAGGGGCCCGCTGTGTCCGGCGTTCGGACTTTGGGACGGGGAGCTGCTCACACACTCTGGCCTGGAGGAGCCCCAGAGCTTGGTGTGACACGAACATGACACGGAAGCTCGGAAGCTAATTCAATATTGGCACTCGTGATGATAATAATGACGGGACCGGTTGTGAGGTTGTTTGGCCGTATTTCAAAACACAACTAGTAGGGTTAGAGTCACTGATCTGTACAGCTCACTCACTTTATAATGGCAGTACAAGTGGTCACAATGTGTTGCACCATTAACCAGGACACATGAAATGTATTCAGTTATATAATTCATACAGTCTCAGGCCATCCAGTGTAAAAGCTATGTGGTTTTTTTCAGTGTTTTGTTTGTGGGAGGGGGGGGGGCTAACTGACAAGCATTATGATTACAAATGTTACTAATGTTATATTACAATGTCAAATAAAGGTATCATTGGGAATGCTCTTAAGTCCTGATTCATAACCATGTTTTATTTTGGGATTTAAAAGTAAGTATTTCATTGGATTTCAATCATTTCGATTACCAAATCACGAAGGCCATCACAAGCTCTGAATGTTTTAAAGCTCTACCACCAAGGGGACCTGCTGAATAGCAAGTCTTAAGCTAGTGGAATAAATAAACAACTTTAGTGGCATATACATATTTACATCACAGTGATATTTGCCATCAAAAGTGTGCTCCCAAAAAGGACTAACCAAACACATTGACATCATATGCAGAGCCATACGAAACCATGTCATTTTTGTACAAAAGTAATTCACAAGGTACAATCCCCGCCCCCACTTCCTTAAATGTGCGCTACCTATTTAAAGATATACCCGATTAAATCTTTAACCATATCATGGCCTGAGCTACCCCATGGCGACTGCATAAGGTATTTTGCAATGGACAGAAGAGAAGCATATTCGGTCACCCCGTTCTATCATATTCCCTGCTTCACATTTAGCTCAGACCACAACCTTCACAGTGTCCAAAGTGATCTTCTGCTCTTCAGTTTCAGGCTGGCAGTGGGTGTCGGAATACCCACTCTGGTACTCCTGCAGGACGGACACCACGTCGCTGTGGCTGAACTGCAAGGCGTCGTCGAGAGGGGTGTTTCCCCACCTAATGAGGAACACACCATGCATTGTTTAAAAGGGTTCAAAACGACTATTACACCGATGCATTTCAGGTGGTGGTTGCAAACCCCTAAAAAGTTACCTGTCTTTCACCTGCGGGTTCACATTACAAACGTGCGTAAGAAAGACGACTACTTCCTTTTGACCTGCAAGACACGAACACACAACATTCAAAATGAAGACCTCTTAACCAAAATACCTCCAATATATTTATTAGGGTCATCATCTTTCATGTGTTGCTATTTATATAATGATGAAGAGCAGAACCTTCTGCAGCTGCGATATGGAGGGCCGTGCGGGCGTCATAGTCCCTCTCTTCCATGTTCACCATAGAGAGAGCAAACCTAGAGACGGAGCGGAAGAGAAGAGCAGAGAGCAAACCCACAGAGCAGTTACAAATGTGTTGCACACACACACACACACACACACACACACACACACACACAGGAGCTGTAAATAAACGACTGTGATTCCCTATGTGCACCGAAGAAGGACCAAACTTTATAGTCACCGTGCATGTACTGCACAAGCCCATGTGAACCAAAAATGATGTAATCACGGCCCATGATGACACCAAGTGTGTAATTGTTCTTTCCCCCTGCTCCTCACTCAAATACATTAAATGATCCCTTCCATCCCATCCCCCTGCAGTACCCTGCTCCCCCCACTAACCCATGTTAATAGCTGCTGTTTATATGGGTTAGGGTTGACCTATCTTTATAGCTGCTGTATATATGGGTTAGGGTTTAGGGTTAACCCATGTTAATAGTGGTTGTATGTTAGGGTTAACCCATGTTAATAGTGGTTGTATGTTAGGGTTAACCCATGTTAATAGCTGTTGTATATTTGGGTTAGGGTTAGGGTTAACCCATGTTAATAGCTGCTGTGTATATAGGTTAGAGTTAACCCATGTTAATAGTGGTTGGTTAGTTGAGTTAGGGTTGACCCATGTTAATAGCCGTTGTATATTTGGGTTAGGGTTAACCCATGTTACTAGCGGTTGTATATATGAGTTATGGTTAGGGTTAACCAATGTTAAAAGTGGTTGTATATATGGGTTAGGGTTAACCCATGTTAATAGCTGCTGTGTATATAGGTTAGAGTTAACCCATGTTAATAGTGGTTGGTTAGTTGAGTTAGGGTTGACCCATGTTAATAGCTGTTGTATAGTTGGGTTAGGGTTAACCCATATTTATAGTGGTAGTATAGTTGGGTTAGTGTTAACACATGTTAATATCTGTTGTATATATGGGCAAGGGTTAACCCATTTTAATATCGGTTGAATATATCAAGAATCGATCCAATATATCTGAAGCTGCTACCTCCGCGACCCGATTACGGATAAGCAGGAGAAGATGGATGGATGGATGGATGGATATACCGGTTAGGGTTAACCCATGTCCATCTGTTCCAACTTCTTTTAACACCCTGCACCTACCTACTGATGAACTGCCTAATTTTCTATTTTTTAAGTACATTCGTTACTTACTAATGTATTATCTAATACATATAGATTAATCCTGATTTCATTTAAGGTTTATAAAAGTACATTGTACTATTCACACGATTCACATTATGATTCACATTAATATTCATATTTACAATGTAGCAAATTAAGTCTTTGTAACTTAAATGTCCCCCCCCCCCCCACTTTCAAAGTGGTTTGACCCGAGCTATATTTCCCCAAATTAAAGGATTTTCCCGGTCCGACCCTGGAAAGGTTAAATCCAGTGATGGATGTCAACCAAAGGTAGAACTTTCCAGCCGACTGCCCTTTAAATGACTTATGGCCTTTTAAGATGGTTGCTTCCGATGATAAAACCTTGTCAATCGATTATTTCCCAACCAGAACTCTTGATGTTGTTGGTTGTGCATCACTGACCTTCTGAGAGCCGAGACGTCTCCACTGTAGGCCGCAAACATCAAGTTCACCACAGACTTGTTCTGACGGAAACATATATCATCATATATCATATCAGTAGCATATGTATAAAGTCCTGACATATATGTTTCTCCAGGGTATATGACAGAAGAGAAAGTGCACTGTGTGGTTCTTACTGGGTCATCATCGGAGCATCTTCTAGGGTCATGCTTCTTAGTGAAGTGTCTCAAGTTGTCGTAGTTGTGAAAGTTGAAGTAGGACACCAGCTCCTACACGTTAAAACACATCAAATCAATGAACAAAAGAAGAATCTGGGAAAGATTTAACGATGCAACTTATAAACAACTAGAACTACTTTTTAACATTAGGGACCTTTTAATCGCTATATTTTCAGAAACGTCGGAATGTGCGTCTGACCTGACAGAAGTGGATACTGCGGACACTGTTGCCAAGGCGATCGAGGGGAGGGGACCAGCACATCATCCCCATGACGTTGGGGACCACCAGCAGCACTGCACCCGAGACACCTGATTTGGCGGGCAGGCCCACCTATAGGAGGAGACCAGCTCATTAAACCAAACCACATCAGGGTGAAGCTATTGTTTGGGATGACCATCCATAGTCTCACGTGAAAGGCGAACTGTCCCGAGAAGTCGTACATGCCGCATGAGTGCATGAGGCTCAGGGTGTTACGGACGGCCTCGGGGCTCAGGACGCGCTCTTCTGTGATTGGGCAGATGCCCGAGTTGGCCAGGGTGGCGGCCATGACACTTGCTGACTCACAGTTCACCTCGATGGAGCACAGCTGGGTGGGGGAAGATAAGAAAACACCGGCGGTAAGAGGAAGATACAGCAGGAGCTTAGGTTCAAACCGTCAAGAAGACGGTGACCTCTCACCTGGAAGTAGAAGTCTAGGGCGGCTATCATGTCTGCGTTGTCAGGAAAGCACTGCAATAGACGGTTCACAGGTTCAGGGCAAAGTAAGCGTGCATATGTGAAATATTTTTTGCTAATAAGGTGGCAAATTATTAACAACCGCCGGTGTCACGTGCAGAAACAAACAGCAACTCACCTTTTTCTCTTTGAGATAGTAACCAATTGCATAATTGCGATCACCAGTCTCCTTTTCTGACTGAAATCTGTACAAAGAGTAAATAGTCATGAGAGGCTGTGGTTGGTTTGAGTTTTATTTTTTCATTTTACTGTAAGCACACACTCACGTTGCATTGCTGAAACCCACAAACTCTCCACCGGCTGTTCTTTTCAAATAATCCATTACCTGCAAGGGTGACACAGAATGTTTTGCGGCTACGTGACTAACAGGAATAAAAAGAAAACTTTACGAGACTTTTCTCGCATATCAAGAAAGGGTATAGAAATATGTCAAAATCCAAACGGATTTACTTACGTGGTCAAACCTCTCGGCCTTGTTCGAAACAGGCTGTCGAAAACAAAACAACACAACATTTTCAGTTCACCCTCGACATGGTCATTCCCTCTTCCTATGGATAGGCTGTGTGTGTGTGTGTGTGTGTGTGTGTGTGTGTGTGTGTGTGTGTGTGTGTGTGTGTGTGTGTGTGTGTGTGTGTGTGTGTGTGTGTGTATTCTGACGTCAAACCTTGGCATGGGTTCTGGGGTGGGCTGTGGCGTTTCAATGTCCCGTTTCCGACGCCAAAGCACACGTGGCAAAATTAACTTCATGTCCTCAAAGCTTTGAGGTTATTGCTCCGCTCTGCTCAGGTTAATGCCAAGATGTTTGGCAAGTTGAAATGTTTCCAAACAGGGAAGGTGGCGCTGAATGTAATGACCACACGCGCAAAGGTTCCCCATCTCAAATATCCCCCGACCTTTAAGGATGCTCTTTGACCGGTGGTCGGCAAGAAGTTCAGCTCAGTTGCTTTACACACCAAAAATACCAATCACACAGTTTGTGTGTGTGTGTGTGTGTGTGTGTGTGTGTGTGTGTGTGTGTGTGTGTGTGTGTGTGTGTGTGTGTCACACACACACACACCGTGCGAGAGGACAATCATTTACACACATACGTAACAGCATGGGGAGAAACGAGCATACCTTCTCATGTCCAGGGTTTCAATTGGCCAGACACACACACACGCCCCCCCCCCCCCCCCCAGCACGGTCCGGCGTGGCCAGTGCTAATAAACATGCAATGCTGAACCTGACCTACATACGATAAGAGCCCTATCTGGTCAATAATGACATCGTAGAAAAACCAGGTGACAGGACAGACGTGTTGTCATTTAGTACTTTGATGGCCAGACCTCTGTTGATGTTGAGGTTTTATTAGTTATGTCGTAAAATACTCGGCGTGTGGTATCGGTGTCATTGTTGTCAGAACGCCCGGTGTCCAACATGGTAACTATCATCGTACCGTACTGTGTCATATCGTACCTTATCAGAGAGCTGACCACAATGGCGCCGGCATTCACCATGGGGTTGTGTGGTTTGTCTGTAAACCACGGGAGGGACAAAAGGAGAAGAGAAGATAGGTGTTAAGCCTTAGCCACACAGGGGGCCATAAACTAACGGTGTGCTTATTAGAGGGACTGTGAGACAAGCCCCCCCCCCCCACCCCTCTTCTAGACAGGGACTAATTGGCAAACTGCTGACCTTAGGACAATTGTTTGCTGGTAAATGGTGAACTGAAACATGATTACACAACTAAATAAGATGCACTAGATTACCCATTTATTCACGGTCTGACGGGAACAGGACACTTTCATGTCCGGTTCCCGTGCTATTTATTGGTTGTAAACAACCAGAGCCCTCATTTGAATTCGACAAGTTAATTACGATAACCGATCATAATAATAACAACAACAATGACATCATTCAATGAATGAGATCTCAGGGAAGATGTCTGTATGAGTATGAGTAGTATGAGTTTTGTTGATATAACTGCATACCCCTGCTCACTCCCTGTTGATACTTGGTATACTTACCTGTATGTATATATATATATATATATATATATATATATATATATATATATATATATATATATATACCTATATCTGCACATATCTTATACTAGAGTGTGTGTGAGAGAGTGAGAGAGACTGAGAGTGTGTGAGAGAGTGAGAGAGACCGAGAGAGTGTGTGTGAGAAAGTGAGAGAGACTGAGAGAGTGTGTGTGTGTGTGAGTGAATGAGACTGAGAGAGAGTGTGTGTGTGTGTGTGTGAGAGAGTGAGAGAGACGAGAGAGTGTGTGTGAGAGAGTGAGAGAGACTGAGAGAGTGTGTGTGTGTGAGTGAGAGAGACTGAGAGTGTGTGTGTGTGAGAGAGTGTGTGTGTGCGGAGAGTGGGTGTGTGTGAGAGTGTGAGAGAGAGTGTGTGTGAGTGAGTGAGAGAGACGGAGAGTGTGTGTGAGAGTGTGAGAGACTGAGAGTGTGTGTGAGTGAGAGAGACGTGAGAGTGTGTGTGAGAGTGAGAGAGACTGAGAGTGTGTGTGTGTGAGTGAATGAGACGAGAGAGAGTGTGTGTGTGTGTGTGAGAGAGAGTGAGAGAGACTGAGAGAGTGTGTGTGAGTGAGAGAGACGAGAGAGTGTGTGTGTGTGTGTGAGAGTGAGTGAGAGAGACGAGAGTGTGTGTGTGGTGTGAGTGTGTGTGAGTGAGTGTGTGTGTGTGTGTGTGTGTGTGTGTGTGTGTGTGTGTGTGTGTGTGTGTGTGTGTGTGTGTGTGTGTGTGTGTGTGTGTGTGTGTGTGTGTGTATATACAACAAGCGGTGCGTGGCCAAGGCCAAATGCATCATAAAAGACAATGCCCACCCCAGCCACCAACTGTATTCACTGTTACCGTCAAGTGCCGTACAAATAGACTCAGAGACACAGCTTCCACAGTCAGGCCATCAGGCTGCTGAACAAGGGTGTATAGCATATAACAATGTCTATTTTATTACATTGATTTATATATATATATATATATATATATATATATAGCTCTTTTTCTGTGCTGATATATTGCATTTGATATATTGCATTTTTATATATTTAACTTATACAGTTTTGTCTGTTTTTTATAACTACTGTCTGTCGTCTGGGTATTGCACTTAAGATATTCACTCATTGCTTTATACTTGTGTAAACTGTGAGGTGACAATAAACCTAACTTGAACTTGAGTGAGTGAGTGAGTGAGTGAGTGGTGAGTGTGTGAGAGAGAGCGAGAGAGTGTGTGAGAGTGAGTGAGATGAGACGAGAGAGTGAGAGAGGAGTGAGTGTGAGAGAGAGACCGTGAGTGTGTGTGTGAGAGTGAGTGAGAGAGACCGAGTGTGTGTGTGAGAGTGAGTGAGAGAGACCGAGAGAGTGTGTGTGAGAGTGAGAGACCGAGAGTGTGTGTGAGAGAGTGACTGAGAGAGACCGAGAGTGAGTGTGTGTGGAGAGAGGACGAGAGTGTGTGAGAGAGAGAGACCGAGAGTGTGTGTGAGAGTGTGAGAGAGAGAGACCGAGAGTGGTGTGGTGAGTGAGAGACGAGTGTGTGTGAGTGAGAGAGAGACCGAGAGAGTGTGTGTGTGAAAGTGAGTGAGAGAGAGACCGAGAGTGTGTGTGTGTGAGTGAGTTAGAGAGAGTGTGTGTGTGAGAGTGAGTGAGAGAGACCGAGAGAGTGTGTGTGTGAGAGTGAGTGAGTTAGAGAGAGTGTGTGTGTGAGAGTGAGTGAGAGAGACCGAGAGTGTGTGTGAAAGTGAGTGAGTGTGTGTGAAAGTGAGTGAGTGAGTGAGTGAGTGAGTGAGTGAGTGAGTGAGTGAGTGAGTGAGTGAGTGAGTGAGTGAGTGAGTGAGTGAGTGAGAGAGAGAGAGAGAGAGAGACCGATGAAGGGGGGCGATGAAAAGCGTCCTCACCCTCGTCGTTGAGCGACAGCTTGTTGAACTTGAGGCCGCTGGGCTCCTTGTCGACGTAGCGGTGCACGTGGCGCGTGCCCAGCTCGTGGATGGCGATGGCGTACTCCAGCGGTTTGACGCATGACTGCAGACAGAACGGAACCTTGGTGTCACCCACAGAATGTCTACGCCACGCCAGAAGGACATATAAAGCAACCACAACGGGCACGGGATGAGTGTTAGAGATGGCTGTCCGTTTGTCGTTTGCTTTTTTTGCTCTACCTCTCGACGTGCAAAAACAGAATGACAAAAACAATGAAAGATGAGATGAGGATTGTCGATGATGATGTTGTTGTTGATGACGTTGTTATTGTTGGCGTTTTTACCTTTGCCCGTCGATGGTGCACAGAGACACGCCCCATAGGTCGGGGCTAAACTTAGCCAGCTGGGGAATGTAGTCCGCTACCTAGACAGGACATGGAAAGGCAGGGATGTTATGGAAGGCGCTGGATGCATACTGTACATGCAATAAATCAGAGTGAGTGAGTGAGTGAGAGCAAGATAAAGAGTGTATGTGTGTGTGTGAGTGAGTGTGAGAGACCGAGAGTGCGTGTGTGAGAGACCGAGAGAGTGTGTGTGTGAGAGTGAGAGTGACCAAGAGAGTGTGTGTGTGTGTGTGAGAGTGAGAGAGACCAAGAGAGTGTGTGTGTGTGTGTGTGAGAGTGAGAGAGACCAAGAGAGTGTGTGTGTGAGAGTGACAGAGAGAGTGTGTGTGTGTGAGTGAGTGAGTGAGTCTGAGTGTATGTGTGTGTGTGTGTGTGTGTGTGTGTGTGTGTGTGTGTGTGTGTGTGTGTGTGTGTGTGTGTGTGTGTGTGTGTGAGGTCATGCATGTACTGTATGCATGGCTCTCACTTGTCCTCCGTCCTGTTTTTGTGCAATGTCGTACATCCTATCGATGTGGTGGGAAAATTCCAGAAAGTCTGGAATAATGAATTTCTTCCTGAAGGCCTGCGTCAGTAGAATGATGTTGTTGCCGACGCACCTGAAATACAACACACACGCGTACGATGACGTTCCATCGCCATCGGGCGACAGTGCCCTTGCCACCAACAACCTTATTGACAGTAGGAATTCAACCCATAAATGACAAGTCAGTCAAAAGTGTCTCACATTGACATTTTGCCAGAAGAAGTACAAAAGGCTGTACTGTTCTTTAAACTTATATTCTATTATCTATTATCATTATATTATCAATCAATTAACGCAGACATTTAAAAGAGAGATGGCATTCTTTCGAGAAAGACAAGACAGACCTCCCTATTTCCACAGCCCTGGAATGACTAGAATGACCCCTGGTCTCATGTCAACATGCCATGCAGACGCGTGACTGTGGACTCATGAGCTTCCAGGGGAGTAAACACTACCATAACCTACTGCCGCCACGGTCCGACCGGGGGGATGCTTGTGGTTTTGAAGTGAATGACACCGCTTACACGGCAGCTGGGAATAGTTAGACTTCGCTAATTAGCCGGAGCCTGCTTATATAATGGGCGCCATCTTGAGTTTGATAGGACAACGTGCAATGTGCTTTTTATTTAATGCACTACACTACCCACCCTTCTGTCCGTCTGTGTGTGTGTGTGTGTGTGTGTGTGTGTGTGTGTGTGTGTGTGTGTGTGTGTGTGTGTGTGTGTGTGTGTGTGTGTGTGTGTGTGTGTGTGTGTGTGTGTGTGTGTCTTAGCCCTGTGCTCCTTAGGGAGGAGGAGGGGTGGGGGGCCGTCTTCTGCCATGAGTGTGGATGGGAGCAGCTGTTGGCTGTAAAACCCCTGACGCCGTCAGTCACTCAGAGTCATGTAACGGGGCGGCACGTGATAGGCCGCTACCCCTGACCCCCGGGGGACCCCCAGACACGCTCCCAAACCCCCGACACGTCTTTATCTCATCCGGTTAGAAATGCAAACACCGGCCTCAGATGAAGGCTTCGGTAAACAATGCTTTGATTCAACGCCGAGGATGGGGGAGACGGAACTGCTTAACAAACACACCGTGTAAACACAGAGTGCTTTTTCGACAAGCCGTGTCAGTCCAGGGTCCAGTCCAGTCACACTGCACAACAACAACAACACAAAATGACAACGCAACTGACTTCTTGAAGAGCTTCTGGTCCATGACGACGGGCCCGTTGTTATCCCGCTTGAATTGGCGGATCTGAGTCATGCAGTCCCGCAGCCTCGGGTCGCTGGTCAGCAGGCCTGTCTTCCTCAGCGCCTTCAGAAACGTGGACCAAAATGTGAGTCACGTGAGGCAAGTTGACCGGCGGTTTCACAATCGGACCACAGCAGCGGACGGTAACTCAGACTGGCTCGCTCCCCTCCTCCTCACGCTCCCATGTTGACAGGACGTGAGCATGACAACATTTTGGGGCCTATTTTGGGGTCCATTATGAGACGGCCCCTTCTCAGGCAGACTTCGGGTTATTTTCACACAGTGTCTTTCGTTGGCCCGATGACGGAGTCCCACCAGGGCTTCAAGCACCCCATGTGTTCTGCCGGTAGGGTCATGTTCATGTTCACCCACGGATGCCAGTACACTACGGCCTCTCGATTGAAACTGAGCTTATAGAGAAGCGTTCAATGGGGTTACTTCAGGTTGAGTACACGTATTTAGTAAACATTTATTTTAAGTAAAAGGTGCATTTGCATCTCACATGTCACTTTTCAGTTGAGTTATTTATTAATATATTATTACTGCCAATTTGCACTATACGTATTGTTGTGTATTGTATATACCTACGTATTACTGTAATAATACTGTACATTTATCTTCATTTATCAATACATTTAGATTTCATTTAGATTATTTTAACTATATTTTTGTTTATAATAGTTTTATTTAGTTAGTTGTTGTTTTGTTTTTTAGCTTAGGTATTAGTATTTTGTGTGTGCATTTATTCCCCCTGTGTCAACTGTTGCACCTTAATTTCCCTCGGGATTAATAAAGTAATCTGAATCTGAATCTGAATCTGATCTCTAAGGATTTATTTAGAAACGCTATGTTGTGACTCACGTTGCAACCAACGTCACCATTTTGGCGGCGGTCTGCTAAGCTAGTACTAGTGCATGCTAGTCATTACGTCAGTAGTGCAAACCATTTATTTTTGGTCATCGTTTATGAATTAATCGTGACATTTCTTGGGGAGGCATTGTTGTGTTTTTTGACATTGCCACAGTGTTTCTCTTGCAAGACGTGGCAAAACATTAGCTTTGATTACGTTAAATTCCTGTTGATTTAGGATTCTACAGCACTTCGACTGCCTTGAGTCCTCTCAAAATGGCGTGATCCCATGATACATTATGATGTCCAACCCTATAATGTACCAAATTACTAACTCTACCCATACCGGTTCATACCATGATAAGAAACACAAAAGTAAAACCATAGAAAACATACATACATATATACATATATACATACATACATACATACATATATACATATATACATATATATATATATATATACATATATACATATATACATATATATATATATATATATATATATATATATATACATATATACATATATATATATATATATATACATATATATATATATATATATATATATATATATATATATATATATATATATATATATATATATATATATATATATATATATATATATGTATGTATAGTATATCTTGATAGTGTTATGGCTGAGAGGTTTCAGCTTGCGTCAAACGTTTTAGTGGTGTCCACCTCCCCCCCGGTCTCCTGTACAAACACAGGTCAGTGTGGTGTCATCACTAGTACCGGTACCAGTGTTTACCCACGTTAGTTCTACTAGAGCTGCTCTCTGGTACACACATGGCTGCGTTACCACAGAAGCTCATGCCTTACACAAACTTTTGTTTCATATGGTTTCGAACAACCAAGATTCAAGATGTTTTTATTTGCCATGTGTAACAAGCACAATGGAATGCTTAACTCCCCATTCACTCCCGCAATTTTCTACAACAATACTATACTATAAACAACACTATACTATATACTATACTATCTACTAGAAACAACCCTACTATAACAATAATATACACAATAAAAAATAACAATAAGAACCATAACGTGTAATGGATGATATATACTGTACAGATTGCAGATGGTGCAAAAAGCTTTTTTAAAGTGACAACCAGCCTCCTTTAAGTGAAGACAAGACCATAAGACAAAACGACAAACAACAAAATCACTTTAGGAAGAGCAGCTTAGAAGGTGTAAAGTTTGGCCCGCTCGTGAATTAGCAGGGTACGATGAACACAACAACATGCCCCCCAGGGGTTTAAAATAGAGCCGGACCCAGCCATCCCAATGGTAAATAACGGGCCCCTGGCAACACAGTGGATGCGTGACTTAAGAGCCAGGTGCAAATAGTACGGATGAACTACTTTGCACCTCCTAAATACTGTGGTGTGGTGTGTGGGTGTGTGGTGTGTGTGTGGTGTGGTGGTGTGTGTGTGTGGTGGTGGTGGTGTGCTGTGTGTGCGAGTCCCGAGCATAGCTACAACTGCTGTGTGACAACTGTGCTCTCAACTACCAGTCAACACTTCTAGACGTATGCATCTTCTGCACTCTGTGCTCACGTGTGAGTGGAAAACCGGGCCTGCAGCTCCATCTAAAAGCTCTGCTCGTGCTCCTTGGAGAAATTAAACGCACTTTGGACTTCTGGTGACGAGTTGTTCTCTTTCCTACCCTTTGTTGAAACACACTATTGTAAGTCGCTTTGGATAAAAGCGTCTAAATGCTGATGCTAAATGGCTGTAATGTAAATGTAATGTAATATAGTGGAAAGTTCATTTTTTTGTACTTTGTTTTCAACATATTGGCCCGTGGCTTTTAGCATTTCAACATTTACCTGAGAGCAGCCGTGTCTTCATGATCCTCTTTATCCTGCAAATACGCCGCCCCTCCCCCTTATGTCTTCACACCCTTGTTCATGGTAACCACCTTATTTACCCTTTAAATACCCCCCCCCCCCCATGTCTTCATGACCCTCTCTCATGGTCCTTTATGCTGTAAATACCCCCCCCCCTCCTTTATATCACACATACAACCTTTGAGTCACGTACACCAAATGTTGCAGCTGAGTGATGTAGCACCACGTTTCATTAAGCCCCATGGACAGACTTTCTCAGAGGAAACTTATATATATATATATATATATATATATATATATATATATATATATATATATATATATATATGACTTATATCTGTTATTATTCTGTAGTGGGCGGACACCACAAGTTGATCCTGCTTCCTTCGAGCTACAAACACACTGGGATGCAAAAAGCGTCTGCCAAATGCCCTAAATGTAAATGTAAATGTGAATGTGAATGGTTGCATCAGCTTCTTTCTGGGAATGTGTTTGGATCCATGCACGCAAGCATTACTTTACGTGACTTTTATCAGACGCTTTTATCCAAAGTGACTTACAATAGTGTGTTTAAACAAAGGAAGGTAAGATAACAACTCAAAAGTCAAAAGTGCAATTCATTCCCAACAAGAAGTCCAAGAACGGAACCAGTGCTCAGGTAAAAATACAGTAAGTTACAGTTAAAAGTACAATAAGGTAAAAGTACAATAAGGTAAAAGTACAATTAAGCGGCAAACAATATAGAACAATATCTACCTAACAATCTACTTAGATAATCTACTTAGTAAGACACTAGTAAAAAGTGATAAGAGGATGCGCACACACACACACAGAACATCTGTGATAGACTTACAGAAATGAACTGATTCAGGGGGATCTTGTCTTTGCCATCTGTGATGGTGTAGAACAGCAGATCCTCCAGGCCATGTATCAACCGGTTTCTGTGTAAGCAGAAACAAGTTTGGAAAGAGAACACAATCCCAATGTAAACACCATCTACCCGAAACCGGAACCTATATAAGCCCGCATATCATTCAGCACTAATCAATAGTTACCAAACCCCTTTGAGCGAGAACTTACACGCCACGGGCTTCCCGAGGCTCCTGGGTGTGGAAGGACCGCCGGCTCTGAGGCGCCGAGCTCCACCACAACAGCTGGCCGGGCTGCGTCCTCAGAGACGAGGCTGCGTTCTCGGCACCCACCCGGCTGGAGTTTGCGGCACTTTTGAGCAACAGAAAAACACCTATGTTAGCCGTCCGTAGGCCTTTAATGCAATGCATGGCTGTAGTCCCCGCCGAGCAAACACAGGTACAGGTGACAACGAGGAAAAGTAGTAGTTGCGGCGGCCGTGGTGGTGGTGGTGGTGGTCGGTCGTAGTGTTATCAGATCCCTTTGGGTCATGTACTAAACTGGCACTAGCTTCCTGGCGTGAAGCGCAGCTGCTTTTGGGGGCGTGGCGTTCACACACACGGCGGTGAGCTGGAAGACGAGCAGGTTGACACCGCGTCATGAAGCGCTCCGCTTTTGGGGTCAATTATGCGCTTTCACCCAATGATCGAACTTACCTGGTGAGAGCCGAGGGTTTGATTCAAATCGTTCACACTATAAACCAAGGATAAGATATACTGCATTTTTATTTTTAAGATAGGATAAGATATATTGCATTTTTATTTTTATTTTTTAACTTCTTTATTCTATTCTATTTTTATTCTCTTCTTTTATCTATTTTTATCTTATTTTTATAACTGCTGTCTGTCGTCGGGTATTGCACATAAGATGTTCACACCACTGCTTTATCCTTGTGTAAATGTGAAGTGACAATAAACTTGACTTGACTTGACTCAGTGCTGCAGCGCCCCAAGGACAGAGGAGGGATCTTAGGGAATATGAATTCCGACTACACATATGTGGGAAATAGGAGATACGGATGCATTTCTTTGGTTTAAAGGCAAACTAAACCCAATAAGTGCAATATGTTGCTATACATTGGGTAATCAAATCAAAACGATGGAAACGTTTAGTTTTGACCCTATAGTTACACTAAGTAGTGTACTTACGACAAGCGGTCTAAGAAAGGGGCTAAGAAAGGCATTATGACAGCTTTTTGTACTGTTGTGGGAGATGGATAATAAAATAATGAGGAAAAATGTGCAAATGTAGAGCACAACCAACTCAAGGAGAATGGCGGGAATTCGGTCGGAAGAATATTACGCCATTGGTTATCACTCCAACATTAAGGGCTACCAACTAAGCTATACTTTGGAGCGGATGTCCTTCCGGGATAATGGGGCCTACAGTTGATAATCTAACATCTTAGGTTATAATGTAATCTAAAATGTAGCTTATCTGAGAAATATCTCAGTCTCAGAGTTTGTTGTGTTGGACTACAGAAAGCGTAGCTAAGAGGTTATCTAAAATCATTTTAAGATATGGCTGAATGCTAAGTTGATTTTCGACACGGTGAGATTTTAAAGCGAGACATTTCCTTGAGGGACACTTTGACACAATAACAAACAGACCGGATCAAGCGACAGGGACATAATAAGTTGTATATGTATGCCGGGATAATATCCATGATGTAATCAGATCCACATAATAACATGCTGAGCGTGTCAGTGGCCACAACAAAATAATAAGCTTTTAGAGAATGTTGACAGGGTGCTCTTGCCCCAAAGTGGTTACATTGCAGACGTTTCGGTTAATGCCTGAAGCACTGTCACTCAATACTGGACCAATTTCAAAACGTGTTGCCTGCATAAGTCACCTAGACCCTGACAGGGTCACCCTGACACATGTCGGCAAATTATCCTTGAACCGGTTGGTTATTCACAGTGCCGATCAACCTTCATTAATCAAAGAATCTGGTTCACCCGCTTGTAAAAATAACGTTGCAAAGTACGAGTCTGGTTACTTTGAACTGTGAGATTCCCGGCAGAGGCGGGTCAGACTGATCTGCAGAGAGAAACAGAACGGGAACTTGGGGGTTGGTCTCACAAGGCTAGTACCTCATGATTGAAATCCCAAAAATCTAGGATCTTATCCCAGGTATATGTCCCAGCAGATATTGCAGTTGATGGCATCCAGCATGTCTTGAATTGTGGCACACTTGTTCAAAGACATATGCCACCAGCATACCTAGTATGTAAGGAAGAAGTATGGCAAGGGCGTATTGGCGTTTGACCGGTATGAAAGTACACAACACTCATAAGGGGAAGGTCATAAGGGGACACTGACGTCACCGTGAGATTTACGACGTGGTTGTTTTAACGAAGAGACGGTTCCTGACTAACAGGCAGAACAAGCCTGCAAAACAGTCACATACCAGGTCTCAGGAGATCCTGAAACTGCAGTGTGCAACAAGACTCTGCTAATACTGTGCTGTGTTAGCACATGTTCTTCTTACTACACGCCGACTACATGGGTTTGGGAAGGGAGCTTTCCTCAAGAAAATTCAAAGAATGCAACATATTCACTCATATTCAGGAGAGAAAGTGATGGTCATTGTCATCTACAATGGAAAATCCACCGATACCATTGGTTCTGTGAGAAGGTGGCACCTCTCAACAACAATACATCTCCAAAAACAATACCATAAAAATAATAAATACAATAAAAATTCAAATGAACAAAAAAAGGACAGCAAAGTGACTGCTAGATGGTATGAACATCTGTTGAATGTAAACAAATATTTTTAAGCATTTATTTAAAGTGCCAGTAGTGCAGCAGCATCATGAATACAGTGCAGTACATTACAGCACCTGTAATGAGTCCAGAAAAGTATGTAAGTGTAATGTTAATGACAATGTTATGAAAGTGGCAGCACTCCTAGCAGTTCAGTAGGCCCACTGCCTGTGGATAAAAACTATCCTTAAACCTGGTAGTACTTGTATGGATGCTGCGCAACTGGCAACTGGACGGTAAGGGGGAGAAGAGATGGTGCCCAGGGTGGTTGCAGTCCTTTATGATGGACATGGCCTTCTTCCAACATCTGGTCCTACAGATCTCCTCAATGCAATCTTCTCTGCCGTCCTCACGACCCTCTGGATGGCTTTCTTGTCCTGTTCAGTGGTGTTACCGTACCACACAGTGACGCCACTCGTCAGGACGCTCTCTACGGTGCCACGGTAGAAGTTCACTAGCCACCTCTGGCCTATTCCGCTTTTCCTGATGCACCGCAGGGCATAGAGGCGCTGGTGTGCCTTCTTCAGCATGACCTCCGTGTTGCGGTTCACGCCAGGTCATCGGAAATCTGTAGCCCAAGGAAACAGAAGCAGCTGACGACTTCCACCGGTGTCCCGTCCAGGCTGATGGTGGAGTGGGTGCCCCGGTGGCTCTTGAAGTCCACGATGAGCTCCTTAGTCTTGCTGACATTCAGTGTGAGGCTGTTGTCCTCACACCATCACGTCAGCTGGACCACCTCATCTCTGTACTCCGTTTCGTCGCCCTCGCTTATCAGGCCGATGAACAACGGAAGGGATCTACAGATGGACCTCATCCTACCGAGTTGGGAATGGCTGTGAGGTGTGACGAGGTGTGTGTGCCAATTCAGACAACCCTACCCCCCCCCCCTCCTCCTGCTCCTGAAAAGCTTCTTCCTTCGGGTCATGAAGTGTACTCAGGCTTTACTTCAGGGGACACCCTGCGAGGAGAATCAAGATGACATTGTTTATGTATATTCAATTGGTTTTGTTGGATCAGCAGTTGATTGGTTATTTTTGGAGTTGATCATTTAATTTTTATGTCATATGTTTGATTAGCGGTTTGATTCGATGTTGGTTTGTTTGATCAGCTATTTCTCATCTTTGCTTATGTAACAGTGATTGTCCCGCACTGGGCTCAAACCCACGACCCCCTGACATAAGAGGCAGACTCACTGCACAGCACTACTAGCTGGCTTCCGTTCCTACACTTACAACAAACAACAAATCGTGAGGATTGAATCCTCTTTATTGGTCACATACATGAAGACATACAGTGAAACGTGTTCTCTGCATTTAACCCATCCTAGTATTAGGAGCAGTGGGCAGCTATTTGTACAGCGCCCGGGGAGCAGTTAGGGTTAGGGTCTTCCTCAAGGACACCTCGACAGTTTTTGCTAGGAGGAGCCGGGGATCGAACCAGCAACCTTCCGGTTGTGAGGCGACCGCTCTACCTCCTGAGCTAGACTGCCGCCACTTACGATAAGAATCATTGTGATAATGTGAACATAATCAATTCTAACCACTGATATACAGTATATATATATGCGTGTGTTTTTTCTTGCAAGAAAAAATACAGCATGGTCAAATCTAGTGTGCACGCTAGTTGCATGTACGGTCACCGACATGTGGCTAAAATGTTTTTGGTAGGATCATAGAGCCCAAATATAGAAAAACATTAGGAATTTTTTTTTTTTGACCTTACATACTGTATGTTGTTGTAGGAGGCCTCTGATGCAGAAATGAAAGGGTTTTTAGGGAAATGTTGTAACATGTCAACATCAATACAGAATTTCTGTATTGGTACTCACATTGTCTGAACAAATATACAGAACAACTAAAGGTTATTTTGCAGGGTTGATTGCTTACTTAGCCCCATAACAGTATATAACATGAATAATAATCACACATCAGTCATATATTTTTATGAATAGACATTTATTTAAAAAAAATAAAAAGTAATAATAATAAAAAACAAACAGGATAAGATTGTATTTACAAAACAGAATTTTGTCTTAGCCATGTTCTAGCCTACTAGCCTCATTATTTTTCTTCTTGTTCTGTTCATTTCCAATGATAGTCCCAAAAACAGGTACATGTACTTCAGGTACATGCCAATCAATTTCTCAATTTCCTTTGGATTGGTGTTTACAGATGTTCCATTTGTTTGAAAGCTGTACTCATTTGTGTTTTGTGTCAGAGCCTGAATCATGTTTTCTGACACAAATTTCTGGAAGTACTCCAGTGGTGTGTGGAGGGAAATGACCTCATCATCTGTAATATCCAGACCAGAGAAATCAGTATTGGGACTGATCAAATCTTTTTTCAGCCAGCGATACCGGTCACGGGGCACGGTGTGTTTCTTTGGTTGGGGCTCGATGTCCACATAATCATCGGCTGGGCAGTCAGTGGGTTGTTGATTTTCTTTGTCCACTTTTCCACAGGCATCTTCATCTGCTTCTTCATCACTTGCATCAGTGTCTGATTCCATCTCAAAATCACTCTCTCAATTTTGGATGGCAGCAATCACATCCTGCACACTGTATTGAGGACCTCTCCTTGCTGGTGGCATTCTGAAATGGAAAAAGTATAAATAAATAAATAAATAAATAAATGAATTATCAAAGACATTCTATTTCTATTAGTATTTTCTTTCCCATATGTGAACATATGATAAGTGCAATGTCCCCATGTAATGTGTAAGGTGCACATGCTATTTTCACTACCACTCTCCCCCAAGGTTGTTTAATTGCAACAGAGACATAACAAAATCAAATGTGATGAATGTATTCCACAATAACTAAATATATACATGTTCTAGACATTGTAATAATCACCAAAAAAAATATTTAAGGCATTTTACTTACTTGCATCTGACAAATCCAGTCCAATACAACAAAGAGGTGTTGCTGGCATGGAGATTGGTCAGTTGTGTGACTTTGGAGACCAGAGGATGGGACCTATGAACAGATGTACTATCCAATAGCATTGAGAGGCTGAACAACAGGACCCATTGACTATGTTAATGTGTTTAAAAAAAAGAAAAAGAAATGTACAGACTTTTTTTTAACTAGCTAAAAGTGATGTTGTAACTTTGCAACTGAGGGCCTTACAGGGTTAAGGCAATTTTCAAGCATTTCCCTTCATTCAATTCATTCGGACTAGTTTTTTCTCATGCCGAACATATTGAGAACACAAATTCCAATGACTTGGTTTTGGTTACAATATGTGTGAGGGTGGCCCACATTTTGGTGTAAAATGGACAAGTTTCGGCAGCTTATAAAAACAGGTTCTTTACCCTGTTGGTCGTGCATCCCACCACACAGTAGTTTTTAGCAATTTGTCTGTTGTTTGCTAGCTTGCGTACGCTACACCAGGGGTTCTCAAACTTTTTGGGGCCAGGGACCCCAACAGGGGTCCCTGGCCCCAACAAGGGAAACGTTTTCATTCATTCAATCGTAACACCAATTAAACATATGCTTACTACCATTTGTACTCTTAGATTCCATTGGAACAATTTGTATTATACAAATGTAATACTTCAGACCCGTTTCACAGTAATAAACAGAAACAAATTAAATTTTCAATCATGTTAATACCACTTATATACTTTGTATATTAATATATATATATATATATATATGATATACTTATATAACAGTAACAAGACATAGTCCTATGACTATGAACAGTAACAAGACATTGTCCTATGATGAAGAACAGTAACAAGACAAAGTCCTTAACTATGAACAGTAACAAGAAGAACAGTAACAAGACATTGTCCTATGATGAAGAACAGTAACAAGACAAAGTCCTTAACTATGAACCGTAACAAGAAGAACAGTAACAAGACAAAGTCCTATGACGATGAACTGTGACAAGAAGAACAGTAACAAGACAAAGTCCTATGACGATGAACTGTGACAAGATGAACAGTAACAACAGTAACAAGACACAGTCCTATGACTATGAACAGTAAAAAGATGTTTCATAGTCCTAATAAACCCAGACATTTAAAATGACAAGTCTAAGGCTGACTTTCATTAAGTGCTTCAACTTTCAAATAATGAACGTATTGCTCCTTAATCAAATGATTGGCAGAAAGCTCTTAACAAATCATACCAGAATTGATCATAACAGCGTTACAAAACACATCATAGTAATTAAGCCCATGCCCGTGATTTTTAGTAGATGTATTCCTCGCTCTTTAGACAGAAACATTATTTATTTACTTCTAATAAATATAATTAGATTCCGGATGCTTTGTAATCAAATGTTGCTTTAGCTTGGCTCTATGGCTTCATGTATCACAACCACATCCTAGTTTATATTTGCCCAAAGCTAATATGGGTGGGAGTAAGAACGCAATATGCTTGTTTGATTTGCGCAAATGCTCCCAGTCTGTAGATATGCATTTATTTTTTAACAAACATGCACTAAGCAAACGTGGGTTACTTGGGGTTCGTGTGTGCGTGTGCGTGTGCGTGTGTGTGTGTGTGTGTGTGTGTGTGTGTTAGTGATGTGTCGGTCGCGAACGAGCCGGCTCAAAGAGCCGGCTCTTTTTAGTGAACGACGGGAGCCGGCTCGCACCCGCGAACGAGCCGTTTTTTTTAATTTTTTTTACGGGTGCTCCGCGTACATGCAGTGACTGAATGTCACTGTCATGACTGCATGTCATGCTGTGCATCACGTGAGGATAGATAAGGAGGGAGGGGCGGCGTGTGCTCAGTGCTGATTGCTGAAAAGATGGAGGGGTGACACTTCACACGGTGAAGGGTCAGTTTGCGTCGCGCAAATAAGATGAGTGAAAGTAGGAAAAGAAGCAGTACTTGGCTGCATTTTAACAATTGTGCAAACACAAAGGCAGAATGCAGAATTTGCAACATGAAGCTCTCATATAGAGCAGGGTCCACAAACCACCTCCACAGGCACTTGAGAACTGAGCATCCAACAGTTCAGTTGGAAGAAAAAAGGCAGACTGCCTGCTTCTGCCAGTGTCTACTCCACCTGTTGCTGCTGCAGCTACAGGATCTACCCCCCATGCATTAGGTACCCAAACACCAACAGCTACACAGACCTCCATAAGACAATTGATATGCAATGGATATCAAAGGCAATGAATGACCCCAGCTAGACAGAACATAGTGGATGAAGAATTGGCCAAAATGATTGCAAGTGATTTCCAACCATTTTCCATTGTGGAGGACAAGGGATTCCGAAGCTTCACACAGGCTCTCAATCCAATGTATGTTCCTCCAAGCAGGAAAACACTCTCAAAAAACCATTCCGAGACTGTATGATAGAGAACGTGCTTCACTGCAGGCCAGGGTTAAGGAAACTACTGCAGTTTACCACTGATTGCTGGACATCAAGAACCACCACCTCTTTCATGTAAATAAAAGGTATATGTGGTAAAATAGAAGAGCCGTTTGGGAGCCGAAAGAGCCGGCTCTTCTTGGTGAGCCGAGCCAAATGAGCCGGCTCACTCAAAAGAGCCGGAATTCCCATCACTAGTGTGTGTGTGTTTGCAATCTGCTCGCTCGCTGACTGCAGCGATTTGATTGGTTGAGTAGCACCGGTTGCAATAGAAGCAATATTTGATTTACGTCTTGTCGTATTTTCCTATTGAAACGGCCCGGTAGCAAAGTGCTTTACGGCCCGGTGGGTGCCGGTCCACAGCCCGGGGGTTGTGCATAGCCTATAGGGCAGGGGTTCCCAACCGCCGGGCCGCCGACCGGTACCGGGCCGTGGATGTGTTACTGCCGGGCCGCGAAACAGCTGTGTGTTTATCATCATATTTGACTAAAATAATTTGAGTATAGGTGAACGGCGGGCGGTATAATCTAAATAAGAACGATTCCATTTGTTCCATCCGGTTTATTAAAGGACTACAACAATATACAAACAAGTCTCGGACGACCGCGGGTGTGTTTACAAATAGCGCCTCAGCTTCCTGTTCCGGTCGCTGCGCTACTGTGCAGGGCCGTCTCTTATAGAGGCGCTGTATAGCATAGTAGAATCTGCTGCCAACCAGGGTTATTTTCCAACCATCGGTGCAGCAGAAGGGTCTGACTGGCGTACATCGGCAGTGTTTCTGGAATAACCAGAATCCAATGCCCTCCTTTGACCAGTCCGTGGCGATACATGTTGGCTTGGTTTTGTCAAAGATGCGGACACCACGCTCAATTTCTTGGATGATCACATCCTTCGACTCACGGAATATCTCTTCCAACTCCGTGGACCACTCGAAGCGTTCTCCACTCTTCAGGAGCTTCCGGAATGGCTGCATACGCTCGGCCATGCTGAAGGCGTAGGCCACCTGGTTGACCAGCCCGAACCACGATCTGATGTCCGTTACATTACGTGGTTGTGGGAAGTCGTGTATCGCCTCCAGGTAGCGACTGCATGGTCGCACGTCAGTCATGGTGATTGTGAAGCCCGCAAAGTCCACCGTGGGTGCGCTAAAGACGAACTTCTCCGGGTTGAGGGTTATTCCATTCCGGCCGCATATGTCCAGCCATTGGACCGCCTGGAAGTAGCTCTCCTCGATCGTGTCTGACCATAGTAGCGTGTCGTCTATGCACTTGGTTTTGTTGCCTATGTCCGCGACAACCTCGTCGTACCGTCGCGAGTAACCGTCCCCCGATGCTATGTACCCCTGTGGGGCCGACAGGTACCGGTAGCGCCCCCATGGAGTTATGAATGTTGTCTTGTGGCGATCGTCCTTGTGTAGTGGGACGCTGTGGTAACCGTTCCAGGCATCGAACACAGTCTTGAGTTTCCCGTTGGGCACACATCTCGCTTGGTGGAATGGAGATTGGGTGTGGTGGGTCTCGCGGAGTGCATACCTGTTCAGGGCCTGGAAGTCGACAGTGCGTCGTGGTTTGCCTGTCTTCTTCGCGCAGATCACCATGCGATGACACCACGTCACCGGTGTACCGATAGGTACTTCCTCCAACACGCCGAGGCGGACGTCCTGGTCGAGGCCTGCCTTTACCTCCTCTTGCCAGTGTAGGGCCACGGGTATGGGGGTGTGACAGGCAACCGGTGTCGCATCCTCATTAAGCATGAGGCGGAGTGGTGGGCCGGTCATTTTCGGTAGTGTCTGGTGGGGGCACGTATTAAATGTGCTCTGGGCGTACAGTTCTAATAAATGTCTCCGTAACGCCTTCCTGTTAGCCTCAATCGCCAACATGGGGAGCGTGGTCGGCCTGGTCGGCGGCTCTGCACGCTGCGGGCAGTCACACACTTCTGAGGTTGCCAGATTCACCTCCCCGAGTGTTGGGAACTGGGCGGAGATCATTCCCAGGTCCACGCAGGCTGCGCGGGAGAGAAATATGCGGTCTGAAGTGTCCGTCACATACGCGATTTGGCGCGTCTCCAACCTTCGAGCGTCACCACTGTTGCCGGCGAATCTGACTACCGCAGCTCCGAGGATCCGAATTCCCTTATTGTTCGCAGCCTTCATGGTCATGGATACGGGAATGAGGTCCTCTGTGCTTAGGCCCATTTGTTGAGCGACTTTAATGCCAATCAGGCAGCTTTGGCATCCCGTATCGGCCATGGCAGGCAGGGATACTGCACGGGTGCGTTTGAGGAGGTCAAAACCCAGAGCCTTGTAATCCTCGTGCTCGGTGGTGAGAGTGAGGTTGACGTATGGCTGTGGGCTGGACGCACGTTTCATCCACTTGTCGCACATGTCATCGTACAAATGGTGAGCGAGGGGAAGTGTGCGTAACTCGCCATCTGCGCTGACTGTGCATAGCTCAACGAAGGCTGCTGTCTGCTCGTCACACGTCCAGTCGGTCTCCTCGGGTGGGGGCCTAGTCGATCGGCCACCCAGGCAGGCCCTCTCGAGGTGATTCTGGCGGCCACACTTCCGACACTTTTTACCGTATGCGGGGCACTCGGCACGTCTGGCGTGCCACTGGGGTGTTTTACCGTGGCCCACCTCGCCGCAGTGGATGCATACCCCTTCGGGCTTGGCCTTTGGTTTCTCTAGCCTGGCTCCTCCTCTGGCGCGGGTGTCCTGTTGTCTCCCCCGCCGGTACGAACTGCTGACCGTGTCCGCGCTCTGAGGGTCGAGTAGGCGCGATGCCGAGCGCTTTCCAGACTCCTTAGCCTCGATATACTCGATCATGTCCTTCAGTGGCATGTTCTGGTTCTTCTCACCGAGCAGGTCGAGCTGTATTTCCGAGTCTGCGATGCCACGGGCAATCACATCGCGTAGGATCTCCTCTGTGAAGTCGTTGACTCGGTCGCACCCCGTCCTAGTGCATCTCATCTGGTACTTGCACGTGTCCGCCTGCCCCTTGATGCGGGCGTGGAACGACCGGATGGGCTCTTCATATCCCTGCCGCATGTTAGACAGGGCTGCCCGAGCTACCATGGTGTTCTCTGCGCGAACGGCGAGTGCCTTCATGGCCACGAGAACGTCTTCCTCGTCGTTGCCCGCTAGGCTCCTGCCCGCCGCACGTGTGAGGTCCTTCCTCAGATCCTCCTCGCAGCACTCCAGTAGCTGTGAGACTATGTCGGGCCCGACCAGCTTGGTGCCTGTCTTGTACTCACCCCAGCGGGTTACAAAGTATGACCAGGCCTCGCCCGTTCCGGCCAGTGCTATGGAGGGACGCTTTAGCTTCTCCATTTTAGCATTTGCGCCCGGCGCACTGGGGGCTGTGACATGTACAGTGGCGTGTACACCTAACATGGCTGCCACCACTGCCGCCGCTGCATGCTCAGCTACATAGTCACAACCCTCAATAGGGCACTCTGCACTTATAAGCACCATTGACAGTTACTTGGATGAATAATTATAATAGCTTGCTTCCAATGTATAAAAAAAACAATTACTTCAGACTACAGCTGTAGCTCCAACAAAAAAAAATCCCTTTCAGCATCTTCCGTTGTAGAGCTAATAATAAAAGTCCACTATAATCCAATGAAATTATCCTGTACATGAAAGTAAACAATCCATACCAATTGTCAACGTTAACAGTGTACTGGTCCTTTAAATCGACAAGGTGCCGTGTTTGCCGACGGCTCCGTCGACTATCCGACTTTCTCCGTGGTCTGTTTGCGCACCTCGTCGTCCTCCTCCAATCCACTGATCATATCCGTTGGGTTACATCCAGATGTTTGTATATAAATAAGAACGATTCCATTTGTTCCATCCGGTTTATTAAAGGACTACAACAATATACAAACAAGTCTCGGACGACCGCGGGTGTGTTTACAAATAGCGCCTCAGCTTCCTGTTCCGGTCGCTGCGCTACTGTGCAGGGCCGTCTCTTATAGAGGCGCTGTATAGCATATTCTCTATAATCTATATATATAGATTATATATATGGTATAATCTATATATATAGATTATATAGCGGTATATATGGGCGGTATAATATGTATATATAGATTAAATATATATCGGCGGCATAACGAGAGACTTTCAGTTGCACGCGCTACTAAAGAGACTACGCGCTAGTGATGTGAATATGATTACGAGTATTCATATATATATTTTAAATTGTATCCTGGTTTAAAACTTTGTTCATATGTTTTGGATGCATGTTGTTCTGCTATTTTCTATTATTTACATACATAGCCTCTGTTGTCACCTGCTGGTGAGTAAATATAAAAAACTCTGAAAAAAATTGACAACCTGTCCGCGAGATATTTTTCATGTATGGCACAAAAAAAGGTTATGAACCCCTGCTACAGGGGACCCATTTGGGCTAGTCTCTCAAAACAAGACCCCAAAACAACAGCAGTTACACTGCGACACCTAGCGGTGACCGTGAGCTACTACACACGCAATACAACCCGCTCCTTGTTGTCTGTAGGTGGCACACTAACCCCAGAGCTCCCAGCCGCTGGCCTCTCTGAGGTTTGTCTTGCCTTTGCCTACTTGCTTTACTACTTCATTAGGAAGCAGCCATTGCTTCTGTTTCCCTTCAGTGTGTTTGAAACGGTATATGGCCGCAATGAGGTTTTTAACTTAATTCATTTGTGATTTGTGTTTCTGTCTTTTTCGATATCGGCCTGTTGTTGCTGCCAACTGTCTATAAATGGTGTGGACGTCACTATTGATTCATTCATAAGGTTCCACTTGCCTGTTTTCGAATGCCCATGAAGGAAGTTTGTTCAATGGAAACAATTGAGATAGAAAGATGCGATGAACTGTTGAGACAAAACAGTTTAGAAACAGTTTAGAAACAGCTGAGATAGAAACAGTTCAGATTAAAAAAAACAGGTTAGAAACAGTTGAGATCATATAAACAATAGATACAGTTTAGAAACGGTTTATATAGAGATAGTTGAGATAGAAACAGTTGAGATGCGGGCCGTAGACAGAGACTCTTCACAAGTCACACGTGGAACGCGTCTGTTAACGCGCGGTTGAAAAGGTCACACACACACTCACACACACACACACACACACACACACACACACACACACACACACACAAACACACACTCCGTGGCCCCCTCGGCATAACCTCGCCCGGCTGCTTGTAGCCTCTCTGGTTTTCTGCAGCAAAAATATTTTTCATTCCTCGGGCCAATGAATGCTAGCCTTGTCCCCCCTGGCGTCCACCTTGTGTGTCCTCCCCCCCCTCCCCCCTACCTCTCCCCCTCTTCCTCCCCCCTACCTCCTACCTCTCCCCCTCATCCTCCTCCTCTTCCTCCTCCTCCTCTTCCTCGCTCACTTGAGGCATTTATCCGGGCTTCAGGAGGAGTCTGAGGTTCTCAGGGATACTGCTGGACCTTAGAGGGAGCCAATTCAGATTGAGCAAGATATGGTGTTTTTTTTTAATGCTTTTGACTGTTCAATTGTGTTTTGGGGGCAAGGTCATTAACATAAATGTAATTCTGCGATCTATAAACTCTTTTAAAGACGCTGATTACATCCCAAGACGTGGGAAAAGTATAAATCTCAGATCAGAACTTTTAGCGGTTACTTCGGTGTATTCTACTCGTCATTATCGAGCCGTCCCTTTTGATGAGATAAGATGTACTTTAATAATCTGAGACGGGGAATTGTGGATGAAAATAGTGTATTTCCAAACGTCCTACTGTCGAGTACTGCTTGCACCATGTGAGGTTATACTGTTTTTATTGTAAGTCTACTTTGGGAACTACAATAAATCATTTGAATTGAAATACGGAAAAGTTGCTGAGATATGATAATTTATAGTTGATATTGCATATAGTATATATACTGTATTTACCGGCAGTAACTTTTAGGCTAATATTTGAGATCATTATTGATAGACAGTTTGGCCACACTTCCACTAGAGGGCGGACTTTCACCTTTAGATCTTAATGCTGAAAAACCCCGAAATCCTGGTTCTAGACCTATAAATAAACGCCTAGAAATGGCTTAATTTAGATATATAGAATTCCAGTTTTTTTCATACATATGTTTGTTCATCCATTTAGGATTTGTACCGCTTCTGCAGGCCATGTGGCCTAATGCTTCTTTTGCTGTAATTTGAAAACTTCTCAATTGCGATTAACAGATCAGTTACAGACTAAAAGGTTTGTGGTTGGAGACCTCTGGCCTGATGAGACAGAGTTGGTGCCCCTTATCTCTTCTGCTCTCTCCAGGTGGACAGATACACACATATCTACTAACACACACACACACACACACACACACACACACACACACACACACACACACACACACACACACACACACACACACACACACACACAC
This sequence comes from Muraenolepis orangiensis, assembly GCA_027704905.1. Classification (NCBI taxonomy): domain Eukaryota; kingdom Metazoa; phylum Chordata; class Actinopteri; order Gadiformes; family Muraenolepididae; genus Muraenolepis; species Muraenolepis orangiensis. The sequence goes on along the minus strand of CM051013.1, from coordinate 6,511,115 downwards.
ACACACACACACACACACACACACACACACACACACACACACACACACACACACACACACACACACACACACACACGCGCGCAGACACACAAACCCATAAGACGGCCACATCCACCAGCCTGCAGAGGAAGAAATCACCATCGTGTGGAAACCCAGACACCCTCTAGGCCCCTGGAGCCTCTGTGCACCCTTACAGTCCAGAAAGATCAGCCACCCCTCCCTCCTTCCGTCCGTCCACCCCGCTCCTGGCCCTGCTCCCCCTCCACCACCACCCCTACCTTCATCCTCCTACCTTCCACACCCTTCCTCAGTAACCCCCCCCCCCCCAACCCCCTTCTCGTCCACACCATGCGGCAATCCCCACTGCTCTCCCATCTCGCAGCATTCCACGGGCCCTTCACATACAGAGGTCTATTGTGTGGGCCGCAGAGGGAGAGGGAGTGAGAGAGAGAGAGAGAGAGAGAGAGAGAGAGAGAGAGAGAGAGAGAGAGAGAGAGAGAGAGAGAGAGAGAGAGAGAGAGAGAGAGAGAGAGAGAGAGAGAGAGAGAGAGAGACGGAGATGGCAGCACACGGTCAGATCACCAGGATGTGTGGGTCCGGACAGGACGCCTGCTGCTGCAATTGGAGCTGTAGCGATAGGGACTTTTAGCATGGATGAATTACCATACCAAAAGTCCAAAGTTCTATCCTTTAAGTTGTATCCATTTGAATGAGTGGGAGTTAGGTTCCTGGTCACTCCCTGCCCTCCTCTGTCCAGTCAGAGAAAGAGACTCTGCAGCAGGACTTACATAGAATATATTGAGAATATTGAGAATATTTAGCGATTGACATCCTTAAAGCCTTTCGTTTAAAGTCTGAGTCTGACCTTCAAGCTGAAGCTTTTCGCAAAATTCAAGACGGGTCTATTCCGGTGTGTTGCTTCCAGTGCTGCCGTCCATTTATTTATCACCTGTGTGATCTGCATCATCCATCCTACTAGAATCCTACCTAGAAGATGTTCAATTTGGAGGGAAAATGTTTTTTTGCGTTATATTCATCTATCATCGTCATCATCATATCAATATAATAGCTTTCTCTCTTTGTCTATTGAACTTCCCTCACGGTAAAATCGATCTCATTTAACGACCGTGAAGTACGAGCACCGAGTCCGAGTTCCTTGCTGTTCGGCCTTCTCCTCCATCATTTAATCAGGTTGCCAGGCAACAGTGAATGGACCCCGGCATGGTAAACCGGAGTGCGGCGCTAAAGGACACTCTATTGTTGTCCAAAGTGTGCAGGTTATTGATTCAGCTGTGTACCGGTGACACGCATTCCTCCAAGGGCCTCGGCCCACGTACACAGGCCTCTGTGAGCTCGTGCTACTACACCAAAAAATACTAATCAGTTTTTCTATAGACGCACGTGTGCGCTACTGTGTGCTACACCCAAGCGGCAACTGTTGCTAATTCAATGTCAGAAAATATTTAAAAGCATGGCTTTACATTCAGCTTAATGAGCAAGGAGAAATCTGACAGATAAGGATCCCTTTTAGCCCAGTCCCCATTTGGGATAGGTAGGAAAGCGAGAGGTGAGAGTGAGCGTCTGGGGTCTGGAAGAGAGAGGGCCCGGCTCTTTCTTCCCTGCATGTGGACTGGGGGGGGGGGGGGGTGGTAGCTCCTAGAATGTCATGACCCTGGAATTACTGTGCCCTCCAATACCACAAAGAGCCTCTTTCAAGCCTCAAGTCACCTGGTCCTACATACTAGGAACATTGAAGACCAGACACAAGCTTCCACCTTCGTAAACTATAGCCTACGTGTAGTCGTAGTAGTATGTAGTATACTAATACTGGGCCACTACTGTCACGGTCATTACTGTCACGGTTACTACTGTCACAGTTACTACTGGCACAGTTACGACTGTCACGGTTACTACTGTCACGGTTACTACTGGCACAGTTACTTCTGTCACGGTTACTACTGTCACGGTTACTACTGTCACGGTTACTACTGTCACAGTTACTACTGTCACAGTTACTACTGTCACGGTTACTACTGTCACGGTTACTACTGTCACGGTTACTACTGTCACGGTTACTACTGTCACGGTTACTACTGTCACGGCTACTACTGTCACGGTTACTACTGTCACGGTTACTACTGTCACGGTTACTACTGTCACGGTTACTACTGTCACGGTTACTACTGTCACGGTTACTACTGTCACGGCTACTACTGTCACGGTTACTACTGTCACGGTTACTACTGTCACGGTTACTACTGTCACGGCTACTACTGTCACGGTTACTACTGTCACGGTTACTACTGTCACGGTTACTACTGTCACGGTTACTACTGTCACGGTTACTACTGTCACGGTTACTACTGTCACGGTTACTACTGTCACGGTTACTACTGTAACGGTTACTACTGTCACGGCTACTACTGTCACAGTTACTACTGTCACAGTTACTACTGTCACGGTTACTACTGTAACAGTTACTACTGTCACGGTTACTACTGTCACAGTTACTACTGTAACGGTTACTACTGTCACGGTTACTACTGTAACGGTTACTACTGTCACGGCTACTACTGTCACGGTTACTACTGTCACGGTTACTACTGTCACGGTTACTACTGTCACGGTTACTACTGTCACAGTTACTACTGTCACGGTTACTACTGTCACAGTTACTACTGTCACAGTTACTACTGTCACGGTTACTACTGTCACGGTTACTACTGTCACGGTTACTACTGTCACGGTTACTACTGTCACAGTTACTACTGTCACGGTTACTACTGTCACGGTTACTACTGTCACGGTTACTACTGTCACGGTTACTACTGTAACAGTTACTACTGTCACGGTTACTACTGTCACAGTTACTACTGTAACAGTTACTACTGTCACGGTTACTACTGTCACGGTTACTACTGTAACAGTTACTACTGTCACGGCTACTACTGTCACGGTTACTACTGTCACGGTTACTACTGTAACGGTTACTACTGTCACGGTTACTACTGTCACGGTTACTACTGTAACAGTTACTACTGTCACAGTTACTACTGTCACGGCTACTACTGTCACGGTTACTACTGTCACAGTTACTACTGTAACAGTTACTACTGTCACGGCTACTACTGTCACGGTTACTACTGTAACAGTTACTACTGTCACGGTTACTACTGTCATGGTTACTACTGTCACAGTTACTACTGTCACAGTTACTACTGTCACGGTTACTACTGTCACAGTTACTACTGTAACAGTTACTACTGTCACGGTTACTACTGTCACAGTTACTACTGTAACGGTTACTACTGTCACAGTTACTACTATCACAGTTTCTACTGTAACAGTTACTACTGTCACGGTTACTACTGTCACAGTTACTACTGTCACGGTTACTACTGTCACGGTTACTACTGTCACAGTTACTACTGTCACAGTTACTACTGTCACGGTTACTACTGTCACACTTACTACTGTGACAGTTACTACTGTGACAGTTACTACTGTGACAGTTACTACTGGCACAGTTACTACTATCAGTACCTATGGTTACTACTATAGTTCATGAAAACTTGTTTGGAATGACTTGCACTTTTGACTTCTGGTGATGAGTTGTTCTCTTACCTACCTTTGTTGAACTCACTATTGGAAGTCACTTTGGACAAAAGTGTCTGCTAAATGACTGTAATGTAATGTAATCTCTACCCGCACAGTTACTTCTATCACAGTTACTACTGGCACAGTTACTTCTATCACAGTTACTACTGGCACAGTTACTTCTGTTGCAGTTACTACTAGCTCAGAATACCACTGTCATAGTTACTACTGTCAGTTACTACTGGTGCAGTTACTACTGCCACAGTAACTACTGTCACAGTTACTTCTATCACAGTTACTACTGGCACAGTTACTAATGGCACAGTTAATACTGTCAGTCACACACTGATAATGCTTGTTGTATCTATGATATGTGGTCCCATGAAAGGGACAAAATGTAAAAGGAAACCGAGAAAAAAAAGCCTATTTGAATCACTGCTATTTGAAAATTGCTTTCATTATCTAAATCTATTCTCTATTTTTAAATGTCACATTTAGAGTAGAAGGAAAGCTCTCTTCCACATTCTTCCTGTTGAAATGCTTGGTATAGCTGCCACATGCTCTTCACTGGTCTCACAGCCTCATGCCAACTGGTTCTTGTCCAAACAGAATGAGCTCTCAAAAGGTTGGACTGTCATGTGGACATGACATAACTCTAACGCTGATTGGACTAACTATACAACTTCACCTAAATAAAGTATCTATCTATCTATCTATCTATCTATCTATCTATCTATCTATCTATCTATCTATCTATCTATCTATCTATCTATCTATCTATCTGTCTGTCTGTCTGTCTGTCTGTCTGTCTGTCTGTCTGTCTGTCTGTCTGTCTGTCTGTCTGTCTGTCTGTCTGTCTGTCACTGATGACTGAGTTTTTATTGTATATATTATTTAAATTGTTATGGTGTTGTTTTTGAGATTTATACTGCGGGAGGGAATGGGGAGTAAGCATTATTATGTAGTTGTTACAAATGGCCAATAAAATATCTTGTATCTTGTATCATCCATTCCCCAAGTGTCCCTATAGTTGGTTCAAATATTCACATTGATTGAGGTTTGGTGTGCGACAATTAACAATTTAACAATTCCTAATAGGCCTACTAGTGGGATAATCGATTGCCCCATGTGTAAGTGGTGGCCAACCTGAGCTGTGATAAATACAATATGACTGTTTGATTAAGTGAGTAATAAAGTTAGTAAGTATGTAAGTAAGTAAGTATATAAGTAAGTAATTACTCATCTACTACTAAACTAATCCCCAAAGGGTAAATTTGGTTGCCGCAATAGCATAGCTAGAGAAAGAGAGAGAAGGAAACATATAAATGTAAATAAACTAAATAAAGAATAAAACAAGGACATATGATATATATATATAATATATATAATATATATATATATATAGTATATATATTAATCAGCTGCCCTTGAGATTAGCATAAGCTAATATGTATACATCAGTTATGTATTATGTCTACGTCAATTTTATCTCACATGGGCCTATTAATAAGGTTTAGAGGTCAACAAACGATATCCCTGTTTCTTGTTGGAATAACCTGAGGATTCAATGATTGTCTCATTAAAAAACAGTTGAATTAAATGTTGCTGTGTAATTTGGATTATTTAGGGTATTATACCCATTTCCCCCATAGTTTCAATATTCAAGAAATGCTTACTCCCCGTTCCCTCCCATAGTATGCATTTCTAGAACACAATACTATAAAAATATACTATACACAATGAAAAATGAAAAATGAACATGAAAAGAACAACACAGTGACTGATGGATGATATGTACATGTGTTAAATTGTGCAAATAGGATTTAAAAGTGCAAGTAGTGCAGCAGCATCATGAATACAGTGCAGTACAGTGCAGACCAGTGCAGTAACTGTAATGAGTCCAGAAAGTCCAGCAAAGTTTGATAGTGTAATGTATATGACAATCTTATGAAAGTGAAAGTGGCAGAACTCCTAGCAGTTCAGTAGGCACGGCCTGTGGATAAAAACTTTCCTTGAACCTAGTAGTAGTCCGTTTAGTTCAGTTTACCCGACCAACGTTCAAATGCATTGAAAACTTCGACAGCAATGCTTTTGCTTTGGTGTTACACAAAACGACACCAGAGATCCGTCTTTCAGCTGGGGCCTAAGGTTCCCGAGGCCAACAACATCCCAGCAGCGAGGAGGGATGCTGACGGTCGAAGGGGAGGGATGTAGGCTTCGGGTTTCAGCTCGACTGGGGGTCGAGGGGAAGGACCTGGTACTTTTTGGAATATACGAAGATCCATCGAGGCTACGGCGGACATAAAACCGCGGTGCTCGGCCTGACGCGGTGGGTGCTAATTGCAGACAGGGGCCCCACGTTGGATTCCAGTTTGATTTTTTGGAAGGTTGGCTGCATGGTTCCTTAGATTCTCTGGGAACAACTCTCTCTCTCTCTCTCTCTCAGACACACACCTCTGACCTTCTCAGAGCAGCGTCTGCCGCTGTCTTTTTTTTTTGTCACCTGCAAGGTCCTGCATGTCTAATATTTAGACATGTTCAGCTTTGTGGATTCAAGGACGGTTCTGCTACTCGTAGCATCCCAGCTGGTTTTGCTCTCCGTTGTCAGATGTCAAGAAGAGGACGACCGTAAGTAACACACTCGTTTTGTTTGTTCTTTTTACTGTGAAAATAAAATAAAATGTTTTTTTGTAATTAAATCTAAGCCTGAAGAAATGCGATTGAGTTCAATGTCACCCATGTTAAAAGGTACGAATGTGCTTATCGTTCTTCGCAACACATCGGAACCACGACTAAGAAATGACCACCAAATTGCCAATTAGCGGTGCGCAATTTGCGCCATTAGACAGTGCTACAATCCGTGCATATGACCTGTTTTTGATGCCAAAAAGTAACAGTTTATTGTTGCCTCTGATTTGTTTCTACATCAACTGTGTGTTTTAACGAGACAGTGCACTCCATTATAGACCATCACAGGTGAGGCTGGCAAGGTACATGTCAGTGGGATGGAGGACCAGGTGAACACGCATCCGTTGTTCCTCCCTGGGTCCTAGTGCCTGCCGTGCTTTACCGTTACCTCTCACATTCTGATATAGAGTCATATATATACAGTCATATATATCAATTGATATATAATGTCATACAAAATGATCAGGGCGTACAAGTGAACCAATATCTTCGGAGTCTGTATATAAAACCATTGCCATTGAGTAGCCATGTTGGTCAATAGTTTAAAGCCCATTCATTTATGAATGGAATTCATTTTAAGATGTAGCCTATTTATAAGGATTGACTAAAAATCCCTTTCAAGGAACGCTCAGCTATTTGCTGATTCTAGAATCGACTGTATCTTAATTCTTGATTCTTAATTCTTGATTCTTAATTATTGATTCTTAATTCTTGATTCTTGATTCTTAATTCTTAATTCTTGATTCTTAATTCTTGATTCTTGATTCTTGATTCTTAATTCTTAATCAATTTCTATCAATAGGTTTTAGGCCACTTCAAGCTGGCTGCAAACCATATTGAATATACAACTCTCTCACCAGCGTCTAATTCACATAGATGCATAATAAACAAGTAGCACCAGTTAGCGTGTACATCCTGTATACTAAACAAGCCACCCATTCTTGATTCCCCAATGTGTGTTTAAACTGGCACCGCTATGAGATCCAGATGGAGAAGTTTTTAGAAGGAGACCCTGTTTACTTAAGGCAGCAGCTTGTCAATCGGGCACAGTCGGCCCTTGTGAGGGAGGTTTATTCATAGTTTCTCTCTCTCCCTCCCTCCCCTCCCCCCCTCTCTCCCCCCCCTCTCTCTCTCTCCTCTCTCTCTCTCTCTCTCTCTCTCTCTCTCTCTCTCTCTCTCTCTCTCTCTCTCTCTCTCTCTCTCTCTCTCCTCTCTCTCTCTCTCTCTCTCTCTCTCTCACTCACCAAAGGGCCTTGCAGGCCTGCAGGTTGAATGGACTGACTCTGTCCTGTGAAATGCCATTACTGGTGTCTGAGAGTTCACTGCTAAATGTGGCTTTTGTTGCTGTACCGGTTTATGATGCTATTGCATGGAGTAGAACTCAGGCTTCTTTCAACTTTTTTACATGGAAATTGAGCTTGCAAGTCGGGAGTGAATTGATTGCCATACAGTTAAATGCTGATCATTATTCATGGTGTCTCAATGAATCAATGAATCTTTTATGAATCGGGTTTAATTATGCCAGGTTGCAGCTCCACTCTCCTGAATTGGTCCCAGTAAAAGACTCTTTACAAGAGGAAATATTATACAAAGCTGTTCTTTAAATGTACAAGGGTTAATTAAGTTGAAAGGGAAAAGCATATCCAAAGCTGAATATGTTGTGTGCCACTGTGAAATGTAAATAGTAATCTTGGTTGCTGCTGTGTGCATGTGTGTGTGTCTTGTGTGTGTGTGTGTGTGTGTGTGTGTGTGTGTGTGGTGTGTGGTGTGTGTGTGTGTGTGTGTGGTGTGTGTGAGAGAGAGAAGAGAAGCATTCCTTGATGAAAGCTAGTCTTGTATCTTTTCTTGGTGGTAATTTCACACCTCTTTGCCTACGCTCACCTCTGCCTCTGACCTACTAAACAACCACACCCCCTACCTTTCCTCCGGCACCACCCCCCCACCCCCCCCCCCCCCCCCCTACACACACACACTCCCACATCCCCACTTCCTGTCCCCCCTCTCTCCCCGCTCCCCCTCCAAACCCCCACCTCCTCCTCCTAAACAAATGGGATTTATTTTACTATACCCCGAAATCCACATCATCTTCATCAATGCTTTTTTACCTTCCTCATATAACCGCCTCTCGTGCACTAATGCTTCTCCTACAACAACAACAACAACAATAACATCAACAACAAACAAACAACTACAACTCCCACTGCTCCTAACACTATGCCCTGCTGTGCTGTCCACCTGCTACACGCACACCTCTCCCCCTCTCTCCCCTGCCTCTGTCGCCCCGTCGCCGGCGACAACAGAGGAGGCCAGCGGCTGCATCCAGGGCGGCCGTCGCTACGACGACAAGGACGTGTGGAAGGCCGCGCCGTGCCGCGTCTGCGTGTGTGACACGGGCTCCGTGCTGTGCGACGAGATCGTCTGCGAGGAGGCGAGGGAGTGCGCCCACCCCGTGGTCCCTCCCGGGGAGTGCTGCCCCGTCTGCCCTGCCTCCTCCTCCGCTTCCTCCTCCTCCTCATCCTCATCCTCCGCTTCCCCCATTGGTTGTTAATTTATTTATTCGGCATAAATAAATCACCCCCAATTTCTTTGCACTTTAAAGGGCAAGCAGAGCTTTGAATGAGGAACTGGTCCCCCCCGGTGGGCCACCTGGGATATTTCCCGTGAATGTAAAGTGGGAAACGGAAGTAAGGCTTTACTTTGACAGATTTAGTGACTTGGCAGAATCAGGCTGCAGCGGTGTGCATCCGGCCTGACTATATTATAATATATTTTAATATATTATGATATATTATGATATATTATGATGCACATCGGTGTAAAGTAGCGGGATGGCTCACGGTGCGAAGTTCCTCATTCCAAAGCGACCCATATTTGTAACTTGATTTTCATAAAAAATCAACATAAAAAAAACATGACACAGGAAATGACTGGGACTAATGGTGTCTTTCTAAGGATGCTCTTCAGACATGGATCTAGCTGGGCCTTCAAGTGTTTAGGAGAAAAACATTTGAGATGTTTCACATCAGGAGAGTTCAACATCAGTAGCCTATCTATATCATACCACTGAAGCCTTCACTATGAAGTGGCACACACAGAGCACCATCAGCATCATCCAACAGCATCACCAACAGCTTCAGATCCCTTGAATCTGAATGTTGCAGAACCCATTAATGGATGATTCACATTTGACATTCTTGCACAGCACAGCTTAGCATAGCATAGAACGTTTTCAATATTTGCATCTTCTAAAGTTAAAGTGAATGTTAAAAAGCCATAAGGAGGCTTTAACAAGTACTTCAAATAAATAAAAGTATTTTGTTAGTGTTTTTGGATACTTGAATAAGTGATCCTTTCCAGTAAATGCTCCTCAGATAGCAGTTATGTTACTGGAAGAAGTCCCAATGTGCTCTGACTTCTGCGTCTGTTTGCTTGATGCTTTTTAAGTATCTACTTATTGTTGCCATAGCGATTTTATTCCAACGCCAGTGTGTCATTAACCTAATTAACCAGTTTTCCGCTTTTGCTTTGGCTTCCAACACTTTTAAAAGGAAGCGTTGTACAACAAAATCCCACCCGTTAGAGTTATCTTGAGGAAACTGCGGGAAAAGAGAGAGAACAGAATCATCTAGACCAGAGTGATTTTGATTCACCGATGTTTAGATGCTTAACCTCCTTGTTCTCTCTGCTCCCCCTTCACCCGTCATCCATCTGAAACATCAGGAGGGTCGTTTGGTCCTCAGGTGAGACTCACACACTAAACAGCGCATGAACCTAGATCACCCTCTGTAGCCATGTGTGGGCTGGTCACATCCACACTTTGTGTTTTTCCGAGGGTGGTGTTTCAGATGAATACATTTTGTTTCTTTGTTTCTATCATAAAGGGGCAGAAAGGTGAGCCCGGAGAGATTGCAGATGTAAGTATTGGGCTCCCAGGATTTGATTTGATTTGGTCTTTGGCATACCATTAAAATGGACATACATGTTGTTTACTGTCGACATCGTCAAACATTCTCATCAGGTCTTTGTCATCGTGAATCACACTCATTCATAAAACACCCCTTAATAATGATGATTAAGGGGGGTTCTGGGGAGTTCTGCCACTGATGCTAGCGTTTCTGTGTCCCAAGAAAAAGGAAGAAATCCAACATTCCTTGTACATAACGAACCAAACCAATCCGGTCTCACATAGAACAAAGTGTGCCAAGTTGATGCTAAGAAGGGGTGATGTTTTTAGCCCAACTGTCAAATTAAAGTTTGAACAGAGCGTGATTTGTTTTGGGGGGCGGGGCCTAAATGGCCTAAAACATCTGACACTGGGACCGGAATGTTCCTGGTTGGTTGTCCTGTGCAGGTGCAGCCAGGCGTGCGTCGATGTGTTAACAACAAATGATTAAAACGTTGACAATTCTTTGAACAATCTTTTCCTCACTTTTTGTAGGTTGTAGGACCAAAAGGACCCCATGGCCCCATGGTAAACTATTGTATTATTCATACACTATATGAGAGCTAATAAACAAATATATATACAGTGTATACCATGTACATGTATAATACGTGCTCAAGGGGAGCACACACACATAACATGGGAGTTTTGTATGTGCGCTTTTGACATAAAGAGAGAGAGAGTTTATACTTCATGATACGTTACTTGATGACATGTTGGTACCTTTTCTTCAGGGACCCTCAGGAGAGCAGGGAGCACGAGGACCAGCTGGAGCTAAAGGAGATAAGGTAAAAATAATAAGAATAATATAATAATAATATTATGCAACTAACACTAATTAATAAAGACGATGGTCTCCTACTGCAACATGATCTGCACAGTCATTGATTCCCCATCAGTAATGGAGGGATGTCATATTGGCAAAACATAACAATACAATCCAATGTACATATGGCCAAACATGTGTAACATAATACAGTTACAGTTACTAGCCTGAGACACATGAGACCATCGTCTTCATCGATTAGTATTGAGTATTAGTATTGAGGTCTAATATGGTGATGCCTATAATGAATAAATAGAGGCAATAGAGTCATTTGTTGTCCATTCATTGTGTAACACCCGACCTCCCTCCCTGCAGGGAAACCTCGGACCCCGAGGCAGAGATGGAGAGCCTGGTATTCCCGGGAATCCTGGAGCCGCCGGACCACCCGGGCCCTCTGGGCTGGGAGGGGTGAGTGTGTCTCCTGGGTCATTGTTTGGTTCCTGGTCATTGTTTGGTTCCATGACTTTGGTCATATTTAGCGCTCTTGATTAACATCATTGTGCAATGGGAGGTGTTGTGAATAACCTGTAGAATATCATGTTCCACTGAAAAATCTAAATATTCATTGAAATATGATCTACTTATAATAATAACAACATATTAATACATACATAAATAATAATACATCTACAAAATATACTGTTGATCAAGTATGGCCAGATACAACATGAGCACCAACAACACATAGCTAGCTGGTAGCTATCCAGTAAGCGTATCTGTCTTATAACAAACGTGTGTTTGTGTTGTTATTTATTTTCAACAGAACTTTGCCGCTCAAATGTCAGGTGGATTTGATGAGAAGGCAGGCAGTGCTGCAATGGGAGTGATGCAGGGACCAATGGTGTGTATTGTGTGTGTGTGTGTGTGTATTGTGTGTGTAGTGTGTATTGTGTGTGTGTATTGTGTGTGTGTGTGTGTGTGTGTGTGTGCAGAGGACATCTGTCATGCAGAGCCATGCATCCATCACAGAACAGAGTGCATCATTTCAGCACTATTTTGGACAATTGTTTCATCCTATGACCGTAATGACCGGAAACCCAAAAGATAACTCAAATTAAGTTGTATTATTTATATTTTTCTTTCTTAGGGCCCAATGGGTCCCCGTGGCCCCCCCGGACCCTCAGGATCTCCTGTGAGTATCATTTAATTCTCAACTACCTCTACATCATCAACAATCAACCCCTGTAAAAACAGACATTCTGTACTTCATAGTTTAGAAAAGTGTTATTGCGACACACACTGGTAAACGTGTAGGTCTGCATGAGATGCTGTTCCGAACCCAACCCTACACCACAAATACAGGGGGCTTTTGATTGGTTACTTTTTGAGTGTTAACGAGCGATGTCTGTTTCTTCAGGGACCACAAGGTTTCCAAGGTAACCCCGGGGAGACTGGCGAGCCTGGATCAGTTGTGAGTATTTTTAGAGAGCCCATAAACACTTGATGTACCCGTGATGTGGGCTACTACAGTAGCCTAGTCAAGAACCCATAAACACTTGATGTGGGTTACCTCGGTACAGTACCTAGTCAAGAACCCATAGACACTTGATGTGGGTTACCTCGGTACAGTACCTAGTCAAGAACCCATAAACACTTGATGTGGGTTACCTCATTACAGTACCTAGTCAAGAACCCATAAACACTTGATGTGGGTTACCTCATTACAGTACCTAGTCAAGAACCCATAAACACTTGATGTGGGTTACCTCATTACAGTACCTAGTCAAGAACCCATAGACACTTGATGTGGGTTACCTCGGTACAGTACCTAGTCAAGAACCCATAAACACTTGATGTGGGTTACCTCATTACAGTACCTAGTCAAGAACCCATAAACACTTGATGTGGGTTACCTCATTACAGTACCTAGTCAAGAACCCATAAACACTTGATGTGGGTTACCTCATTACAGTACCTAGTCAAGAACCCATAAACACTTGATGTGGGTTACCTCATTACAGTACCTAGTCAAGAACCCATAAACACTTGATGTGGGTTACCTCATTACAGTACCTAGTCAAGAACCCATAAACACTTGATGTGGGTTACCTCATTACAGTACCTAGTCAAGCGATATGTGACATTGTCCACGTCTCATTCAATGAAAATCATGTTTATTGGGGCTGACGCTTGAGTCATAGATCTGTCTCCATCACACACTGCATTAACTCTTCTTTAAGTAGAAGCAGAACATAGATCTGCTCTACCGATGCCCTTTCTGAGTGCATGTTAACAGTGAGAATAGGCAGACATTTACAACAACACTCTCTTTTGCTTGAAACAGGGATCTACCGGCCCCCGTGGGCCCTCCGGACCCTCTGGGAAACCAGGAAGTGATGTAAGTATCCGCAGAAACACATATTATTGGGGTGTAGCCAGATTTGTATACACAATAAACATTATGCTTGTGGAAACATACACACGATTGAAACCCAACCCCCGGACCACATAATCAGACTAAGGTCAAAAGTCAAATTCCCCAACGTTATAACAATGTTTTAATAATTCTAGACATAGTGCATAGAAAATGTTTACCTGGCCAAAACCAAAGTTGCAGCATTGTGTAATGCATGGCACACTGCATACACACCACTAGGGGGCAGTAGTGTCCCTCGCCAGTCGAAATGTATATTGTTTTTCACCCTGGTTGAATCCACCTAATAACTAAATGACTAATGAATTGTGTTTATTTCAGGGTGAAGCTGGTAAAAATGGAAAGTCTGGAGAGCGTGGACCTGCTGGACCTCAGGTAGGCTGATACCTAGTATCTGATATATCAATAACCACACACTGACACACTTTAACATCATCTAATGTGGCTTGATATTGTATGTTGTAGGGAGCTCGTGGATTCCCTGGAACTCCTGGACTTCCTGGAATTAAAGGACACAGAGTAAGTGACCCTCTCTCTCTCTCTGTCTTTCTCTATGTCTCTCTTAAAGTGATGTCATCACGTCATCCTCTTTACATACAATGACTACAGTTAATTTGGACCTGATTTGATAGTGGCTTAATATGTTGTGTTTTCTCTCTCACTCTCTCTCCATCTCTCTCCATCTCTCTCTCTCTCTCTGTTATTCTAGGGCCACCCTGGTTTGGATGGAGCCAAGGGCGACAGCGGTACTGCCGGAGCTAAAGTATGATTATTATTTGTAATAATATTATTCTACTACTACCGCTACTGTTCAAATGTCAAGCACTAAGCCGACATAACATAGGGTCAGCTCTAATAGGGCCACACACCACGACCATGAATCACATGACCTGTGATTCAGGAGAGATTTACCTGGGAAGAGATACAGATCATATTTTTTTATTTTTTTCCACATTATCTATTCGTCCACCAACACCTACTAAGACCACCTTTTTCTAACTATTTTCGATGTGTCCTATTTTAAGGGTGAGGGTGGATCTCCAGGAGAGAATGGCGCCAACGGTCCAATGGTGAGTTGTTCTGTCACACTAAATGCATCACTTATGGATAATAATCGTCAATTCGTAGTGTGTCCTCGATCTAGAGATGTCTTCCCTAATGTTTCCTCTTCCCCCTCTCTCTCTCTCTTTCTTTGTCCCTGATCAGGGACCCCGTGGTCTGCCCGGCGAGAGGGGACGTCCTGGTGCTTCTGGATCTGCTGTGAGTGACCCGACGGTTCCGTTGATACGTACTCATGTGTACTCTGTGTGGTAGGGATCTCTTCCCCTTGGGTTTGTATGCTTAGAATAGGACAGACAAGGAGCCATCTCCGCCCGCTCTATAATATAGCTCAAAGTCAGCTCTCCTCTGTCCACTGAGGGATTTTTTGCGTGGTTTGTGTGTTTACCTGGGTCTCTTGTTTTCTCCCTAGGGTGCCCGCGGTAATGATGGTCTGCCTGGTCCCGCTGGCCCCCCTGTACGTATAAGCACCACCTCTCACAGTGACCTACCGTCGTGTGGTCCATTGTTATGAAGAAACGTCAACCTATTGTCACACGCCCCCTTGTGTTTGAACCATGTGACGTGAACTGTGCGGATGTTGATTTTCTGCAGGGAGCCGTTGGGCCTGCCGGAGCACCTGGTTTCCAGGATCCCCAGGATCCAAGGTTTGTTCACCTATTTTCTTTCAAACATTGTTTTTGTCTTGACTTAGTCTCACAAATCAGACTTTAGATGAGGGTCTAATGTGTGTAGCGCAAAGCTCAAAGCCGGGTGAGCTGTTCTGTCGCTTCATATATTTAGTTTTGTCCAATCATGCTGCTGGAGACAAACTCACCCAGCTAGTGAGTTTGTAAAAAAAGTGACTTACACTGATTAAAACCCCCTTCTGAAAGCTTCATCCACTTTGGTAGACACAAAAGAGGAGCTTTTGGAGAGTAACTCCACCCCTTGCAGTTATGACCCGTATTAGAAATGTATTATTTCCTATAGAAACATCTACCATTATACTTGAGTACTGTCTTTTTGCATCTCACTGTAACTCCTAAATGAACGTCCAACTGCATTTGCAGTACCTCTACATCACTCTACTTCCTGTCTATCAAGAGCCTTGTGGTAAGGGAATCACCTGTGTCAAGCCATCCTGTGCTTGTTGTTCCACCATTTAGGGAGAGGCTGGCCCCACTGGAGCCCGTGGAGCTGAGGGCACTCAGGGGCCCCGCGGTGAGGCTGGAACCCCTGGATCTCCCGGACCCGCTGGAGCCTCTGTACGTTACCTTAAAATTAGAATGAAATAAATAAGATGACATGGTCTGGGCGTGGTTAAGGGGAAGCCACATACAAACGATATGAAGAAAACACACACACACACAGAGAGGGAGGACAAAATGTATCCAAAACATGGGAAGTCCATGGGAAGATTTCCCTTTAGCAGCTCTTAAAAAATCCCAGGTTCTTCTGCATGAATTCCCTTCTGTAAGACACATGTCCCTGTCCACCACACTCCACTGGGATGGCATGGGATGGTAGGCCTACAGAACAGATAGTCACTTCATTACTTACTTCAGAAACTCCCTTCATGTAAAATCCCAGCAGTGGGCGCCATTGGTGATTATCCTAAAGCAACACCATCGCACTCAGTAACCAATCATAAACACGTCTCTTAACACCACCCAGACTGTGATTCATCATTTTACAAATACTGTATCTCCCACATACATCTGTCTGGGGAGACAGATCTCTGCTAGGTGGCTGACCCCTGTTCTTCTTCTCTCTAGGGAAACCCCGGTACCGATGGTATTCCCGGATCCAAAGGATCTGCTGTAAGTCTGAAGCTCCAAACTACCACCTGGGTCGGGGGTCTGTTCCCGTCCCTCCTAGCACGGACACGGTCCTCTCAACTAAACTGTGGTGTGTGTCCGTCCGTCCTCACAGGGTGGTGCCGGTATCGCCGGAGCTCCAGGTTTCCCCGGACCCCGCGGCCCACCCGGACCTCAGGGAGCAACAGGACCCCTCGGACCCAAGGGCCAGTCTGTAAGTCCGCCCCCCCCCCCCGTAGAATCACCTCACGGCCCTACAGACAAGTAGACCTGTGAGGTACATTAGTTTACGTTCCTTAGTTCATGTTTCTGTCGATAGATGCGATAGATGCAAGTTGTACAGGTGGTTGCAGGTATTGATTTGAGGTGGTTATGGCTGATTCTCACGTTTTTTATGGTTTCTGATATTTCTTTAGGGAGACCCCGGTATCCCCGGATTCAAGGGAGAAACTGGACCCAAGGGAGAGCTCGTAAGTTACCACTTGTCCGATGAGACGGCGATTTACTGAATACAAAACAAATATAATATTTTGCATGTTTTTGCAGGGACTTGTAGTCTTAATGAGATGTGATTACTCTTAACCTCCCAGGGACCCATCGGACCCCAAGGTGGCCCTGGACCCGCAGGAGAAGAAGGCAAGCGAGGAGCCAGAGGAGAGCCCGGCTCTGCAGGCCCACTCGGACCCCCCGGAGAGAGAGTGAGTGTTTCAGAAGAGACAAATATACATTGAGTTAGAATAAGGTTGTTTGCGGATGTTGTAATTGTCGTACTCACATTCTAACTGGGATTTTCCGATTGTTTTCAGGGAGCTCCTGGTAACCGTGGTTTCCCAGGTCAAGATGGTCTTGCTGGCGCTAAGGTACATGCTTGCTCCAAATAATTTGCATAAAATCCCGAAAACATATTCACACACCTCCTATTGAAGCATATATTAAAGTCTAGACATCATCCACCGTAACGCACCTCATAGACATCCCCGACACAACGACACGGGACGTAAACATCCAAACACAAGAAAACAACAACAGACAACACAACCAGATACATCCAGTACACAACTCACAACTTCACCACCCTGAGTCATAACCATCATCATCATCATCATCACAACAGGTTCTGGTAGTAATTCCTGTTACCTTTGGGTTGTTCTCTGCAGGGAGCTCCCGGTGATCGCGGCGTGGCTGGGGCCACTGGACCCAAGGGAGGCACCGGTGATCCTGGACGCACTGGAGAGTCTGGCCTTCCAGGCGCCAGGGTGAGTACGCTGTTGTAGTAGTAGCAGTAGTAGTAGTAATGGTAGTAATAGTAGTAGAAGTAGTATAGAAGCAGTAGTCATTGTCGTATAGGAGTAGCAGTAGTAGAAGTAGCAGGAGTAGTAGTATTAGTAGAAGTAGCAGTAGAAGCAGTTGTAGTAGTAGAAGTAGTAGTAGTATCAGTAGTAGTAGTAGGAGTAGTAGTAGTAGTACTAGAAGTAGCAGTATTAGCAGCAGCGGTAGCAGTATTAGCAGCAGCGGTAGCAGTAGTAGCAGCAGCGGTAGCAGTAGTAGCAGTAGCAGTGCCAGGGATGAGCTCTAATTACCCTCTGTAGCGACCCCTTTGGGAGTCGTTGGTGGTATCTGGCGGTGTGATCACAACGCTGCTTGCAGGTGGATTATGACTGTGACTGGATGTGAGGTCGAGAGCGATGTTCAGTCTGTTCTCCTTGTTCTGTAGGGTCTTACCGGCCGTCCCGGAGATGCTGGTCCCCAAGGCAAAGGCGGCGCCTCTGTAAGTTCATTACAAATATAGAACAACACTGTACACGTTGTACATATTTTACTCAAATAAAAGAGTCTATCTTTTTTCTTGCATCTTGATGCATCCTTATATTAAGATTTGATGAGTCGATGAAGAACAATGGATGCTGAAGAAAAATAATACTTACATAAGTATTACGTAATGACATGTAAATACATGTAAAGATTACACTTCAAATTACAAATCCAATTCATTGAAGGCTGCAACAAACACACTTATTTCCATACCATCCTAATGAGTGAAACATGACTTCACTAAAGTAAAGTAAACTTATTCTCTTACCATCGTATATATACACTATACATATTTATTTAAGTTAATTTTACATTTCTCTTTTTTATTTATTTTGTATTATCTTCTAATGATTGTCCTTTTAACGAGTTTGCATTGTGTGATTTGTGGCTTTGTGAAGCACTTAGAATGGCCTTTTGTTTGAATGCTAAAGAGAGAAATAGGAAAATGAACAGCTACCAGCTGACAGCTGATGTCCCCCTGACTGGTGTGACCCCTCCTGTGTGTCTCTGGCAGGGTTCTGCCGGTGAGGACGGTCGCCCCGGCCCACCAGGACCCCAGGGTGCCCGTGGACAGCCCGGAGTCATGGGATTCCCAGGACCCAAGGGTGCCAACGTAAGACCTGCACCAACAAAAATATAAATCATTCAAAGATTATTCAAAAACCCATAAACCTTTTATCGACATCGACAAGTCAATGCCCCATCTCTCATAGACACCCCATTGAACAGTTCTTATAATAACACAATGTCAATATCATGAATATCTAATTAGAAACAATATCTTTAATGCTGTATAATACAAAGTGTGATTGTATTCAATTTAAAAGTTGAATCCACACAAATATTCAAAAGTTGAATGACCACACAGCCAAGGCTGGGGAATTGTTTTCTGGCACATCAGCTTAAAATAAGACATAACATAACAACAGAACAGTGGGAGACAACACACAACTCAAGACAGACATGACACAACACATGTATTCATATACAGTGCAGTTCAGTAGGAGTTATCTGGACAAAAGAACAGCATTGTAATCGTAACCTGTTAGACACTACAGCACTATCTTCTCAGTTGTAACAGGCGGTGTTTTGCTTACACAGGGTGAGGCTGGAAAGGCAGGAGAGAAGGGACTTGTGGGTCGCCAAGGACTGAGGGTAAGTCACATACGTTTTTTCCATGAATGCTCTTCTCTTCTGCCATAGCGGTTGTATAAAACAGACTATTAATGAACGGGGAATCACCAAGTAAGATCCTTTCCTCTGCTCTTCCTGAAACAGGGTCTGTCTGGAAAGGATGGAGAGACTGGAGCATCTGGACCTCCCGGCCCTGCTGTAAGTGGTTCGAACTGGTTCAGACCGGTTCAGACTGGTTCAGACAGAAAGGGAGCACATCTGTCTGACAAAGTCTGAATGATATCAAGTTTAAGTTAGAAGTGGTCCAGGACAACACAACTAGCATATCAATGCATGCTTACACAAGTAGTTTACATTTAGATCACATTAATGAGACCACTGTCTCAACACCTGTAGTTGTGAAATTATTTCTAATCCACTAAATTAGTCAAATAATGAATTAATGAATAATTCAAACGGATGATTGCTCAGAGCGGTGCTAATCCAGAATCAATATTTTCTGAATTGATCGAGAATTTCTGTATGCATACGGAAATAAGTGTTGGAGCTCACGATCGGCAGATGTGAATATCATTAATAACTGTTATATACCATTAACACTACAGTGCACAACACACCATGTTGGTACCTCCTCAGAGTGTAACTCCCTGTGAATATGTCCACCTCAGGGACCTGCTGGAGAGAGAGGAGAGCAAGGACAGCCCGGACCTTCCGGTTTCCAGGTGAGAGATTACAGCTAATACTTGTACATGGTGGCCAAAAATGCCCTAAGGTCTCACTGAAGATCCAGTTGCATGCATTTCCCTTTCCCAGTCATAAGAACTACTAAGATTGCTTCAATGCAGAGCCACATGGAACCTCTCTATACCAATAGCTTAAATAGTCCAGACCATGTGATGTTGAAACTGCTAAGCTAAAGAGACAGAGGCCTTATCATACAGATGAGTTGGCTTCTGAAGATGTAATGTGTTGGCCACTAGCACCGACTTTATAGATACAAGATTTGTATTGGCCATATGCAACACGTACAATGGGATGCTTACTCCCCATTCCCTCCTTCAGTATGATTTTCTAAAACAATACTATAAAAATTGTGTGTTGAGTGCACACTGTAGCGTGGCTGACCCTCTGTTGTGTGTTGTTGTCGTCGTTTACCAGGGTCTTCCTGGACCCTCAGGCTCCCCCGGAGAGCCAGGCAAACCCGGCGAGCAGGTGAGTGTCTCCAGCAGCGGGGTTCAGACGTGTTGTCCAGACCAGAGGCTCCGCACGGCCGTGATGTGGGATGCCCATGCTGAGATAAACATACAGCATGTTGTATTGGGACTAAAGTACGACAGCTGGTCCTGATATGAACACCCAAACAGTGTTATTTTAGTAACTCTCATTTATCGGTAGCTTGTACTGGAATGTCCACTAGGCACTGTTCATTTACAAAACTATTCAAACAGTTCATATGTATATGCCTTCCTCCGACTGAATAATGTCCTATAGTTTTCTATAAATAATTGTTATACTTAATACTATTTTTGAATGTTTCTGACAAACTGCGTGTACTGTGCTGTTAAATGTCCTCTCTGGCCCTCCGTAGGGTGTCCCCGGAGAGGGCGGAGTGCCCGGTGCTGTTGGATCCAGAGTGAGTTCCCCTTTTTTTCTCGGTTTGTTAGGAAACACAAAGACAGCTAACCAACCGCATTTAACAAGAACTGTGCATTGATTGCATTGATCATATTTTGATCATCATGTAGCACTTAAGAATGACTGTAGACCATACATCCATGTAATGATGTAGGATTGGTTAATATCATGTAGCTTCAGGTTCATTGATTCAGAATTTGCATAAGTTGTGAAAATTACTTTTCATTCATTGGCATTCAATTGTATTTTAACATAAATTCGGTAAGCAAGAAAGTAAAAAAAAATAATAATAAAGCAATAGAAAATATGAATTTATAACATCGCCATGGACTCCATATTTTGCTGAGTGCCGTGTCTTTTTCCCTCCAACAGGGCGAGCGTGGATTCCCCGGTGAGAGGGGTGGTGCCGGACCCCAGGGTCTCCAGGGACCCCGCGGGCTTCCTGGTACCCCCGGAACCGATGGACCCAAGGGAGCTATCGGACCGGCCGGGTCTCTCGGTGGACAGGGCCCCCCCGGCCTGCAGGGAATGCCTGGAGAGAGAGGAGCTGGTGGCATCCCTGGAGCCAAGGGAGACAGAGTAAGATCATCCTCATTAACGTTGAGATTACTACAGTTACTACAGTAGCAAATAACTCTAGACTAGTCTAGAGGGCAATCTACAGCCTGAAATGACAATGATAATATAGGCACATCATTTCCCGCCAGGGGTTAATAAAGCATGTCTTATCTCATCTTAATGAATACAATATTTTAACTGTAGTTTGAGGGCAATTGAGGTCAATGCAGTGCCTTCTATATCCCTGGTCTACCTCTTTGGTGGGAGTAATGACCTGATATGAACGTCAAGTCATCAGGCCCTAATCAGATTCAATGTGGTTACACTGTGGAAGTGGCGTCCCTGTTAACCTGGTGTGTGTCTCTGTCTCTCTCTCTCTCTCTCTCTGCTCCACAGGGTGACAATGGAGAGAAGGGACTTGAGGGATCTCCCGGCAAGGACGGTTCAAGGGTGAGTTCTACACAAGGGACCATTTTATTTTTTGGTCAGTTCTGTCCAATCAGAGGAGTTGAACATCTGATCATGTGTTACTTTGTTGTTCTCTGCTTACCTGTGTTCTCCTCTCATCATCTGTGTTCTGTGTTCTTCCTCCAGGGTTTGACTGGTCCCATTGGCCCTCCTGGCCCAGCTGGTCCCAACGGCGCCAAGGTAAGGATAACGTTTATTAACGTTTTACAGGGTTAACCTTGGGTTGGTTGTAAATATGGGGAGAGGGGGTGGAGGTTCATCTCCTGTATGGATCTGTGAGTGTGACTCAGAGTTGTATTGATTCCTAGGGTGAAACCGGACCCTCTGGACCAACCGGTGCTGCTGGTGCTCGTGGCGGCCCTGTGAGTATATCAGCATCTCTGTCTTGGTCTGACTCGGTCTGTCTCGGTCCGTCAATCACCGCCTTGGTCTGCCTCTAGTTGCTCTGAACTGGATTCATAAGCGCCTCAGTGTAGGCTCACTTTAAAGTCGTCATCACAAGGTTCCTCAACATGGACGTCGAGCGATTCTATTCTACTTTCTGAAATTGGGTGAAATGTGGGCAACTTCACTTAAGACTACGAGTCGTATCATCTACATGGTTAACGCACTAGCAAGGTTGAGCCACCTTGCCAAGTCCAGACAAGTCATTTAACCAATCTTCAATATTAAACACGTCAGGTCAATTCACGGCATTCTAGATGGTGACTGTTACTAATAAAAAGAAGCAAGAAGCCCAATATTTAGACTTCAACCCCAGCCCCCATATCTCAAGAGAAACATGCAGAATAACTAATCATGAAATTGGGTCATGGCAGTATTAAGTCTGCAGTGTTAAGTCTACAGTGTTAAGTCTGCAGTGTTAACACTCAAAAGTTTGAAAAGGGTTTTAACGGAACAGAATTAACCCAGTTTCTGTTCTCCCCGCCTTCAGGGTGACCGCGGTGAGATCGGACCTCCTGGACCTGCTGGCTTCTCTGGGCCTCCTGTAAGTCAAACGCCCCTGCTCTGCCTTCTCTTTGTATCCGGTATCCACTGGTACAGTAGTACAGTACACTAACCTTGTTTGGTCCTCTCTCTCTCTCTCTCTCTCTGTCTCTCTCTCTCTCTCTCTCTCTCTCTCTGCTTATCCAGGGTGCAGATGGCCAGCCCGGTGCCAAGGGAGAGATGGGTGAGAGTGGACAGAAGGGAGAGGCCGGTGCCTCTGGACCCCAGGGACCCTCTGGAGCCCCCGGACCTAATGTGAGCATTAAAGCCTCCGAAGTGGAGAGCGAGTCAGTGCTGTGAAATGACTCTATGCAGGAACCATATCAGCAGTCTGGTTCATGGTGGTTTGTTTGAACTGTCATTGTTTTTGTTGTTGTTCTCTCCTTCAGGGACCTACTGGTGTTTCTGGACTCAAGGGAGCCCGTGGTGCTCAGGGACCTCCCGTAAGTACCGTCTGATCAGATGTCTGCATTTCGTAGAGAGTGATACTCAGGATTGAATGAGGGCAAAGCGCGCACCAACAGCGGACTATTTATAGTGAAGCATCAGAGGAGAAAAAAGACAAGGGTTTGTAAATATTGTCAGTGGAGTCAGTCTTGATATATCTCACATCGTGATGTATTTGTACTTTCTAGACAAATCCGGCAACGGGCACACACTCAGACATCCTGTCGTCACAAGCACTACACTACAATAATGAAGCTTTAGGCCGCTATACTAGAATGTACAGCAGATAAACATCAAAGTCATCCCTGTACTGTCTGCCAACACACATTGATGACTACATTGTCCTTGGGGGGGGGGGGGGTATACACATCTTGTTTTACACTTTACTTAGCACTTTCTGTACAACAAAATCTCTCAAAAACACACATTCACAGTGAGGGCTTTGTTTTGTGTCTGTATTTCTGCCTCTCATCCATTTCTGACTTGGAATATATTTACAACAAATGTCACCACTTTGACTGGAAACATTTTGTGCATGACTCCTTTCAAGCATCAACACCCTTTTATTCATCATACTATCACACTAACTAAATAGCTCTTTGTAGGTTATTGTTTATGAATTGTATCAATGTATTTTCTTCCAACCTCCTCATTCGTCTCACCCATCCGCTTCCCTCTCCTCAACCAGGGTGCTACCGGTTTCCCCGGAGCCGCAGGACGAGTTGGAACTCCTGGCCCCAACGTGAGTGTCCTTGACTGAACTAATTTCTTCAACAAAAATCCAAATAACAGATATTTCTGTGATGTATTGTCACTCTTCCTGACCTCGTTCTACTTCCCCCTCTCTCTCTCTCTCTCTCTCTCATCTGTTGTAGGGTAACCCCGGTTCCGCCGGCCCCGCTGGTCCCGCCGGTAAAGACGGCCCCAAGGGTGTCCGTGGAGACGCCGGTCCCTCGGGAAGACAGGGAGACACTGGACTCAGGGGAGCCGCTGGTACCTCAGGAGAGAAGGGAGAGCCCGGCGAGGATGGACTTCCTGTAAGTGTAACCCTCCTGCTGATGAAGGACATGTCAGCGTGTGTTGGACGTACAGTAGATTGAAACAGTCAGATCACAATTCAGGATTCTCTTGGATGTATGTTTCCTCTGGAGCCTATTTTTCCAACAATTTCTGTTAAGTGGCTTTAGGATTTTAGGGAAATTATATCCAGGTCTCAAAAAACTACAACTCTTAAAGTCTGATGAAATAAATACATATTGATTGTATGAAGGGATATTTGATAATGGCCCGTGATGTTGGGTCTGAAAAAGACATGGAAAGCAGAAAAGTCCATTGGCCAATTGTATGTTGCTACAGTGTTTATGGGATTGTCTCACTCAACAACAGCAAGCTTGTGCTAAACATCCAATGTTTCCTCCATGTTTCCTAGGGTCCAGATGGGCCTCACGGACCCCAGGGTCTGGCTGGAACCCGTGGTATGGTTGGTCTGCCTGGTCAGCGTGGAGAGAGAGGCTTCCCTGGACTCCCTGGACCTTCTGTAAGTGTCTTCAACATCCTGTCTTGGAGTGCAGTCTAACCCTCTTATAACATGCCAGAAGACACGTCTTCATGGCTTACTTTGGGATCACTCAAGGTCAATTTATGATTTAATTAATTAATTATTATGAATGGAACTTCATACACTCAAAGCTCTCATTTAAGAACCAAAAATATGAAGATCTACCTTGAAAGAGTTTTTTTAGATTTACAGATTTTCCTCTAAACAAACAGCTTTCAGCTGTTTTCTACCCACTGTTAATGTACTTCCTCTGTGTGTCTTCCTCTGTGAACCCCTGGTTAACCATGTGCTCCTGTGTTCCTCTTCCAGGGTGAGCCTGGTAAGCAGGGATCTACTGGTAGCTCTGGAGACCGTGGGGCCCCCGGACCTGTGGGACCCCCTGGCCTGACTGGACCTTCTGGAGAGCCCGGCAGAGAGGTACAGCACCATGACGAAGATGATCATCCATGTACCACACAATTATTTAGACAGACACACAAACGTAAAAAGAAATTACTAAAGGACACGACAGTAAACAGTTCATGGAGTTCATGGATTGGCTAGAAAGCGCCATGAATTGGTTATATCCATAACAACAGAGCATCGTTCCACTTAACTTAAGATGAAGGTAATTTGAGCAAATAATTGTGTTTCAGGGCAACCCTGGATCCGACGGACCCCCTGGCAGAGACGGATCTGTTGGAGTCAAGGTGAGAACCTTAACCAATAAGATCACTCCACCGCTAACCACAGTTCAGGAAACCATCCATAAGGGGCAGCAATAGCTCAGTATGTAGCTCAGTGTGGTAGCAGCAGTAGCTCAGTCTGTAGCTCAGTCTGGTAGCAGCAGTAGCTCAGTCTGTAGCTCAGTCTGGTAGCAGCAGTAGCTCAGTATGTAGCTCAGTCTGGTAGCAGCAGTAGCGCAGTATGTAGCTCAGTGTGGTAGCAGCAGTAGCTCAGTATGTAGCTCAGTGTGGTAGCAGCAGTAGCTAAGTCTGTTGGTACTTGGCTTGGGATACAGGGTATGTGACCAATAAAGAGGTTTCAATTCACAACACAGTAATCATTAACATCAGGTCTACACCGATCATTCTACGACTGTTGTCATGTACTAATCCATCCCAGTAACCCCCTGACCTTGTATGTGTGCGGTGACCTCTACAGGGAGAGCGCGGTAACACTGGCCCAGTGGGAGCCCCTGGAGCTCCAGGTTCCACCGGTTCACCTGGTCCCGTCGGGCCCCTGGGCAAACAGGGCGACAGAGGAGAGTCTGTGAGTACCTGAAAGCACGGGAGAGACGTTATGATTATTTTCATGAGCATTATCCATAGGCGGATGTCACTGATGGAGGATATCTTGTCTTGTCTCAGGGTGCTCAAGGACCCGCTGGACCTTCCGGACCTGCTGGGGCCAGAGGAATGGCTGTGAGTGTCTTCAGTTTAAAACTAAGTTCAGAAGATATTACAAATATATGTATGAAATATCGCCCCCTATCATAAAAACATATCCTGCTAAATGCTATTTCTGGATTCAGACAGGAGAAAATAGCTAACATAAAAACATTCAGTAGTTCATGTGTGCTAAGAAGATCCTCAACATCAATAATTTGTGTCAAAAAAGTGTGACATATTTGACAGGATGTCTATGCTAAGCTACACTATTTAACCTCATTCAGAGGAGAAAAACATACATGTCCTAAAAACGAATGTGTCTTCCAGGGACCCCTAGGACCACGCGGAGACAAGGGTGAGGCAGGAGAGACCGGCGAGAGGGGACAGAAGGGTCACCGTGGTTTCACCGGTCTGCAGGGTCTTCCCGGACCTCCCGTAAGTCACCGCCACCCGAACGACCAATAACTTCCCGTTAACTATAAACGATGAAACATAAACTAAACACAAGCCGTCTGCCAACAGGGTCCCTCTGGAGATGCTGGGTCTTCTGGACCCGCCGGGCCTAGCGGTGCTAAGGTGAGTGTGGAAGATTGAATGCAGCAAACGGTGCTTTGATTACCAAAGGCTGTGATAAGATAGACATCTGAGGATTAGAGTAATTACTTCCTGTGGCGATAGAGGGAGACGGACAGGGGAGAATGGACTAGTCTGTGGAGTTTAGATTAGTTTAGCTTTTTAGCACAATCAACCACGCACAGCAAGTGTCACCTTTGCCCTTTAATGAGGTTTTATTGTGATGATAATAGGCGATTGCTTGGTGCATTTGCATGTGCAAAATTCATCTGTGTGACCCTCGAAATTTAACCACTGCTATCTCTGCCCTGTACAATTTCAACAACCATTTCAGGAAGACAGATAGTGTGTACATTCATGAAAACCCCCAACTCTCTCTCTCTCTCTCTCTCTCTCCTCTCTCTCTCTCTCTCTCTCTCTCTCTCTCTCTCTCTCTCTCTCGTTCTCTCTCTCTCTATCTCTATCTCTCTGTAGGGACTCCATGGACCCGTTGGACCTGCTGGCAAAGATGGATCCAATGGAACACCTGGCCCCATCGGACCCTCTGGACCACGAGGACGCTCTGGAGAGACTGGTCCCTCTGTGAGTTGCACCTTTTGGCCCCCTTATATTCCACAGTGAATTCCCTTGGAATGTCATGGATTATTATAATAATAATAATAATAATAATAATAATAATAATACCTTTTTTGATATAGCACATATCAAGCAATACAGCGCAAAGTGCTTGACAACAAAGCAAGAAAATACAGAAATAATAAAAATAAAAATGGATGGCCTAATAAAAGGTTTGGTTAAAAACGCATCAAAATATATACAACATTACACTTCTCTAAGCAGATTTACAACACGGCAAATATTAAATCAGGTTGAAAGCAGTTCTAAAGAATTTTCGAAAGAAATGTGTCTTAAGAAGCTTCTCTTAAAAAAGAGGATAAAGCTAATTTAGGCAGGCTGTTCCAGGATCCATCATGTAACTAGTGATGTCCTCTGATCTCCTTTTTTCCCCATGTTTTCTCTCACCTCCTTCAGGGTCCCCCCGGAAACTCCGGACCCCCAGGTCCCCCTGGCCCACCCGGCCCTGGCATCGACATGTCGGCCTTCGCAGGCCTCTCCCAGACGGAGAAGTCCCCGGACCCCATGCGCTACATGCGGGCCGACGAGGCCTCCTCCGGCTCCCTGAGGCAGCACGACGTGGAGGTGGACGCCACCCTCAAGTCCATCAACAGCCAGCTGGAGAACATGCTGAGTCCCGACGGCAGCCGGAAGAACCCCGCGCGCTCCTGCAGGGACATCAAGCTGTGCCACCCCACCTGGAAGAGCGGTAAGTAGGGAGAAGGGAGAGAGGAGAGGAGACCAGAGTCCTCTGATAAGATGTGTGTGGAGTGTGTGTGTGGTTGGTGGCTGGTTGAAGCAGCCTCACCTGGCCACAGTCAGACTGATTAGAGTCTGGTTGAAGCAGCCTCACCTGGCCACAGTCAGACTGATTAGAGTCTGGTTGAAGCAGCCTCACCTGGCCCCAGTCAGACTAATTAGAGTCTGGTTGAAGCAGCCTCACCTGGTCCCAGTCAGACTGATTAGAGTCTGGGGCTGCTGGTTGAGGACCGGTGGGTCCTTGGTAATCAAGGCCCACGGATTAAACCAGCCACCACCACTCACACTCGGGGAATAGCACTAGCATGTTGCTAAGAGTATGTTCTGATCTATTTCACCAATCAATATGATTTGAAAAAATTATGATTGACGCACAATCCCTTTTCTGCCCCTTTAGCTTCATCGGGGAGATCCCTCTATCTAGCATCAGACCAATACCAGACCCTCTGACTCTTTAGTCTCTTCCCTCTGCTCCCTCCTTCAGGCGACTACTGGGTCGACCCCAACATCGGCAGCACCGCTGACGCCATGAAGGTCTTCTGCAACATGGAGACTGGCGAGACCTGCGTCTACCCAAGCATCGCCAAGGTGCCCCGTAAGAACTGGTGGACCAGCAAGAGCAAGGACCGCAAGCACGTCTGGTTCGGAGAGACCATGAACGGAGGATTCCACGTGAGTCTGCTTGAATGATGTTGTTGTTGTTTTTTGGGCCATCGGAAAAGAACGACTCTTTTAACACCCTGTGTCCGCCCATCCCACAGTTCAACTACGCACAGGAAGGCCCGGCCGCCATCGCTGCCAACATCCAGCTGACCTTCCTGAGGCTGCTGTCCACCGAGGCGTCCCAGAACATCACCTACCACTGCAAGAACAGCGTGGCCTACATGGACCAAGCCACGGGCAACTTGAAGAAGGCCCTGCTGCTCCAGGGCTCCAACGACGTGGAGATCCGCGCCGAGGGCAACAGCCGCTTCACATACACCGTGCTGGAGGACGGCTGCAAGGTGAGCGGCCACGCCCTGTGTAGACGCCCCACCGCACAAAGCCATGCACTAGCTGTAGCTTGGACTTCGCTGTCTGTCCGTTATCAAGGGGAAAGTCTTTTTAAGACTTAAGTCATGTTAGCGTTAAGGCTTGAAAAGCATCGTTCTTTACCGATATTTACAGTTGAGTCTGTTTCAGGAGATGCGTTTATGCAAAGTGACTTACAATAAAACACAGTAAGATATTGGATGTGGTAAACGGGCAGGAAGGGGTTTAGGGATGGTGCTGATGGCTACCGCCAGATAGATTGTGGATATTTTGGGTCCAAAGACAGAACCTTTTGGCTGGTGAGTTAAACCCCCTTAACGCTAGACAACAGTTCGCAACGGGATCAATCTACGGCGAGTTCAAACTTTAGTTTAACGGTGACCACACCTCCACCTCCTCTGTTTGTGTGACACGTCTCTTTGCTCTCGTTGTACTTGAACAATGACAGTTCAGGCATTCTGATTCTGATTCTGATTCTGATTCTGCTCTCCCGACAGACACACACGGGCCAGTGGGGCAAGACGGTGATCGAGTACAAAACACAGAAGACCTCGCGTCTGCCCATCGTGGACGTGGCCCCCATGGACATCGGAGGACCCAACCAGGAGTTCGGGGTGGACGTAGGCGCCGTCTGCTTCTTGTAGAGCGGACAATCGTGACACACCCCAACCACCCCACCACCACCACCACCACCCAAGAAAAAAGAAAAAGAAAAACCCATGAAACATTGCACACAAACACACACTTCCACAATAAAGAAGACAGGAATTGATAAAGAAAATTGATGCTTTGATTTCTCTCTCTCTCTCTCACAACAACACAACAAAAAGAAAAGAAAAGTGAGAGTGCTCTCCCCCTGTGGTTCTGTCTCACCGGGGGGGGCACTGATGGGCACCGGCAATATCTGTACACACCACACGGCCACCGCTACCCGGTCAGCTTCCTGAAGTCAAGTCATGTTTCCAAGTTCCCCGGGGGGGGGGGGGGGGGGGAGCGAGGGGAGGGGCAAACAAGTCATGGAGGATAGAAACATGACTCGATGCGTTGAGGTGGGACTGTGTAGGGTTGTTGTTGTTTTTTTCTTCCCATGACCACGAGCAAAGCAAGCCCCTCCCACTACTCCCCCCCCCCCTCCTCTGTCTGTGTTTATAGATAACCAGATGGTGTTTATATATATATATATATATATATGTATATATATATATATACATATATATATTTCCACATCACGTGTCTCGATGCACACCAACACATTGGAAAGTGAGGTTTCATTTTGGGGGATGTATGTATGTCATTGTCCTGAACCCTTGACCAGGCTTCATCCATCCATCCAAAACAACAAATTTGAGGAAAATGTGCTTAACTTTTACTGTAGCCATCCTGATTGTTTAAAGCTACCTCATGCCCAAAGAATCAACCCAACAAAGTGAAAAACGTGGTCCTTAAAATTCCCAGCGGACCCAAAATATCGAGTGGATCTTGCGGGCATCTTTGCTTTGGAGTTGCTCTCTCTTTCAGAAGGTGCTACGAGTTCTAGAAGTCAAGTCATCCAACAATTGTTCCCCTACCTACCCTAACCCTTAACCCCTATCCAACCCTTACCCAAGCCCCGCCCACCGATTCCCACTTACCTCACACTACACATACACACCCCACCCTGGGAGACAGGTATGGGAGAAGGGGATTCTGGGTAGGGTTCCCTGGAGTCCATAATATCCCCCGGTTGAAAGAGAAGACTCCCAGAGGAGGAACACCAGGGTGGGTCGTCTGTGCGTATGTAAGGCTGTGTATATTTTTTATTAATAATTTTATTATGACCATGATCTATTTTTTATTTTTTTTGGTTTTCTGTTTTTGTTTTTGTTTTTGTTACACCTCTAATTGATGTAAATTGAAAAATAAATGGAAAAAAATCCAAAATGGCATTGCTTTATTTTTAACTGAGAATAGAACCGATTTCTTCCAAACCGTTCACATGTTTCAACTTAAAATTCTTCAGGTACTCCTCAATGTGGAGGGCACATAGTGTGTGTGTGTGCATATGTGTGTGAGAGAGAGCGAGAGTGTAGTTGTCTGTCATGACATAATCAATGAATCAATAATCAATGAAAATCAAGAGCTGAATGGATTTTCCAGTGCCAGCACACAGATGGAAGGCCCCTTTTTTTGTGTGAATGGGGCCTAGATCAAAGACCAACGCTTTATGGCTGAAATTATGTAGTTTGTTCATTAGCCAAATAGAAATACAATAACAACCATCGAAAACACTCAAATAGACCAATATGATTATAGCAGTCGATGGTACCAGTAACCACATACCAGTAAAAAGGCTTCTTGGGGTTCCTTCCGACAACAAGGACACATGGGGATGAGTTATCCGGTTTATTGTGAAGTTTGTAGTTAAGCAAAAAGAGTAAAAAAAAAAAAATTAAATAATAATAATCATAACAATGGCAGATTGGCTGGTTTGCACCTGTGGTCCTTGATTGCCAAGGGCCCACAGGTGTGCAGCCTTAACCAGCCCCAGACTCATCAGCCTGACTGAGGCCAGGTGAGGCTGCTTCAACCAGACTATAATCAGCCTGACTGGGGCCAGACGAGGCTGCTTGAACCAACCACCAACCACACACACTCCACAACGATATTTACTATTTAGTCAAGTAGACACGCC
Source organism: Muraenolepis orangiensis (assembly GCA_027704905.1). Lineage (NCBI taxonomy): Eukaryota > Metazoa > Chordata > Actinopteri > Gadiformes > Muraenolepididae > Muraenolepis > Muraenolepis orangiensis. Next base: position 6,479,210 of record CM051013.1, on the reverse strand, counting down.
CATCCATTGGTATAGAACCCAGTACTTTCTGGCTGGATGTGGAATACCCGAGAATACCTGCCTCACCGATCAATTGAAACATAAAATCAGTAGGAAAAAAAAAATCTGTTTCAATCTCAAATCCAAAATGTATTTTATTACAAATCGCCAGACTCAGACTTCATATTCGAAAATGGCAAGGTGCATTTTAAATACACACGAATGAACCTCAAGAAATTCTAATTGGGTTAGCAGTGTATATAAATGTATAAGCAGCGTGTGTGTGTGTGTGTGCGTGTGTGTGCGTGTGCGTGCAGTCAGGAACAGAGCTCTGTATAGAGGGTGTTATTGCCATAGTTTGCGAGCCGTTCCTCAGGCTGTGGCATGGCGGGGCTTCCATTAAGACCCACATGTGGAACGCCGGCACTCAGGAAATAGAAAGGCACGTGGGTGATTCTGCCGTTGGACCAACACTAGGGGGATGAGAGAGAGATAGAGAGAGACGGAGGGAGAGAGAGACAGACGACCGACAGAGAGAGAAAGATACAGGAGGAGACACAGACAGACAAAGAGACTCGGGTCACCGACGTCCTTCAGTGTGGAAACACATCACCTTATTGTCTCAAGGGGGTAAATGAGAATGAATAACAAAGCAGCGTCCTGGGGGACACTCACCACGGTGAGCATGGCTCCATGGGGGAAGCTTGGGTGAAACTGCATCAGTCTGGGCTCCGCCCCCGGCTCTCCCTGGATGAAACCGCTGTGGGAAGCGTTTCAGAGACGCAAGTCAATCGAGGACAGCACACAAACACATGCGTCAAAACATCCGGTTTGAAACATAGGTGTCAGAAGGCAATATAAGTTACCACGGTAGGAGCTCAAACATGGGATCTGTCCGGGTCTTGAACACCGCCACGACAGCGGGCCGGGCCGCCGCTTCAGAATCCCCTAAAGGGGAAAGGGGGTTTGAAATGAAATGTCAGTCAGGAGCGGTGACTCCACCTCTATTAATCCACCCTCGTAGGGGGAACTGTGGCACGTCGAAAATGCGAGTAAGAGGGTTAAGAGCGTGACCTTTTAGAAGTACCGCAAGCCTCTCTCCTCTGGGGTCCCAGGCCAGCAGCTGCACCTCTCCGCCGACCCTGAGGGGGTGAGGGGGGGGTGGGCAAAAGCTTTGAGTAATGGAGGCACTCGGGTCTGTGACCTTAAGTCATGGCCCCCGAAAATCGATCTAACGAGGCTGCCGAGGTGGCATGCAAGCCTCTCTTACGTGATGTCACCGGCGGGCGTGGCGAAGGTCGTCTCCGATAGGTCGGCCACTATCGCCGCCGCCTTTGAGCCCTTCAGGGTTCCTGAGGTGGGATGAGGACAGGTCAGTGGAGTGAGTGCTGCGCTGTGTAGGGAATCCAGCCCATGTGCCATGTTCTGTGTATGTGATGTTTGATATGTATTTGATTACAGTACATACATTTGATCACAGGGAGACATTTAGGTTGTGGCTGTAACCAACATGTAAATGAATAGCCTAAGAAATAGCACACAATGATGTACATTAAAACATAAATATTATTATTATAAATTACATTCACAAAGTGAATTTTCCGCAATGTATATACATTAAGTACATTGGCCCATATAACAGGTGTGTGTGTGTGTGTGTGGACCTGTCGTGTCGCTGAAGGTCAGGGAGTAGATGACAGTCTCTCCCTGGACAGTGAAGAGCATCCGGCTCCCATCAGGGCTCCAGCAGCCAGACTAACGGGGACACATGGAGGAGAGATAACGGTTATAACATGAAGCTGCTCGCCACCAGGAGGAGACGATGGGAGGGTGAGACGCAATAGGGGAGGTAGAGGCACCTGACAGCGGCCCTTCAGACAGGGCCAGCGCTCGCAAGTCCACGTCCTGGTCTCCCACACCCTGGAAGACGGGGACAAACACACATTGATTGATTGACATTCATAATATAATACGCATACATGGCATAGGATACATTACAAGGGGTGGCAAAATATCAATACTGGTATATATCGTGATACTTCCTCTTGCGATATGTTATAGACACGCTGGCACCGAATATCAATAATCCTTAATTAAAACTTGCTGCACCACATTAAGCCTGTTAGCGTTTTGACCAGTCACTACTACATGACTCCATGTGGGGGCGCTGATCACATCAATGAGGGTAAAGGGAGGAAGCTAACAAACTTGCAGTGAAGAAGACGAATAACTTGAATAACGGCAGACAGTGGGGGCGGAGCAAATTAGAGAGGCACCTTCATTGTTCAAGCCGAAAGTTGTTATTACTCATAATTCCTGCGTTTAGCTTTTTTAGGACTATTTTTACTTCCTCAGTTACACAGATATGGTGATGAATTGTCTTGTAATGTATCGAGTATCACAGAGTGTGATGAATTGTGATGAATTGTCTTGTAATGTATCGAGTATCACAAGTGATATGTTGCCACTGTGGGCAACGTATTGTAATGGTATAGGGTTGCCAAGTCCCACACCTAGTATATAATATAGTAGATCATTTTGGAACAAGTAGTCCATCAATCAATCAGAAAATGTATTGATTACAATATTGATATTTGCTAATCCAAAACCAAAACATTTGCTGCTTATGGCTTGAAAAATAAATTAAATAATTGGTTGCTTTTCAGACATTGCTGTGGTCTCTGGTAACCTCTGATGGGCATTAACCGTTCATTATGACATTGTATAAATTATAAATGGATTAATAAACAAGGAGACCTCTACCATGTGCATGTTCCATGCCATATAGCGATTGGATCTCAATTATAACCGTAAATACTTACATAAACAGACAATACAGAATACAGCTCCGACAACGTGTGTCTAATTTATGAATATTTCACTAATTCCGGCTTATAAACCATGATGGGCAAACAGACCGATGGGGGCAGAGTTATGAATGAATACCCAACATTGGTTCACACCAACAGGAAACCCCCACTAGGACCCCCAGCCGGGTCTGACCTGAAGAGAGGCGTGGGCGTGGAGGCCAGGACGTGGCTGCCATCGGGGGACCAGGACAGGAAGGTCACCCCTCCTCCTCCCACCCGCTGGAGAGGCACGCAGCTCTCCGCCGCTACGTCCCACACCTCACACACACACACACAGACAGACAGACAGACAGACAGACAGACAGACGCACGCAGGAACACAGAAGAAGCAAAAACAGAGATTAGAGATAAGCCATAAATATTGGGTATGTTCCAAAACTTGATTTCAAAATCTAAATTGAAATCAATACATTTTCTGTCCTCCACCCTACTGCTCGATCACTACGCTCTCCAGGAGACGAGCAGTATTAGCAAGTGGTCGAGTGTGGAAATGAGACCAAGGCCCAGGCTGCCTCAACCTCATTAAAAATGCGATGATAACCCGGGCCAATCACAAATTCCCCATAATTATCGTGATATGGAAAAATACATTGTTCCATATCGCCCGGCCCACAGCACAATCACTGTAATCAGTACAATCAGCACAATCACTGTACTGTAATCAGCACAATTACTGTAATCACTGACTATGGGAACGCACCCTAGAGTGTCACTGATCAAAAGCGGCTAGCTAGCTAGCTAGGTACCATCATGGATGTGTCCACAGGGGAGGCCGACACCAGGAGGGATCCGCTGGGAGACCAGGCGATGGAGGTGACCGGAGAATGACCTGGGTGAGACAGCACCTGAGCACAGCCCGAAGACGGCCTTTGGGGGAGGGGGGGAGGGATATCCACAGGGAGGTTAGATTGGAGTTTATTGTTAATTCATCTCCTTATTCGAGACGAAGATCAAATGAAAGAAAAACGTCGTTAACTTTAGAAATGGAAAAAGACTATAAGACCAAAGTATTGAAAGGGACAAGATGTAAAACTGAGCATTCAAAATAACTGCATATTTCCTTGAAAAGACATTTGCAAATATATGGGAACTAAGTGATGCCGTTTAAACCATTCCCTGGCAGCCGTAGGGGCCCGACTCGGCATCATGGTCCAGGCCGCCACAGTACAAACCTGGTGGACAGTGAGCACGGGTCCACGTGCCAGACCAGCAGGCAGCTCTGACAGGCCACGGCTAGCGCAGACGCACACAGCGGCTTCCACTGCACACACGCCACGCTCCTCTGCAGACGGTGCTTCAGCGTGGGGGCTGTGGCACTGTGGGAGAGAGAGAGAGAGAGAGAGAGAGAGAGAGAGAGAGAGAGAGAGAGAGAGAGAGAGAGAGAGAGAGAGAGAGAGAGAGAGAGAGAGAGAGAGAGAGAGAGAGAGAGAGAGAGAGAGAGAGAGAGAGAGAGAGAGAGAGAGAGAGAGAGAGAGAGAGAGAGAGAGAGAGAGAGAGAGAGAGAGAGAGAGAGAGAGAGAGAGAGAGAGAGAGAGAGAGAGAGAGAGAGAGAGAGAGAGAAGTGAGGACACGGCACCATGATACAGGAGATGGGACCACAGCAGTGAGCAGTATTAAAGTAAAACCTACATAGACAGGGAACGCTCTAACAGATTTCAGAGTGGTGCCGCTGCCTTGATACACAAACTGTGGTGATCACACTGCATGGAATGACATGGATACAAAAAATACACTTTTGAGGGCGGACGTGTCTACCCAGCCACGGTTATGTTTTTGGTATAATGCCATTATCAGGATTACGCTGCCCCTATTTCTGCACCCATCTTTCTATTGTAATGTATTGTTCTCCTACGTAACGAGATGCTGCTAGCCAGTGTTAGGGAAATTAAAGATGTTATCCTCGCGCACTAAGCAGGCCCGTGTTCCAACCGCCTGTACCAAGGTCGTGGCTACCTCTTGGGATTGTAGATCTTGATAGAATCGTCCAATAGGGCCACAGCAAACTTTTCTGTGTGAGGATGCCAGGCGAAGGCTCGCACTGCACAGTCCGACCTGGACAACAACATGGACAAGAAGAATCACATTTAAAGAGCATTCATTCAACAATGGCTGTGATCAATTTGAGGTACAAGCCTAACTGTAAACACAACACGGTTTACTCCCACAACCTAATAGAATTATGCATTAAACGATTTTACATAAAACATCTATATGAAACTTTTGTTCACAAAAGAAGGTCAGAACGTACCAGTTCAGCACCTGGGAGAACTCTGCAATCATGTTCTCACTGCTCAACTAAGTAGAAACACAATAAAAAAAAAAAGGCTGTGACAAAATACTCTCAGAACGACCACCATTCTGCAATGTCAACAACAACAACAGTAATACAACAGCATATTGAAAGCCTTCACCTTGAGGTGGGGGAACAGGGAGCCGTGGAAAGATGAGACCCGACGGAGGAGTGCAAGGACACAGCCCGAACTCACCGACAGCCACCTGGGGGCTGGGATCCCCGGAGAACAAAACACAATTTAACAAACAATAAATAATAAATAATTTAAGATTGGATCCGCTGTACCTGGCTAAATGTTGAAAGTAAAGTGCTTCTTGCCACTATTAAGAGTCTAGTCATATATTTTGGTTATCCTCTTTCATTGTTAATGTAGAAAGACAATTGACCAATATTTTTGAAAGATTTAACCAAGTTAAAATTGCAGAAATGTATCCATTAATCATCATCTATTTTTTGGCCTCATCTGTCACATTTGTTTTGCATTGAATAATACAAATATATCGATATCAATCAGCAGCCTGGGTCAAAGCAGCCCGGGTCAATTAAATACTGGGAAAAAAGGCCCAATCGGCCGAACCCTAGACGACATGTCACTACAGTATTATTGGTGGGTGGGGAGAAGACCATGTGTGGGTGTTTCTTAACAGAAGACGAACAGCTGTAGGAGGCATCATCTACCCTCGGCGCTGGAGTTGACGATCTCTTCGAGAAGCCCGGTGAGCCCTGCCTCCCGCCTGTCAACAAACAAGTGAAAGGGAAAGTCAACCACCCCAAAATCACTTTGTTTCAGGGTGAATACGCTTCCGTCTTATGTCCGTGTTACTTGACTAAAACGTATAAAGCTGTTAAAAGGGGTGGGGGGGATTCTCTGTTAAATGCAAGACATCTGCTACTTATGGATAAAGAAAATGGCAGATTTTCCAGAGGGGGGAGTATGACCTTACACTCCTTTGGACACCCAATGTGTACAGTGTGCCTTTATAACTGCTCAGAAAGACAATGTGTGTGTGTGTGTGTCACACACACCATGCGGTAGCAGTCCTGATCCACAGCGTCTCCGAGTGGTGCAGGAAGGCCGCCTTGCTGCTGTTCTCAGTTCGACTGTGAGGCTTCAGCGAC
>CM051013.1:6420449-6467949 GCA_027704905.1 Muraenolepis orangiensis | reverse complement strand
CGCCACAGAGAAGGTCCTCGGGCCTGGGTGAGTTGAGTCCTTGACTGGGCTTGTCGATTTGTTTTGTCGTTATTTTCATCCCTCTTCCTGCCACCCTGTCACACCGTACTCCGAGATGGCAGATAGCCGCCTCAGGACGATACACTGCTCACTGCTCACTGCTCAACGGTCCCTCCAGCCACCGGTGTGGCCATATGAGCATATGCCTCCACCACACACCAGCTGGACATGTGAGCACACCATCAGAGGACTTCATGAAGAAGCAAAGTCTCTCGGCTGTGATGAATAGACTAGAGCACACAACATGTGAAGTGGATTCCTTATTTCTCCGCAGTGTTGACTGATTTCAGCATGGGGAGTTGGTCTTGTTAGCATATGTGTGTGTGTGTGTGTGTGTGTGTGTGTGTGTGTGTGTGTGTGTGTGTTTAAACATTCAGCCAAGTGGAACTGCTGCAAATAGTGACAGGCACCAGGGTTTATCATCAGGGTTTCCGTCCAACTGAAGAGCAAGGCAGCACATTTATAAAGGGAAAGAATAAAGCTATTTGTGTCGGGCCAATGTAGAAGCCTCTTGACAAGGATGGAGTGAACATGGTGACAGGAACCGAGAGGTTTGAGAGGTACCCGCTCACCCACACCCTGCGACATAAAGTAGTTCACTTTAGACATTCAACTTTTAAATGCAACATTGCAATGGCAGAGGCAAAAGGGATTTTTGTATAAAATGCCAAAGATGGAACCCCGGCTTTAGAAGATTATAATGAAGGCTCATTGTGCAATGGTTTACACAGTGAAATTTTGTCCTCATGTAGGCCTACCACTCAAACCGATGATGGTTAACGTGACATGGGTCTTTTTTCCCCACGACCTGTAGAATCCTGGGAGGTTCCGTTCGAGGAGATCTCGGAGCTCCAGTGGGTGGGCAGCGGGGCTCAAGGAGCCGTCTTCCTCGGCAAGTACCACGGAGACGACGTGGCCGTGAAGAAAGTGAGGGACATCAAGGAGACGGAGATCAAACACCTGCGAAAGCTCAAGCACCCCAACATCATCACCTTCAAGTAGGAAAGCCGCTCCCGCCGGAATCCTGTGTCCACACGCCTGTGTTTAAACAATGCCGCGGTCACCCTTTTAGCTTGACCTTATCTCAGATCCAGCCGTCCTACTGTGCTATAGCAGAACTTGGGCAAGGGGCAAGTACGCCTTGGAGATATTCTCCATACAGACTCAATTGCGCTGTTGAAACCTTGATAGACACTTTTCTGCTGCCAGACAAGTATGACACTTACAGATCCCCGCCCCCAGCGACGCTATTGGTCAAAACAAATATGCTAAATATGCCCCTTCGCCCAGATTTGACGAAGCTTTAGACTAAGACTAAGCCTTTACCTGTAACTGCTCAGCTAACGTGTATTTGGTGCCTTGTGGAGGGGTGTGTGTACTCAGGCCCCGTGCTACTGCATCCTGATGGAGTACTGCGCCCAGGGCCAGCTGTACGAGGTGCTCCGGTCCGGCAGGAAGATCACCCCATCTCTCCTGGTGGACTGGGCCATGGGCATCGCCGGGGGCATGAACTACCTCCACCTCCACAAAATCATCCACCGAGACCTCAAGTCACCCAAGTATGTCTATGTACCAACAAATTCACAAAAAAACATAGTCCAATTCACACCGCAGACCCACCCTGTCTTCACTTCCGTCATGGATGCAAACATGCGCTCTATACGGTCAGCGTTGATTAGTAAAGTTTAGCGTCAGTACCGACTTCACCGCAGATCTACTTAACCACCGGTGAAGGCATCTTTCATGTTCTTGTTCAACCATTTCCAACGCCTTTGGAGACCACGTTTGTTTTGTTTAGACCCACCATCTCCAACATTTGGAGATGTGTCCAGATTTCAGATTATTTAGCTCAATAATGAACTGTTATCGGTGTGTGTTTGTCATTTGACTTTGGCGTTGGAGTCCACATAAGGACCGTTACATCAGCCATGAGTATATGTGCTTGATGCACACCGAGCCTGTGATATGTTTTGCGTGAAACTCCATGGAAAATATGCTCCAGTTCAGCCAGCAGAAATAGAGACAACGCACAACAAAAAGTGTCTAGGAGACTCACGACACGACGGGTGTGAGGCGACCGTCTCACGCCACCGGTGTAAATTCAAACATTGACTAACATGGCCGTCTATATGGGTTATAATATGTTATCACAAATTAAATCAGACACTAGACGCTCCTATAAGCTATAAGCCAAAGTGCACCCACATCAGCTTGGCTTCTACAATGGGACCTCACAGTACCTTGTCCGGTTTGTTCCTGTTTTCCTTTCAGCATGCTGATTACCAATGATGACCTGGTGAAGATCTCTGACTTTGGCACCTCCAGGGAGCTCACTGACAAAAGCACTAAGATGTCCTTCGCCGGCACAGTCGCCTGGATGGCCCCTGAAGTCATTCGAAATGAGCCTGTGTCAGAGAAGGTCGACATCTGGTGAGTCTGAAAAAAGCTCTCTTGGTACTAAAAAAGAGAGAGAGAGAGAGTTACACTTAAGATCGTAGCTTGAAGTTATGATCTGGTTTTCTAAAGTGCTACATGGATGCAATAATGACTTTTTATCTTCCAGGTCCTTCGGTGTTGTACTATGGGAGATGCTAACTGGGGAGATCCCGTACAGGGACGTTGACTCCTCCGCTATCATCTGGGGCGTCGGAAACAACAGCCTCCAGATGCCCATACCGGACAGCTGCCCGGACGGCTTCAAGATCCTCCTCAGACAGTGTTGGTGGGTGAGACCCCTGTGACCGCTTAACAAACTGAAGAACAGGCTCAGGGAAAGTGTGAGGGGAGAGCTAAAAACAAGCCACCATCAGATGCACCAATATATAGCAGATCAGCTATTGAATGGAATAGTTTAAATGGGCGGGACTTGGTTTCATTGACACGTTCACCAGAGTTAACCAGGGTTGCACACTTACACACACTCCTTTGCAGGAACGTTAAGCCGAGGAACCGGCCGTCTTTCCGGCAGATTCTCCTGCACCTGGATATAGCGTCCGCTGATATTCTCTCCACCCCGCAAGAGACGTACTTCAAGTCTCAGGTACCGGAAGGAATGGGAGTCACAAAACTGAAGCAAACCAAACACGTTGTATGTACCATTAGAATTAGTCCCCATAGTCCCAATTGGATGACATTCCATATGTTGAACCCTGCAGGCTGAGTGGCGGGAAGAGGTCAAACAGCATTTTGAGAAGATCAAATCTGAGGGCACTTGTATCCACCGGCTAGACGAGGAGCTGATCAACCGACGCAGGGAAGAGTTGAGGTCTGTATTATTAAAATGAATCCTAATGCTCACTTTAGCCCGAAACATAACCCCTAACCCTAAATATAACCCTAATCAAAACCCCTAACCCTTATCATATCCCCTAACCCCTAACACTAAATATAACCCACACCATAACCCCTAACTCCTAACCCCTAACCCTAACCCCAAACACTAAATATAACCCCTAACTCCTAACCCTAACCATAACCCCTAACCCTAACTCCTAACACTAATTATAACCCTAACCATAACCCCTTACGCCTAACTATTAACCCTAACCATAACCCCAGCCCTAACCTCACCGACTGACCTGGGTTACGCTGCTTCCTATCCTATCTCATACTTGAGAAGGGACAAAGCAAACAAAGCAACAACAATTACGACAAAAACAAAGGAATAAAAAATCCGAAAACAAAGCTGGGATGGGAAAGGATGGGAGATTGTGGTCCAGCGTAACCCTAGTTAACCAACAAGAACCATCATAACCCTCGCATCCCTCAGTGTTCCTCCAAATAATTGAACCTTGTGGCTGAACGAGGGGGGGCCGAGAGTGCCTTTCTCTTTGATGACGCACGTGAGACCTCTTAGTGCGGAAGCCTCTTGGCGCGTCCACGTGCAGGGGACTGAATTCCTCCGGTGTGTGTGTCCCTCCTCAGGCACGCGCTGGACATCCGGGAGCACTACGAGAAGAAGCTGGAGAGAGCCAACAACCTCTATGTGGAGCTGAACGCCGTCATGCTTCAGCTGGAGCTCAAAGAGAAGGAGCTGCAGAGGTACGAAATCTAAATCTAAATCTGGAGGATTTAATCCTCTTTTTCGGTCCCATACATGCCCATACATGTCCCATACATGCCCACACACAGTGAAATGAGTTTCTCGGCATTTAACCCATCCTAGTATTAGGAGCAGTGGGCAGCTATTGCATATACAGCGCCCCGGGAAGCAGTGTTAGGGGGGAGGTCTGGTGCCTTGCTCAAGGGCACCTCGGCGGTGCCCATGAGGCTAACTGGCACCCTTTTCCAAGTACCAGTTCTCACTCCATACTTGGTCTGTTTTTCGGGGAATTGAACCGGCGACCCTCCGGTTCCCAAGTCCCAACAGACTGAGCTACTGCCGCCCCCCCCCCCCGAGTGAGTTAGTACCACGTTAGTACCAATGTCACTGTAACGCCTGGTGAATATATTGTTAGGATATTCGTTTCTTACAACAATCAAATAATTCCATTGCATTGTACTGTATTCCAAAAACTGTCAGAACTCATTTGAGACTTCATCCAAATGTTTCTGGAGCAAGAAGAAACACAAGTACGTCAATGATATACATTTTAATGTGCAATGTGCAATGTTCCTCAGGAGAGAGCAGTCTCTGGACAAGAAGTACCCTGGTCTGTTGAAGCCCAGCTCCAGACCAAGCAGCCCCTCCAACTCCATGGACAAGCTCATCAAGAAGAGAAACGTTCCCCAGAAACTGCCCTCAGGAAAGAGGTGTGAAAGCTCACTTCACGGGCCATCGAACAGAACAAAAAAAGTGTCATACTTTGTCATACATATGATCCGTTTTGGCAGAGAATGGCCACGCGTCTGGTATTTCATGTTCCTTTGTTTTTTGTCCACCATATTTTCTCCTTCCACATCCGCAGGACGGACCTCCTGAAGTCTGAGGTGATCATTCCCAAAATGGAGTCCTCTGTGGTGCAGGTGACCGTCCCGTCCTGCCCCAACCGGAGCTCCACCTCGCCCAGCCGCTCCCGGAGAGTGAAGACCCGCCACCGCAAGCCCGGCAAGGGCAGCAGCGGAGACCTGGCCGGGCTGAAGGCCACCCAGTCCGCTCCCAATGGATGCGCGAAGGCCCAGGATGGCGGCTCCGCTCCCGACCCCTCCAAGCACCTCCTGGACCCCAGCGCGGCGCAGCGCGCCGTCGGCCGCGACCAGCAGCAGAGGCAACTCTCCTCCTCCAGCCCCGACCTCATCTGTACCGCGCTGGAGGCCAAGGCCACGCTGGAGAGAGGGGGGAGCCTCAGCGCCTCCGCGGTGTTAGGGGGATCGGAGGCAGGGGCCGGTGGTCTGGAAGACCTGGCGGAGACGCCCCCGCGCAGCGACACGCCCAGCGAGGACGCCGCCTCCTTCCCGTTCTCCAGCAGCCCGGACTCGCCGTGCGGGAGGGGGGCGGCGGCGGCGGCGAGGAGGGGGTCCCTGGGCGTCCCTCGCCTCCCCCACGACGGCGAGGATAAGGACGAGGGAGCCGGAGCCGTGAGGATGCCCCGGGGGGCGTCCGGGGGCGTCGGGGGTCAGCACCTCACCCCCTCGGCCATCCTTTACCGGGCGGCCATCACACGCAAACAGGTACCGCGTAAAACCTAAATCCGCTGTATGTCGTAAAAACCGTGGCGCGGCAGAGAAACATTTTCACATGTATTCGTTGTCTGTCTCCGACTACAGAGGCGTGGAGTGTCATCGGAGGAGGAGGAGGGTGAGGTTGACAGCGAGGTTGAGTTGCCACGGAGACGGTGAGTTTTTCTCCATCTCCTCGCATGGAGACGCATTCTCTCGAAATCTCACGGTGAATGTTCTCTGTCACGATGCTATTTGCGATCACCGGATGACTGAATGCCTTCGGGGAGACAAACGGACAACAGTGACGCACCGTTTCAGTTCTATTCTCACCCATCAAATCCCCCTCTTCTAGACGCCCGACCAGCATCACCAAGTGCCCGTCGGTGTCCACCTTCAGCTCTGAGAACCTGTCGGTGTCGGACGGCGAGGAGGAGGGACACACCACGGACCGCTCCAACAGCGGCACGCCCGACGTGGTCAGCACCAACACGGACGACCGGCTGGACGACCGCAGCGACGACCTTCTGTCCCAGAGCTCGGAGATCCCGGCGGACAACACCGACCCGCCGCAGGCCTCCGACGGCCTGTCGGAGCGGGAGGGGGTCCCGGGCCAGGTCAAAGGAGGTCAGATGGACCCCGGGCAGAACCCCGGCGAGGTACGAAGCACTGCGTCTTTCAGTCACCAATCACCGTGTACCGATTTAGATCCACTGCTTTAGATCCCTAAAGCACAGTGATGTCCTCTCTCTCACTCATCTGTCTCTCTCTCATCTCTCTCCCTCTCTCACCTCTCTCTCTCTCTTTCTGTCTCTCTCTCTCTCATCTCGCTCTCTCTTATGTCTCTCTCTCTGTCTGTCTGTCTCTCTCTCATCTCTCTCCCTCTCTCTTATGTATTTCTCTCTGTCTGTCTCTTTCTCTCTCATATCTCTCCCTCTCTCTCATCTCTCTCTCTCTCTCTCTCATCTCTCTCCCTCCTCAGATGCGAGCCCTGTGCGATGACTCAGATTGTGACAGTGCGGAGCTGGATCAGTCGGGCAGCGGGGAACCCAGTCGTCCGCCCAGTGCCGGTGCTCCATGGACGTCGGGCCAGCCGGGCTCGGCCCCAGGGCCCCACGCGGGCCCGTCGTAGACCACGTGGACTGCCAGGCGTTGACCTAATCTACCTTACAGCTGAGCGGCTTCTTCCACCACCACCACCGCCACCACCACCACTACCCCCAGTGTTACACCAGTGCGTCCGTCTGTCTGTCGCGTTTAGCACACCAATTCATTAGCCACGTGAAACGTCGTCATACGGCTGATTTAGGTGTTAGCTGGTTTGTCATTAGGTTTAGCGATACACAGATGGCATCATGTGTGTGTGTGTGTGTGTGTCTGTCATGAACAGATGTCAGATCGTTTGGCAGCTTGTGGCATCAGGTAAAAGACATTTTTGTTTGTGTGGGTTTGTTTATTAATGGTTTTTAAGAGTTTAGGCAGATAATGACCCAGATACCTTTAGCAGCTGTTCCATGTGCGCAAAAATAAAACGAAAAAAAATCAAGACGCACAAATGATATACTCCATGTCTTTTCGACACCCTAGCACCCCCTGTGGGAAAAGCTTGGTATACATATTTGTGTTAAATAATAATAATAATAATGTAAAAATAAATTACATACCACACATGAAAAATACAAATTTATTTTACGTGTAAAATAGAATTTAAGACTAAATGTTATGCAGCCCGATGAAGAAATGCATGACTACATGTTGACTTATGATGATGTGTCTGTTTTATATTTTGTGAGAGAGTTTACACTTTTTTAAATACTTTTTGGTTAATAAATATTGTTTTTGGCACTTCAAAAAATAATGTCAAGCCGAATGAAGATATTATCTAACGGGAAATGTTTTCCATTACCACAGTTTGAAATACAATTTGCTTTTTGGGATGATTTATATGATTGCGGATTATCTATCATTTAAAAGGACTGAAGGGAAGTCACATTATTCCAATGTAATGTCAATCCCATTGCTGCAGTTTTTTTTGCCCGTCAAGATTTTTAAATAACGGTTGATAGCGTTTGGTTATTCAGAGTAACATGTAATGCTTTAAGGTGCTGCATGCGTTTCCTCTACAACGACCTTTGGCTTCTGACTGGACATGAAATCTCTTGACAAATGCTACCAACCGTCATGGTCTTGTCAACTAAAGATAGAGGCAGGTATTGTTAAGACTTAGGATTGTTTAAGATTCAATAGTTTACTAATTGTGTAGGCCTCAGCTGAACTATCCCTTTACACTTCCCGGTTACAGCAAAGCAGAATAGTTTTGGAAAAACACTGCTCTCTAGTGGTACTAGTAAAAATGTAAATATAAAACGAACAAAATAAATATCCTTCGGATTTAAATAGATGTTTCCTTTTTATACAGCATTGCACATTGTACCTGTGACATATGAACTATATCAAAATATGAATAAATAATGTATTGGTAAAACAATGTTTGTTTACAATGATTGTTTGGTTTTGGATGCAGCATTGGGAGTGAAATGCGTTTTGAGTGTAAAAGAAGATCCCATTTGGTATGCCCAGGATACACTAATGGCGTTGCCCTTGCCCACCAGTGGATTGTGGTTATGCAATGCAGATATTTTCAATATAATAATAATTTAAAAAAAAAAACAGATGCAAAACAATGATGGCATGTCACATTTTTTATTTTTTTAAGCTCTTCAAACAATTCAATTGCACCCAGATCTACAACAGTTTGAGAAATAGCACAATGGAAGTGTTTCTTCATCCTGCAAAGAATAAAAAAACGTTTTTAAATCCGACCCAGGCATAAAGGATAGCAAGTAACTAGTGTTAAATCTTAAGATTCCTCTTCTTTGTGTTTCTTAATTTAAATACCTCAGCGTGGTACACTTCTACAAGACCTAGGCGTCTCATGTCCGTCACCCAAACCCCCCCCCCCCCTCCCAACCCCGCCTTGCAGTCCCCAGCCCTGCAGTTAAAAAAAATATTTTCTCTATTTAAAACAATTTTTTTTTTTTTTGTTATTATAATCCCCATTATCTTATTAATTTCAGAGAAAACAAAACACTACTTTTTCCCCCTGCCTCGGGTCGGGGCCCCCCCGACCCTCCCAATTCCAGGAGGCGAAGGCGAGCCCGACCCATCAAAATCCTGTGCACAACCATGTTTGTCATCATGTTATTATTAAGTTTAAAAGACCTGATTGAGAAACAAAAAATGGATGGAATACAGGAATGACCCAAGTTCTCAGCTTAGTTACGCAGCTTTAGTACGCTCCATTCAACTCTCACCTTTAAATAGAAATGTAGGATTATAGCAACAACCTTCAAAAAAAAATAAAAAAAAATAATAGTTTCCATACGTCTTCAAGTGTACTTTAAAAAAACAAACAAAAACAAAATAGGTATATCCACATAACATTAGCCATCATGTCTCATTCATGAAGTATTGCCGTGGATAATAGGGGCAACTAGCGAAGGATTAGATTAAAGAGTGGGGTATTAAATAAAAAATAAATAGGGAGGGTTCTAAATGGGGGGCGAGAACAGTCAATCTATGGTTTTTTTTCTTCATTTTTACATTTTTCTAAGAAAAATCTGACATAAAAAACACCCATTTATGTATTTTCAGATTTTTCCAAAAACGTTTCAGCTATATCAACAAGGTCTTACGGAAAAATACAGTGAAATAAAGGAGAAACAAAAACAAAAATATATTTTTAAAAACTACTCAAAGAGGGAATTTAAAAACAATAAATAAATAAAACATCATTACATCAATGATATAATTACAGCTGAGTAGGCATCAAAACCAAAAGAAAGGAAGAGTTCAGAGAACTTAGTTTTTGCATTAAATCCAGTAAGGAGCTCTTGGTACAAAAGTAGAGGGGTCGGTAAGATAAGGTGCAAATGAAGAACCTCCAAGTCAGTTGGCTGCCAGTCCCGTGGCTTCAGAGGACAGCCTAGCAACAACAGGAAAAACAACAAAAACTGTTGAAATAGACTGCATTTTATACAGCGCAGCACTGACTCCCATTCACCAATTTGTGTACAAATTGGCGAATGTGTGTGTTTTTCTCCGTCAGCCATGCAACGAGACAACCAGCTAGTCAGGAGCAGTGAGGGTTAAGGCGTCTTGCTCAGGGACACCACAACACTGGGCTGAGGAGCCGGAGGATAGAACTAGCAACCTTAGGGTTGCCAAACAACCTGCTCCATCTCCCGAGCAGCTTATGCACACGACGCAATGTACTACTTTCAAACAACCCATTTTAATTTCTTTCAACTAGAAACTATTAAAGTTTGAATTAACATTACGGCACCATTTGGAATGGCAGGATAAAGCTATAGTGCACTAAATTCCTGATGAGTGCAGGGCTACTAGCGTACGGAAGCTTACCGGGCATTGATCAGGTACTCTGCCAGGCTGATGCTGGCCGGGGAACCAGTGATGGTGACCTGGCGGTCGGTGGACCCATCCATAGGGTTGGCAATCTTGATCTGAGCGCCAGACATCTGACGGATCTCATTGATCTTCGACCCCTGGCGGCCAATAATGCAGCCGATCAGCTGTCGTCAGGCAACACAACAAGAGGGGGGAAAAGCACTGTGTGAGTGGATGTCAGGTTGCCATGGATACAACACTAGATGGGGGTATGAGGCATCACACTTCAAGAAGCGTGGATAGGATAACGCTCCCCATGTTGCCACGGCAGTAACAGGGTGTAAACCTTTTTTTTTTTTTTTTAAAACACCGGTGAGTGGATGAGAAGGTCCTTCAAACTTACATCATTTGGAATGGTCAGCTCATGAGAGCCAGTTTGAGCAGAAGCATCCATCCCAGCTGCAGAGAGAGCACACACACAGAGGGTAAGGACAGTTAGTTCCCGAGGTCATTAAGAAAGAACCAGCTGTGACCACCTACCCTGAAAGCCCTGGTTGCTGGGTGCGATGGGGAAGGGGCTCTGTTGCATGGCTAGCTGGTGTAGTTTGGTGAGCTGAAGACAACACAAAAAGGTTTACCTTACATTGAATACAAATTAAAATGCGTAAATCATGCATTGCATTTAAAGAATAAATCAAAGCAGTCAATTGCCAACGTCCAAAAACTAACGAGAGGCCGTAAACCAAACATGAAGACACAACTTAAATTTGTAAAGTAAAATAAATTAACCAGAATGTTCTTCAAAATTGTAATCCTTAAGAAAAACGTTTATGGTATTAGTACATAGCATAGACCATAGGGATAATACCTTAAACATTGTCTAAGAGAATAATACTGATGGAAAAAGGATGAAATAGACAGACAGTAGCTTAAAAAAGGAAACCCAATATTTTGAAAATCAGGTGGATGTAGACTCTGCAACACTTAAATTAATCACAATTAAAAGTCCCTTTAACTGGCCAATTAGGAGCATGGTCCTTAATAATTATCTGTTGTCAATATTCATTTATCCTTGTTGCCATTGAGGCTACCAAGGGGTTTAATTTTTTTTTACTTTGCGGCACAGGAAAAAAATAAAAAAATAAATAAAAAACGCACCCTGAAATTCAAGCTGTGAATTTGTTAAACTAAAAATATATATACATCCAACAAAGGAGAAACGGTGGCAAGACGTACTCTATAGAGTGCATGGACACTGTGCCCTACGTCCTGCCCCTTAGTTGCCCATTCATCAAATGGAAAGACATCAGGCGCATTGCATTTCACTTTGAAATACAGCAAGCAACTACAAACTCAAACATATCGGTGAGCGGGGACATCTTTCACTAGATGTTTGATGAGGGCATCAAGTAAAACACGGTTAACATGCACCAGAATCAGCAAGACATTTCTCCGTTGATCCCAAGAGAGAGAATGGTGAAAATACAGCGGAACTGAACGTCTGGCTGAGGAAGACTGAAAAAGGAGCCAGACTGCGTGGTCTCTCTCATTGCATGAGGTTGGCCTAGACGTGGTCTCTCTGGGAGAGATACAATTAATGATTTGCAATCGATAAGTAAAAAAAAAAAAGAAGCCCAAATGAATAATTAATTTAAGTTTCACGCTATGAGCGGTTGGCGGGGGAAACAGGAAGTCACAGGGTTGGAGTTCAGAGACGATGTCATTACTTCTACCCTCCGTCTCCCCCGCCCCCCTGACCAAGACAAAAATTAATGGAATCACTTACAGAGGGTCCTTCACTTAGATCTTGCTGTGGGATGGCGTGCTGCCCTTGGACAGCGTAAGCCTGTAAGACAAGAAGCAGTACGATGAGGAATAACTAAAGCAAAGCGGTCTCCAGCGACTGTGTTTAGAAAAGGCAGACACAAAAACACAAGAGAAACTAAAAAGGCACTCAGTAGAGCGCATAACCCCGCCACACCAAAAAGTCCCCTGGGTCAGTCAACTGTTCCTTGGCCCACAAGTAATCCAACTACCAAGTTGTGTCCAATTCCATACCCAACTTTGAGAGTTATCTTGTCAACAGTCAAAGAGGGGCAAAAATATAGACCTTTTCCCCATCTTCGATGGCAGAGGTTAACAAGCCAAAGAGTGCAAGGCACTGCATAGTAAAAACGGAAAAGAAAACTTCCACCTTTAAACAAAACCCTCAAAGCATGTGGATCCTTAATGTTGAGAAAATGTGCAGCCCAATGGGGAACCAAAACAGACGACCTCCTTACCTGACCACCTGCAAAGATGACGGGAGAGCCTGAGGGTTTGGGCCGGTAGGGGATGGTCACTCCCTTTGGTGGAGACTACAAACAAAAACAACAAGAACCATAACCTACTTTGCTCTACTTTACTCCGCATACAAACTACCCAGGTTCCCTAGCCCATAACGAGGACGTACGGTACAGCTGGACATTAGCACAGAGTGAGCTCCTGCGGCATGCCTACCTCAAGCATGACAACGCAGATCTGCTTGACGCACTCGATGATGGACTGTGGGATCCCTGCAATGGTGATGGCGCGCTCCGTTGAGTTGGGCAGCATGTCTCCTGCTACCTGTACCTGAGCTCCTGTTGACTGGGACGACAACCAACCGTTAACGCCACAGCCGCTAACGCCACAGCCGCTAACGCCACAGCCGCTAACGCCACACTTGCCACTGACCGCAAAATCACTAACTTCTGTGTGTGCTGAGGATCAAAGTTGGCCCGGTAGAAATAAACACTGAATTCTGCATTTGGTCAAAGTACGGCAGTGTTTCTAGAATTTCGTAAATGTGTAAAAAAGGTACATTTCCCGCCACTGGAGGGACCGTTTTCCCCGTCGACGCGGAGCAAACAAACCTCTCTGATCTCCTTGATCTTGCAGCCTCCCTTGCCGATCAGCGAGCCACACTGACTGGCCGGGACAACGATACGCAGGGTGACCGGGGGCTTGCTGGTGGCTGTGCTGTTAGTCATTGAGCTGCTGATATCCTGGAAACAGTAAACATACATTTAATATACTGGTGACCAGAGGCGGCAGCAGCAGCAGCCTCCTCCCCCCACGCTTCCTCATTTGAATTGCCATCTGGGCGACGATATAGCCATTTACTAAAAATAAATCCAGGTTTTAATTGGTTCTAAACAGGTATTGCACCAGCCCCTTATCTCACCCATGCACTATGAATACTGCCTCCTGGTCGCAAAGGATGTCCAGCTGGTCTGGGTAGGAGTTACCTCTGTCCCAAATACCCTGTTCCTCTACACCTCCTTTATTGTAGGGTGCAACACATGTGTATGTCTGGTAGTTACTTTAGTGACACATGATGGAATACCTTGCTGCAAACCAATTTCCCCATGGGTACAAATTAAACACATACACACGCACGTCTATATCACGTTCATAATGTGTTTACGAAAGAAAGTGTCCCCACCTCCTCCAGCTTCTCGATAATCATGGAGAAGGCTTTAAAGATGGCGGTGGTCGGTCCGGCCAGAGTTATAATCCTCTCTGGACAGTTGCCCTCTGAGATGTTGATTCTGGCACCACTCTACAGAGCGGAGAAAGAAAAGAAAACACAAGAAAGTTAAACACGTGACTTATTGTGAACGACATGCGACTTATATTATGATGCTTGTTGACATCAGAGTACTTGCCTCCTCCCTCATCTTCTTCACAGTCTCTCCTTTCTGTAGAAGTAAAATACCATTAACGAAAAACCAAAGTGGATTCGAGGAGTGAATGCAAATGTTATCTGATGTAAACAAACCGCTTACCTTGCCGATGATGCTTCCAACCTCCTACAAGACACCAAAAAGCATTGAATGAATCGAGAGCTACAGCTGCTACTACCATGAGACATTGAACTATATACACACACACACCAGAGCAAGAACAAGGCAGTAATGGTCATCACCACAGGGGACTCACCTTTCCATGCATGAGAAGCCTGATAGTCAGAGTCACATTCAGCCCTCCTTCAACAACACCAGAGTCCATTACTGCGGTACAATTAAAACCTCTAGACTTGCCAAGAAAAAAATCTTTGGTCTCAAGATCTGCAAAAAATAAATAAAAAATAAAAAAGGAAAACGGACAGATTCAGGTCAAGAGATTTCCCTCAAATGTGTATTGTCGTCGACACGTTTGAATGAAGTTGTGTAAATGTGGTCATGTTTGTTTGAAAAGTACACGTCTGAACGGGATAACAACTCATTAATATTTAGTAAACGTCGGCGGTTCTCATTACTCGATCAGATGTGCAACTTGCATGGCTGACGTTAGCTTAGCATGACGCTCATCATCACACAGTGGCCAGCAATAACGCCGCTGGTGCAACTACGCTTGTAAAAAACATTTATATCCCGCTAAAAAGAGGTCAGACTAGTAGTTTGTACGACGCTTAACCACCGGGCTAGCTATTTATTATTATAATAAACAGCTGACTTTAGACTGAGATCGGTGAGAGTGATCCTACAAATTGAGCGGTGGGGCATCTCCAAAGCTAAAAGCACATTAAAGCCTAGCCTCGGCTAACCTACTTATCCCACACAGCTGCGATTCAACTACTCCAATTCTAACTCAAGAGAATGCACCTTCCAGGCTGTCCGTCAGTCAAATGATGTCGTTAACAAGTGATGAATACCATATGTTCCACACACACACACACATATACACACACACACACACACATACACACATACACACACACACCCCTCTCTGCTAAGCGTTAGCTCAGGCGATAGCCGCATCCCCTCAATGTGCGGCCTACAGCAACCGAGCTAAAAAGCGCAGCATCCGTTCATCTTTTCACCGGCAAAAATAGAAAATATAATAATTCACGAATCCTCACCCGCTCGGTTCCTCGTCGGGGAGGGGGGAGGGTAGGGTAGGGTAGGGCGGAAGGGAGAGGGAGAGGTTCGGGAGGGAGTTGTAAGAGGATTCGGGGGAAGAGGGAAGAGAGAAAATGCTGCGGCGGCGGCTCGGTCAGACTCCACTCTGCTGGCTGGCTGCACAAAAGACAAACGGGGCTCCACTTTGCCCTTTGAACCCCGACCAATCACCACCAACACCCCCCCCCCCCCCCCCCCACATTTAGGCGTGACCTCAAACCGTGGGTTATTTGATATTAGATTAGATTAGATACATTTAGATTAGATTAGATACATTTTGATTAGATTAGATTATAATTTATTGTCAGTGTGCAGCACAAGTGTACAGTACATCGAAATCAATTTGGCATCTAACCAGAGTGCAAATGTTGCAGTAAAGTGCAGGTAATATATAAAGTACAGTTGTTGAATAATATGTAAAAAAAACTGTAAATTATTTTAAAAAAACCTGTAAAAAAACTACTACTAAATTAGAATATATTACATTATTAGAATAATACCAGAATATAAAAATATTAGATTATTAGAATATTAGAATAATTTTATTAGAATAATACTACTGATATTAAAATATATTAGATTCAAATGTAGTCATTGCACAGCACAAGTACAGTACAGCAAAAATAATGTGGCATTTTCACTCATTCATCACGTTATTTAAAAAAACGAAATCAATAGAAAAATAATACTCTGTTTTGGTCCAGTTATTCCTTTTTTCTTCATCCAGGAAATAAAACAAAGGAACAAACTTATACATACATACCTTTCATTTTTTATTTAGACAGATTTGGGTTTATAGTTTTGAACATCGAATTATTATTAAAGTGCATGTATAATAGGTATCAATACAATGTTAATAAAATAAATATTGATGTATTGATTAATTTACTCATTATTCCAATGATAATTCCAATTAATTTAGCAATTCATTAAACAGTGACTTGGCATGGGATCTACTGTTCCAAGATGCAGTTTTATAAAAATCCAATAGATGGCACAAAACAACCGCTTTTGTTCCGATACGAGCCGTTGGACTATAGCAGCAGTGTGTCTTTATAATTATCACCATATCAAATTAGCGTTCAACCTTGTTACAGAAAAGGACATATACTCAGACTAAGTAGAGACTAAAGTTAAAATTGAAGAAGTAAAAAACTTCCAAGCAATTCTACGCACGTCTCTTGGCCATTGTGTTCAAGGACAGATAGTTACCATGTTGTGTTTTAATGGAGCCATGAGCGGCATCAAGGTCTTCTCTCTCTCTCTCTCTCTCTCTCTCTCTCTCTCTCTCTCTCTCTCTCTCTCTCTCTCTCTCTCTCTCTCTCTGAGATGTTTTTATAATCATGATTGTGGCAGCGTTTCACAGCAGTTTGACTAATTAAACAGAGTTCCACTACGCCCAGCTGTTTCACAGATAAGACAGCCTCGTCTGTGCGTCTCTTCAATGTTGGCCAATGGAATCAAATGGTAAATAAGATAGAAATTCCAATGAAGTTGTGCATGCACACACGGACACACGCAGACATGCACAATGCATACACACACGCAGACATGCACAATGCATACACGCACGCGCGCACACACACATACACATACACACACACTCACACACACACACACACACATACACACACACACACACACACACACATACACATACACACACACTCACACACACACATACACACACACACACACACACACACACACACACACACACACACACACACACACACACACACACACACACACACACACACACACACACACACACAAGCACTTCACAAATCATAGCGCATATTTTCTCTTTTGGTCTTTATAGCTGTTGTGCTGTTGTGAAAGAGGGACGGTTCCATCCTGCACCCAAAATGCTGAGCCTCTGTCGGGTTTCCCTGAAATGCGGCTCATTAAACTCATATTCCCGACTGTTTATGGTCGTCCTCTCTCTCTCTCCCCCGAGAACAAGCCTCAGCTCAAATGAAAGGGTGAGGCCCACGTTTGCCAGCCTCCAGACGTGTCTTCTCAAACACAGAGTCTTGACTATATACAGGCCCAAGTACGACAGTCGTTTGTTAATTAAACAAATATAATACGTGTCAACAAAATGCACAATGCATGTCTCAAAGCAGCAAACAAAAACACATGTTGTTGTTTTTTTACATCTTGTGTCCATGGCCAGGAAGATGCAAGTAGAATCGCTGATACGACCAGCGTCGAGCTATCTGAAAAACACAGGGAGACGAAAAATATTGACCTTTCAGAATTAATTTGAACCGCGGCTAAATGAAGATAATTCATTTAGCCGTGTTTTTGGTTTGTTGAATTGGGAGGGCGTATTTATAAATGATGGGTTGCTTTGTTTCCTGTTAATCTAACTCTTCTGTTTCCTTCTTCTGTCTTCCTCTCTCTAGCAATGTGAGGATTCGGAACTAATTGCTTGTGTTGATTTTGAACAATGAAACAGTGAAACATGACATAATGAAAGGCCTTTGACAATTATAAGACAACAGTGGCTCTATGCATCCTGGTAGTCTGAGAAAAAGGGAACACATTTCTCCCAACACGTCTTCATTCATCTGCCAGGAAGCCTCAACGCTGCGATTTAGTCAACGGCCAGAAAACCCGTTTCAAATCCTCTTTGTGTGGATTGCAAAGAAGCTTTAAATATACATTTATGAATTCATGATTTACAATATTCACCACGTCCCTAAGATTCATCTTTTTTCATTCCGGAAAGAGGTGCAGTTTCCCCCAATTTAGATTCTCCTGAATTTATAGGGAGTCTCTTTAGAGGATTACAAAGAAGCCTTAAATATACATTTATGACTTCATGATTTCTTTAATATTCACTCCCCATCCTTGAGATCCTTTAGTTTTTTTCATTCCATGAAAATCTCAGTTTTTTTCTTCGGCTGGCTTCTCCATGCCACCTGCGGTGCAAACGATCACGGTGCCAAACTCACCAGACTGCTGCTGCACAGAAGAAGACCCCTCGGTTAACAGCCTGGACCCGAGCCAGACACAACCTCTGGAGACTTGATGCACAGTACATCCTTAACACATAGAGAAAAAACTGATCTGTTATTTTGCAATGTGGACAGAACGGGCAACGTAGTCCACACAATGGTAACAACCAATATGAGGATCTACAGAGAAGATACAAAGAGTAGGCTTTGTGTCATAACAAAGCAGGGTTCATTATTTGACGACGGCACTGTAACGTGGAGAGAGGGCCTCTCTCTTTGATCTGGAGAGCAATCAGGGAATGAGAGATTACCGCGGGGAGAGGGAGAGCAGTGTGAACTCTTCATCCTATCCACACTCTTCCTCTCTCATCTGCTTCTCCTCCTGACCAATTGCTTACATAATGATCAGCTCACATTTCTCTGTCGTCTTTGCTCTCTGGCACTCAAGGGCCCTCAGATGACATGATGCTCCTCTCTCTTTCTTTTCTCCTCTCCACTCTCCTCTCATCGGTTTTGTCCTCCTCTGCTCTCCTCTCCTTTCGGCTCCTTCACTCTCTCCTCTTCTCTCCTCTCCTCTCCTCTACTAAGTTACCCTCTGATTGGCTCTCCTCTCCTCTCCCTCCTTCTCTCTCATCGGTTGTCCTCCTCTTCTCATCCACTTCTCTTCTCTCCTCCCTCCTCTTCTATTCTCTCCTCCTATCCTCTCCCTCCTCTCCTTAACTCCTCTCCTCCTTTTCTCTCCTCTCCTCTCCTCCCCTCTGTCCTCTACTCTCCTCTGCTCCTCCTCCTTTCCCATCTCCCTTTTCTCTTCAGGCCTGAAACCTCCCTCCCTCATTCCCACTTATTTCTCCTGCAGCGCTTTCGTCTGTCAACAACAACCAACAGACTTGTGTGACACTACCCACTCCCCTCTCCTCTCCTCTCCTCTCCTCTCCTCTCCTCTCCTCTCCTCTCCTCTCCTCTCCTCTCCTCTCCTCTCCTCTCCTCTCCTCTACCCTTCCCTGTCCTCTCCCCTCTGTCGAAAACTAGCATTCCCTGCCCTGGCGCTGCTACCTGCAGCCATTGAGTGTTGCATGGGACCGCCTCTCTACCCATTGTGGCGTCTCCCAGCTTGTTTATCTCTCAGGGTGGCCTGTGTTGTGTTGTGGCTGGATGGAGGGGTCATGACAGCAAGGACAATGCGTCCCGTCCAGTCACACCGGAGTCTGGATGGCTATACTGTGTCTGCACATGCAATATTAACATTGTTGGTATTGTACAAATGGACAAATTCAATTACTGGCAGTGATTCAAATCTGCGTAATCAATTTCAATGTGTTGCTCTGGTGTGGATTACACGTGCAACTAAATCTCAGGGATAATTCATGGGAAAGATGATTGTGTGAGAGGAAGCGACGAGACAATTAAGGAGATGTCATCTAACCTCCAATGATCTTTGATTGATTAGGAATGAAATGCACTTTTGACTTCTGGTGACGAGTTGTTCTCTTACCTTCCTTTGTTGAAACACACTATGGTAAGTCGCTTTGGATAAAAGCGTCTGCTAAATTACTGTAATGTAATGTAATGATTCGAACATGTTAGTTAGTTTATTTACAACCACGGTCGTACATTCCTTGATAACATAAAAACAATATATGATAAACATGCATGTGCATGTTTGTGCACCTAACGGAAAGACATGGACAAAATAGGAAAACATGGAGTCCACCTGGAGTTTGCCTTCACTAATCCAACATGAACCCTTCGGAGTGTGGCCCTGCATGGCGCTGGCGCACAGCGATGCCCACGGCCCGGCAGAATGCGCTCCGCGGGAGTGTGAACACGGGGTCAGAGATAGCTCCGCTATACGGACACGCAGCCACGTCACACACACACACACACACACACACACACACACACACACACACACACACACACACGCGCACACGCGCACGCACGCACGCACACACACACGCACACACACACACACACACCTTCTGCAGCAACAGATAGGAAGAGGACGGCCCGCGGAAGTCACACAGCGAGAGGTGAGTGAGTATATCTGCTGGCAGTGGCTATAAAACCCGGTCCTAGTCGTGGAACTCATACAAAGGACCGGGGCTGCCTGCATGGTCACGCATCGTCGTCGTCGTCGTCGTCCCCCCCCCCTTAAATAGGTTGCTCCCACAGAGACGAGTAATTGCCGTGGCATCTTGGGGGCAAACGCACCCACCGAGCAGCAGCACGTCCGCATTTGAATGCCAATTACTCCGCGGGATGAAGTCAAGTCATGTTATGCGAAGCGAGACGTGAAGGATCCTCCGGACTGACTCTGTGTGTTGACGTCCGTAGAGGAAGGGCCGCAACTGGAATCTCCCCACCCACCCCACCCGGGGGACTAACGTATACTAATTAGCATTACAGAGCGCAGTCCTCCACCCTGGCCTTGGTCAAACACAGTGACACGCTTGTGACCTCGGTTGTATTAATGTGACGCAGGGTATGTATGGAGAAATAGCTGCATTTATTTGAATGCAATGGGAATGAATGGAGGACGTGACAAGAATGTCTTTCTTTCTATTCTTCACCACACCATGGTAGTTGGTAGTATCGTGGGTATTCTATGTAGAGTCTATTTTATTTGTATAAATCCTTAATCACAGTTAGAGTTTTAAAAGGCGGCAGAAGCAGACTGGTTGGATGGGGTATAGGGGTGGACGAGGAACATGTAGAAAACCTCTAGTCTAGTATGGCTGCCTCTTGGCAGCATGGGGCAGGCTAGTGCTGGCTAACGGGTCCATTAAGCCGTAATGGGAGCCAAGGGGCACTCCTAGGAGCCAAACGACCAGCGTTAAAAACGGTGGGTTTTAAGTTTAGATTTGAATGTTTCAGCAGAGCCAGCTTGCCTGATTACAGGTGGCAGACTGTTCCACAGATATAGTGCGCTCGGTAAGAGAAAGCTCTATTGCCTGCTGATTTCTTTCTAACTTTAATTGGTATTGATATTGATAAGGCCAGCTCCTGGAGACCGTAGGGGCAGAGAAGGACAATAATATGGTATTTCAGGTGTGAAGGTGCTGATACGTTTTTATTATTAATAATAATAATATTATTATTATTATTATTATATTTATTATGATGTATTATTTAAAATGCTCTATTGGAGCATCTGTAGAAGACTGAGACGGGCATATCCTTGATTTAATGTTAGAGTGAGGTTTAGGGGAGTGTGTGTAACAGTGTGTAAACCTCACTCCCCTAACACCTAAAAAGACGTCCTAGTGATGAAGCTACGGCCTGTTGGGTTGTTAGCTTCCCTTGTTACAGCGTCTGCCTCTCATGCTGGGCGTTGTGAGTTTGAGACCAGTGCGGGACAGTCACTGTTACATGTACAGAAGTTACAATAATGCGTGTTAATATGGATTTCAAAATGAATATTGTGAGGCTAAAATCACTACCATCGGGTGACAAAGTTCTACCCAACAGGTTCAAATGAAATATAACTAATCTCCTGTTGTTGTTTTTTTTATACATGCTGAGATCCTAATTGTTATAGTGTATTTCGAGCTGTCGCAGCACAGTTTTAGACACAGCTCGCTTAACCGGTTTTCGTGGAAAATTACATTTCTTATTTAAATAAAGCATTTAGAGTGGTTTCATTCCATTATGCTCTTAGCTTCTCAGAACGCTGAAACACGGGCCAATCAGCGTCTGGTGTGTTTTTGCGACTGCAAAAGATAATTACACGTGTCAATTTATGCATGTTGGACCACCTTTCAAAGTTTATTGTGCCACGGCTCAATTTGGCAAGTGGAGATTATCTTGATTGCATTACTTGCTTACTTGAGTGTATAATTCCCAGTTAAATAGCCCACCGGGTTCTAACGGGCTTTTCGTTGAAATCAAAAGTCTCATGATTGTGTGCATGGACCAGGTGTGAGTGATTTTCCCCTCGCAAGATTACACTTTTGAAAATATGGCCATTTGAAATCCATATTAACAGGCATTATTGTAACTTCTGTAAGTGTGAGTATAAGAGCGGTCGCCTCACAAAGGTTGCGGGTTCCATTCCCCTGCTCCTCCTAGCCAAAACTGCCGAGGTGTCCTTGAGCAAGACAGCCCTGACGTGCGCTGGCTGTCTGCTTGCATGGCTGACTTCGCCGTCAGTGGGGCCGTTTTTATGAATGGGTGAATGTGAGGCATGACTTAAAGCGTAAAGCGCTTTGGATAAAAGCGCTATATAAAAGCAGTCCATTACCTTTACCATGGACAGCCGATGAGTCATGGTTTAAAAAGCGGAGACGTTCTCTGGGGGTCTAACTTCAGACCGTATGGGCTGCCGCGGTCCTTTTGTTCTTCTCCCTTGCCCTCTTCCAGGTCACAGCAAGGTCATCCATTGACTGAGCTGACGACTGTATAGACGTGATGCTGACTGATCTGAGAGCACAAGTGAATTTCCTCCTTCTCCTGTGTGTGTGTGTGTGTGTGTGTGTGTGTGTGTGTGTGTGGTGTGTGTGTGTGTGTGTGTGTGTGTGTGTGTGTGTGTGTGTGTGTGTGTGTTCGTGTGTGTGTGTGTGCGTGTGTGGTGCGTGTTTGCGTGTTTGCGTGCGTGTGTGTGTGTGGAGCGCATGTCTTGTACGGGAAACATCTCAATCAAAAGGACAATAGAGCAGATCATGTACCAGACACCCAGCTAAAAAGGGACCCGATCTTATCCACGCCGACCGGCTGTCGATGTTCGCCCGCATGCCGCCACCAGAAAACTGAGCTGAAACATGAGGCTTGTCTAAATAATGTTTTTTTTTCCCCTCACAAATCCTTTCATGCCATGAAAGACATCCATGTCCTTTGGAAGGGTACAGACCACTGGACAATGTCAGTCCTATAAGGGTTATCCTGGACTTTGAAAGGACTGATGGTCTCTGATTAACGTATGGGCACTACTCAAATTATCAATGTTATTTACGTGTGTGTGTGGAAATATCACTTATAGCCTAACATTAGCTGACTGATGTAGCAGTGCTACAGTATTTTGTGACTTGGCTTTCGGTGACTCATCGAAAGCAACTGCACTTCAGAAACTGACTGGCGGATAAAATGGATTATTCATTAACTTTACACACACACACACACACACACACACACACACACACACACACACACACACACACACACACACACACACACACACACACACACACACACACACACACACACACACACACACAGTCACCAAATCACCCAAAAGAAACGTAATTATGACTTAATACTGGATGTGTCCACAGACCTCACTCTCTAGCCCACCCCCATCATCACACCCCCCCCCCATCCCTTCGCATCCCACGTCTCCATGGACCCAAACGCTGCAGCGTCACCGGCCAGTCTAAAAAAAAAAAGAAAGAACTGCGTTATTTTCTCCCGGCTGTGTGGCGGCGGGCTGCAACGACAACCCAGCGACGTTACGCGTGAGAGGCACCGGGGGGATAACACAACACACACACACACACACACACACAGAGGATCGGCAGTGGAACAAGTGGATTCAAGTGAAAAATACATCCGTGAGAGGGAAGCGGAGGAGGTGGTGGATCGTTTCGGTCTGTTTTTTTCAATTTTTTTTTTAGGAACGCGTTGTTGTTTACCCATCTCTCTCTCTTTTCTCTCTCTCTCTCTCTCTTTTCTCTCTCTCTCTCTCTCTCTCTCTCTCTCTCTCTCTCTCTCTCTCTCTCTCTCTCTCTCTCTCTCTCTCTCTCTCTCTCTCTCTCTCTCTCAACACACATGAGCAGCCCGGTGTCGAGAGATGTAGCGACCGTGGTGTACCATCATGTCAAGAGCAGGATAACTATCCCCGGCCGACCGTAGTGCTACACGTATCTACCTACAGTCGTCCAGAGTGAAATGAGAAAAGGTAAGGTTGTTTAATGTTCAATATCGGGGTGGTTGGTGTGTGTGCGTGCGTGTGCGTGTGCGCGTGTGCGTGTGTGTGCGTGTGCGTGTGTGTGCGCGCGTGTGTGTGTGTGTGTGTTTTCCATAATAAAAAACATGAGCTCGATTCATGAGCCAATTGTTTCCTATTGATCGTGAGCCTGTCTCGCTTTACGATTGCTTGCCAATGACCGAAAAAACAATATAGCACATACCCATGGAAGTCGTATGTCTGCCCTCCTCATGACATGTCATGACAGCCGGTCGGGTGACGTGAGCTCCCCCCCCCCCATCTCCCCCCCCCTATACATCTCACCCACCGTATCGCCTTCCTTACTTCACCTGGCGGATGGACACAGCCCAGGGTCAAAGACAGACATGCCTGGGCTTTAGGGGGAGCCTTCCACCTTTGGTGGAATATAATTGTAATAATTGATTATTATTGATGATCGAGTGAGGCTATACCTTGAGGTGTGATTCACGACACAATAAGAACGGGCAAGTCGGTCTCTTTCATTCATTCACAAATATAGGGACATGTGTCATGGAATTGATGAATCAAAGTTCTGAGACCAAGTCATTTCTTATAGATAGGCCTACGGTTATCTGTAGGAGCGTGTGTGTGTGTGTGTGTGTGTGTGTGACTATCCTGCGGTGTATACTGTCAAATATCGTATGAATTAATAATTGCCTTTAATTGTGTTTTAATCGATTTGATCGAGAACACAAACGTCTTTTTCTCCTTAGAGTGTCATTCCCAAGTCTGCCGTTTAAATGCATAGGCCACCATTTTTGGTTTGTTTATTTTTTATTTTTTATTTTTTTGAAGCAGCAACCCAAAACAAAAAAGAGAGAAAAAAGAAAAGAAAAGAAAGAAATCAATTTCAGATTAAACAACAGCTGACTCCTGTAGTTGGCCGAAGACTCACAAGGCCTGTGAGTGTGGATCGATGGAGCTAGGTTACATCAGCTCCCCGTTGATGTAGTCCAACAAGACTACCCCACAATTAAGAGCCCATTATGTTACTGGGGGAGGGGGATGATTAATGATTAATAATTCACCCCGCCGGGTTCGACGCTACCACAAATCTGTGGACGCTTACACCGAGAGGATGTCGATGCAGTGGTGTGTGTGTGGTGTGTGGTGTGTGTGTGTGTGTGTGTGTGTAGGCCCATACACACTCCTTCCTGGGGGGTGACAACATACGGAGGTATGTTTAGATAGCCTGCGCGGACTGTGTTGTGTTGGTGTTGTTGTTGTTGTTGTTGACTATTTATGTTACGCCGTATGATTTCGCCGCACAACCCCTTTTTAAATTGTGCTTGTCATTCTTTTCACCCCAAATAAATGAATAAATAAATAAATAAATAAATAAATCAACCGACGTGTGGACAAGCAACGTGTGAACTAGCAGCAGCGGTAGTCGCTGTTGGAGCAATTTGAAAGAAAAACAAAGGCAGTCTCGAGGCGCCCCGCAGCTCCCCCCCCGATCAGCCAGAAAGAGACTATAGGTGCTAATTAAAGCGTTCTGTGTGAACTCAACAAATCTCTGCTGAGTCACCGGGGACCCGTGTCTCATATCTGCAGCACGTGGAGTCAGGGAGCTGGAGGACGATGTGGATGATGAAGAAGAAGATGATGAAGATGATGATGATGATGCAGGTTTTTGAAAAAGTTTTTTAAAGGGTGGTGAGGGAAGAAAGAAAGAAAGAAACAAACAAACAAACAAACAAACAAACACACACACACACAAGCAAGGAGTTGGCCAGCATCCACAAAACAAACGCTGGGCACTCTGGTGTCTTTTGAGTCATGGCGCTAGATGGTCATCACTGCTCTCGCAGATCGACGGGATGTTCACACACGTCGTGGGTGGATGGGTGACAGTGGGTTACAGTTGTGCCCTGGAAATAGTACATTTCGTAGAGAAGTCGGAGGCCGTACGTTCAATACCTTCGTATGTCCGTTTCTTGACCTGTTGTTGTTTTGGTTAGGTCTACTCTTTAGTTAAATCGCTATACATGTCTCTATGTCACTGAGTTTTTTCAAACTAGACATGTATATAAATCTTATACTCAAGATTGGTATCCACGCAGGTCATAAAGGCTAGCTATCACAGCCCAATATCTACGGTATATAGTGAGATATCGTTTTGAAGGTTTCACTGGGTTAAGATACGGTGATAGCTGCTGCAGTAGCAGCTTCTCCACTTTCGGTCGAAGATTTTGTCGAAGATTTCTGCATGAAACTGCATAGAGTGACACGTAGATGATTGGCAAGGGTAATAACACACATGTCACAGAGTATTGGCCTCGTCGGTGCTGTAGTGGAAATGGACAATGGCATTTGAAATCCACTACTTATATTCTTCACGTCACTTAGGCTCTCTTTGCTTTAGTTTCTTGTATCCTCTCCATTCGCCTTCTCTGCTGCATGTTTCCTCTACTATTGCCCTCTCATTTCCTCTCCCTTCCTTTCATTTTATTTCCTTTTCATTCCTCTCCCCTCCCCTCTCCTCTCCTCTCCTCTCTTCACTTCCCCTTTCCTCTCATCCTCAAATCCCCTCTCCTCCCCTCTCCCCTCTCCCCTCTCTCCCCTCTCCCCTCTCCTCCCCCCTCTCCTCCCCTCTCCTCTCCTCTCCTCTCTTCTCTTCTTCTCCCCTTTCCCCTCCTCTCCTCTTTGGTAACTTCTTGTTCACTTTGTATTCATGTGCTGGCTTTGGATTGTTTTTGGGTTGAGTATGGTTGTTGCCCGGCTCTCCTGGTTGTACGCGGAGGATGCCGGGTGAGTAGACCGAAGGAGGGGGGGGGGGGGGTTAGTACTGTACATGCGAAACTGACACGGTGAAGGGTTTTAAATTGTTTAGCGTTTTCGCTTAATGCACACTGAGGCACACTAGCTCTCTTCATCAAAGTTTGTGTTGGCTGGGTCGTCATTTTCCTGTTCACTGGCTCTGTTCGTGTGGTTTGTTGTTTGTTGTTCATTTTATGGTTGAATGCTTTGTCCTGTTAAACATGGTCTCTGTTTGAGGTCCCTGCTGTACTGCTTCCTAGAGTCCGGTTCTTTTTATATATTATACGGCCATTTTATGTAAGTTACAAAAAAACATCACGAGAAAACGCTTGCAAGAAGTCTGGTCAAACACAATATGGTGAAGCGGATGAGCGCGGTTTAAGTTCTAGGGTATGTGAGTCGTCGAGTCAGTCGTAAATGTTCAGTGGTTGGAGCGGCATTTGTTCCGCGCGTGCGAAGGCAGACAAAGCGTTCTGAAATAGCCTGTGTGTGTACAGCTCCTCCGCTGTTTAACTGTGCTACGGCTCCATCTGTTCAGCAGTTGGGCCGTCATCCTCCTCTGAGATGTGTGGATGAAGAGGTCTCCGCTTTGAGAAGCAAAATGGTGGTGATTCCGGATCCGAATGGCTTAACGCAGAGTCTACGTGTCTTCAAATGGGGCGAGGTTGTTTTTTGTTTTGGGGGGGGGGGGGGGGGGGGGGGTTATGACCTTACTGAAAGGATGTCCAGTTCAGGCGGGAAAGATGATATATTGAAGTTGTGTGCACGCTCTCCTTCGCCATTGTCCTATTATCACGGTGCGTCGATGACCTCCTCGGCCAATAGGTTGCGCCTCCCCTCTTCCTCTCGTCTCCTGTTCTCTTCACTCATCCTCTGTTGTCATTGTTTGTCCTCTTTCCTTCTCTTCTCTCCTTTCCTAACGTCCCATCTCACTTCCTCCTCTCCTCCCTCTCCTCTCCTCTCCTCTCCTCTCCTCCCTCTCCTCCCTCCTCTCCTCTCCTCTCCTCTCCTCCCTCTCCCTCCCTCCTCTTCTCTCCTCTTCTCTCTGCTCCTCTCCTCCTCTCCTCCTCTCCTCCCCTCCTGGCCTCTCTTCCTGTCTCCGGTCCGCTCCTTTGTAATCATTCGTCCGTCCCTTCCCCTTGCAGTGCAGGGAACACTGCAAGGAGAAACCCAAGTGATTAACAGTCTGAACACAACTGCAGGAATTACATCACCAGAAAGAACTCTCTCCCCCTCCCTTCCTCTCTCTCTATCTCTCTCTCTCTCTCTCTGAATGTCATGATTCTCTGTATGCAGGGAATTTTAATTGCGTTGTCTTCAGAGCCGCACCATGCATTTTAAAGTAACGTAACTCTAACTATGCCTGGCGTCTTGTTAGCGCTAGTGTCATTTTACTTTAAGTGCCTGGCCCGGGCCTGAGCCGGCAAATGCATCTTCTGACACACATTTGCATGTTAAGCTGCACACAGCTCACCAGGGACGATTAATCGACGCACAGCAATTAATGAGTCTGTGTCCCTCGCTGATTAATTATGTCTCATGCGTCGTACACGCAGAAGATCCCCGGCAAACAGCTGTTTGGTACTGCCTGTGTGTTTACCGCGGGTTTCTGGGATATTTACCCAACTTGTAAAATGAAAATAATCTCGTCTTAGTTTTGTTCTGAGAAATGGGCTGCCATTAATTTAAGTAAGTAGTAAGTGCTGTTTAATGCATATAAAATAAGTATGCTGTGTGTGTGTGTGTGTGTGTGTGTGTGTGTGTGTGTGTGTGTGTGTGTGTGTGTGTGTGTGTTTGTGTTTGTGTGTTATTCACATTTAGTGAGAACAGTTTTTCGTTCCAAAGGCGACTAATCAGAAGTTGCAATGCCAGAAATCTTTACAAGGTTCTCAGAGACTTAATTCATCAAAGATCAGACACGTTCTAAAACCAGATGAATCAAAACCCCCCAAAAAGGAAATCAAAGGGAAATCAAAAGAGTAACCAAGACCAAGGACGACATTCAGGAATTACAGCAACGGTTAATGTTCTCCTTCTCATTCATGCCAAGTAAACATAGCTGTCCGTTAGTGGGAGTGGCGTCTGTTATTAAGTATTGGATATTCTATAAGTCACAGATCGACGGTTCGACGGATGGCGCGGGTGCGGGTCAAGCAAAAGGAAACACTTTCTCTCATCTTCTAAGGGATTTTTAGTTCCGGGTGACCCATTGTACCAATGAACCCTCCCACACGCCACTCAAGTAGCCTCTATCATCAGGCTGACTCGGGCCAGGTGAGGGTGCTTAAAGCCGGCCATCCACCACACACTCCATGCTGCCCACGACACAACGACACCAACGACACTCTGAACTCTGCTGACTATACCCTTTCACCATCAATGTCTTCAACGGCCTTGCACTGTAATCGTTACTCCCTACCTCTACCTAAAGTTTACATATTTATTGTTTACATACCTGTATGATAGCCATGTACATTTTTACTGTACTTACCGTATATATATATATATATATATATATATATATTAATATACCTGCATATCCCTGCTCACTACCTGCTGTATATACATTTATACATATTAACCTTGTTGATTTAACTGCATACCCCTGATCACTACCCGTTCATACTTGTATACCTACCTGTGTGTGTGTGTGTATATATATATATATACCTATCATTCTGCATATATCTCATACCTACTCTATAAGTAATTGTATACCTGTTTTGAATAGTACTTTTCTTAGTAGACTGTTTTTACATCTTAATTAACCACTGGCCTTTATATATTACCATGCACTTTACTGCAACATTTACTCTGGTAAAATGCCTAATTATTTTCGCTGTACTGTACTTGTGCTGTGCACTGACAATACATTAGAATCTAATGTAATCAAATCTAATCTAATACTACCGTTCCAAAAGTGGCGGACAGCCTAGCTCCTTCAAGAATGATACCATGATTCCTTGATGGGGCACACAACTAGTCTAAAGAACAAATTTATGGAACGTTCAACCAAAGAATATGAAGAATAGTCTGGCAGTCCTACAGACCACTCAATAATGGCTGAACATAACATACTGATTATGAACACAACTCACAACAATATATACATTGTTGTGTGTATGAAACTATTAACAGGTTTTTTGTTTAAACCTGAAGCAAACATTGAAATTAAGTTTGATTTGGTATTATTGTTCAGTGTGGAGCTGTCGCTGATTGATGAGAGATCCTTCTCATGTGCCATTTTCAAAGTGGCCTTTGTACGTAATATTCTTCTCAGCAGATTGGCAATTTGGTCAGTATGTGGTCTCCCTGGGACTGGGTTCAACAGTCACAGCTCAGAGAATAGCAGCATGCTGGTAGTAGCCCTCGAAAGATTAACATCTCGGGGATGGATGGTCGACCTCCTGTCGCTTTCTACATCCACCCTAGACCCTGACCCTGACCCTGACCCTGACCCCCCCCCGCCCCTCACACACACACACACACACACACACACACACACACACACACACACACCCCTGATCCCTGATCCAGGCCCTCCCGAGCCAGCTTATCAGATGCCTGTTCCCTCTGTGCTCAGAGTCTTATTATTATGTGCGACCATATGTTATATGTCTAATCTGTGTGTGTCCCTCTGCCTCGGGCTGTAGAGGAAATCGTTCAATTTTACAATGTCATGAACAGTAGTTTCAGTTTCCGACTTTTTCTGCAATTACGGAATATGTTTTTCTTCTTGTCTCCAATAGGAACCAGGAGTTGTACAGACTATCTCTGTAGTGTATCGAAGATGGTTCATGATAGGAAAGACCAATAGCATATTCTTGATTATCCAGGTACAGGATTCTGTCAATTCTGCGATACGACATTACGATTTTCAGGTTTTAATGTTGGGGTTCAGGTTCTACGGGTCGGACGTTATTTTTTAAATGAATGTGGCTGAACAGAACAGAACAGAATCGATTTTTGAGTAAGCCTGATGACAAAGAATCCTGATTGTTTCTACCTCATCCAGAAACACATGGCCACAGAGTGCAATCAACGCACAACTTACCTCTGGTAAATATTACAGCAGTAAATTATTACATTACATTACATTACAGTACATTACATTACAGTCATTTAGCAGACGCTTTTATCCAAAGCGACTTACAATAGTGTGTTTCAACAAAGGAAGGTGAGAGAACAACTCGTCACCAGAAGTCAAAAGTGCATTTCATATCTAACAAGTCTCCAAGAACTGAACCAGTGCTCAGGTAGAAGTACAATAAGTTCAGGTAAAAGTACAGTAAGGGAAAAATACAATTAGTTGTATCAGTACCCATTCCAAGAACTTGCTTTCATGTGATTAGAACATTCGGCTGGGTAATTAGGACACCCTTCTTAACAACTTGTCCTTGTGGGTAGTTCGATGTATCCGAACGAAGCACGCCGTTTGTGTGTATACAAGCGTGTTTATTCGTGCACACTACACACTGCATGAAATCGCCAGCATAGCACAGCATTTGGGCAGCGGTTGTTACTACAAGCATGAACAGATGCCTTGGCATCATTGCAATCTTTAATCGCACAAATGTACGGCACGGCTCCTTCTGACTCTGACGGTAGATCCCACATTTATTCATACAATCTTAGCCATGGCTGATTGGCTGACCTACTCTGACGTAGGAGTGGGTAGACGTATACGTGTGGCAGCAAAGGCTTGCCACTGCTAATTGTAGATTCATCATTTAATTAGTATTTCGATTAACTGCTTAAGTGAAAATACTGGCTTCTCCGACAACGATGCTACAGCCACTATGTTGTTCTTTGAATGTCCAATTTTGGGGTCGGAACGTCTGATTTGGTATTGGCCTGTGAGTCACTCACTAGTACCCCGGGTTGCCAGATATAAAACTAATTGGCACAAGAACACAGCGTGCTGCAGCTATGAAAGCAAGCAAACTAACTGGATCAACTGTGATTGTAGATTTTACCCGACCTAAGAAGCCTCGTCCTCTTTCGAAAAAAAACCTTGGAGTTGGAGTTGCATCTGAAAGATAAAGACAGCTCGGTGCCCAGAAGGGCTTCAAGAAGGACGCCTGCAAATGTTCTCCTGAACGGGTGAGCATTGAGCTCAGCTAAAGGTAGTTTAGTGTCCCCATCCTGGCAATCTGTGTGAGCTT
The DNA here is from genome assembly GCA_027704905.1 of Muraenolepis orangiensis. Lineage (NCBI taxonomy): Eukaryota > Metazoa > Chordata > Actinopteri > Gadiformes > Muraenolepididae > Muraenolepis > Muraenolepis orangiensis. The sequence continues at coordinate 6,436,127 of CM051013.1, read as the reverse complement.
TGAGTCTGGGGAGGAGTGGGTGGGCAACTCCCTCCAATATTGTGAATTTGGATTGCAGTACCCATTTTAAACACTTGGTGTCATTGTTAAATATAGCTCCTTTAAGTCTACCATATTCATTTTCCTCAGTAGTCAGTAGTAGCTACAAGAGACCAGTGTGCTGTTTTACATTTGTCTGCGGGGGGAACAGCCAAGAAATAAATACACATTTTGATGAAAGTTATGGGGCGAGATCAATTAGCAATTTAATTTCAATTTCAGCGTGAGGTAAACCCTTCGCTTATAGTGTGGCTCATCTCCGTCCACGGTGGTAGTCGGTTTCCTCCATGTTGTCATTAGAAGGTACAGCACAGTTGAAACACTGCAGAGATGTCATGACGTTTAATTGCTCTGTGGCAGGCGGCGGCAGAGGCCAGGACAACATCTCAGGAATACGCTGCGGCTGGTGAAGTGGCCGTCACGGGTTTAAAGCCTTATTAGATTCACAGTCTCGTCGGCACCGTGGTGGGAAGCCCAGGCGACGGTACAATGGCTCGGGTAAGAAAGAAAGAAAGGAAGAAAGGAGAGATTTTGGAGGAAAGCGGAGATGTGTGTGTTTTTCCCGTGCAATGTTCTGCGCCCGCTAACCTGCCAGTGAGCTACGTGGTTCCACATTTCGATCAGCGGGAATCCTCCTCTCACAGAGCCTGGGAGGTAAAAGTTAACAGCAGTTTAAGACCAATTTGGGTCTTACATATGTACGTGCGTGTGCACTTGTGCACTACACACACACACACACACACACACACACACACACACACACACACACACACACACACACACACACACACACACACATACACACACACATGCACGGCCAAACACAGAAAAACCAATGCACACACACCTGCGTAGAAACTTATACATACAACCACACACACACAGGCTGACACACACACACACGCACACACACACACACGCACACACACACACACACACACACACACACACACACACACACACACACACACACACACACACACACACACACACACACACACACACACACACACACACACACACATACACACACACACACACACATGCACACACACAGAACAACAAATGCAACACACATACAAATATACACACAAACACAAGCCCCTTTGCACACATATACACACACACACACACACCCAAACAACATAGCTGCAGGGAGCACTTATGCACACACACACACACCCTAGCTGCAGGGTGTGATAGTGTGACACAGTGTCATTCACAGCGGTCAGGCAATTTGAAGCCTGTTTTCCCTTTCACAGGTAGACACAACATGGCCCTGTAGACCAGGGAACAGGCTGTCACCAGCCCCTCTCTCTGGACCCATCATCTCCAAGAGAAGCCTGTCACTCGGTCTGATTTATTTTCTTCTTTTTCATCCATGACACTTTCGGTGTAATTCTTTTTCTACGTCTCACTCCGATCTGCTAATAACTCCGTCTGTGAAAACATGTTCACAACATAAATAATGTATCGCGCTGTCACATCAGAAATGAAACAGGCATACCTGCCGTAAAGTCTCTATCCCGTAGGCTGTTTCTCGGAGCCTATCATTACTATTAATATTAATAATCATGATAATAACAATTGGAGTACAAAGTGTGTCTCCACACTTTGGTTACATGGCTCAGTACGGCATTACGTTCCTGAGTGCCTTGCATTGATAATTGATAATAAAAGGAATTAATAAATATTTAATAACAACAAACATAGTTATGATTATATATATATATATATATATATATATATATATATATATATATGTTGACTTTATATTGCATTTCTGATTTACAGGCCTATGAAGCACAAGCGATTTCTCTCATTTCTCCACTCTCTTGTTCTTGTATTATCGTAATGGTACACACACACACACACACACACACACACACACACACACACACACACACACACACACACACACACACACACACACACACACACACACACACACACTCATGCACTCACACACACAAACATGCATGCAGGCATATACACACACACACACACACACACACACACACACGCGCACAGTGTGTGTGCGTGGTCTGAGTTCTCCAAGGCATGACCTGCCTTCAGATGGCGATCCATCTGCTTTAAGCATCACTCTGTTGAGCGGGTCACCCTGAGCTCTGGGGGGGGGGGGGGGGGGGGGGGGGGACGTCTTGCAGACGTACTCTCGGGCCGCCATCTTGGCTCCGCGTCCTTGCGCGCGCCGCGGCGCCCTTCCTGGTGCAATAAACACAGCTCTTACTGCGCACCTCAACAGCAGCGCAGACGGCAGCAGACATGAATGCAGAGCAAAAACAGAGGCAGGTGAGGAGAGCGAATGGCGGTGGAACTTTGGATAGCGTACGGTTTGTTTTAGACACGCCGGCCACTTCCTCCGCTTGCCGGTACCGTATGCTCATTGGATTCTGCCGCTTCTCATGGATAGTGGGGGGGGGGGGGGGGTGCTTTGCCATGGTAACACAAATGCTGGCTGAAAGGGTAAAGTAAACCCCTGTTTAAGCAGATTTTCCCGCCCACAAGTTAAAAAGAAAAATCGGGTTCCATAGGAGCAGGTTTGTGGTGTGTTGTCGATGCCTACTGCCTGCCCAATCGCTCCAGCACAGTTAGCAGCCAATGGTGGAAAACTAACTCTCATGGAGAAGCCTTTTGTAGCCATAAGTAGACCTCTGGTATTGTACAGAGAATCGTCCCCGTTTAAAGTTGTACATTTCAGCCCAAAACAACGCGGGGGGGAAAAGAATCTCCCGCGACACTTTGCCAGACCTGAACAGAACAAGTTTTCAACTGAAAAAAAAAAAATAGGATTGTGTTGGGTTTGTTTAGTCTTTGCAGCTCGTGTCCACAATCGGTGGCTTTCCAACTAAGTTCCCAACAAAATCAGCCAAATAACTCACGCACACCCAGAATACACAAACGGACATGCTGTTGTGCTTCAGCCTCCTCTGATCAATTCATTTGCGCCGTGAATACAGAGTACGATTTGAACCACAACAACAACAGCAAAACACGGCCATGTGGTCATCTATGCGGGCCCTTAACGAGTGACCTCACAGTTCTTTGGCTCCCCTCTCTCTCTCTCTCTCTCTCTCTCGCTCTCTCTCTCTCTCTCTCTCTCTCTCTCTCTCCTCTCTCTCTCTCTCTCTCTCTCTCCGGGGGTTGTGATGGATCTCGTGTGGACCGACTCAAGGGCCCTCAGAGGTCACTGACTCATCGTTTTGCATTTGTGTTCATTTGCACACACACACACACACACACACACACACACACACACACACACACACACACACGCGCACGTATCCACGCACACACATGCACGCACGCACACACACACACACACACACACACACACACACACACACACACACACACACACACACACACACACACACACACACACACACACACACACACACACACACACACACATATACACACACACACACACTCTCTTTCTCTCTCTGTGTCTCTCCCTCTCTAACACGCTATACTCTCTCTCTCTCTCTCTCTCTCTCTCTCTCTCTCTCTCTCTCTCTCTCTCTGTCTCTCTCTGATTCACAAAGGTCTTCGTGAGCATGGAAAATGTACATTTGCATTTACAAAAAGTAAAATTGGACACATACGATACAAAATAGTTATAGTAAAAATAAGAACAACATTAAATAAAAGCTTCTGAATCTGATACAAATGTGAATGTGTGAATGTGTATACAGTGAAAAGTAAGACTTTATTAGATAATGAGGTAATGTTTGGGACCACAGGGACTAGTCTCTCTCTCTCTCTCTCTCTCTCGCTCTCTGGCTGAAATAATATTCTTCCCCCCTTTTTTGCTTTGATAATATTTCATTTTTCTCAACACAAGACCGATTTGCATGAATTACGTACACACACACACACACACACACACACACACACACACACACACACACACACACACACACACACACACACACACACACACACACACACACACACACACACACACACACACACACACACAGCAGAAGCCATGGTCGTCAGGGTCATGGATATCTTAGTCCTCTCTATAGTCCTCTCTTAGTTAGTTTATTAGTAAGTAAGATGTATTCATAGTTTAGTTATTCATGTTCTTATTTTCCCCAGATGGTCTGTGAGACAGCATACATGTTTATTTGGAGATGGTTCAGCCCATGCGGGGAACATTCTCTCATGAGAGAAACAAAACAGCTTTGTTTCTGTTATAGTTATGGCTGGGCTGCATGATGTGGCATCAAAATCCACAGTATATCCTGATATACTTTCAGGATATCAGGATATACTGTCGACTGTGGATTTTGGATAATCAGATGATGCGATAATTATATTATGATAGCAGTTAATTAATGTGTTAATGAAAGGCCATGGGAAAAAAAGGACATCTGCAAGCTACAAATGGTCTACGAAACGTCCCGCTACGAAACTTTAACAGCACAAATAAATCAATGCTCAGGTTTTACTTTTTTTAGGTTTTATCAGTCCTTATATAAGACAATAGAAGTGGATAAAATAGGTCATAGCGTGCAAATATAACTAATTACAGACACAGTGCTGAGAGTGCGAAAGCTGGCAAAATCCGAAAGACAGCAGTTAAATAATAACCAGTTATCCAGACCAGGTGGTGCTTTTACCGGTTGGCTGAAGCGAGGACGGCTCCTCCGGTTCCGACTCTCAGTGTATGTTCTAGTGGGTGACACTGCTTCAGATGGAGGAACAGCAAGGGTTTGTTGTGTTCCCATGAGAGAGCTCCAGAGCTGAGCTGGAGTTGATAGGATCTCCGATGGCAATGAGCCGTTTTGTTAGCCAACATTTCGCGGCTGGTAGGTGGAGCTCCACTGTGTTCGGCAAGTTTTTACATTAATGTGTGGCCAAACGGGGGACAGGGGGACCGCGCAGCTTTGGTGGTGTGTTAAAATAATCACAAATGTCGGTTAGAAAGTTAGAAAGATACTGAATGTTCAACAGATATTCACGCTCAGAATTAATCTGACCAAGACCAAGATCAGGACCAAGATCAGCACCAAGATCAAGATCAACACCAAGACTCACGGTATGAGTCCCGGGGATCAGGTCTTGATCCGATCACCTATCTATAGAACCATCGTTATATTTCTACAGGCTAACAGGATAATTCCATTATCCAAGTACCATGCCCTAAACAATCGATTTGGGGGGGTATTTCTTGCATCCCTAGCATGTTCAGTACGTCATCACGCATGGATGTCGCCTATAAGAGTCTGCTTGAAAACATTGTACTGAATCAGTGACTGATACTAAGTAATTATCACTATGAATCACAATTTATATTGACATTGATTTATCGTCCACCGCTATGTGTGTTGTAGGCAATAGTCACAGATTTTGAAAGTGTATCCTTCAACATGTTTGACTGTAAAAACATTTCTGTCAACATGTCTTACTGCCAAAACATGTTTTACTTTCAGCATACTGTCAAAACATGTCTTACTGTTAGTATGTCCGACTGTCAACATGTCCCACTGTCAACATGTCTGACTGTCAACATGTTTGACTGTCAACATGTCTGATTGTCAAAATATCTGACTGTCAAAACATGTCCGACTGTCAACATGTCTGACTGTCAGCTTGTCTGACTGTCAACATGTCTTACTTTCAACATGTCTGACTGTCAACATGTCTGACTGTCAACATGTTTGACTGTCAACCTGTCTTACTGTCAACCTGTCTTACTGTCAACAGGTCTGATTGTCAAAATGTCTGACTGTCAAAACATGTCCGACTGTCAGCATGTCTTACTGTCAACATGTCTGACTGTCAACATGTCTGACTGTCAACAGGTCTTGACTGTCAACAGGTCTGATTGTCAAACATGTCCTGACTGTCAAAACATGTCCGACTGTCAACATGTAATAATATAACATGTCTGACTGTCAACATGTCTGACTGTCACTGTCTGACTGTCAACCTGTTTGACTGTCAACATGTCTGACTGTCAACAGGTCTGATTGTCAAAATGTCTGACTGTCAAAACATGTCCGACTGTCAACATGTAATAATATAACATGTCTGACTGTCAACCTGTCTGACTGTCAACCTGTCTTACTGTCAACCTGTTTGACTGTCAACATGTCTGACTGTCGACATGTCTGACTGTCAACATGTCTGACTGTCAACCTGTCTGACTGTCAACCTGTCCGACTGTCAACCTGTCTGACTGTCAACATGTCTGACTGTCAACCTGTCCGACTGTCAACCTGTCTGACTGTCAACATGTCTGACTGTCAACATGTCTGACTGTCAACATGTCTTACTGTCAACACGGAAGACATACAGGGAAGCAGAGACAAAAGCAGAGTGCTTTTGGTTTTCTCAATGGCTGCTAACTGGTTGCTGTGTGTGTATGTTTGTGCGCACATGTGGACATTTGTGTGTGTGTCCGGTGTATGCATGCATGTATGTGTGTGTGTGTGTGTGTGTGTGTGTGTGTGTGTGTGTGTGTGTGTATGCATGTACGTGTGTGTGAGTATGTGTGTGTGTCTTGTGTCTTGTGTGCTGGTGTCTGTGACTGTTGCTCTTACTGCCTCAGTCACTGCGCTGCATATAGAGGCTCATTAGTATGGGGGTGGGCAGCTCTCCTTCAGCTGAACCTGCCACACCGCTACAGTACTGGAGCCTCCGTCTCCCTGCCTCCCTGCTTCCATGCCTCCCTGCCTCCCTGCCTGCCGCATTGTCCCTGGATGGCCACGGCGAGGCTGCCAGCTCAGTCGGTTTCTCCCAAGAAATGTGGGCGAGCGTCAGAAGTAGATTGAAAGCGAGGCCGGCGTTTGCAGTGCGAAAAGACTTGTTTCTCTTCCTGCGCAGGTCCAAGGAACCGCACCAAGCAGATTTGCTTTCCGTCCGGCTACGTGTCCGACGACGGTCTCTGAGGAGTGTGGACCCTCACCGGTGTCCCGGTCAATGCGTTGTGGCGCTGCGTCATCATTACGTCATTCCGCTTCCATTTCCACTGACACCGACCGGCTTTCTCTGTTTCTCGTGGCGTTTACAATCGGTACAGTCGACTCCAAGATTACAGATTCCTTTTTTTGTTGTGCCATATGTAACAAGTAGTACAATGGAACGCTAACCCCCCAGTCACTCCCACATTCTGCATTTCAACAACAACACTATACTATGCTATGCCATAAACAACACTATACACCATATACTATACGATATGCTATAAACAACACTATACTTATTGTTATACTATAACAATACGATACACAATAAAAAATATTAAGATTAAAGTGTCTAATGGATGATATACAGTATCATGCTGTACAATACATACTCTGCCTGTTGGAGTAGAGTAGACTTCTGTGTCCCATAGTCGGTGATCATGCAACTGCAGCCACAGTGGCCTCTGTCATTGGCCAGTATGTCCCTCGTGCTGCAATCAAGGATTCCGTTTAGACCTTAACTCTGCTTATTAATTATTTCGTCGCAGGTGTGTGTTTGTGTGTGTGTGTGTGTGTGTGTGTGTCATCGTGCGGCGGCGGTCACACGCACGCGCACAGCAGAGGTCGCCGCGTAACGAATGAAGCACAGCTCAGTGGCTTTTATTTTGTGAACACGTGTTTTTGGTCTTTCCGCCGCGTCGCTCGCTGTCGTCGCACGACGCCGCCAAAAACGGCGGGCATGTCTGCGCTCTTCCTGTGTGTGACGTCATCCTCCGCCGTCGTCACCGCCGCGCCCCGGACGTCCGTTATGGCGGCGTCTTCATCATCATCATCATCACCTTTCTTTCGAAGCCTGAAAGCTAAAAGCCCTCGCCACTTCGCCAAAAGTCCTCCCCCTGATTCCTCCCGGGATGATTCATCGAGATGCCGACGGGGGAACTGTGGCTGTGACTTGGAAGTGAGATTGCAAGCGTAGATTGTATGTGCTGCAGTTTCTTAGCTACCCCTCCGCCCCCACAAACACATACACACACACACACACACACACACACACACACACACCCACGCACACACACACACATACATACATATACATATGTCATGTGACAGGTCATGTGACAGCACGAACAGGGCATTGATTGTGTGAGGAGAGAGCGAGAACCGTGACACCTGCCAGCTCTTCTGTTCCTCGATGCTTGCAGCAGCGAGTAGGAGGAACAGAAGTCTCGTTCCTGGAGCTTTTATTTTTTGTTCTCCCCGGTAATGCGTTTGGTCCCGGGACATGAAAGGCTCATGCATCAAGCAGTGTGTCTGTCGAGTGGAGACTTTGCCTCATCACTCACTCTCTGTCTCTCTGTCTCTCTCTGTCTCTCTGTCTCTCTGTCTCTCTCTCTCTCTCTCTCTCTCTCGCTCTCGCTCTCGCTCTCTCTCTCTCTCTGTCTCTCTCCCCTCTAGCTCTCCCCCTCTGTCTCTCTTTCTGTCTACCACTCCACCTCCAATTTTTGGTTTACCTGGGTTTTATTTTTCTCTTTTTATTTTCCTCGTCCTATGGTAAATGTCTCTTTATCCACCCCCTCTTCTCTCTCTCTCTTTCTCTCTCCCTTCTCTCCCCCTTCTCTCCTCTGATTGGGAGGCCGTCACACAGCCGCCTTAGCGTGTGGATAAGGGGGGATGCCGATTGTAGTGTGATCGTTTGAGCCTTTTCACCTCAAGCGTAGATTCTTCCTGAACAGGTTGTGGTCGTTCATATGAACCAGCGGACGAGGGGTCAAGCCCACAGGAGTATCAATCAAAGGCAGGGATAGAGAGAGGCTGTGGAGCCAGAGAGAGGCTGTGGAGCCAGAGAGAGGCTGTTGGAGCCCCTGGTGTTTGACATTGGCAGTGTTTCTGGGGCCTGACAGGGCGGACAGATTCATCCGTCAACCACCGCTGGACCGAACACCAGGACATGGCTGAACGGGACCTATACCACAGAAGAAGACACGGACGACCGCGAAGAACACGATGACGACGAGGAGGATGAAGATGATGCCGATTATGAGGAGGACGATGATGGCGATGACGAAGATGACAATTAAGATGATAGTGACGATGATGAGGATGATGACAATGACGATGGCGAAGATAAAGATTATGATGAGGAAGGTGATAATTGCTATGGCGATGATGTGAATGATGATGATGATGGCAATAAAGATGATGATGACGAAGATAATGATGACGAAGATGATGATGACGATGATGATAATGATGATGATGACAATGAGGATGATGACAAAGAGGATGATGATGATGATGATGACAAAGGAGGTAATGATGAAGATAGAGTGGCTAGGATTCTAATGACGACGATGATGATGACTAAGAAGAGGACGATGACAATTACAATGACGAAGATGTTGATGATATTGAAGTTGATGATGATGATGATGATGATGACTAAGGCGATGGAGATGATGAAGAGGATGATGACGAAGATGGTGACGATGATGAAGATACCGACACTATTGGCCTTGCGACCCTCCCGGGCCTGTCCTCTACTACCGCTCGCTGTTTGTTTGAATGTCACCAAGATTCAAAGAGAGGAACCCTGTGATGTAATTCCTTTCTTCAACGCTTGTGTTGTTGTTGTTGTGTTGTCCCGGGTCGGCGGAATGGCGCCTCGCGGTCGGAGCGCCGTCAAAAAAGGACAGAGGAGGAGGAGGAGGAGGGGGGAGGGAGGAGGAGAGGGAGGAGGAGGGGGAGGAGAGGGAGGAGGAGGAGGACGATGAGGAGGAGGAGGAGGAGGAGGGGGAGAGGGAGGAGGACGATGAGGAGGAGGAGGAGGAGGAGGGGGAGAGGGAGGAGGAGAAGGAGGAGGAGGAGGAGAGGGAGGAGGAAGAGGGGGAGAGGGGGGAGGACGATGAGGAGGAGGAGGAGGAGGAGGAGGGGGAGAGGGAGGAGGACAATGAAGAGGAGGAGGAGGAGGAGGGGGAGAGGGAGGAGGAGGAGGAGGAGTAGGAGGAGGAGGGGGAGAGGGAGGAGGAGGGGGAGAGGGGGGAGGACGATGAGGAGGAGGAGGAGGAGGAGGAGGAGGAGGAGGAGGGGGAGAGGGAGGAGGAGGGGGAGGAGGAGGAGGTGAGGTGGAAGAGGGGGAGGAGGAGGAGGAGGAGAGGGAGGAGGAGGAGGACGAAGGAAGGCGTGCCATCAATGCAGGGGGGGGGGAACGGGCGGTGTCCTTGAGTGTGATGCATGCCACGGCCTCCCTATTGATTGTGCCCACTTTGTTCAGCAGATCAAGGCCCCCACCCCCCCAAACCATGTGGTCCGCATTACCATGAAGCGTTCGGTTATCAAAAAGACTTCCCAGGGCACACCGGCACCCTGAAAAATGCTGATCCCCCTCCCCCCCTCCCCCCCCCCTGACTGATGTATCCTTGGGAAAAAGGGAAGAAAAAAACCCCAAACTGTATCTCCTGCATTATGGATGTGTTTGGTAGCGTTTGCTATGCTAATAGGCGGAACGTCCTTCTTCTTTCTGTTCATTTTTTCTTACCCGTGTGACATATGGGCCCTTCTTCTATTAGCCTGAGGTCCGCCACCAGCTCAGGCTGGCCAGCCCGGGAGGACGGGGGCCAATGTCAGGCGGAGTCACGTCGGATCACAGACCGGGCAGAAGGAGAGGAGGAGGAGGAGGAGGAGGAGGAGGAGGAGGAGGAGGAGGAACAAGTTTTTGTTTGCAGTTGACGTTCACTCAGGGAAAAACATGTTCACACTTTAGGCGAGGACTTTTGTTTTATCGCTTTTTCGTCTGCCTGCCGGAGACACAACAGCTTCTTCTACATATTATGTTTTTATTATTTTAATTATTTTATTATTATTATTATTATTTTTTTTTTTTTAAGCTTTTTCCAAGTTTCATGTCAATCGAGACGTTCCTGGGAGAGCAGAAGGTGGTGTTGAACAGTATTGGAAGACGTGTTTCATAGAGGTGAATAACTGCTGTCCATAACGGTTCATTCACAGTGACAACGAACGCAGGAGGAGGGGCCTGTGGCTATCAGCCCGTCCCTGATGTGGTGTCAGCGTGTTATCATGACATTTACTGGCAACAAAATGTGATCTGAGTGGACGAATTGGAGTGGGACCTGATATTTGACATTTTAATTAAATAAAATGCATTTTGTATTCCTGCGGCCCCCCCCCCCCCTTCCCGCCCGTCATTATCCTCGCTCGCCCCCAACAAGTGTCTGACAAACATCTTTTATCCTCTGTACAGAACAAAAAAACAAAACATATTCCCTTTGTAATTGTTTGGTACACGGCGGACGAGGGGAGGGTTGGCGGTGGCACTGCAAATGCGGTATATGATAAATATTTTTGGCAGTGCTAATTCCTCTCCCAGCTCACACTTGTTGCATCACCCATATATAGAGTGGGTGCTCTCTCGCCGTGTGCACTGAGCCAACACAATGCACCTAAAATATGACACGGGCTGTTTGCGTGACAGCTTGTAATGCTTACACTGTGTGTGGGCTCTGTAAACGTGACCGCTCGCCCACCGCCAGTGTAATCACGGCTCTAATGTGTATTTACCTTCATATCGATCACCCCATCGGCTCCACCTTCATTAATCCTCTGTGACTTTATAGCTTTATAGCCCAATAGTAGATAAAACCACGTAGATAAAAACCAGTGATACAAATCAGCATTATGGAGAATAGACACAATACGTAATTTGCAGATTACAGGATTTCACTCATGGTATCCGAATGGCTGTATTGATGGGTTCGACCGGCGTCTTTGACTTCCTGATGACCAAGTGTGTGTGTGTGTGTGTGTGTGTGTGTGTGTGTGGGTGGGGGGGGGGGTGTATATGTGTGATGGCATGTGTGACTGAATGAGTTAGTGAGAGACATAAAGAGAGAAAGAGAGAGACAGAGAGAGTAAGAGAGAGAGACAGCGAGAGAGACAGCGAGAGAGAGAGAGAGAGAGAGAGAGAGAGAGAGAGAGAGAGAGAGAGAGAGAGAGAGAGAGAGAGAGAGAGAGAGAGAGAGAGAGAGAGAGAGAGAGAGAGAGGCAGGCAGAGGGAGAGAGAGAGAGAGAGAGAGAGCGGCGTGGTGGCAGTGTGTGTGATGGAGTGCTTGCAGCAGGCTGGTCCTAGTGTTCTGAAGTGTTGGGCTGCAGCTGATGCTGGGATCCCGGTTCACATGGCACACACACACACACACACACACACACACACACACACACACACACACACACACACACACACACACACACAAGCATACACTCCTACTACACCATTACAATATACCAGCTGCTTCTTCTTGTATTTTATTTCAGAGGACACCACTCTGGCTCCATTTATCAGGCCTTTTTGACCACGTGGCGACACACAATATGGCGGTAAGATTTACGGCCCGGCAGTGCTCAAGGTTTAGGGAGCCTAAACCTCTCACTTTATGTGTGATATAGAGCAATCTTTCATATTTCACCTTGCGCTGAGAAATGGAGCGGTTTAAGTGGATTAGATACAGTGGAGATGAATTGTCCTTCCGTAAATGTTGGGGCCGAAGCAGCTTCGGCAACAGAGCCAACAAGGGCCGGAGGTGTGGCCTGGGACCGCGGGAGGTGTGGCCTGGGACCGCTGGAGGTGTGGCCTGGGACCGCGGGAGGTGTGGCCTGGGACCGCGGGAGGTGTGGCCTGGGACCGCTGGAGGCGGGAGCGTCAGCGCAGCCGGGCCAATCGCACCACCATGTGTTTGTATCCAGAGGGGAAATGTTCCAATGGCTGTTCCAAGTACTTTCATGTTAGTCGTTGCATCGTATATACAGTATATACCTTTTACGATGCAACGACTAACATGAAAGTTATATATATATATATAGGTATATATATATATATATATATATATATATATATATATAAAGGTATATATATGTATATATATAGGTATATATATATATATATGTATATATATATACATATATATATAGGTATACCTATATATATATATAGATATATATATAGAAATATATATATAGGTATATATATAGAAATATATATATATACATAATTTAAGTCACTTTGCTGCGCTTTTTTGTTTATTTTTATTCCTATGTACTTGGCAAATATAAATCATGTATCTTGTATTTATACTGTGTGTGTGGTGTGTGTGTGTGTGTGTGTGTGTGTGGTGTGTGTGTGTGTGTGGTGTGTGGGGTGTGTGTGTGTGTGTGTGGTGTGTGTGTGTGTGTCTAAACATAAGCTCTACATATTTATATACATATAACCATATATCATATACATACATGTGTGTGTGTGTGTATCTATACATAAGCTCTACATATTTATATAAGGGAGGACCATCCTCCCTTAGCGCGTAGCCAGAGGCTCTGTGAACCAATCAGCTCCCTGCACTTAAGAATACCCAATTAGAGCTTTTTGGGGGGATAGCCTTGGGTTATCATCATGCAAGGATCTGTCTTGTGTCATTCATTATTTCAGCGTTCCGGACAGGTCGTAATTTCATTATTTCAGATTTGAAACTTTCGAGTTAGGAACTCAAAGCGTTCCGGATGCATGACTCCAAACATAACCAGAAAGCATGGCTGACTGTGACAAGGTGGTGTTTCTTTGGCTCACGGTTAGACAATTTGCGTGATTTACGTGCATAATTGGTTTTACTATTTCATGCTGTCTTATTTTAATTAAATACAGGTAAATATGCAAAATGTATCTCAGTCCATTTAAATTCCATTTAGTTTGTTTGGTAGAACTAGCCACTGTGCATAGAACTTCTATTTAGATTTTCATCAATAATGCAGTAATTGCTAAATAGCTATTTTTCATCAAAACAATGCTTCTTCCCCCTCACATCACAATCAATTTAAATTCTGTTTGGCTGCTAAAAATGACCACCTAATACACTGTCAAAATTGATAGTTAGGCCGGATGATGTACTGCGTCATTGACACTATCTTATTGTCATGTCAAAAACAGAATTCAACTGTCATTCCCACTAGCAGCCCAGGCTGTGCCTTTTGTAGTTATGTACAGCTTTAAGAACAGCTTTCACTGCACAATTTGCCAACTATAGCTCAAAAAGACACCAATTACAATTCTAAGCTTTAATCAGTGCTTAATCTCAGAGAAAAGGAACATTCAAAATAAGATCTTATCTTTGTCAAGCCTATTTCTCCCAGAAGAAAACTTAGCTCAACAATTTAAGATCACTATGAGATTTTGAGCATTTTCTTAAATTCAGCTCCTAAGAAATAGACTTCTCACCACAATCCCAATTCTCTACATATCTCTACAACACTCTACATATTTCTATACAGTACATAAAACCATACATAGATACACAAACATGTGTGTGTGTGTGTGTGTGTGTATATCTATACATAAGCTCTACATATTTATATACATATTACTATATATCAAAGACATACAGTACATGTGTGTGTGTGTGTCCTTTGATGGCCTATGACCAGCGTCCACTCTTATACATTCATGTATCCCCCCATTACATTCATGTACAGTACATCATATTAATGAATATTAATAAATGCACGTATTGCGACAGGAGCCTTTTAGACGAGAGTCTCTAAGCCTTGTCTTGCAGCCAACTCGCCCGAAACACGTCCGGGACCAGGATGGCGACGCCTGAATAATTCACCTTGATTAAAAAGGGACTTTAAATCTAATCTTCACCCCTCGCCTCAGCAGCCGGCGCTGTTACATCATTGGGCCGGCCAGACGCAGGCAGCACGATGGAATCATTACCGTGGTCTATATGAGGAGCCGGGAGGAGATTGTAGATTACCCGGGAGCAATCGCTAAGTGCAATAGATATGCATCCTCCTTCCGATCATTAGAATTGTGCGCTTTATTTTTGCACACCGCTCCTACCGCTGTCGTCTGTTTTGGTCAGCTGTTTTTGTCAGCGGTTTTTGTTGTTGTTATCCTTTATTATATTATAGCATTTTTATGTTTTTAATTTGTATTTCTTTTTGGAGCGTAACATCGCGCCCCGCTGCAGAGTAAGTTCCCCCTTGCGGGACGGTAAAATATTAACTAGACTGAGTGGAACTGAACTGCTTACAGCCAATCAGATACACTTAGTCGGCCAAATGGCCAGAAACAAAACAAACAAAACAAACAAGCAAACAAACAGAAGCAGAAGTTGCCGGATGTGATGGACTCCTGTTTCCATTGTCTCGTTGGTCCTCATCGGCAGACAGTTTCTTTTTCTGCTTCACATCACAAACAAGATTAGAAGCGATCGATCGATGGCACGCGGTTACAAGAGAGAGAGAGATAATATGGAGAGAGAGAGAGAGAGAGAGAGAGAGAAAGAGAGTGCCTGGGATCACACACAGTTCAATTACCAATTACCAATCAAGCATCCGGCAATCGAGCGACGGATGAATTCCTCTCCACCCTGTCCCCGTCTCTCTCTGAGAGCGGAAGCTCAGCCCAGAGGCCCCGCCTGGAGCTGCGATGCTCCGGTGCTTTACAGACCACCCCCAGTCTGATCCGGAGATCACTGAGAAGAGAACATCTCCCAGGTCCAATCCTGACACGCACTTGACGTGCAGTGTGTCTGACATCTGTCTCGTGCTGCCGTTTCGTGCCTGTCTGTCTGTCTGTCTGCCTGTCTGCCTGTCT
Organism: Muraenolepis orangiensis; assembly: GCA_027704905.1. Classification (NCBI taxonomy): domain Eukaryota; kingdom Metazoa; phylum Chordata; class Actinopteri; order Gadiformes; family Muraenolepididae; genus Muraenolepis; species Muraenolepis orangiensis. The sequence goes on along the minus strand of CM051013.1, from coordinate 6,420,491 downwards.
GTCCTTGGTATGTCTGTCTGTCGTTCTGCCTGTGTGTCTGTC